>MJHO01000118.1:0-626585 GCA_002076135.1 Xerophyta viscosa | reverse complement strand
AGGTCCTTGTCAGCGACGGTTTCCTTCAACTCCGTCACCTCCTGCCGGGCACAAGTCAAAGCAGCCTCCACCTCTCCAAGGCGCTTGTTAGTCTCCTCCCGGGCGCGGAGTTCCTCCTCCAGCTTCTGTCGTAGTTCATCCCTGCTCATCTCCAGCTCCGCCATATTGATCTCCAAGTGACGGCGGGATTCGAGGCGTTGGCTTATCTCAGCGCCGGCCGCCACTTGCTGCAATGTGAGAAGAAAAAGGGGAGCAAGGGCACGAGCCACGGGAATCAAAACAAAAAATGACACGAAAGATTACTCACCCTATATGACGCCAGAGAAAGAATGTTCAGCAAGTCCACGTCGCCAAGGGTGCGCAGCTCCTGGCGATCCTCTGAGTATGTGGTTGATAGACAAAAAGCGACAGCATCGGAGACGTTCTTCAACCCAGAGGCCCCAGTGGTTCTCCGCCTAGCGGGTACGGGGGTAGAAGCAACTGTCTCCGGACGAGCCGATGAGGAGGGAGCACTAGGAGCAGGAGCCGGCGTCACCCTCTTGGAGCTCGGGGCAGGGAGAGGGTCGGCTGCACGTTTGGAACCAGCCACCGAGGGCTGGGGAACGGGAGGAGTCGGCCTCGATGAAGGTTGGCTCGGCTCACGAATCGTTATTCCCCCTCCAGAGGCCAAACCCTTAGAAGCCAGTCTTGGGAGGAGGGGCCTTGGAACTTCCTCTTTGGCAGCCAGGGCTTTCCTCACGAACTGGTCCATGGCTGGTGATTGAAGCTGCCCCGGGGGTCTCGCAGGCCCGCAGTGGGAGTACTCCTAATAGCCTACTACCGCCTCGGGACTTCGGGCGGTTCTTGAGTATAGTCGGCCTTCCGTGGTTGGGTTCGAACCGGGGCTTCTTGGAACTTGGTGCCCGCTCGAACGACCTTCGTAGCCGGCTGCTTCGGCGGAGCCTTGGTCGGCGCCTTCCGGGACGTGGGCTTTCTAGGCGAAGCCTTCCCCTTCTTCTTCTTCCTCTGAGCCGCCTGCCCCGGCCTCGGTTGGTTCATTCAGGATGAAGCTGTATTGCTACTAAACAAAAACGAGAGACGAGTCAGACATACAAAGATTAAAGACGAGAACCGCTCCGAGTTCAGGAAACTACGTAACCCCTCATCAGTCGATCGAGTGACTCCGCAATGAGGTTGAAGTCATCCTCTGGTGAAGGCAGTCACGTCAATCGTCCCGTCGAACTGAAGATATCTACTGAGAGCCCGGTCGAGGTCGTCCCCGACAGAGTAGGAGGGCACGATCATCGCCTCCCGGATTCGGCATACGCCACGGCTCGATTGAATTTGTAGCGGGGTCCAGGGAACGAGAAAAACCTCTTCTTCCACCCTTTGACATTATCGGAGAGCGACCACGATGTTTCTTGAAAAGAACCCCTCCTTCCGGAGGTAGTACCATCTAAGGGAGTTGGGGGACTCGACCAAGCTCAAAGACAGGCGGAAGAGACTGAGGTGGGAAGGCATGAGTTTTTTGTTTGGACAAACATACAGGAAGGCATTGATGCAGGAAGAAGCTTCGGTAGTGATTTTGGGAGACATGAGCCTGAAGAGCAGTAAAGAAGCAGATGAAGAAAACGTTCAAAGGAAGAAGCATGCCGAATCGGACATGATCATACACAACAGCTATCTCGTCCTCGTAAACATCGTTCATGCCTCTCCTCGCGGAGAGGGGGAACGAGCCCCCAATGTCCTTGGGCAGGGCGAACGTTTGCCCTCCAGACTTAAGGTTGGTTTTGTCCACACGGGAGGCCACGGTCCCTGGAGCCACAATGAACTCCTCAGCGGAGTCCTCGGCCATCCGTAGGACGAGCGGGGTGAGGGTGAGAAAAAGGCCCGACGGGCGAGGCGGAGGTGCCCGCCGGAGGAGCGGAAGAAGGAGGTCCGATGGGCGAGGCGGAAGCGCCCACCGGAAGCATAGAAGGCAAAGGTATGGCGACTTCAGAGGAAGTCACCGGAGGGGAAGGAGCGTTGGCCTCGGCCGAGGACTCCTCGACAGGGGCACCCTCTGAGTCAGAGGACTCGATAAGAAGAGGGCGACGAGTTTTGGCCATCGAAGGACTAACCTGAAGAACTTGTAAGTTGGAGGAGAAGGAAAGATCGCCGGAACAGCAACACGGACGCTGGGAGAGAAGACGATCGCCGGAGAAAGACGGCAGAGGTTTTTCGAAGGGTTTTTGGTGAGTACCCAGGCGTGATCCTTCGAAACTATATAGCGCGAAAACGTCCTTGCGATTGGGACGCGTGTCCCCTATCCGAAAAAAGTAGGGACACGCGTCAACAGATCACAGGGTGATGTGACTGCGGGCACAGTAAAACTTCCGCCGCAAGCTAACACTTTAGGCGGGAAAAACTCAACTTCTCGCCCAAGTATGAGAGGGAAGGGCGAACCCGAACCGCGAACGCCGAACCGCGTGAGAGTCGATCCGACTGACATCGCAGAAGAATCTCCCGAGCTCGTCGGGGGGCATTTATATAGCGCAGATCGGGGCTTGCAAAACGTGTTTTCCCAAAAAAAGGCCTTTTCCCCCCCCCAAAAAAAAAAGAAAAGGCTTAGAAATTCCAGAAGTCCGTGTTCGCAACTCCAACAGGTTCGGGTCGATGACCCGACTCGAGAAATGCATGAAGACCCGAGTCGGTATCCCGACTCGGGAAATACCTGATGACCCATACTACGTTCGGACCCGGGAATTGTCCGAAGATCCGAGCCGCCTCCCGACGCCGGATTATCTAAGGACCCGGGACGGTGCCCCGACTCAGGAAGTATCTGAAATACTTGAAGACCCGAGTCGGCGTTCTGACCTGGAAAACCTCTAAAGACCCGAGTCGGTGACCTTACCTGGGATATCCACGAAGACTCGAGTCGGCCGGTTATCCGCAGCTCGACTCGAGAAACACTCGAAGACCCGAGTCGGGAACTTCCCTAGGCCCGACTCGGGAGGCACTTCCATCCATTAACCCCACGCTCGCGGAAGTTGCGGACCACGACGCGGACGTGGTACACGAAGGCGACTAGTCAACCCACCTTTTTTGGAGGAGATCCTACATTCCCTCAACGGCCTGCTGACCAGGGCCGCCTATAAAAGGCCATTAACAGCACCGTTAAAAGGGATCCACGCTTTGATTCTCTCAGGCTGAGGTGAATTCTCAGTGCCTTAGCATTCCAGCTTTCAAGAGTCTGAGTGATTGCGAGTTTGAGTGATTGTAATCCCATTCTCGCGTTGATAGTGAAAACTACGTTGGCATTACGGTGAACAGCCCGTGGTTTTACCTTGTTCCCCAAGGGTTTCCACGTAAAAAGTTGAGTGCATTTACGTCTTGTTTCTTGTTTCTTCTTGCCATTCTTCCGCTTTCGAACACTTTATTGATCGGTCGAGGACCAGCTCGATCAAAGCCCAAACTTAAAAGCCATACACCCTAAATTTTTTACCATGAAGAATCCACGGCTGATATAATATTGTCGACATCAACTAAAAATTTTAGTAGCCAAGACTTCGACCAACATGTTTGTTTTTGGTTGATGTCACCAATTTGTACTTTCTACTCTCTACGAATAGTCCCTGGAATGTCCGTTATACCAGTTCGGTGCTACTATTTTTTACATCCATCTTAAATAATTATTTAGAAGTAATTTTTTTTAAAAAAATTCAATATTAAAAATTAAAAAAATTTATTAGATCTATAATTTTTAATTATTTTTTTTTTTTAAATTATTTCTAAATAGATATTTTTGGAGCTCTAATGTTAACGAATTTTAAAGTCCAAAATATCTGTTAGAAATATTTTAAAAAAAATTTTAACATAAAAATTATAAATATTATTAAAATTTATAATTTTTATATTAAAAAAATTTTTAAAATTTTTTTTTAAATAAATATTTTAAAAATAAGTGCAAAAAAAAGTAGCACTGAATAGATGCAGCAGACCTCGATCCATAGTCCTTACATCGTGCCGCCAGATATCGTGCCCGCCCCAATTAGGAGCCAAGTTTTCATAACCCATTAATAGCATTACCATCTTAACAGCATCTACCAATGCAGGATTAGTATACGTTTTGTTTATCCACGAGGCACATTATCACGTACAATCAATCCAGCGCTCCCACGTTTCCACGAGGCACGCCAGCTAATTCTGCAGTATAATTTCAGCTCTTAATATTGCTGAATGCTTTTGAAGCTCATTTGTAAGGCTGATCTAATATTAGTGCATGTTAGCACTTTCTGATTATAAGCTTTTGGCTGTTGAGGTGTAATAAACTTTTGAGCATCTGATTACTAAGCAAAAACAAATCATTATAGCAGTACAAACTTGATTTAGCCTTCACGTATACCGGTCAAAAAAGAAAAAAAAAGAAAAACAAAAACAAAAGAGGCTAAAATTCCTCAATCAACGTTCAATGCTTCCCAACTTATTCAATTAAAAGCTTAAAAATATGAACTAAATGTCTACAACTGCATTGTAAAGAACTGATATTCAAATTTCAACAAAGATTTACAGATTTCACAAAGATTTACAAATTTAAGAAATTTACGAAAGATTAAGAAAGAAAAATTTACAGCTTATAAACTAAAATTTTATAGATTGAACAAAGATTTACACATTTAAAAAATATAAATTACAAATTGGATAAATCTGTAAAGATGATCTGCCTAAATAGGAATTTCGGCATCACGATCAACTTTGATAGCGACATCGGAGATGAATCACGATCGACCGCTTCGAGGAAGAATCAAACTCGAGGAGGAGCACAGATCGGAGAGGGGAAGGTGAGAGGGACAGCTTCAGGAAGAAGCCACTGCACGAGGCAAGAGCTAACGATCACAGAGAGATATGCTAAGAGGAAGGGTGAATAATAGCCTAGTAAGAAAGAAATAAAATGGTGGGGTCCAGAGAAGTTGAGGAGACTACGGCAAAAATGCTTCGTTAGTAACGTTTCGCATTTAATCTACGGTCTTATCATTTAATCTACGGTTAAAAGTTGAGAAAGGAACTATGTTTGGCTCATGTCGAGTGGAGAATAGCATTTCTATATATATATATATATATATATTATATATATATATGCCTAAACTTTTAAAGAAAGTTGTCTAAAACCTTTTCATTCCAATATTTAGCCTCTACTTCGTAGTTGTTCCTTTTAATAACATGAAATGCTTGCTTCCAGTCGGAGAAGATTTGGAGTGAATCAAGCGGAGACTCGGTGGTCTGAAAATCGTGAAAAGGTTTATGAGAGGTATAACGTCCGCGGCTCAGACATGGCCTCAAAATCTGTCCTTTCTTCACGTTGATACATCAACAGAGAAGAGTTTTATCATCTTTCAGTGTATGATTTCATGACATCAAAAATATGCAGCGTCAAAAATATGCGGTAGTCATGACATAAAAAATATTCAATTTTTGCCGACCCTCGGGTGTGGAGTATATATATATATATATATCCCTTCTGTTTATGTCTTCAATTTATATTATATCTATTCAAACTTACAAGGGTAGCAAGTGCCTTCCCTGCTGTATTTATGATGTATATATGAAGTCTAATACGAGAGCACCGGGTGATTGATACCTGCGTTCTCCAATTTGTATACACCTTCATTTTTCTTGGTCTTTTTATGCATCAATCAATATTTCTTTGCTTGGAATTTATCTGAGACCTGGGAAATTCTACAGCTATGATCAACTTGCCGACCTCCTTCATGTGAAAACCCAACGCCGATAAACTTGCCGTACACCCACCCTGAAATTTTTTATGTGATAAATCTCAAATTATTTTACTATATATAGTTTTTAATTACAGTTCGTGGATCATGACCGGCGGATAAAACTTCGGATATTCATTCCTATATCCTCACAATTTAAGAATAATTTTGTGGAAACTAGTAAAAGTTGTTATTCCGCAATATAGCAGATAAAGATTCGGATACCTGAGTGATAGTTCATTCATAAATTGAGATATCCCGTCAAAGAGTCTGGTGGCTACACACTTGTTCTGCAGAAGTAATCCTGGAAAGAAATTCTCCACCAGGGGACCGAATATGGTCGGTCGGTCACTTAGAATTTTGTAATTTATGAAAGAAAAGGGACATAAATGACGACAAAGCGGGACTGAATGGCCGGAGGATATAGTTGTTATCCAGATTTTGCTCCTGCTTTCTTCTGCTTTCATAATAAAAAAAAGCAGCATAAAGAGTTGGAATAATACCGGAAAAGCAGATAAAAGGTAGACAGAATTACAAGCATTATATTGTCTATTGTTTGACTAGTGATCCAGAACTCATTATCTGGATAAAGAACCCGACGAGTGCCCCAAATTTGATCCAGAACTCATTATTTTGTACCCAAAATCCGGCTAAGAGTATGCAAATTTTGACTATGATATTCCAAGTCTTTGGCTGGAATCAACTCATCAATTTAATAACTTATTTTAAAGTATCGTTTGTAATATCATTTTAGCTTTTTTGTTAGAATAGTTATATAACGAAAGTTTATGTTGTCGAGTTGTTAAGTTAAGAATAAAGATGAAGGGTATTGTCGAGTTTTTAAGTTAGGAATTTGACTACTCATTTCAGTAAATATTCTATTTACTTTCACAATTTCAAGTTTACTTAAAAAGACAAGTGGGCTAAATCTCAAAGGCTTATGCATGCATGGAATATTGCCTGAGCGTGAGCAAGTTCTTTTGAATTTTTCGTCCAAGAGATGACAGGGTATCGTGCCGAATAAACGGAGCTTAGAAAACTTTCTTATCTAAGTTTATTTACAGTGCTGTCAGTTACATATATATGAATATTTCACTGACAAATATATGCACATGCGCTCTTTACGTGCGACGGATTACTTTTTATTTGACAAATTTTTTCTGTGAGAATTAGGTGGAATAGTTACTGACAGTATTTTAAATACTTTAAAAAAAACAAAACCTAATAGCTTCAAAAATATCCTTAAGGGAAATCTGAAACATACATCTAAACATTTTAATCTTTACCACTCTATTATAAGGATGAACACAAGGATAGATGGTTCTTAAAAGAAATAGGGATAATGACATATTAGCCCCCCATTGTTTACAAACGCCCAAATCAGCCCCCCGTTTTAAAAAATGGCTGTTTCAGCCCCCCAAACACTGTTTGTGCACTTTTTTCGGACGAAAATATTCATGTACCCGTTAACAGTTTGGACGCCAAAAATATCTATCTAGAAGTATTTTTTGGAAAAACTTGTAATATCAAAGTTGTAGATCCGTCGAGATTTACAACTTTTATGTTGAAATTTTTTTCAAAAATGCTTCCGAGCAAGTGATTTCGGGATCCGAACTGTTAACGGGTCGACCCGTAATCCACTGAACAATTCGGACGCCGAAAATACCAATCTAGAAATATTTTTTGGAAATATTTTCAACATAAAAGTTGTAGATCTTGTCGAGATTTACAACTTTGATGTTGATAATTTTTTCAAATAATGCTTTTAGATAGGTGTTTTAAGCATCCAATAGTCAAGAGTATTTTCGTCCGAAAAAATTTAAACAGTAAATGGAAGGCTGAAATGGACGTTTTTTTTTAAATAATGGGCTAATTTGGAATTGAAACTTGAAATGGGGGCTGATATGTCATTATCCTAAGAAAATATGCTAAAGAGGATCTACAATATATTGTCCTCTCCAGCGATTATTTGTACTTATCCCGAGATTCACTCCTTCCAGTCGTTCAACCGTACGTATGCACAACATCGTTCATTAACGAGGTGTTCTTAATATTTGGCTTCGTCTATGATGTTGAAAAATGTGTATGTGGGGATTAGTTAGCAAAATTCAAAGTCAAATTTGTGATTAAATCTGTCCGTTCATCATAAATGTTATGAATGTGACTCCACAGTAGAAGAAAATAGCAAGGGAGTACATACCACAGGACCAAATAATTCAATGTTTTGTAGGTAAGAGATAGTATAAGGACCAACAACCATAGATTTAGCTGCGTGGCTTGTGCCTCACGAAGCATACAAGATAGGTTCAAACTTCTTATGGATGGACATTGAAATAGAAGAATAAGACAATTTTAATGAACTTTTCAGTTAGAATTTGCTATTGTGGCGACTGGATAAGCAAGTCAGTATTCCTACGTTTGAGCTCGAAGCGTACACTAAATCAAAAGTTTTACTTTTTGCCTGCAGTTTCTGATCTAACGCGGAGCTGATGATACTGTAAGTTAGAAAATAGTATATTTTCAGTAATATCAAAAATTCGTACACCAAAAAAATTCTTGCTCATCATGTCAAAAAAAAAAAAAAAAGATAGTATAAGCTCTCTTTCTATTTGTCTTACGCATTCATAAGAAGATATCTACTATAAACTCGTAAAATTGCGAGAAAAATAGATAAGATGTCCAATATCGGCGAATTATCTACATAATATTAAATGTAGATTTGAACGGTGGAGTGGCACGATTTGGTCGTCTAAGTGGGCGTTAGATAGAAGATACAGATTGAATCGGCGGGCAAATAAATGAGAGTTAAAAACCCTATAAAATAAACGGGGATAAAAATTTTCAATTCTGAAATCTTCTATTTCAAATGTATTTAAAATCTTTTTCCAATAATGCTAATATCTTGAGACCACATACTGCTCCACAATTCAACAATACACAATCCATTGAAGGGTGAGCTTGCTACCTTGTTTCATAGCTAGATTATGGAAAGTGCAATTCCTTTTTTTAAAAAAAAATTATTGCAAAAAACTCAACAACTAATATTGATCAATAGTCTAGCAACCGATCAGTCTAAGTCTTTATGTTTGAACATGTTCGAAGTTCTGTATCATTCTCTACAAAATATAAAAAAGATAAATCTTCTACATTATTACCTTTTGCAGTAGTAAAATCTGAATCTTTAAAAAATAGAAGCTCCACAAAAATAAGAAATACTTTCAATCTGTTTTGATACTGAATTTTAGGTTTTACATGACTATGACGCTTAGGATAAATGGTTGAAATTTCGCCTCATAAAGCAGATGTCCTGCGGCTCGAGCCAGCTTTGCGCCTTGACTCTGATGACATTCAATACCATGTACCCATGTTCCCATACGTATATCAGCTAATGGTATGCAATTTCCTAGGATTCAAATCTCACATGCGTCGACTATAAAGGTGTAGATACTTTATCTTCATGTACTCCGTAGAAAATAAAACAAAACTTCAGACTTATTCAAACCGAAATACTAAAACTCTTCGGTTAGTTGAACATAGACTGATGCAATTTATGACTTTATATGTTACGACGATCGTATAAAATAGAGCGATTATGAACAGAATTTCACGTTAACTTCATCAAAAAGTTTTAGGTCTTACCTCTTTGATTGATTGCTCAAAAGTTTAAGCCTATCAGAAATTTGGTTCAATTAGCATGAACCCAATCACCAACACACGTAAAAATCTCAATATGAAATTGAACTAATTTCTCCTTTCCTTCTATTCTTTCTCACAAATTAATCCAAAATTTTGTATACATTTACAAAATTTATTGTATTTTTTGGTTGATTTTCCATGTAATTTGGAGAGATTATCAGAAGGGCATAATGTGAGTAGTCTTGGTATCATATCCCGCAAGACAACTCTTCGAATTCACCCTGAATATCTTCAGCAAATCTACGGTCATCTGCCTCACAGCCGGCGAGCAATCGCTCTGCATCAGCAGCAAAATCTTCGTCAATCCCCCGTCGGCAGCGGCGACGGCCTCCTGAGCTCGGCGGTCGCGAAACAGTTTGCAGAGGCTCCACAACGCCACCACCGCTGCCTCCCTGCCGTCACGCCCTACCTTCATCATCCTGCTCACCACGGCGCTGACCACGTTGCCGGCACGCTCGCTGATCGCTGCCCTTCCCTCAGCGCACCCCGCCACGTACTCCACCAGCCGCAGCGCCTTCTCCGCCGCCGCCGGCGGAACCGCCGCCAACGCCACCACTAGTGCCGGCACGAGTCCCTCCTCCACCATCCGCGCTCGCAGCCGCCGCAGCACTAGAAACTCAGCCAAGCAAGCTAGCCCTGCCTCCGCCGCCCGCCGGTCGATCTTCTCCTCCTCCGGCGCAGGTCCAATCAGCCGGATTAACTCCGGCAAGAGATCTCTCTTCTCCGCGATTGCCGCTTTCGCTCCGCAATCTACAGACGCTAACATTCTCTCCAAAACCCTAGAGGCGTCGATCCGGCGATCCAAGCTCCCGTTCTTTAGCACATTCACTATTGCTATGATCGATCCTTCGAGCACCGATTCCAACGCCGCGATCATCGTCTCCTTGTTTCTATCCTCGATACAATCCGATGATAGAAGCTGCGAGATCACACCAACTGCAGCCTCGGAAGACATATTATCAATCAAAAGAGAAGAGAGAGTGGTGGCGCAGCATCCGGAGCTGACGAGATTGTTCTTATCGAACTCGTCGACGTCAGCGTCAGCGAAGAACTCGGCGAGGCGGCGGAGCGCGGGGAGAGGTTCGGTGGCGTTAAGATCACGGAGAATGTCGCCTCCGGCAAGTTTTCCGCTGGCGGAGGAGGAAGAGGAGGAGGACGGTGAGGTGGCGGACCAGAGGTGGATGAGGCGGCGGAGGGTGAGGTTAGGGACGAGGTCGGTTGTTGGGAGAGATTGCATCGTCGCCGGACACGTGGTATTCCCGGAATCTAACCACCGTTGGATCGACACACGGTCGTACGTTACGCCGGTGCACAAACTTACCGGTGATCGCATCACCTCGAGAGAGATCGGGCATCGGAAGAAGCTCGGGACCTTCATATCCAACGGCTGAGGTATCCTGCCTTCTTTCCTCACCATCTTATCCTCGCTATCCCTGCTATTCTTATATTATCCTCGTTATCCCACCTTCAGCGTTAGATACTATTTGCTAACATAAAAGAAGACGGGGAGAGGGGAAGAGGTAGGAGAGTTTTATACTTCATTATTGAAAGAGGAGGAGGGAGAAAGAGTCAAAATAGGTTGACGTAAGCAGTGTAATAGTGGGGCCACTGTTTATTTATGATGATAATTTATTCCGTGGTCTTCAGTCAACTTTAAGTGGGACAAAAGCGGTGAGTTAAATCTAAATCTCGCGTCGCGCATAAGAAAAAACATTGGTTGTTAACTGAAATTATTAATATAATGATTGGGTGGTGTGTCAGTATTTTTTATCTAGTTCGAAATTTATATTATGTCGAAATTTTATTTTTTACTATAATTCTAATTTAATATGATTGATTAGTTTGTGATTAGAAAATAATATTTTTAAGTAATACCAAAGGTCGGCGTATTAAAATTTAGTCTCTTTACATTTGGTTGAATTATGATGATAGGCCAAGTTATCACGCTAATGAAAGCTAGGATTGAACTGGGAACAGAGAGATAGTGGGTTCCACGCAGTATACATCGGTTTGGTTCGGCGCACGCTTGCACGTAGGGTTTGCTTCAGCTAACGCGTTTTATAGGTTAGGTGGTTTGACGACGTTGATTAGTCTGATCAGATGAGAAAAACTAGGACTCTTTTTTAATTGCAGTATTTATTAAAGATAACATAAACAAATCACATGCAAATACTTTTATTTACCCGCAATTTGCGAAACTCAGGCATAGGATTCCCCATTAGATAATGGTGTATAGATCTCACCTACTTAGGACATAATCAGAGAAAGAAATTTCACATAATTAGGATAATATAGTCATTATTTTGAAATCGTGCTGATGTTAGTTGATGCATCGTTGGAGACTTTTAGTCATCGTAGCCATGCATGTTAGGAGTCGTGATAATGCTTGCGACTAATTTCTATTTTATAATGCTCATAAAGAAAAGGTGATTAAGTCTTGCAGACGAAGTATAGCTTGGCGGTGGCAAATCAAAGTGTTTTTCTAAGAAAAGAAAAAGATGCACGCCATTTCTGACAAATTAAAAAGAATATTTGTTTTTGAAGATAATACATACTATATCTCCGACATTAAAAAACTCTCCCTCTTTCTTTCGGATTTTGCTATACTCATCTAAAAAATTACACAATAAATTACATAGTATACGTGATAATATTATGTCCACATATTATAATTGGTATAGTTGTAATTTTGATAATTTATACGGATCACAAGATAAGTGTGCAAATCAAGAGACGAATATGTGCTTGAGATTAGTTGCGTGCAATTTAATATGTGGTTTGTTGGATGTGAGTAGTTTTTTCTCTTTCTTAGTTATCAAAAGTAGATCTCAGCTAAAGTGAAGTTAGTATCGATCTATAGATCTAATTGGTAGATATTGGGAATCTCGAACAAAGAAAGTTAGGAAGGAGAAGGGGTCTAGGATTTTTTTTTTTTGTTCTCATACATTGCATGAGCATCCTCCTGTCCTGTGCATGTACAATGGTAAAATCAGGACCTCGCGACCAGGGCAGTAAGCCCATACTTATGACTCATTGATCTTAATCCATGACTCTGCTCGAACGAGCAGATGAGCAACTTAGTCTTCGTCTACAGTTACGATGATTGCGACTCCATAATCCTATTCATAACTGCTCATGTGTGTCATGCTGTTTTCCACGCTCTCTATTGATACTTGGTTTTGGCCTCTTTCCTGGAGTTAGTGTTTTTTTTTTTTTAAGTTATTTTTTTTAATATTATAATTATTATAAAAAAGTGAAATGCGTACTATTCTTGTTCCAAATCTGGCTCTATTCCGAGGAAACTATTTTGGATATGATGTTCAGGCAAAATCTTTCGTTATACGCGAGGGAGCACACGTGTGCGTTATTGTCGGCGCTTGCCTATGTGAATATTAGATTGACAGAACGAAAATTTAATATCAAGTGGGAAGAGTTCGTTAGTTCTCGTTTATTTTTTGCAACATCCTGACACTCATTTTCTAGAGTTGATCTTTTTAGAAATGTTATGATGTTAGTGCTATTGATTACTTTTGATGAAGTACCACCAAAATTTTCACCAAATAATGAAGTATGAGTGATTACTTTTGATGTTTGGTGTTGTATATTAGGAAGGTAGTGGGATGAGATTTTATGTGTTGTGTTTGTGGGTGAATGTTTTGATAAAACTTTGAGGTGCATAACATTCTTCAAGTTATAACTAACTTTGAGTGCAATATTACTACTATAAATCTCTTTTCGCCAATTTTTCTTGAGAAATTGTTGCATGTAATGCTGACACTATGTCAGCGCATATCTCCCATTGTTTGGATAAAAAAAATAATTTGTAAGTTTTGTTTGAAATTTTTTTTAAATATGAAGTTATAGATTTTAATAAAATCTATAATTTTAATTTTTAATTTTTTTTTTTAAATAATACTTCTAAATAGCTATTTTAGATTTTTAAAGTTTAACGACCTTGAAATGATAACGTATTTGAAGCATATTTCAAAACAATTTTTAAATATGTTTTAAAATTCGTTAAACTTTAAAGATCTAAAATAGGTTTTGGTAAAATTTAGAGCATGACAATTGTAAATTCTATCAAAATATATAAATTTTATTTTTTATTTTTTAAAATAATCATAAATTTTATTTTAATTCAAATATAGAAGATATATACTGATATGGTATTTGACGTTATGGGGCTGTTTACTTCGCGCGGAACTGGTGGATCTCGTGGAACTCGGAACTCAGAACACAGTTTTGCTATTTACTTCGCCGCGGGAAACTCGCGGAACTCAAATTCTGAGTTCCGCGAGTATATAATAAATTGAAGTTCGCCCACTCGCGCTTTTAGCTAGCTGCGAAGTGGGCGAACTCGTTTTGTCTTTCCGCGCGTGAGTTGTGTTCTTCTGCGATTTCTTCTTTTCCTTGGCGACCACTGTAGTCAATGGTTGAAATACTTGTCATGTGTTTTTTTTTTTATTTTTTTTTTATTTTTTTTTGAAATGCATGTTATATAATAATAAACTTTTGTAAATTTTTTATTCAATGCCAAAGTCTTTTGTATTCAATACTTTTGTGTTTCAATTTAGAATTTATCTCTTATAATTTTAGTATTCAAAAATTAAAATTTATTTTGATATATATTTAATACATATAAAATAAAAAAATATATAATTAAACATATCATGTGTATATATAGGATATATAAGTTATAACATAATAAATATTAAGATATTTAAATGAGAAGATATATCAAAAAATGGATATAATCATTTAATTTAATATAAATATTTACAATTATAAATTCTAAAATAAATATAATATATTTTTTATATCTCAGTTTACTTCCAATTCCAAGTAAATAAAAAATAATAATCTTTCAGCCCTCACTTCCAACCCCAAGTAAACAAAGAAACTATCTTTCAGCCTCTACTTCACAATTCCAAGTAAACAGAGAAACTCAAAACACCACTTCTCACCCACTTCTCACTTCTCAGGCTTCCGCGCGAAGTAAACAGCCCCATATATGTAAGAATTTCTCATCTTTCTCGCGAAATTTAATCACTGGCTATACAAAATCCTTCTCAAAATTAAAATAATTCAATGACTGAATGCTCCATGCAGTTGCCCGATTGGTTGCGTTGTCGCCACATGTATATCTACGGGGGAGCACAAGGATAGGACGAATGTCTAGGACCCAACAGCGGACGCGGATCCTCTGCGGCGCGTCCCTGCGATGCGCCGCTGACCCTGCCGTTGATCTTGTTCAGCACCTATCTCGAGATATTATATAAAATTTTCGGCAGCTCATTTAACCTATTTTTATGCGTTTTTATGAGAAATTTTGAACTACAAAGTTATAGATTTTGATATGATTACGACTTTGTAGTTGAATATTTTTTGAAAAAATATCAAATATTATGTCAAAATAATAATCAAAATTTTAATCATTATTTCGGCACACTGTTTAATATTTTTTCAGAAAATGTTCAACTACAAATTTATAAATTTTATTAAAATACATAACTTTGTAGTTTAAATTTTCTTATAAAAATACTTACAAATAGATCAAATGAGTTGCCGAAAATTTGTAGAAGTACAGAATATTATATAAATTTATGGTAACTTATTTTACCTAATTTCAAATATTTTTGCGAGAAATTTTGAATTTAAAAGTTATAGATTTTGATTTGTTCTACAGTTTTGTAGTTGAACATTTTTCAAAAAAATGTTAAACAATGTGCCGAAATGATAATTAAAATGTAGTTCAACATTTTCGTAAAATAATATAAAAATAGGTCAAATGAGCTGCCGAAAATTTTATACTGTATCTCGAAATAGATGCTAAATTTGATCAACGGCTGAAATTGCGGCCGCAGCGGTGCGTCGCAGAGGATTCGCGTCCCCCAAAAGCGGTCCCACTATACAGGACAAACGTCTTTCTGCGAATTAAACGGCAGAATCATGTAGCTACAGGCGAGCCTGAGTCTGAGCTAGTTTGTCAGAAGGCAAGGTCTCGCTTAGCTGGTTTTGTGAACGCGGTTACTTCGTCCACACGCTGCTTTGAACGTGAATACTAGCTGACACAACCAGGTACGTACCAACTTCTGCTCTCTCGTGACATTTTGTTCTTTCTTTTTTGGGAGCAAGCTTTTTATAAGCCTTGGAATGAATCATGGTAGGGAGTTTACACTGTGAGTAATTATATTTAGTGCTGTAACTGACATGTCATTATTCTACAGATTATGATAATATTATTTTAACATTTGGTGTTGATTAAGCAGATCTTGTTGCTGACTAAACAGATTAAAATTTGAACTTCAAAGTCATCTGACAATTTCGAATATTTGTACAAAATTTACGTTCATATGTTTTACTTTTATTCAAATTTTTTGAGTGATTTTTAAATTTTTAAAAAATTAGTCTGTTTAGTCAGTACTATATATTAAAATTTAATTGGTACTGTTTTGACATATAGTACGACAACATGTCGATTAAGAATTCCTCAGAAAAAAAAAATGTTTTTTTTACTGTGCCATCTTTCAAACTTCGCCATGATGATTTACTGTCTGGTCTAAATTTAATGCAAATGCATTACAGGAAGTTAGTTTAGAACGGGGGTTTGGAATTCTTTTTTTTTTTTTACTGATAGTTTTTTTTTAAACAAAACTTGAAAGTAGTTTCTTAGCTAAATACGATTTTATTTTAATTCAATTACAATGTTTAAGATTGTGTTATATACAATTTTACACACCCTTTTGATCTCAATTTGAACAGAACGTAAATATTATGTTATAGTAATTAACTATAGAAAATAAAAGAATATTCTAACAAGATTTATTATTAATAGTGCAGTGATTTCAAACCAAACATGAGAAAAAACATGTCTCCTAGTCTCATAATAAACCAAATTAATACAAAGAAAAGGACAAATAGTTATATAATTAATCAGAATTTTTATTTGAAGAGTTGATATTATGGAGTATACAATTGTTGCCGGTCATTGGCCGACGTGATTCTCTATCTTTGGAAAATTCTTCGTATATGTCCAAATTGCTATGTTGTCGGTGGGGAAGTCACATTTTTATGGTAGGGAAAGCATCAAGATATATGATTAAGAGCGTGTTCGCCCCTCTATCTTAAAATAAAAGTCCAAGTTAGGTTCCCTTTTCGTTCTGGTCCAAGACCGACCAACCACTTTGGTTCAACTGATTTCAGCTGAATCAAATGTACTATTTGACAGCCTAAGTTCATGCACCCACCGTACACTTAACAAACCCCTTCAACTAATGCACCATACATACCATATGTTGTATACAATCTGATTCGAGCTTGTACCCGATCGGTTATTTGTGTGTTCGAAATCAGAGAGTGGCTCGAAGAGAGGAATAGGAAAGGATATGAGACCGGATTTTTATCGTGGAAATCCTCGAATTTCGGTCTGAGATAAAACCACGGGCCGTATAGGACCAACGAGAGAAAATTCACTAAAAAAATAGTAAAGTACGGATTACAAGGATTTGAGCCAAGCTTTATGAGTAGCTCGGGCTATTTCGTTCATAGCTCTCTGTTACAGTAGTTCTCTCCAGTCTTGAAATAAAAAGTGGAATATCCTTATTACAGTATCGTAGGCGGCTATTTATAAACTGTAACGGTTTCTATTCACTTGCGCAAGTGGATACTCAGGTGGTTATCCAGGCTGGCGACAGTTTGGCACTCATTTGACTTTTACGCCAAGAATTCGCCCATTTGTCCTCTCCTGGAGTTCTGAATAAACGGCAGCAATGATTTGATGGTGAGGTCATCCTTCTTTCGTTGATGCACCGACCTTATCTTTGCACCGATCTTTCTAAAAAATCTAGGTGTGCCTTTCGATCAGCGCCAAGCAAGATCGGTCCATTTTTTAAGTACTATATCACAATTTTTGTCAAATATCAATGATTGTATGATTTTTGAATTGCACTATTTTTTTTACCCTACATGCATTTTTGTGGATGCAATGTTCGCTATAACTTACAGTATTTTTATGGTAATACCTTTATACAAGGATTGGACAATTATAATTCAGTTTCTACAAAGTTGTTTTTAAGGTTTTGGTAAAAGGAAATTAGCTTATTTAAAGACGATGTATAAAATATAGACGAAAGGTGATTGCAATAAAAAAGGCTTCGTGTCTGGGCGCGATGTTATCTCTACTATCAAGATAACATCCATGGCTAAGACTCCTGTATCTCGTTATGTTCTAGAATGATATCGTGCCCCTTTTTTCGCACCATAGCAAAAGTCATGTCTTATTTGATTCAATTGTATAGTGCGTAGACTTATAGCAGAAGTGGACGAATTTAGCATCGTAACTTCTACGGCGAGGTGAGGAGACAAATACTTAGTCAACCCTTTTGACTGACTTATATGGAAAAAAAAACGCGTTTATTTGACCCAAAGTAATCATTCTTGGTGGTTTGGTTTTGTTTTCGCCTTTTCGGGAGTTGCCTCCATTTTTCGAAATTTATGAATTAGTCCTTAGAAATTGAAAGCGGGTATACAATTAACCCCTTTTAATAGGGGGGAGAAGAATGACTGTGGATGATAAAGAACCACAAGACTAAGGTATGCTGTACTTGGTCTCTAACGTCGACTCCAAAGTAATTTGTCTTTTTTCTTTAACTGGAAAATTGTAATTCATATTTGTTATCTAATCTGACATGACGTGTACGACTGGTGGTTTAAGTTGACTCGGTTAGGTTGACTCGCTGGGTCAAATCGAGTTGGTTTAGTTCAAACGCCGGACCAACATTTCTAGCTAACGCACACTTTGACGCTAAACGAACGTATACCTTGTGCTAAGAGAAGGCCCCCTAAAGATCTCATCTTTCTGAATGTACTCGAAGCACATATCCCAAGAACAATCTCGCCATCGCCGCCCTTGATTTCACCAGAGACCTTGATTTCACCCGAACCTTATTCTGGCGCATGATCGACGTCCTCAACGTCCGGTGAAGGTCTTGTGGTTCGCTGTCATGGACCTACAAATTTGCGTCATGCTCATTAGAAACCGTGCACGTGTTTGGACTTTTGACTACACATAGTTTTCATAGCTGGAATGTCATCTTATTTTAGAGACTCCGATCATTTTGATACAATCAACAACGTAAATCATAACATACATCACCGGAATATATATTATATATTATCGGTACACATGTATTGTTTTGTTTTCATTAAAAAATTGTTGACTACAATATAATTTGGTTGTTGATTAAGTGGAGAAAGACAAGCAAAAAGTTCCTTCGAATAATAACAGCCACGAGTATATCGAGTTTTAATAGAAAAAAAAAAAGAAAAGACGGATGAGATTATTTTAGTTAACAACCTCAGCCTGCTTGCTGACAAACCCCGAGCACCGCCAATGCTAGTGCTCTTAACTAATTAACTAAAAAATTTTATACATGCTCATGTGGAATTTGGTGTTGATTTTCTTTTTCTTTTTTTTTTTCGTGTTTGGTTTTGATCTTTAGCAATATGGGGAGGACTTATTTGGGGTTCTACGTGATGAAAAAAATTTGTTAGTAGTGTATTTAAAAGTAGTATTTTTCTTCGAAATTTTGGGATTGTACAAACAGTGGGGTGTGTCTTATGGGCCACCCTAACGTTTGAAACTGGTTCGGACTTGGGCCTTTTGGGTTCCTCGGCTATACAAAGTGAAATAGTGATAATACAGATAGTAATAAAAGATAAAAAGTTCTTAAAAATTGTTTAAAATATTATAAAAATTATGTGCCTGTATTAAATACCATATTGAAAAAATAACTTACATTCGTATTTTTATTTTCTGATTATAATTTAAAGAATTATAATTAATAAAATAATATTTAATTTATTATAAAAAATTATGTCTTATTATTAAAAAATATAAAATAATAACGTAGTCCGAAGAAAAGTGAGGATGAAGGGATGGGGCCATGCTGGATGACAGGACAACAGCCCAGCAGAGCACGGACCATGATTACAGACACGGCCCCCTCTCCTCGGCGTTTTGTCCCACAAATTTCAACACAAAACACCTGGACACTCAATCATAATCATCTTTCTAAAAGCCATTTATTATTTTTGCAATAAAATCTGATGATGTGATTATTCTCTTCTCAATGTCTGGGTAAATATCAACCGTATAATTGGTATCGGTCCTTTATTTTTTGAGGTTCGTAAATCGTCTTTTAAAAATATATTTTTTAAGAATTGATTTGTAAAAATAAAATAAAAAATCAGCTCCTGAAAACGTATTTTCAGCGGCTGAAAATGTATTTTCAGCGGCTGAAATGTGCGAAAAATGGAAACGAGAGTTGATACGCAAAAGTCCCAAATATCAACCGTATAAGTGCTTAACACCCGTGTTACTAGATAATTTCCAGTGAGGCATTTATATGTGGGTTAAGTGCCTCATTAACTCGAGCATTTCTTTTAAAGAGGGTTCATCTATTATAATATGTGATTTTAGATTTAAGTAAATTAAATATAACCATCAATAAAAAGTAGTGGAAGAATTCGTAATAAAAATTATTCATACGCATCTTTGATCTGAGCATTTATGTTAAGCTTGTATTAATATTAATTTGTATTTCTAATAAAATTTTCTGTTAAATGCCCCTACTCTATTACATAACGATGTAATATATTGCTAGAAATACTAATGTTGCTGGCTAAAACATTAGCGAATTCAATAATCTACATTTCTAAAACACTAACCTTTAATACAATACAATATTAAATTTGTCATCCCCAACACCAACAAACTTCCACAAGGACTTTAATATATAGACACATTACTTTGTCTTTAGATTTTTGTATTGAGATAATAGGACAGATAAAGTGGAGGACAATATACTTCACATTACTTTGTACCTTAATATACACAATCAAGTATGGTTCTTAGAATCTTATTGTATTTACTAGTAATAGTACAACAATATAGTTTTGACAGCTATTTAGGAATGTTAAGAAGGGGCTTTTCCTTATCAGTCCCTGAAATTTTGTAAATTTATTTTAGGTCCACCTGTCGTGCCGTTTTGACCACTATATTAGTATTTTACGGAAAAATTTTTAATACGAAAGTTATAGATTTTGATGAGATTTATAACTTTAATTTTCAACATTTTTCTATGAAATACTTCTGAATATTTATTTTGAGACTTCGAAATTTTACCATATTAACGGATCGGATTTCAAAATCCGTTAATAATTTGGAGCATCAAAATATCTACGTGGAAGTGTTTTTTTTAGAAAAATGTTGAATATAAAAGTTGTAGTTCCCATCAAGTTATAATTTTTATATTGAATTTTTTTTTCAAAAAATATTAATTAGTATAAAAAATGATATGCACAAAAATCGAAAGAGGAAAAAAGAAAAACGCAAAACAAAGGGGCTGAAAACGAAGAAGTTTAAAAAGGAGGGGTTGAAAACGAATTTCTCGACGAAAAACACACTCACTGTCTCTGCTGATTACTGAACAAATCCTAAGCAGAGGTAGGTTATCAGCGACAGAAATATTATTCGATCAGATAAAATAGATTAAAAATAGTTTGAACGGTTTTTTTCGTATCTCGAAATCCGTAAATTGCATTATATATATAATATATATATATATGTGATTAACAAACAAACATAATTAGAAGGTCTAACATCAGAGAGGCCTTTGCATTGTTTATAGCTATTTTCGCAATGATCATGTTCCCAAACATAAACTATTCATTCATGCTGATGATAATGAGCTGCCCTGCTCTGTTCCACATCGGTTTGCTGTCTTACCCTGCTAAGGAATATCACTGAACCTTATGCATTTGTCCATACAGTGCAACATTACAGTACAATCGGTTAAAAGCGGGTTTATATGCCAGCGCCCTTATTTTGTTTTCTCAAAAAAAAAAAAAAAAACAATAATCCATATTTATTAAAGCATTAGAGGGGAGTTTGCGGTGGCTTATATCATAATATAATTATTTAGTAGTTAATGTTTTATCAAATTATATATAATAGTTAAAATTATAAAATTTCTTATTTTCTCTGCTTTATATTTTCTATATAATTTTTAAATTAGATTTATTTTATTTGTGAATTTGTGTTTTAAAATTTATTTAAGATTATTTTTAAAAAAAACAATATATAATAGATCGGTGTAGTTGAGTGAATTAAAAATACTTTATAACTAAAAATTAAATAAATTATTAGTTTTGCTAATTACAAAATTAAAAAAAAAATTTATTATTTTTAACATACCCATCGGTATATCATCCGCTAGTAGTTATTTATTTATTAAGTTATAAGATGATATAGTTAATTTCAGTACAACTAATCCGACTATATGAAGTCTATTATATTAGATTTAGTTGTTGTATTTTCGTTGGAATGCTTAGTTGATAGGGTAATGCTATTCGACCCGAATATTTAATTCAAAAAATATATTAATTTTTATATTTCGGAATCGATAAATTTATAATTTATCAATTTTGAGATATTAAAAAATATCGCTTGAATTATTTTTGGACTATTTTATCGATCTAATAATATTTCTATCGCTGATAATCTACCTCTGCTTAGGATTTGTTACAGTATTCAGGAGAGAGAGAGAGAGAGAGTAGACCCCAATATCACATCAAACAGAGCAATACACAAGTCAAATAAGACAGGCCCAGTCCTGTTTGGGGCTGAAACAACAGTTGCAATTCCATTTGGATACTCGTGGCCCCCTTTACCTTACCCAACCAGAAGATACTATAGATAACTATTGATCCACCCCTACTTTTATGCTTCTTTCCAAATCAAGCCTAAATATACGTAATTAATTTTATTTTAAATATTTGAATATTAAAAATTAAATCTTAGTATGCTCTATATTTTATATTCTATTTAAAAAATAAAATTTAAATAAATATTCGAGATTTAAAATTTTTATTGGTTAGAAAAGCTTTTAAGTTTCAAAATATTTATTTAGAAATATTTATTTTTTAAAAAAAAATTATAGAACATATTAATATTTATTTTTTTGTATTTAAAATTTTAAGAAAATGATTCTACATGTTTGTTTTGGATTGATATCGTAATTTTATCACAAATAAAGAAAGTATTTGAAAAAGTTTTGTTAAGTAACCCCAAGACACAACCCTTTTTATTTTTTATTTTATATATGTTTGTATCTACACCTTAAAGTGCCTCTTCTGCTCTAAATCCTCTCTCTCTCTCTCTCTCTCTCTCTCTCTCTCTCTCAATAGCTAAGCTCTAGCAAAGCACTTTATATAAAGCACACACTTGTATAGAATATAGTCTATATAAGCTTCTCAAATTATAAGTTCAAAACTGCCATTTTATTGCCTCTCTTCACTGTCTCCTCTTCTCCTTGGCAATTGTCCCCCTCCATCCCCAAACTAACCACACTCTCACATTACATTATTCAATCATTCTCAAACCCTTCCATCCCACCACCATTGCTAGCTAGCTTGAAGCTTTCTCTTCCTTTGCTTCTGGTCTCTAAGTATCTTATTAAATGGGCCAATTGCTGAAGCTCTTAGTTATAGTTCTTGCAGTTCATCTTCTTTTGTTTTCTTTTAATGTTAAAAATTGCTACAGTTCGAGAGCCATGCAGAAATTCCATGCAGACGAGGGAGCAAGGAGAAGTGCAACGAGCTTGCTAGGGTTTTTACCAAGGGCTATGCGAGTACTCCCCTCCGGGCCTTCGAAGCACCATAACTCCGTTAGCTTGCACGGAGATAAGTCTCCTTGACAAAAACTGATGGAACTCACGATCCTAGGCATACGTTCTACTGTCAGTAGAGATCGATTCCTATGGTTATAACGCTCGGATATGGCTATTAATATATATATGCCTTTTATTGAGATATAATGGATATTTGTTAATATGGGTCGAGTCCAATATGTCAACGGGAAGAAATTTCAGTACTTTCTAACTTAATGGAGGAAGAACAGATTTGAAGAATGTATATCATGTAAATTTTTTGAGTCTTTCTTGTTCTCCTTCCTGGAGAAATATAAGTATTAATTTCTTTTTTGATTATATATAAATGATTATAAAGCCGCGGTCTCATCAGTTGAAGATGAATCGGGAGATATAAGAGAGGAAGACGTTAGACCCGCTGACATTGGGATGGCCTGCCATGTCTGTGGCTTTTGGAGCTTAAAAAGGTCTGATAATGATTCAGAATAGATATGAAATATTACATTTTATTTTATATGCGTATATAAATCATCATTCTTGGTAAAACTGGATGTGTATTTTGTAGTCTTATCAGAAAATAAATTATTGCACCACTTCTTATTTTCATGTTGCAGAATTCAACTTCTACTTGCTTGTGATGATGATGATGATGGTTGTCATGGTATTATTTAATGCATATTTATTTATTTATTTATTGCAAATAACAGTTGCTTGCTTTTTTTTTTTTAAATATAACTTTGTATTATTATATTAAAAAACCAATTAGCATACTTTCCTGCAGAATTTCGGTCTACTTTCCCGTCACCTAGCAATTTATTTTAGGGCAATTCACAATTCACTTTTGATACTTTTTTAACTTTGAAAATCACTCCATAGTCTAATATATAGAATCTGTAATTTCATACAATCTATGAAATAATTAAATAATACCATGATACAATGTATGAAATAATTTCATACGATCTATGTAATTTCATATAAAATCAGTCCATACAGTAAAATATAGAATCTAATACTGTAATTTCATACAATCTATGAATAATTCTTAAAAGTTTATATAGAAATAACCTGCATTTGGCTAAATCATTATTAAAAAATAGCACGAGGAAAATCGCCTTATTTTCAATATGTAAATATATTTTGGTGTACACTGTGGTAGTTGTGGATAAATATAGGAATCGTGAAAGTAACAGGAAGAAGATTTGACAGAACATTGGGCTATTTAATTTTGGATTTTCTCGAAAAAATTCCTATTTTATAAAATTATTAAAAAAAGTCTACATTTTTTCTGCTGCTTCTTCCTGCTTTTCCTGTAGCTTTCAGAAATATTATGGGTCGCTCCACCAGTAACTCTTTTACGAATCCGCTCCCGAATTTGTCCCCAAAAATAGAATATTGATATGGTATTAATACATTCTTTTATCAATATTGGTTCGATGCATTCGAAGTTACCAAATATTTATTTAATTTTTTTTGTAAAATTAAATATAAAATTTTAATTTTAAATTTTTTGTATTCAATTTTTTTTTTAAAAAAAATTACAGCGATGCTATAGTACACAAAGTTTTCAACATTTCTGATCCGAATTTTAATTCAAAAATTGAATTTCGTGCACCTTGGAGTTAGCTCACGGCTGGAACATTTAGCTCTAAAAAATATGTAATTCCAATCTAAAATGTATATCGGCAACCACGTGCACGCCAACCATTGGTAGGGTTTCGTCGACATACCATGTAGCTAGCTTTATTTTTTATTTATTTTTTTGAGTTAATGAAAAGAAACCTTTTCCGATAATAATATGCCGATACCATACAATTTCCGCAGAGCGTGCCATTTTGTAACCAAACCATTCTAATCCTCGTTAAACTTTAATCGGGTTTGACAGTAAAATTTCGAGCCTATGATGTCCGCATCCGAATCTGATATGCAGTACTGGAAATTATCCAAGCCAGCAATTTAACTAACTTAGGATATAGCAGTACCGAATAGTATAATTTCCAATTCATGGCCTAGAATTCGAACTTACAATCGACTCTTCTTGAGGGACTCGCCGCAACACCCGATCCAAAATCGGAGTGCAGCTTTTCTTCATTTGATATACCACTTTTTTTAAATAGGAATATCATAAAAATCCTATAAAATCCAACAAGTAAAGAACAGAATTATCAGACATAACATATAACATTTATTTATCAACAATAAAGAAAAGAAAATAAGAGGTAGGTGAATAAATGGCATGGAATCAAATCCATGAAAAATCAAAACTAAGATGAAGATAAAGCAGTAAAAGATGAGGTTGATTAAGACCTCACACTGAGATAAAGAGTTTGGTTTATCCTGTTGACATGTGAATACTACTACAACTACTACAGGGTCACAAATTCCAGATATTTGAAGGAAAATTGATGGGATTTTGTCAAGAAAGTTTTTAATCGGGCAAAATTATGAAAAATATTACTTTTTTTGGTAAAAAAGAGACTGAAATAGGATTTTATAAAAAGTATTACTTATATTGGTAAAAAAGAGACTGAAATAGGATTTTTAAAATTAAAGGGCGGATTTCTCTGAGATTTATAAAAGTGTTAACTTTTTTTTTTATATAATTTCCCAAAAATATCACATTTGCTGCTGGAATTTCATAGCTGACCTTGGATTTTGGTCTCACCATCTAACTGTTCTTGGAAGATCCTGTATTTTGGGGGCCACTCCTCTTAATAAGTGTCGTTGAATTCAGATACTGTTTGCACTGCTACAACATCTCTCTCTCTCTCTCTCTCTCTCTCTCTCTCTCTCTATGTTTTGCACTTCCATGGCACCATTACTACGTGATTTAATTTCTAAAATTCTACCATCATATAGTTGTTCATTTGATTTCTTATACATCATGTGTGTGTTATATGACCGACGTAACAGATAATACATCCACAAAAATCATTGACTGATCTTTTGATTGAAGAATCTTAAATTTTCTTTCTGAACAGACTAAAGATCCATTTTATCTTCTCAATATTGAAGCGCTTACGCTCACAAATCAAAACTAACCACAATAACATCATGAAACCATGAAGATATAATGTTGTGTTACTATACATGAACTAAACGGCTTGTTTATTTAAAAATTCAAGAGAATGGACAACAAAGAAAAACGATATTATGAAGAAGCAACTAAGTTTTTTTTTTTTTTTTAAAATAAATAAATAAATAAATATGCAATTCAGTTAAGCAAAGGTCGGGTGATGCATCGACCCTGTCATTCAACCGCTGCTTCGTAGAAATCAAGCAGATTCAAATCAAGATAGGCACGCAGCATATGTGCATTTTTGGTGGCAGCTGCTCAAACTGCACTTGTTATGACTTGTTCATCAAAACAATCACGGTGATCATAATAAGATCGGACAGGCCGGGATCGTCCTGAAGTTCCAAGGACTGTAACCTGCAAGGTTAGAAAATGAGAACATAGATCAATACAACCACACCAAATGGATGGTTTTTTAGTGAAATAAGATAGCTTGATTAGTCGCTCTCTTCGGTGAGGGTGAACTATATAAAAAGTACACGTAGTCGCCTCGGTTTCAATTAGTCGGCAAAAATTTTTTGCCAGAACATAGATATAGTAACACTGGCAATGAGTTTTAGATAGATAAGCTGGTTGTAGTTATCTTCAAATAAATTAGTACAAATATTATTTCAAATAAATATATAAAAAAACTAGTATTTATATTAATACTTATGATAATTATTTTGATGATATTGTTTTTTGAAAATATTTTGAAATACAAAGTAATATATTTTATAGTTTTATACATCTCTATAGTTGAAAAATTTTCAAAAAATATATCAAAATATAAATTCTAGAGAGTTGAATGTAGATAGAAAAACTTATATGTAAAGCATTATAAAATCTTTAAAAAAGTTAGACCGGCATGATATAGCTCCACCTTATAAACAAAACTGTGAATTGGATCTCGCAAACAACACCTGAACATGTCCAAATTTTTATTATTATGTTTATAAGCAAAATGTACTTCCGATCTAATCAATAGAATATTGTTCCGTACTATTTTCTGAGACTATAATAATTATGATATAATCAAAATCACTAGTTATCGGCAAAATAGATATCATATATATTTGGATACAATAGTATACACTTATGATATAACAGGAGTATTGATGTTCATGCTCTTTTTATGAACTTATTAGGTAATGATGGTTCCGCTGATTTTGAAGGATAATTTCAAAAAGATATATCAAACTTAGATGTTTGGGTTGGAATGGGCTGTGAGATGTGATTATTTAGTTACGGGCTGGGAATGGGCCTGATGTATATCACATCCGCTATTACTAATTTGTATAATTTCTGAAAATGAAAGCCTGATGTATAATTAATTTAAAAAATAAATTAAGCAAGTACTTAAAAAATTAGTAAGAAAATTCGGATTTAAAAAATAAACTACACCGAAAAATTGAACATTATAATTAATTATGGACTTAGTAGCAGTCCTCCATTTGTGCCTTAAAAATGGAGATTAAGAACAACAAAAAGCTTTGTTTTTCTTAGTATTGCTGCTTTTGCTTACATTCTTACCAAATTCTAAAGCGGTGACAATAAAACATTGTTTATTTGCTTTCACTAATTGCAAAGCAAACCTTGTATTTATTTTTTAAAATAACAAGTTGTGTGTATGTTTTTAGAGCTGCAATTTTGCAATAACAGTCTAAATCTAAACCTCAGCCAGAAAATAAAATTCTGTCGTAATACTATCTAACTTCTAGACATAAATTACAGGCATATTCATCTTTTCATCAAATTCTGTAGTTATTATATAATTTTATGTAATATTGTATTAGACATGAGTCGAACTTATAAATGATGATCATTTAGCTACTCGTCCGCAAATCCAAAGATAGAACATGGATTCATTCCTTTCACATTAGCACTACCAACATAGCATTATAGTAGATAAGGTTGAACTTTTAAACAATAGTTCTTGAGCTACATTCAAAGTTAAAAAATGCGTTCAATCCTTCACATAAGCACTACCAATATATCGGTGCAGTGTTATATACTTTTTTAAAAAAATTATTGCAGAAAAATTCTATCACTAATCGGTCAATTTTTATACGACGGTCGTAATAGATAGATTCGGATCAATCTAACCCTCTTCCTAGTGCAGCTATGATATGACTTAGCATATATTTGACCAAAAGACATGAAAAAATTACTGTTCAGTCCTTTTGTTTTCTATTTTTTACTAATCAGCCTCCCGAAACGCCACATGGCGGCACGCACGCGCCGCCTTGTCGGCGGAAAAACTCGTTTCGGAGATTGATTCGAAATATCCCGAAAATAGAGGGGCTAAACAGTAAATTTCTAAAAGGAGACGACCAAATTGTAGATATAGATACAAGAAGTAGAGGTGTTGCCAAGTATACATCAACTTCACCACACAGGAGGTCCAAATCTATGACCCTAATAAATACAGTCAAATAAGCTATGCCTTTAAATAAATTATATTTAATAGGAGCCAGAAAATCAGTGTCATATAGACTATAAAACAGTATATGGATAGGGCAGTATTATATCCTGCATGACAATATTCCACATCCTATTAGGGGACAATGTGAGTTCCCCACAAATATTGCTAGTTGTCTCAAAATTAAACATAATCCTTATAAAAAGCAATTCGTCAGGAGCCGACAATAGCCCACAGACTATGTATCGTAATATCCATGGCTCATGTTGCGCTCATATAATCAGAATTATGCATAATGTATCGATATATGGTACATATTCTGATGCATGCATGTGATTTTAATTATATCAAAAGTCCTTATGGATTTGATGAATAACAGCTCTAATTCATATACATTTGTAAATAAAAAATATAGTTATAAGATAATCCTACAGAATGGTAAAAATTTAAGCCGAACGACAAAAAAGTTATAGAATTCGACATGTAGAAATTTCCTTATATAAAAGCAGGATATGACGGCATACATATCAGACAAAAAAATGTTTCCATTTTTCCTAAACCTACGTTTACACGGACGGAAAATCGTGTTATCTAGGTAAGTGCTTTTTATATATGAATATCTACATATCAGCACTCCTATTTCGTGTTTCCCCCGAATCACCACCTAAAAATGTATTTTCAGGGGCTGATTTTCATTTTAATCAGTTTCTGTAAATACGTTTTCAGGGACTGATTTGAGCGAAAAGAGAAACGGGGACTGTTATGTAGAAACCTCTTTTATATAAATGGAGATCAAAATATCTTGAGGTCACATGATATCTTTTCTTACTTATATGATGCCAAGTGTCATAATCGTTTACTCTTATCGGATCACAAATCTTTCATTTGATATTCTTTAATTTTCCTTGCTGAGATACTCCATGTTTTTGACCTCCTTCATGCATTTATTATCAAAACTTCCTAATAAATTGGATGTGTTATATATTTTTATGAAGGCCAACCACTTTGTCCTCCCTATTATTGAATGATGTTATTCTATTATTATTGAAAAGTGCAGCAGATTTGAAGCATATTTATTACCGAGATAATAGATTTTTATTTTTTATTAATTGTTTATTTGTTCTGGAGCCAAAAGATTTTTCTTTCTTTTTTTTTTTAATAAAAACTAAAAAAATTTGCCTGAGTACTATATTTCTGAACTTGACCGCTAAATTTTATTTCTATCCTAAATTCCGATTAAAAATAATACTTGTTATGGTAAAATTCATCCCAACCAAATATTACTCTATTCGAATCCATGAGCTACCATTCATTTAGAGTATATCGTAGTCTCCGTCCAAAATTCAGCCGTACTAACTAACTGCATAAACATTGATCGGTCCTCGGGGCCTATATTAATTCCAAATAAATTCATTCTTGAACACACATTCTAAATATTTTAGTTTTTGTAATGACTGATAATTAATTACTAGAAACAAAATTATCAACACTTAACACAATATAAAGGTTGTTCTAAGAAATTATTTGAATATATTTAATATAATCAAAATTTAATTATAAATAACTTCGTGCATTGCACGATAAGAAACCAGTATAGTGTAAATAATTTGCTCCTGTATAGAAGCATGATTCAAGAACATGGAGTTTGCATGTAGCTTTACGTAGCGTTGTTATAAAACATTTATTTTATTGTCTTATTCAGCTGTCCACTCCAGTGATTACAGTGTCGATAAGTATGTGATCGAGTATGATATCGACTGATATATTGAGCGTTCGAAAGCAGAAGTGGTAAGGAAGTGTGCGAGCAATCACACAGAACACAAATAATTGTTACGGTGTAGAAATTATCAATAACAATAGTCTTTCAGTTAACTCGAGGAACAAACTTCACAGAATTTTGATATTTTCTCTAAGCTTTCTAACTAAAGTACGAAAACTGGGTCTTCGTAGAATTTTGGATGTTTCTCCGGTATTTTTCTAAATGATCCAAAGTCTCCATTTGTTTGCTTTCATCCATTTTAATAATAGGTGATATTCTATTAATAAAAAAAAAAAAAATCAAATACTAAATCTGATATAAATTTTAAATCTTGAATATTTCAAGTCAAATTATTATAGCTAAATTTATACTATATAAGAATGGATTAAACCTTTAGTTGTTGAATAATCAAACCATAATAACATGAGTTAATTGCATTCAGGACACAAAAACAATGGATAATGATCAATTTTTAACATTCCCAAGATTGGGCAAGTGAAAGTAGCTTTTTCATCTCCCAAAGAGATCGAGTGGCCTTTATAGAGCCAAGTTGCCAGCACAAAATTTAGCTTCAAAATAAAGCTTGACTTTATTAACGTAATGTCAAATCAAGAATCCCTTACAACCATGCAGTGTTAAACACTACGTTATCTTCTATTTGAAATCCGAAATATATGAGAATTTATTTTTCGTATCCTATTTTGCATACAGTCATCGGCATATATCTCGGATGGATTACTGACGGCATTATCCGATCTCCGTTAACTCATACTGTCATAGAAAGCTGATCTTTTATTTGTTAGTATAGACACCACCAAAAACATATTTAAACATATTTTTTTTTAAAAATATTTAATATAAAAATTGTAAATCTTTATATATTTTATAATTTTTATATTGAAATTTTTTTTCAAAACATGTTCCGGAATATGTGCTTTGAGGCTCCAAAGTGCTAAGAAATTTTAAAATTGACATATTAACCTGCTAACATTTGAAGCCTCAAACACCAACTTCCGTGCAATTTTTGGGAAAACATTAAACATAAAAATTGTAAATCATAAAAATTTAACCTGATAAAATTTTGTAGCCATATAATACCTATTTAGAAGTATATTTTTAAAAAACTTTGAATATAAAGTTTGTAAATCACATCAAAATATATAAATTTTAAAAATACTTTTAAATTTATGCTTTGGGTATCGATATTAACGGATAAAAATTTAACCCATTAAAATTTGTAGCCTTATATACCTATTTAGAATTATTTTTTAAAATAACTTCCAATAAAAATTGTAGATTTTATTAAAATGTATAACTTTTATTTTTAAAATTTCTCTAAAAAATACTTCTAAATAGATATTTTGGAGATGTCAATGTTAACGGATAAAAAATTCGCTTTTCACGTCAGCACTATTTTTAACAGAACCAAAAGGCATCAGTCCAGAGTATGCATTAAGGAGCATATACAACATGGGGTACGAAAAATAAATTTTCGTACATCTCAGAGTACCAAATAGAGAATTTAGCGAACAACAAGCTTTAGGTCCACTTCGTTAACTGATTTTAATGCTGAAAAGAGATCATACCTACCCTTAATAGAATGTAGATTAGATATTCTAATTCTAGCAAATATATGTTAGGTGCAACTATTGTAGCTACATTTTGATTGAGATGTAGGATTAAAATCGATATCACATATGAAAAAAAAAAAAACTCTATCTATTTGCTCGTGCTAATAGGTAGTGGGATGTATGCACGAATTCAAGTACTATCTGCTAAATACGAGATATATATTTTTAAATTTTTAGAAAAACATCTGAATGGTATAGTAGGTATCTACATGCACTTAATGATGTATAGGACACTATATACGTTCGAAATTTTACTCTATAACTCTGGTCTAATAGACTACGGTAAAAAAAAATATGCTGACTGTTATATTCTGCAATAAATTTTTAACGGTCACAGTAAAATTTTGAATACCAATACACTAAATTTGGCGCGATCTATAACTTTTGTTAAATAAACTCAAATCAATAGATCTTTTACGGTTTCGAAATCTTTAATTGTTATAAAAAATTTGGAGCTTCAAAATATTTATTTAAAACTATTTTAATTACAAAAATCCTATAGCACATAAAGATTTCTTTCATATTTAAAATAATTATATATATATATATAATTATATATATATATATATATATATATATATATATATATATTAGGGAGGATTAAAAGTGTTAAAAAAAAATATGGATTTTTTTTATAGCGTTGTCGTAAAGAGAGAGGGGGGGGGGGGCTGGGGGCGCTTTTTCTGAGAAAACCCCAACGATCATTAACTGCATGAAGAACAGAGAAGTGTATTTTGGTTTTCCATCTCAAACGAAGAACGTAAATCCGAAAGCTTCATGCATTTTGAAGACTAATAAACACCTCAATATTTTAGGAAAATATCATATTTCCTACCGAAATATTTCGCAATATAATTGTAGCACCTGTTTTAGACCGTTAACGATGCAGCATAGAAATCAGAACAATTTCGTCTCGTGGAAAGTAGTAAATTTCTATGTTATCTATTAAATTTACTATATAAAATATTGCTTTTCTCAAAAAAAGAACAATTAAAATATTTTCTAGAATTAATAACACCCATTATTTGCCTAAGTGATGCACTGAAATATTGGTGACTAACACAAGGAAATAGATGGTCCGTTTAAGAGTGAGCCCAAAAGTCCAACCAATCCAATAATTCAGGAAATTATATTCCCTTCTTGTGAGATGTAGTGTTCTAACTTGTGCAAGGTTTTAGTATGATAAGAATCATACATTAACAACAACAACCCAGTAAAATTTTGTACAAACAAGGTTTGAAAATGATAAGATCTAAATAGCAATGTTCCAGAGGAGACTGTTTTTTAGAATCGTCAGCTGAAAAACTAACAACTAACATACGAGCATGCAAGAGTACAAATAAGTTCACAAAACACAAGCACGCAAGATTTCAAAATCAAGCACGCATAACGCAAGCAAGGTTTATACCATATCAGAGTCCAATTTTCGATTGGTTCCTGTATCTAAATCCCTGAAAATGATAAGGGTGTAACTTTCTTTAAACTCAAATCCCAGCACAAACTGGTCATGTCCTATTGCCATATATATATATATATATAATGAAAATAAAGATGCAAAAGTAAGTTGAAAAGTCAAATATAGGCTTTGGTACATGCTATATTGAAAAGCTGTCGAAACAGACACATACGACAACAGACTGCGCCGACCGCACGACCTTTTTTTGTGAGGTTATATAACTTCTAATATAAAGTTATGATTGCATGAGGTGAGCAGAATAAACTGTGTTGACTAGTACAAACAACTATTGGGTGTCATATAAAGCATTTTGCTATTTGATGTTTATTCTGTTCATTGATAATATTGGAAAGCCACATAAAGTGCACATAACTGTTTATTGTTATTAATAATTTGCAATGAATGGCTCATCAATTTAATGGTCTTGATCTTGAATGTGTTGGACCAATGTGGATGCATAGTGCTAACTATGTGAGCCAAGATTCTTCTTCCACTAGCATTTGTTTTTGTATGAAAGCCACCACAGCTTTACATGTTTATATCTCTGACGTGCCTGGGACAGATGGTGGGACTTTTATTTTATAAAATAGAGATCTTATGTTTAAATTCTATTAAATTCATTTGCAAGAATATAAAAAATTTATCACATCTGCATTCCATAGAGGATAACATGGACATTTGGACCTATCTAGACCGAAAGACTTAGACTTTCGGTTGGTGAAAAATAGATTGATACTACAGTGGGTTTTTTGTTAAGACGGTCGTACAAAAATGGATTGATTACGAGCCGAATTATTTTAGAATAATCTCTTTAAAAAAAGAACTTTAGGTGTTTATGCCAACTAAATCTTGGATTCTTCAAAATAAATACTAAATTCAAGAATTCCATCCTAGAAACACATCATCTCCTACTTCACAAATATCATTATTTTGGGATAAAATTTAATAATCACACATACTAAAATGCAATCACATACATAATATAGTTTGATTGTATCCGCAAACTTATTGTCTAATTCGCTCTTTAATACGCAAAACTTTGAAGTAGGAAACCATAATTTTAAGGTAAAATCTATTCTCTAACTTATCCCTTTTCAGTAAATATCAGTTTAGTGGCCTACCAAAGAGCAAAAGACAACGTTGCTTATAGGTAATATATATACATGCACACACACACACACACACACACACACACACACACACAGAGAGAGAGAGAGAGAGAGAGAGAGAGAGAGAGAGAGAGAGAGAGAGAGAGAGAGAGAGCCTCGGTGCTTGGAAGGTCAAGCATGAGGGTTGTGCATGGATTGTAGTTTCATATTAACATATTCCTGTAGTGATCTTGAAAACCAAGCAATGCTTTCTTAAATCCTGCAAGTTACATTTTTTAATAAATGAATCCACACCAAACTACTTCTCTAATCTCCAACCCAAAAAAAAAAAGAAAAGTTGAAAAGTTGTTGTTTGGTCTAAGATGAATCTTCCTGGCTACTATAATGCTCTCTCTCTCTCTCTCTCTCTCTCTCTCTCTCTCTCTCTCTCTCTCTCTCTCTCTATATATATATATATATATATATATATATATATATATATGTTCAGTCCATGCTTATCTTACCAGCAAAAACCTCGGGCATCCGACCGTCTTCCTCCTCTCATTCTGTTCTTGGCTAGCTTGAATATGAGAGTTACAAGGAATGGCAACGTCTCCATTACTTTATTCAATAAGTTTCTGGCATAAGTGTTTGCTTTCGCTGTAGCTGCTTAGTTCTTCATGCAGACATGCAACGTCTGTAGGTTGAAGATGGACCTTTGGAGGCATCATTAGCAGCTGCTGAGTACATATATAGAGGTCAGTTCATTCTATCAATTCGTTTTTGTATTATTTGGGTACGGGTTGAGTTGAGGCTAAGATGATTGGTGGTTCGGAGTTTATTAAATTTAGAAATAAGACTAAGATGAACGAAAAAACAATCACAAACACACAGAATTTAAGTGGTTCGGCAAAAATATCTATGTCCACGGGAGGGATAACGCTTTTTGTTACTATACCAGAGGTGAGATAGCCGAGTACATGATCTGTCTCTCTAGGGCTAAACTCTAAGTATATATGTATGTGTGAATCTGCCGCTCTAAACCCCAAATGCTTTACTTCTAATTAGGTAATCGATTTCCCAAAATAACATATTAAGTCCCCATTAATGGACTAATAACGCTTTGTTTTTTGTTAAATCACGACTCTATCAATGATATTATCAGAAAACAATCTGGAACAATGAAACTGAAAATTGACACTTTTGTTAATGAATTGAGGCGAAATCTTTATGGCAATATATACTAAATTACTTCACTTGGTACTATTTTCAAACCAAATCCTCTAGTCCATTGGATATAGACCTGGTGGAAAAGTTAAAACTCCGACATGACGTTTGCCTCCGAACTAAATAGTTTTAGAATTATCCAGCCACCGTCTTTACCTAACTCGGCTGAAAACTCGCCGAACATCATATTTTTTATTTCATGGCGCCCCAAGAATTTGAATCCATGGCCAATCTTACTGAGGGGCTGGCTGCACCGTCGGCCCAATGTCGAATAGCAAAAATGATACATGGAAGCATGAAATTTTTGTTATGAGAAAAAGAAGAGTCCTTTCGGTTAGTAGATATTCAATGGAAACTATCCCATAAATATTGTTTCCAACAAAATACAAATAATTATTAATATATCAATGACTTGAGCTTCTTAAATGGATTGTAGAGCTTCAATCTCATGAAGGAGAAATTTTATAATGCATCGGGTGTAAGTTTCGAAATTTTATAATGCTTTTGAGCATTATAAAATTTCTCCTCGTGAAGTGCATTTATTAAATTTTTATTAGCTTACCGCGTTAGGTCAAGGGACTAACCCATATATATACACTTGATGATTAAAAGATAGCCACTTGTGATAATTCAAGAGATTTAGAGAGCGAATAGGGACCGACTCAGATCATTATCCACGTCACGGGAGAGTGAGTTCGTTGGAGAACAGTAGTGAGCACCGGACGAAATTCACTTTCCCACAAACAAGAGGTTTCACGATATCCCTACTCGTTATAGCAGTATCGTAGGATCTCTATTAACTTTCAGGTTCGAATTCCGTAAGTAGCAGTAAGATTTTGAAAAATTTATCCTCTTTATATTTCGTATATGTTGAAATATAAGCCGTTGCTATATATAAATTTATATGTTCTTATAGTCGTACATAATGGATCAATATAGAATATTCTCACAATAATTTAAAAATATTTATTAATATATCGATAGAGATAAATTATTGAAAAGTTTCAACACAGCGACTGAGATAAGATTACTGCCAACACTCCGCCTAACGGTGATAGAGTATCATACAACTATGTTAGCTTCTTTTTTTTTTCTTTTTTTATTATCTTTTTTCTGTTAGTAGTAGTCGCAGATTCTACAAAATGTTGACATCGTGTTTTTTTTTTAAAATTTATAATAATTATTTCTTTATATCACTAAAATTGTCATAACCTTTTTCTTCACTTTCTCGCACGTAATCCACATATTTTGTATGATCATCATAATACATAAACTCTCGAATGGCGTTTATTCCGATTCTACCGTTGGACCTTCGCACTCGATTTAAGTGTACAAATATGCTTATACATCGGATAAATAACTGAGCATCTTTTACAACGTTTGGACTTTTTATGAATAAATTTTCTGATCTATATCCCGTAGAATTAAATTTTGCGGAGGTTGTCACCAAAGTTTTGCAAAAAATCAATATATACAATGTCATAATTAAAGAGCTCGATCAGCGAATCGCTCATGAAGAACTGCTTAATAAACAACGTCAAACACCGAAATCTCAATTCTATTTGCTGTAATTAACACACAAAAGTCAGACAACGAAATTCTCAATTCTATTTGATGTAATTCATTTTTAGATCCAAAGATCAGTTAAAATTTAGGAGTTTTGACATATCAGCCCCATATTTAAACTTTTACCATTTTAGTCCCTGAAAAAACGTTTTCGCGCTGACGTGGCGACGCGCTCATTGTCCTAACAGATAATTAAATGAATGAAATTAATCAATATTACACCAACTAAAAAATATATTTTGGTCTGAGCAAATTTAAAGTTGGTGTCATCTTCCCTGAATAAAGTGTCTGAATGATCTAGTATCTTCAATATAAAAAATGAAAACGTATATATCAGCTCATGATAACCATATTACAAATATTAACCTTTCATTTTAAAGCTATTATTTTTTTAGCCTGCAAATATTTTTTAGATAAATTTTTTTTAAAAAAAAATTGAATACAAAAATCGTAAGTCACATCAAAAAATTTTTAAAATATTATAAATAAATATTTTGAGATTCTAAAATCTTGCCATGTTAAAAATAATCCGTCAACCTGCTAAGACTTTAGAGTCTTAAAATATTTATTTAGAAAAAAAAATTTGAAAAAAAAAAAAATTTAAATATAAAAGTGATAGATCTAATTTTTAATATTTAAATCTTTTCCAAATAATACTTATAACAAAAATACTAATGATTTTAGAGAAGCTGATTGTAAAAATACCAATGGTTTTAAATTCATGGGCTGATTGTAAAAATTTTGAACTGTTGATTGATTTGTAAGGATTTTAAATTCAGGACCGATCTATAGGATTTTGATTACGGAACTGAACTTTAAAAAATTATGAATTGGGAGGCTGATAATGTAATTATCCCCAAAACAAAAAGGTGGCTTAGATACAGCTAACTAAGGTTAGGCCTAGCTATAAATGATATATCTTTATAACATTAGGTAGGCAGCAACACATCTATCTACATCATATTATTGTTAAATAAATTGGTGATTATGTTATCAGTGTCCCCTAAATCTGGGACTTTTAAGGCCCACAAAGTTAGAAATTCCACCACAATAACAAGCAATCAGGACAAAAGCCATATGAAAAGTTTATTTCTTTGTCTGAGCATCTTTGATTACCTTTGATTATAAAACTTGTTAAGGCTAAAAACCCACTAAACATTTCTTTCCTCCACCTTTTTTTTGTACTTTTTTTTATTAATTGGAGAAATCTAGCAAATTGGGAGTAATGCGATCTCTAATTTTTCATCGACAATGTATATCTACGATAATGCGAAGTATCAATATATCGTGTTGATAAATTACATCTCAAGTATGTGCGTTTTGATCTTACGTTATGCAAATCTATATATTTATATACTGGCATTTATATGTGTTTTTCACACATAAAAATTTTACGAAAATAATGTCATTTGGTTATGATTGTGTATATCTTATTTTTCTAATATTCTTCCTGGCCAAATTTTTTAAGGAAATGAAAAATTAGACCATCTTTTAAATTTACAGCAAATTAGCTTATATTTTTAAAAGCCCAGGTCAGCCATTATTTTTTTTTATAATATGACAGTGCTATAAGTAAAAACAGCACTGATTTGGTACGTCGTATACTGAGATTGATGTAAAAAAAAAAAAAAAAAAAAAAAAAAAAATCATGAGCAGGGACTGATTTGTTAAAGCCTCAATTTTTTTAGGGAAACTTGGACTGCAGTTTAAGGTAAGAGTTTGCCTTACACTGCAGTCCACTTGTTAAAAAAATTTACACTTAGATCCTCTTATAGAGGATGTAAAAATAATCAAAAAGCTGTCAAAATTATCAGAATAGTTCAAGGTGTTATTCTTTAATATGAGGGTGTCAAAGTCTAAAATTTAACACAAATATGTCAAAACTTACTAAAAGGTGTTAGGATGCAATGTAATGGATGTGTGTCGGAGGTATGAAAATTTTTTTTTGTAACATCAAGTCTGTAATGCAGATGCTTGCTTAAAAGAGCTTAGCCAGTTTCTTGAAATTTGGCCAAGTTTTAGAAGATGGGATAATTGCATATCAGCCTCCGTTTTTCGAAAACTTATAAATCAGTTCATGAAAATAGAGAAACGTCCAACGTGACAGTATGCGCGTGCTACGATGTCGAATGTTTTTTCATTTTTAGAGACTGATTTGCGCCAGCCTCTAAAAACGTGCTGTCACGTCGAGCATTTTTCTGTTTTTAGGAACTGATTTGTGCCGATCTCTGAAAATTGAGGGCTGATATGTAATTTCCTTTGGAAGATTTGGTAATATAAGATGTATTTGGTGTACATATTATTAATTTTATATGTATTTAGGTGGAGGAATGAGATTTGGTTGAATATGTAAATATCGGTGTTTGGGAGATGAAGGGTTGTGACTCAAGAGCAAGGAGAATGGAGGATGCTCCATTGATAAGACTATTTTCTTTAAAATTTAGAATTTTCGTTTTATTTTGGGAGATTTTTACTGAGATTAAAAAAAAAATCTAAATACGTTACACTTATATTTATTTGTCAAAATATTTACATTTAAGTTCAACAATTTTATACTTAAGTCTTTGAAAGGAATATCAAAAGCTATTAAAAGAATATAAGGTCAAAAGTATTATTTTTCAAACGAATAAATTATTACATCAAAATATCAAAAGTTAACACTATAAATGTCGTGATATTAAACTATCGAAAGATTAGAAACTCATCAAATAGTATTACAAATATATTAAAATATATCCAATGATTAAAATAAAAATATTTTTGAAAAAATTTAATGATGCTGAAATAATATAAACGAGATTGTAATTCAATTGTCCATATTTTGTTTTTAGGGATTTTGACATATCATACCTATTCAAATCTTAGCCATTTCAGTTTCTGAAAATATATTTTTACGCTGATATGGTGGCGCACAACGTCGCACATTTTCGCATTTAGGTGACTAAAATACGCGACGTTAGAAATAGGGGCTGGTATGGTATTTTTTGTTGATTCTATCTTTTAAAAGATAATTATATATTAGTCTTTCTAAAAATAATAATTGCATATTTTAACTTTTAAAAATAAAAACGTGCGATGTGACGATACGCGGACGTCACATGTAGGTATAAAAATATATTTTTAGAAACTAAATATAAAAGTTTAGGAACTAATATGCAATTACCCCATCTTTTAATAAAGCGTATCTGAATCAATCAAATCAAACATCCGGACTTCATCGTCGACCGACGCAGGTTCTTCTCACAAACAAACGATATATATATATATATATATATGTTCTCCAATATTAAACTCGTACAACTCGCTACATGGCAACCGCGTGATCATCTACATCGCCATCTATACTGCCGCCGCCGCTGGCCGGAACTCTTCTTATCATTCTATCGCCTAGTCGGGTCCGCACATCGATTTGTTGATCTCTCTGCTAATGGCGGTAAGAAACCAAATCATCTGGTTCTCGCATCTCTAATTTAGACGCGATAGATGAATTCAAGTATTACATACTCTCTGATCGATTTAATGCTCTATCTGTGATTGGATTTCACATCTCCTACCTTAATTCGAGTACTTGAGAATATCTGATCGAATTCTAGCACTCACTGCTTTGGCTATTCTATCATCGAATACGAAACTAAACTTTCATATTCAAGTACTAGAAGACTCTCAGATATAATTGTTACTTAGATCGTGAAAGACGAAGATTAATCCCTCGGAGGTCCCCAATTCCTACCCCGTCACGAGATCAACATCTGAAGCCGATCAATCAGCGGAGGATCGCGGTTCAGTACGGAGGAATCTCTAGCATGATCAAAGTTCGCGGGAGACCCTTGCAAGGACAAATACAAGGACGGCGACAGCCTCCGAATCTCGATCTCGATTTCGAGCTAGAGAGATGCCGCTTTAATGGCGGACGGATCAATCAAAGAAAAATTCAAGAAAAAGGAGAAGCTAGAGAGAGAGAGAGACGGAGAGGGATACGTACAGTGTAGTGGCTCTATGAATTGTAGAGTGGGGACTGCGGCGAGGAGCGGACATCTGTCGGTCCCCAGTCGGCCCCGTTCCTCTGCCCCGACCCATCGTTTTCACCTAGCCCCTGCTTTTATAGCCCCTCCATTAATGCCTCCCGCTATCCCAGCATTTCCTCTATACTTCGATTGCAATTCATATTTTCATATTTCAACGAATAGTGTTAGTAATTTAGTGTCATTATTATATTACTAGCGGTTATTAATCGTGCCAGCGAGCGAGGGCCTTTATCTTCGATGCTGTGTTTTCTCTCTCGTGCATTAAGCAGTGAAACAACAGCCGCACGCCAGCCCGCCGGCAACGCAGTCGGCGCACAGTAGCGCCCGTGCGCCGCCCCTGCTGCCCGAGCGCGCGCCCGTGCGCCGCACGGATCTCTAGGCAAGGGTCGCGCACCCATCCTCGCATTTATCGCCGTTCTCTCTGTTAAATTCGCCGGCGATTGGGAATTTCTCCGGCCTGGAGTTTTAGCGTTCACCATAACCATGGAGGGACTTCAGGTAGGCCCCATCGATCTGTATAGTTTTGTTCCTATTGTTATCAGCGTTAGAACTTGCCTGTTTTAGGGATTTGTGGCAATGGAAGTGTGAGATGTTTGAACTGTGTTCGGCAGTTTTTGGTTTAGTATTCTACTTAACTGATGGTGGTAGTTGTTTGGGAGAAATTAATGGTGTTTTTGTTTCAATTGTTTGTCAGTATATATATATATATATTTTAAAATTATATCTGGATTGTTTCGGATAGGATATTGTATCTGAATAGGTTGAGTTTGGTTTAATGGTGATGCAATAGAACAGTAAGTATCTCTAATGAACTGCCTATGAATCTTATCTCCTAGCACTGTTATCTCGTTTCTGCTTTTTTAATTTCGTTAGATTTAGTGTTAGTTTTTATGTTGTTGATTTGCATGAGTTTTATGTGGATTCTTGCTTATTTTTTATTTCTAATTTCTATTGTTTCCAGTTGCATGAATGTGGAGGCCATAAGGGTTGGAAAGTGAGATGCTCAGCAGATGAATTTCGCCTTCAAATTTCACTGAAGAGCTTCACATATGGTGATTAATTCAGGAGGTTTCATGTTGTTTATTAGAAATCATGCAGAGAGATAATGAGGAGAGCGAAGACCTCTTCTTCGATGCTTATAATCATAGCAGGAGCTCAGTAGATTCCACCTCATCCGAGGAGTTAGTTGAAAACTGCATTTCGGAGGCCAGAAGATTTGACTACGATTTCTGGATGTCAGAGCCAATGAGTGTTCAAGAGAGACGAACTAAGTTTTTTCAGGGTATGGGTTTCCATGAATTTGTGTTGCCTCGGTCACACGACACCAATTCGTGTGACGTTTTGAATGAGCAATTTTATCTGGATAGAATTACAGAGAGCTGTGGTGCAACTTTGGATCCCTTGTCTTCTGCAATCAATGGCATTGCAAGTGATGATCCAGTTTGCTGCATAAAGGATCTTGATAGCGGAAAGAAATTTATTATTCACGATCCTGGTAGTGATGGTTTATCGAGTATGCTCAAAGAAGTAGGTTCAGAACGGTTATTGACATTTCAGGAGTTTGATACATGTATTGGTCTGTCATATTCTGTTCAGCATTTTATGCGGAAAGAAATAAGCCTATCTGGACGAAATCATAGTGGTGATGCTTCTGTTTTGAGGAAGAAGGAAGCTAGACAATGGTGGAGAAACATAAAAATAAAGAGATGTGATGGGAAAACCTGCAGGTCAGATACTTCTGGAACAAATAGTAAATTACCGAGAATGATGAGGGTAAAAGTTCAGCAGCAGCAGAAGAAATATTTGGAATTCACAGCACTTTACATGGGCCAGGAAATAAAAGCTCATGAAGGTTTGATTAGGACCATGAAATTCAGCCCTTCTGGATGGTATCTAGCAAGTGGAGGAGAGGATTGTGCTGTTCGTATCTGGAAAATCAGAGAAGTGGAGCCCCTCTGTAAATGCCGTACACCAAATGGTTTCTCCAGGCACGATGAGAAAGCTAAAGAAAGGAAATCACTAGGGAGAGAAAATTATTATTCTGCACCTATTGTCATTCCAAAGAAGGTCGTCATGATTCAGGAAACTCCAGTACATGAATTTCGTGAGCACTCGAGTGAAATATTGGACCTGACATGGTCTACATCTGATGTGAGTCCTAATTGCTTCTGCGTCTATATGCAATTCGTCTAAGTGTCTTTGTGTTTGTTTATTATTAATTTTGGTTTATACCTTAAGGTTATCGGCGTGAGAGACTAGTACCTACAATCTTCAACTTATTTTTTTTTTTTTCCCTTGCTTTCTCAGTTTCTACATAAATTAATCGTTTGCTTGAGATAATTCATTGGTTGGTTTACTTAATGTCCTTTTATCACATGCGTTTACAGGTACTGCTTACGTCATCAAAAGATAAAACTGTCCGCATGTGGAAAGTTGGTTTTGATGGATGCCTCAAAGTCTTTCAGCACAATGATTATGGTAAATATCATGGTTCAGTAATATGTAATCTAGTAGTCTACTTTTGCATGGCAAATGTGCAACATAAAAACTTCCAGAGTTATACCTCACTGAAGCTTATCGAGTTATATAATTAATGAAGCTACAAGATCTTAGTCTAGTTATTTTTCTCTTAGAAAATGATTTGTTTCAATGGGTATTCTTTCTGTTAGTGTTATGATCTTTCTGTACCATCAACTTCATTATGATCTTCTGCTCTTGCAATTATATTAGTTCACAGGTGCATTGCTTTTCCTATCACTGAAATTAACTTCAGTTTCGTTCTTGGTTTCAGTTACATGCTTGCACTTTAATCCTGTGGATGAAAGATACTTCATCAGTGGTTCAATTGATGGTAAAGTACGTATTTGGGCAGTCCCTGAGAATCGTGTAGTTGATTGGGTGGACACACGTGATATTGTAACAACTATTTGTTATCAACCAGATGGGAAGGTATCTGCTAACGACCTTGTTTTTCAAGTTCTTGATGTTTATTCGACTAACATTGCAGTGAAGAGATAATGCTTTCCTCTTCATCTTTGACAGGGTTTTGTGATTGGTTCTATTTCTGGAGATTACCGGTTTTATGATTATTCAGGTACCAGATTTTATTATACCACAGTTGTCATGTTGAGTAATATTTAGTTGAATTTATATTGGAGATAATCTTTTTTATCATCGTCTACGCTATAACATTCTTGGTCCTTTCAGGAGAAAGCATACAGCTTGGCAAGCATTTGCACTTTCAAGGGAAAAAGAAGTCGTCTGTGAAACCAATTACTGGCTTGCAGGTTAGTCTGTCAGCCATGTCCTTGCTTTCTAGAAATTAATACTATATATTGATTCAATTCATTTGAACTAAAATATAATTATACTATTTTTCAGTTCTCTCCAGAAGACTCTAGAAGGGTTATGGTTCAATCTGTAAACTCCAAGCTTCAGATATATGATGATGGCGATGTCATCTGTAAGTTTAGAGGTAAAGTGTTATTTGAATTTCAGCTTATTGCACTTAAAATACCATGCGGTGTGTGTATTGATATGCTCGAATATTCCGATATCTGGCTTCTTCTTGGTTTTCTCATATCTGATTTGTCGCTTAGATATGCCTTAACGTCGCACAGCTATTTTTATTTTGTCTACATTCGTTAGTAATGGAAGATCTGAATATAGAAACTTGTGGAAAAATTTGAATTGGCCCCAAAATCTTTCCACACATCCTGGAAAAAAAAGATATGAATTGGTTATAATCTTAACTAATTTTTATTGCCCCTTTTTTTTACTATGAAGTCATCTAGGATTACGTTCCAGAAATTTGACTTATGTTGTCAATGTAGGTCCTCGAAAATGCAAGACTCAATCCTCTGCGTCATTTACTTCGGATGGGAGACACATCGTCTCCGTCGGTGACGATTCGCATGTCTACATCTGGAACTATAACGAAGCAGGAATCTCCTCTTCCAAATATACCAAATCTATCCGTTCTTGCGAGCACTTCTTTTCTGAAGGTGTATCAGTTGCCGTCCCATGGCCTGGTCTAGAACGAAGGGGCCGAAGCACGAGCGACGAAAATGTTCAAGCTTCGTCTGCATCGACAAAACTTTTGGAGCTATCGACATGGGTTAGGGACCCTGATTGCTTCTCTCTAGGGATATGGTTTTTCGCCGATGCTTCATCAAGAGTGTCTCCTACGTGGCTAGAGGAGAAGTTGCCTGGATCTCCTGATAATAGTGATTTGCATCACCACGACCAAAATTGTCATCTTTATCAAAAGTTTCAGAGAGTGACATCCGTTGCATCTACTTGGAGTGCTGTTATTTTAACCGGGAGCAAAGGTGGATTCATCAGATCGTTCCATAATTATGGATTGCCTGTTAGGCTATGACAAGATCAAATTTTTTTTATTAATTGTTTAAAGAGCTCGAGCAAGTCGCTGTTGTAAATGTTTATAGATCAGCTCTTTGGTGAATCAGGATTATGCGAACTCCCGAGAGGAAAGACACGAGATGGACCTTTTTTTAGGGCCCGAGGTCCACGTGGTTAGGCTCTACCTGAATAAGAACGTCACCTGACTCTTCTGATAAGACATTTGAAAGTATTCCGTCATATATGAGAATTTTATGTGCGCGTATTCACCAACATAGCACAATTGACGGCGCGACAAATCGAATATAAGAAAGTGAGGCTTCTTGAGGTTCTGTTATTACTGTGACATTCTACCACCCTCTCAAAAATAGGCCTTATGATTTGCTGTATACTGAGTGAAATTGATGATGTAATTTAGTGAAGAAAATAGCATAGAAACTAGTTAGGCAATTTTGTACGTCTTTGGTGCATCTTTTGCAGTTGTAATAATAATCTAAAATGCAAAATTCTCCAGGGGAAACTGCATTCGGCTCGATTAGCTCTACCAATATATGTAAATAACTCTCGTTCTATATCTTCGTCTTTACATATTCGGGTACAAATAATTAACATTTGTCATAAAAAAGGAATTTCTATATGTTGTATTAAAAAAAAAACACAATTTGTAAGCATATACTTTCAAACACAAATCCTTTTTTTTTTGGAAAAATAGAGGGCAAAGTATCTTATGTAATCATTGAAAAACCAATCAAAACGATCGGATCTGTGAAGTAGCGTATAGAGGGATAATGACATATCAGCCCCCCATTTTGAATTTTTTGGACAGATCAGTCCCTCTGTTTAAAAAATGGACTTATCAGCCCCTCTTCTACTGTTTCGAATTTTTTCCAAACAAAAATATTCTCGTTTCACAGAAGCTGAGATCACCTATTTAAAAGTATATTTTGAAAAAATTTTGAACATAAAAGTTTAGATCTCGTCGAGATCTACAACTTTTATGTTCAAAATTTTTTTCAAAATATGCTTCTAGGTAGGTGTTTTCGGTGTTCAAACTGTTTCAGCGATTTCGGGTCGAGCTGGTTACACTTCGGACCTCAAAAACACTTATTTCAAAGTATTTTTTAGAAAAATATTCAACATAAAAGTTATAGATCTCAATGAACTCTACAACTTTAATGTTCAAATATTTTCCAAAAAATACTTCTAAATAGATATTTTTGGTGTCCGAACTGTTGATATTTTTGTCCGAAAAAAATTTAAATAGTGTTTGAGAGGCTGATTTGGTAGATTTTTGAAATAGGGGGCTGATTTGGTACTTTTGAAATCTTGGGGGTCTGATATGGTATAAGCCCTAGTAATAATCAAGATATGATTGTCCCAACCAATTATTGAAGAGATGTACAGACTAGAAGCACTCTAGCTCTTAACAAGTATGTTTTAATTTTATTACATAATTAGGAAATAATCAGGTGCTGAATGCTTGAAAGTCGAACCTGGACCCTGTTAGGTACGAGTTGATTTTTCTTTCTATGTGCTAAAATCAGTTGAGAAAAGTAAAAAAAGAAAAGAACACACGAAATCAAATGTAAAACTAAACAACAAGTGGAGATTTCTTAAAAGAATGAATTAAGACCACAGAAAAAATAAATAAATAGAATTTTCAAAAGCAAGCTTTTAAACAAGTTATAAATTGATTTATAATAATATATAACAAATAAAATATACACTGCAGCTAGTAAGTAACTATCAGAAAACTATGAAAGGCCGGCTGGTCGCAACATGCGCTGCGATTGCTTGGATTGTCAAAACTCGGCCGCCTGCAGAAATATAACCACTACAAACACCTTAATTAATTAATAATTAGATTTACACCAGGTCACACCAACAAATATTTATTTATTAATTTATTTTTTTTTTACTTAGAATTAAAGAGGGAAAGAGACCAAATCATCCGGATGCCCCAAAACAACACGCAAGAATGTAATTACGCATTGTCACGAAGCTAGAACTCTCGACTGCCGTCACGATAGTTAGATACAGATCGCTTTAAACTTAGCCTGACGCTCTCGCGAGCCCATGTCTGCGCACCAATTCGCTCACTGCAGAGGGTTTACCATGTAGAGAAAGAACATCCTAACATTAACTCGACCTGTTTAGGTTAAAAAGAAAAAAGAAAAAAAGAAAGCCCTAGATTTAACTGTTTTTAATCTAGCCAATATTTGGCAAACATTCACTGATTCACATATATTCTTCCTTACTTTCAAAGTACACCTTACTAAACCAAAAGAAAGTGAATGGATAATTGCACTGAGATCCCTACATATTATTTCAACATCACTTAAGTCGTCTCAAAATTTTATTTTACATTTTAGTCCTTTTGACACATTTTAATAAATTTACAACACCCTTTAATACATCTTTGACACCTAGGAAAGCTGAACCATCCTCAGAAGATAACACAGATGATTGCAAAAGTGAGTCAGAATTGGAACTTTAAAACTCTGGTCATATTTGTACTTGTCTTATTTTTTTTTTTTTTTTTTTTTTATGATCCGTTTGTTTTTTGCATACTTACTCCATAACTAGTAGATGTAATGTGCCTTTCAATTTAATCTGGTTGGGGTCATTGCCAAAACCCTTCATCCCGATTTATTTCGGGGATGACTTCTCAAAAAAAAAAAAAAAAAAAAAAAACATCTTTGACACCTTCGGCACACATCCGACACCATATATTTAACACCTTTTAATATATTTTTAACACCATTGTATTAATTTTTGACACCTTCCTATTGACATCTTTCTTATAACTTTTAACATCTTTTTGGATAACTTTTAACACCCTCCACGGAAGGAACTAAGTATAATTTTTTTCGAGAGATGACTGCACTGTAAGACAACTTGTCTTGGACTGTAGTACAACTCTCCCAAGAATACATTGCTATTTGGTAAACCAAACAATTGTATAGATACAATGCTCGACAAGATTTATTCACAACCCTATGATCCTAATCTAATGAGGTCAGAAAATCAATCAATGACGTGAATTTTAAAAAAAAAAAAAACCTGTTATTATTTTTTTTTTGGTCATGAACTCTGTTTGTTATTACTATAAACCATACATATCTGTGATACATATAGTGCAGATGAAATCATGATAAATATCAGTGTTTCTAACCTAAAACTAAAAAACATAAATAAAACAAATTAAAAATTAAAAGGGTGCATTTATTACCAAGGAACTGTGATTGCCAGTGGCTTTTCTGGGCGCCTAGAAACAATATCCACCAACCGGCTTCGCTTTCACCCCTTCCCCTCGCTTGTCTAATGAAACAAAAATTGTGATCTGAGTTATGCAGGTAGGTTTCAAAAAAAAATGTGGGAGATTTATTAAGAAATAATTAAATATTAATATCTACTTTTATACAGCCCTTCTAAATAGCTTTCTGCTTTTTTATTATTTCTAAATTAAAAAACATATATAAATATTTTGTAAAAAATTTATATTAAAAAAGAAATTTTAATGTGTCTTACAAATTATATATTAAAATTTTTAAATAAAATACTTCTAAATAGACATTTTAAGATATCAAAATTTTTATTGATTATAAAAATTTTGAAAGCTCAAGAGATTTATTAAAAATATCTTCTAAGAAAAATTTTAAATACAAAATTTGTATCGCACATCAAATATTATTCTTATATTTAAAAAGTTATATGTTTGTATTTTGAAATGATGTTATAATTTTTAGAATTTAAAACTTATTTAAAATAATTTGAAAAAGTAGGGACTTTTGGATAAAAACCTATTATAAACTATGTACTCTATGGGAGTGAAATGGCAACTACAGATCCCAGTGTACCGAAAAATTTGGAATATATCATTTGGTATAACCGAAATCAGTATCATCCTAACGAATTAACTACTCACAGGTCCATTAACTGGGCTCAGGAAAAATACAGCTTCTACAAGTCTTGGGATTGGAAATGGTTGAATAAATCCCAACCGCCGGGAGAAGTGATGGCCGGCGTTGATGCTCCTAGAAATCCGTAGGGGCTCGCCGCCGTCGCCATGAATGTGCTATCGATGTAGCTCTTGTTTCCGTGGAACGCTGGACTGAGCTCGTGCAGGAAGCTCAGCATGTTGGCGTCCACCGACGGCGAGAAAAACCCCGGTGAGATCGGCGGAAGTGACGAAGGAAACGGCGAAAGTATCCCTGGCGGAGCCGCCGTGAGCTGGCTCTGGTCGAACAGTTCAGCGGCGACTTCTACGACGTCAGAACTTCGATGGTTGGCGGAGGCGCACTTCTCAACTGAGGCGAGCTTGGCGGCGGGGGAGATCGTGCCATCGTGTGGAGGAGAGGGGAACGGGTTGTCGGCGGAGGGGCGAGGAGAGGGGCCGGTGAGGCGTTGGACGAGGGACATGAAGTCGGCGGGGTTCGTGTGGATGACTGGGGGAGAGACAGCGTAGATGATGATAGGCTGGCGGGGGACGGCAGAGGCGGCCTGCGGAGCTGCGGCGGCGGGATGGGGCGGAGGTTTGCGGATCTTGTGGGAGATATTGCTGACTTTGAGAGGAGCAGGACGAGGGCCCTGTAACTGTAGTTCTCGCCGGGGAGAAGGGCGTGGCGGCGACGGCTGCGACGAGGAGTTCATAGCGGCGGCGGAGGGAATTGGTCGATTTAGGAGATGGTGGTGGGAGAAGTTGGAGGTTAAACGAATTGAATGTTGTGGAAAATGGAGAAAATAATGTATTTGAAAGTTCGTGAATATTTAAATATGAAATGGATAGAATGTGTACAAGTCAAATGAAATGGTGGGGCTGTTATTGCTTTCAAGAAGCCATAGAAATAGAAGCTGGATGGAAGAAGGGACAAAAATAGGAAAAAAATAGACGATAAAAGCAAGTACATGCCGTATATTTTATAAAGAACCCTCCGATTATATATATATTAAACTTCAATTACTCTTCCAAACTTTTGAAAATCCAATCCAAACCAAACGAATAAACACAAATTAATCTATCTTCCGGTTGGGTTTAATTTGAATGAATTTTTAGTTGAGCCGGCACAGCTACGGTCCTACCTAAAGACACGCATGTATAACTTTCTAGATGGTTGATTCCACAAAAAAGATTATTGTATCAGGCAATAAGATCAATTAGTAGCCTACATCTAATTTTTCGCTACCAGACCAAATATTTTACAAAAATCCCCCATGCAATGTTGCAAGCGTATAGCTCCTTGGGATGGACATGGATAGGAGCTCTTCTACCAAATATTTATACCTATATGAACTATCAATATGAATAACATTCTCTTTTTAACTTATAAAAATACAAATACGCAAAAATGTAAAAAAAAAAAAAAACGCATAAGAGCAAAATAGCTGAGCAGTAGTACCACGTCACTAATTGACAACTAAAAGAAGAGAGAGATTGTTCCAACGCACAAGGGTGCGGAAAATCGAGTGGGCCCGCAGGTCAAGTTAACGCTTAGGACGAGGTCAAGCGACTATTACAGGGAGGACTGGTTCTCTTCATCTCTTTTCCTTGTTTTTTTTTTTTTTTTTTTTTTTTTTTTTTTTTTGGGGAGGGGGGGGGGGGGGCGGGGGCTATTATATACCATGGTCAACCATTTATTATCATCATCTCTTCAGAATTATGATATCTCTTTTTATCAAAAAAAAAAAAAAAAAAAAACAGATATATCTCTGTTTGTTAATTCATTTAGAGCTGTTTACCTTGAAAAAAAAATTGGTTGAATTTTTTTAAAATAAGAAAGGTTGAAAGTGGTAATTAACCATTTTTTTAGTTAGAATTTTAAGTGAAAAAAAAACTAAATGCAACATACTTTGTTTATATCGATTGTAAGATAGAATGAAAAGTAATTTTTGTTTATTAAAAATACTTATATTACAACTTAATTGTGTTTCAATATATATTTACATATTAAGTGATCAGTAATATTTTTATAATATTAAATAATTTTGTATAACTAGTAAATTAATCATAGTATTTAATTTATTAATAATTTATTATAGTATTTTTACGTTTGTTGAACGTATTATTAATAATATATTACTATTAACTAGTATTAGTAATAATATTTACCAAAAATCATCATTAAAATCACATTCTCTTATTTTGTATGGTTTATTTGGGTTGGCAGATGTGTATATCTTTCTCCTTGTAAGGTGGTTTATCTCTTTTAATGTGGAGTTCTACTGTACAATGGGTACAGTTTCGTACTTTCCATACCACTATGTCAACTTAAACTGACGTAGTGTTCTTTTTAATTGAAGGCAACGTCTTATCTCAAAAAAAAAAAAAAAAAAAAAAATTTAAAAGCAAACAAACTTAATCGTTAGACCACTAGGCACCCATATTTGGCAATTGCTAGGTGAGAACTATACAACATTATAAACAGTTCAATGCATCCTTAAATAGTCTAAGTAACATTTGCCATATTGATAAATCTTGTGATGTATTGTCTGTTGGTTTTTCAATGAAGAGTGGAGGTAACTGTATCAGTTTGGTTGATCGCTATGATCATTATGATGCAAGCAAACACAATAAGATAAAGAGATTACATCAGGAATCGAATAGATCATCAAATGCACCAAAGTCTACCGAACAAAACACGGTTAACACCGAATATGAACGCGTTTAGCATCATTTTGATATTATTCTAGAATTGTAGTCCTTGTTCTATTTATATATTGTTCTTTGCAGCTCATCTGATGTTGATTTCTTGTTTAAAGGAGCTCCTCAGATAGCTATTTGTTTGAGCTATATAAAAATAGTATGAAAGCCACAATTCTTTGGATCAAAGTAACACACCTTGTCCTATCTTCTCTCTATTCTTCATTTATCCTCTCCGTACGCCATTGATGCTCACCCAGGAAACAATCCTGCATAGAGACATCGATCAAGATTACGCCAATCGGGATGGATATAAAAAGAACTTTTGTGTTTGTCACTTGTGTTTGTTATCTTATCTCCTGTAACTACATCAATCCAAATGTCAAGCTACCCAAGGAAGTTGGCAAATTCATGCTGAGTTCAAACAAAACATAGAGTAATCAATGCTTATGATGTTATTATTCATACAATTGTCAACTATTTTGAAGACATCTAACCGTAAATGACGTCGATTGCAAGACTTTATTGGAAAAACTTCCACTTCAGTAGAATTTCTCACTGCTATTCAGCATAGCAATCAGAAACATATACAGGACATTGTATATATGTGTGATACACATTCCATTGCACTCTGAAGAATGGTATTTCTATTTTCAAAGATTTTGCTTTCCAACGTTATGAGCTATTAATAAATCTAAGGTGAAATATGGTCATTGGTCCAAAAAAGTAGACAGACAAATTTTATAGAAAAATAAACCATGTTTCTAAGATTTTTTTTTTCTTTTTTCTTTTTTGAGACAAATTAGTATTTCAATATTTCATCGAGGCAGTTTTGCCTATAAAGAAGAGGGAAGATGGACAAAATAGCTAATGAAACAAACCTATATAAATCTAGCAAAGTTTTGGTGAAAAAAGAGAGGCTTACATATCAGCCCCTCCTTTTCAAACTTTGTTTACAAATAAACATCTCGTTTACAATCCGTTATTTTCGATACCCCTAAAACACCTCTTTAACAAGTGTTTTTTGGGTAAAATTTTGAATACAAAAATTATAAATCATATTAAAATCTAACTTTTTTTTCAAAGTTTTCAAAAATATATTATAAATAGGTATTTTGAGGCTCCAAAAGTAGCGGATTAATTTTTAAATCCACTCAGACTTATTTATAAGTAATTTTTGAAAAAAAAATTAAATACAAAAATATTAAATTGCATCATAATTTTTTTTATATTCAAAGCTTCTCTAAAAATACTTATATAGTAATCAAAATACTCTTAACACGAATTATAAAACAACGGCTGATTTGCACTAAATTTAAAATTAGGGGCTGATATCTAAAAACTTCCAAAATCTGGTTGGCAGGTGATTTTTCCAAAAAAAGCCACCACATTTATCGACTTGTATATATAAAAAGGTGTTAAAATCTTTCATCCATATAAAGTTTGATTGAGCTAGCAGTGGCAATACCTGGGAATCACTACACTGTGACCTAGTTATTTTCTGTCCTAATTCTTTAATGTACATTCATTTATTTCACACAGATAATCCAATCCCAAAAGCATTCCTATGTCCTGTACTAATCTAGATAAGCTTGACATTTTCAGGAGAATATTATATCTGGACATCCTATTTTCACCTATGCATGTATCTAAACTAGTAATCCCAATATTGATTGTCCTAGCATGGACAAAAAGATCATTTTATCCCAAGAGATTTATCAATATGGCAAATGTTACTTGTAAGACCATTTTATCCCTACATCACAAGAGATTTACCAATATGGCAAATTTTACTTGTAAGACCATTTTATCCCTACTTAAGGATACACATTGAACCGTTTATAATGTTGTATGGCTCTCACCTAGCAATTACCAAATATGAGTACCTAGTGTTCTAACGATTAGGTTTGTTTGGCTTTCTTTTGTTTTTTTTTAATAGATAGGGTGTTGCCTTTAATTAAAAAGAACACTATGTCAATTTAAGTTGACGTAGTAGTCTGGAAAGTACGAAGGTATATCCATGGTACAATAAAACTCTACTATAGAAGAGATAAATTACTGTACAAGTAGAAAGATATTGATCCGGGTCGGAGCATCCTCGAACAACGATCCCATACTCGTCGCACGAGAACACTCCTTCTCGGATGTTGCATGGGTAGAAGATAGGCTTTCCAAGCGTTGGCGTTGCTTGGCTTCGTGCTCGCGTAAGAGCTTGGACGAATTATGCTTGGTATGAGCGGAAGCTTTGTGCTCGGCAAGAGCTGAAATTGAAAGTGGCTCGGCTTGAGCTCGATGATTTAACTCGGCTAGGAGCTGAAAATGGAGAGAAGAGAAGTTGTGCTCGGGATGAGTCTTTGGGACCGAGCCGAAGCTATGATTGGCTTGACTCGGTGTTGGCCTCCTCCTCTAGTTTTTACGGCCCCAAAAACAGTGAGCATAGGTTTGATTATCTCCATTGCTCGGCGTAGAAAACTAAAGGAGTAGCTCCGGACTTGAGCTAGATGGAAGAAAAATCTAAAATGATAGAAAGAATGAACTTATTTCCTTCTCTTCTTTCTTTACCACTGAAACATAGCCTTTAAAGGTATTTACAAGACTCCAAATGAACACACATATTCCTAATACTCATTTAAACAATAGAAACTCTTTCAAAAATTACACATAAGAGATTTAATACAATTACCTCCTTGATGACACTTGGTGTAGCTCTAGAAGCTTTTGAATCTTATGGACACTTAAACTTTAGGACACATGTAATTAAGCTAATTACAATAAACTAACTTAATTTACAGCAAAATTGAACTTTCTCCGCGTAGCGCTGGACCGCGCGGCCGCGCCGGCGCGCGCGAGCGCGCCCGGCGTGAGCACAGGCGCGCACGGCGCCTTGGGCATTTTAGATTTCTCTTCGTTCCTGATTGATGCTGACTGGTACCTCCATTTGAGGTGGCACGGACTTCAAGAAGCTTGGCTCGCTGACCTTCCCATCATCGTCTTGGCTTTGAACCTCTTCTCTTTGACGTGTACTACGCGCGACGTGCGCTTTGTTTGGCTGTGGTGCCTTGAGCAGCTGGCGCGTTGTTGCAGCCGCAGGGGTTGGGATTGTCCTTAAGGACTGGACTTTGTGGGCCTTGGACGGCTTGAGTTGGCTTCGATGTAGCCGAACTTCCTGAATGTCGTGTGGTCGACGCAAACGCTTGATGGCGAATTCTTCTCGATTTTCTACTGGGCTTGTTGATGTTGCTGGAGCATCTTCAGTGTAGGGGTTGGCCTGTACTTCGTCTTCGGGTGTGGCTCGAAGAAAATGTCCTTGGATGGACAAAAACTAAGCCTTGGTTGGCTTGATTGAACTTGTGCGCTACTTTGGCGCGAACTTGACCCGGCGAGGGTATTTTGTAGCCTTGGGCGGCTGAACTTGGATGCCTCGGTTGTGCGAGGACTTTGACACGCGCATTGTGCGCGGAAGAAGCTAACACCACGATGAAGAAGATCCTCCTGGATCAGATATACACATCCCACATTCCAAATAAACGATACAAAACAAGACAATGTGATTTTAATGATGATTTTTGGTAAATATTATTACTAATACTAGTTAAGAAAGTGGCTGCTATGCTTACTTTTATCACTAAAAGTGCATCTACTTTAATATAATTCGAAATTTGGACTGTTTTAATTAATAAGATGAATGAACAACAGGAAGTTAGCTTGTGCAGAGACATGCTCATGCAATAGTTACTTTATTCCCAAGTATTTCGTTTCATGCGGTGCCGAGTTCGGTAAATTTCAAACTCGAAATGTGCCGACCGTGCCGTTTCAACCTTAACGATAATAAAATATTATTTTTATATCTTATTATATATTTTATTATATTTAAAAGTTATTTTTAAAATTTTTAATTTAAAACAGAAAGAATGGTCACGCACAGAAATCACACCACCGGCGCGACAGGCTGGTGCCGGTTGCACGGCGAAAAAAAAACGTGACACCCATCGGCGCAACTGTTCATCTTCCTCGCGAAAGCAAGGAAGATGAATATAGTTCGTTAATATTAAAAATAAATAAATATATATATATATATATATATATACTAGTCGGCGCGGCACCCTTCCAATGCCAACTCGCCAGCTAGGCCCTAACGATGAAAATTGGAGCAGGCTACCCGATGTCACAAGGGAGAACAATTTATTGCCTTAACTATGCCACCATACGCTAATTTTGCAGGAGATGATATCACGTATCAAACTCATTTACTTTTTGGTAGTAGGCAGAAGTTTCTAAAATACCCCTAATTAAATAAAACTATTAATTTTATAAAATCATGTCAGAACAGAGTTTGATTATGAAGCAATCGAATTTATTTGGCGATACTAGAGACAAGATCGATTCCACTCGTAATATTGAAGTTAAAGGTAGATATGGCAGCGTTGTAGTGCTATCTAAAACCTTTTCAATGTTCCAAACAACTCTCAGTTTCATATGCAATGCTCTCTGAAAATATGCTATTTGGCATGCAGTAGGATAGTGAACAATAAGAACCATCATCATATGATGTCCCCGAACATTTACTCATTCTTTTGCTAATATTAAGTGTTTAAGGATTCAGCTTCCGGACGGCATGCGTCATACCACCCGACATATACCAGAATCTGGCACAGAGACAACCGGTACAACTTCTGATGCCGTCTCCCTCTTTCCTTACCGTCCTCTCTCTTCTGTTTTCTCTCTCCCTCCTTTAGTCTTTTCTCCCTCTCTCTCTCTCACTTTTTTTTAAAATAAAGCACTATTCATCTTGCTCTGCGAATTGCACACCAGACGCTGGGCCTGTAGAGTTTTTCTTTTTTTTTTTAATTTTTTATTATCTGATTGATTTTTTTTTGTCAGTATTGGTTTTTTTTTTAAAATTTTAATAAGATTATAAAAAACAATTCATTCTCGTTATGGATAGGCACATTCCGCATGAAACGACACCTAAAATCTTGGCATAAACAGAGAAGAGGCACAAGAAAGCAGGAGAAATCACTCAATAACACTGGTAGTGTTATGGCATATTGCCTTCAACTGAGAACCCAGCCTAATCTAAATTCAGTTATCAAGTAGTACTTCACTGATATTTGCAATGATAATGAAGACGAAGGCGGAATATGGGATCCGAATGATGATGGTTTCCACTCTTAGCAGAGTTTATTTCATTTCTGTTAATAATAGTTTCAAGCTATTAAACAATTGTAGTTCCTTGCTCTAAAATTAATCCAGCAAAAGATAGCTGGAATTCATGTAATCATGATCCATAATAATGACGGATAAATCTCGACAAGCAATAGTTTTCCAGTCTCCAATTATTCATAATCATACTGATCCTAACAATGAGCCAATGAGAATCTTCAAAACTTATTCAAATCGAACATTAATATTAAAAAAACAGGGAGAGATCTAGAGATCGATGTACCTTTTTCACCAACTACGATTGTATACTGATTCCAATTGATTGGTGATGACGAGTTGATCCTGAAACGAAGTTACCAGAAGTAAACAAACAGGATTAACAAGAGAGAAAATGATTGAGCATTTTCAGAAGAATTAGCGTACGCTAGAATATTCCAGAGCTTCTGAGAGAGCGCCAGCCGCGAGATGGAATTATTGCAACATTTTAGACGTAAATGACAGTTATTGGATCGTTAGCAGGTCAGACGATCGCAATAATTGCACTAGGCAACAAAAATTGCATTGGGCAATTTGTTAAAAGAGTGGCTCCTAAATATTTTAGTTAAATAAATGTTTTTTAATTTAATTGTGACGTGAAATAATAAAAACTACTCTCTTTTTTTTTGAAATAGCATTTTTTTAAAACCCCTTCAAAAAGACATCTATTTTTTTCTGATAATTACGAAATCAAAATAATCTATATATATAAGAATTTTTTAAAAAAAAATTGTATGAAATTTTTTTTTTTGATATGTTTTATAATTTTTGTATTAAAAAGACAAAATATATTTTTTAACCCCTGAACTTTGATCTGTGCTCGCGATAACCCTATACTTCTATAAAACACCCGCGATGACTTTGTCGTCAGTTTTCTCCATCAGCAATCGTTAAGTTGCTTATGTGGCATCTCAAAGCTGACGTAGCACATTAAATATTATTTTTTAATTTTTTATTTTTTATACTTACTTGTAAGGGGTACAATTGTCTTTTAATCTATATTTTCTATGTTTAGTTATACTTTTTTAACTTTCTAGCTCCACCGGCGGCGGCACTCGTCTGGCCCTCGCTGCTTCAGCACCGCGAACAGATTTTAGTCCATTGAACATATCTTGCCTGAACCCTAGATAGATTTTGTTGCTTGATCATCTGCTTATTGAATTGCGATCAGGTGACTGTTTAGTAAATTGCATTTAGAATTTTCAGAAAATATGCAATTCTTTGATACTTACCTTGAGCTTTTGCTGGTGGAGATGAGGAAGAGCATACAGCTTCTCCTCCGTCGAGCAAGTAAAGAAGCTTGTCCGAGTTTCTAGCGGCACGAGCGTGGGCCCGTAGCAGCACCGCCGTAACTCGGCGAGCTTGTCAATGGCGGTTGTAAATGTTCTTTGTAAATTGTATCTGCGTTCTTAATTGCTTGATGTTCTTCACTTCTTTGTATCTATGTTCTTTGCTTGAAGTTTTTGTATCGACGTTCTTTGTAAATGTTATATATTTGTTTGCTTGAAAATTATGTTTGGTGTTTTTCAAATTCAAATTTGTATTTGCACACTAACTGCTTGATTAAATGTCTCAAAGACGAAAAATCTGTTAAACGGGCGAGAGAGATGATTTAACACACCCGTTAAACTTCATGGATCGGATTTGTGAATCTTAAACCCGTTAGCATGTTAAGAGTTTAACCCGCATGGTAAAAAGACCATATACCACTTACAAGATAAAAAAATAGCAAAAAATATAAAAAAAAAATAATAAGAAAACATTATAAAGATGCCACATCAGATTAAATATGACACCTCAGCACATTAACGGACTTAAACGGCAGATTTTGACGGCAAGGTCATTCTCATCGCGGGCGTTTTGTAAAAGTACAGGATTGCTGCGAGCACAGATTAAAGTTCAGGGTTATAGAGGCACAATTTTATAAAGTTCAGGGGTTAAAAAAAGATATTTTGCCTATTAAAAATAAATACTTTAAGTCTCCAAAATTTTTGCTAATTATAAAAATTTTGGAACATCAAAATATATTTGAAGAAAACTTTGATTACAAAAGTTATATATAAGAATTTTTTAAAAACTTTTCAAAAAAAGGATTTTGACGTGTTCTATAATTTTTATATTAAAAATTTTTCAAAATACATATCTAAATAAATATTTTAAGTCTTCAAATTTTTTACTAATTACAAAAATTTAAGAGCATCGAAATACACTTGGAGAAAACTTTGAATACAAAAATCATAGAGCACACAAAAACTCTATCTTTTTTGTCTTAAATTTTTTTTTTTTCAAAAAGTACATATATATGTGTGTTTTGGAGTGAATTTGTAAGTTACTCGAACGGGGATATTTTCATTATTTCAAACAGTCATAGGGGTACTAAAATCCCAAAAACTGATTAAGGGGTACTTTTTGACCAAATTACATTTAAGGGAGGGCAGTCTCCGCATTTGCACCCGAACCAAGCTGATATCAAACCAGGTTGGTTAAATATGAGTCGACTTCCATCAAGCACAGACTTTGACTCGGCTGGTGGAGGTTAAGCTCAAGTCTGGCGAGCATCAAAAGCTGCGTGGAATATAACTTGATTGACAAAAACTTTATGACCGAAACTTGATCCAAGCTGAGCCCGTTGAGAATAGGTTCAAACTGATTTCGCTGATCTGAATTTATCTTTAGAAGGTTATATTGATTTGGACCTTGACTCAACCTCGAATTCATCTGGAACTAGTACTAAGCTTATATATGTTTACGAACTCACCGAAAATCTAATGTTAAGCCACCCAGACAATACTTGATATACAAAGCTAGCTTGAATATTAACTCCGAACTAACTGGCATTAATTTACAATTATTGTTCTTAACGGGTAGCTATGCTTTTTTTTTTTTTTGATTTTGACTGCTGAGCTCGATTTGTATCCTATATTTCGATGGAAAGCGGAACGGTACGCTAAGTCCCTCCCAATGCACGCTTGCTGAGATTCGAACATATGACCTATCATTTACGAAAGACTGGTCATACTCTCCTCGCAGCATCCAGTTTTGTTAACCTATTGAGCCAATGAGCTTTTATGTTGATGCTTTGCAAGTTTATCTTGTACATCTCATGAGTGGGTTTAAAAAGATTTCGCGAATTAATTTGGATTACATGCGCCTATGGTTTTGATAGTATCGACTGCATTTTGGTGTAACTAGGTCTTCCTTATTGTTGACGGCCTACTCGCCGCGCTGCTGCGCGTGCGCAGTGTATGGTGTGACAGAGGAGTCGCCACCTAGATGTTTATAGGAAATCTAGGAAACCTACTGTTCTTTTAGAGATTTAAGGTTCGTTTACATCGGTTACGAGTTAGGAAGGTGTTAGGCACCTAGCGCCGTCCCTAAAAGGGTTGCCTTATCTTTTGATTGTTAAATATGGTTTATCAATTATTATGCTTAATTTAGAATTTGTTTAATTTGGATGGATAATTTTATTAATACAGGAGCATCCTCCTATGATGTTAGTCGGGCAGAGAAACCTCTACCGGATTAAATTTTATATATATTATTTTGAATTTTAACTTATTTTAAGGTTCGGTATTTTACGGGAGAATCCCCACGTATTAGACGATAGAAAAACATCTCTCCGATTCCTTATTTTAATTATTCTTGAATTTTATTAATATTTATTTTTTCATTTAATATGTTCCGAGAGATATCCTCGAAGAGCTTAATCGGGTAAGATGAAGCATCTTTCTAGTATACTATATGTTAAGCATTTTTTTTTATTCAATTATTTATATTTATATTTAAAATTTTACGGGAAACCCTCCGAAAAATTAACGGGATTGAGAAGCTCTATCGATTTATACATCTTATTATGATGATTTTTTTATTTATTTAATTATTATATTTGAACTTTACGGGGAGAATCTCCGAATTTAACTTTAATATTTTATCTAATTAATTTATTATTTTATTTTATAATTCATGGAGAACCTCTAGGGTTTAATCGGATAGACAATCTCTTCCGATTTAATATTTATCTTTTTATATATATATTATTTATATTTAAGTATTATATGCGAACCTCCCATTAAGTAACTGGAAACGAGAATCATCGCCTGATTTGTTAGTTATTATTTACTTAATAAATTTTATAATTAGTATTTAATTATTTATTTCGGTGAGAATTTCCGATATTTTGATTGGGTTAAGAATCCTCTCCCACATATAAATCTTTAATTTATTTATATTAATTTAAATAGATATGAAATTTAAATTTATTTTTAAAAAAATTTAATTAAAAAAAAAATGAAAAATAGCATATTTGGGCCCTCTAATGGGCTGGGCCGGACCAAACTGTCCGCCGAGCTAAGGCTCGCCGGTGCGGCGGTCGCGCCGGTGCGGACCCTTGGGGCCAGCGCGGTGCTACCCCGCGCGTAAACCGCTTGGCCGTTGGTACCGCCAGCCGTTACATCATCTCATCGACGAGAGCGATCGCTGCTCGCCGCGGCCGCCGCCGGCGGCCGTCCCGTCGCCGGCGGAGTCGTCCTGGAGGTCTATTCTAGCGTTTTTCAACATTCCGAATTCATTGGGAATGTCAAAAATTAGTTTCGGAGCCTCGTTTTCGAGTTTTCGGGTTTACGACTTTTTCGGACGCGTTTTCGGCATCGACGCATTTCACCACTGGATAGGTGTCTTAGGGTTTCATGCTTCTGAGTCACTTGATTTAAATTTTGATTCGAGGCTTGTATATAGGGTTGTACAAGGTGATAGTTTATGCATTTTTGTTTAAATTTGTTCGGCGCCGCGCCTTCCGCGGCGTATCACTGCAGATGTCAAGAAGAGTGTGTAGACTATAATTTTTCTGGTTTAAAGAGATTATCTATATACCTCAAGTGTCGCGTTTGGCAGACGTCGGTGCAATCGGTCGTTCGGCACGGCGACGTCCGGAGTCGCGTGCGTCGAGGATTGCGCTTCAGTAGCAGGGACCTGAGGAGTTGGAGGTGCGGACAGCGTCTCTCTCCTCTCTCTCTTCGCAGTACTCTCTCTCTCTCTCTTCTCGGCTCGCCGGCGCTGTTGTCCGTCGTTCTCCGGCGTCCAGCGCTGTCTCTGCTGCTCTTCCCCCTAGTGTGTGTGTGTGTTTTAATAGGAGGTGAGGTTGGTGGGAGATGTGATGGAGAGGATGGGAGGTTAAGGTTTGTGTTGAAAAAAATGGTGGAGGTAAGGTGGATGAAGAAAAAAATGAGAAAGGGGAATGGTGGGATGAAGAAAATGAGGGGGGGCTTGGAGTGGCAGCCGACGACTAAGGGGATCCCCCCCCTATCTATTTCTTTTTTTTTTTTATAATTATTATTATTTTTATATATTATATAGATATGAGTATATGCGCATAAATTTACATGTATATGTATATTCGGATGATATTACATATACATATCATGAAATAAATTTAATTGGACTTAATCAAGCCAGTTAGACATAACAGGGCCTAATTGGACTTGATTTGGGTCGATCGATTCTGGTCAAATTTTGATTACACTCCATGGGTCCTAATCGGTTAATTTCAGTAGCACGTACTGTCTGTCCGGACAAAATGGGGTGTCAACAGTTGCCCCTCTTTTTCTGATCCTTAGCATAAGGATCGGAAAAAGATAAAGGTGACCCCCATTTTGGAGAGTGAAATATTCTTTGTTTATGCAATGGTAGTTTGGAGTTGTCTCTCCTTTGTAGACTTATGAAGGATCAATCCGACCACGACAATGACTGGGATGCATTCGTCTCAGAGTAGATTGAAGTTATAATCATAACAGGGCCATGATAGAGGTTTTATACTAAGAGTGGGGTAATACAGGTTAGGAGGTTTGAAATTGTTGTCATAGACAGTGGTCTCATGACGGAAGTTACCCTAGAGTACGGTAGCCTTCAGGGTAAGGTTTGAAATTTGATAATCATGAGACAATGGTCTCATGCCAGCACGACCCTGGAGTGCAGTTCCCTCCAGGGTAAGGTTTGAAATTTGGTAATAAGAAGACAGTGGTCTCCTGACAGCACGACCCTGAGTGTCAGTCTCAGGAAGACTTGAAATTGTAAATCATAGATCAGTGATCTCATGACAGAAATACCCCTAGAGCGCGGTAGCCTCGAGGATTAGATTTGAAGTTTGATAATCATGAGACAATGGTCTCATGATGGAACTGACCTTAAAGTGTGGTAGCCTCCAATGGTATGGTGAAAATTTGATGAACCCTAGAGTGGTCAGTGGCGCTGGGATATTGATTTGAAATTTGATAGCGATGTGCAGTGGCCTCTAGGGTATTATTGAAATTGGTAAATTAGCAAAGGTCTCACAGAAGTCCCGGATGCGTGGCTCCAGGGTAAGATTTTAAAATTTGATAATCATGACACAGGGTTCTGACGGCACACTGGAGTGCTATTCCACGCCCCCCCCCCCCCCCCCCCCCCCCCCCCCCCCCCCCCCCCCCCCCCCCCCCCCCCCCCCCCCCCCCCCCCCGCCCCACAGGTAAGATTTGAAATTTGGTAATCATGAACACTGTCTCATACAACATGACCTGGAGTGCGGTCCTCCAGAGTAAGGATTGAATTTGGTAATCATAGACGTGTTCATGACAGCATGACCTGGAGTCGTTCCTCCAGGGTAAATTTAAATTTGGTAATCAGAGACGGTGTCTTCAATGACAAATGACCTTGGAGTGCTAGTCCTCAGGGTAAGATGTTGAAATTTGGTATCATGAGAGGTGGTCTATGCAGCATGATTGAGGCAGTCCTCCGGTAAGATTTGAAATTTGGTATCAAGACAGTGGTCTCATGACAACACGACCCTGGAGTGCAGTTCCGCAGGTAAGATTGAAATTTGGTAAGCATGACTAGTGTTCATTGACAACATGACGTGAGTGCATTCCCTCAGGGTAGATTTAAATTGGTAATCATGAGAAAGTGGCTCATACAGCACCTGACAGAGCCCTGAGTGCAGTTCTCCAGGGTAAGATTGAAATTTGGTAATATGAGACAGTGGTCTCATAAGCACGTACCCTGGAGTGCAGTTCCCTCCAGAGTAAGATGATCCCAGTGGTCTGTCTAACATTCAGGAATCGAGGATAATGTAAACGATTGAATCCATTGCTTGTCCAGCTCGGGAAACGAAATTATAGTGATGTGAATCCTATTTGCTATGTCAGGCTCGGAATCAAAAGTGCAGTATGTATTCGAATCCCTATTCTCTGCCGGTTCGAACGAAATATATGTGGAATTTTGAATCCCTATTGCTCTGTCACGGCTTTGGATCAAAAGTGTGTTAGTGATGCGAACCTATTGCTCTGTCCGGCTTTGGAAAACAAATATTAGTGATTTGAATCCCTATCTGCTCTGTAGTGATTCGAAAACGACATATATGTGTTTGAACCTATTCTCTGCCAGGCTCGGAATCAAAGAAAATATGTAAGCGTACTCGATTTCGGCGAATTTCTAGAGTTCATACGTCCTAAAATGTAAAGTACGTTTTATGATTCAGCTCGAAGCCCGTTCGGACTTTAGAAATAATAATCTATGTGTTTTGTCTTTTTTTTAACATAAATTTTGAACTCGTGTGGTTTTCAAAAAATTATGTCGAAAAAGATTATATGGCCCTTTTTTTCTTAGAAAATTTATGCAAAATTTATGTTTGAGAAAATCATTGTGGTATACTAGGTCAGTGTTCGACATTGTCCACTACCTCTGCTCTTTTATAGTCATTCGTTCGGAAATTTTGAAAGATTCTGCTGATTTTGTCTTGTATGTGACCGATTGAGCTACGATGTTTTGTATATCGTTTCGTCATATATTAAATTTTTCGGCAGAAAAATTTGCCCCAGTATGGTAAGCTGAACTGGTTTTATTTTTGTGCCTCTTCTTGACCACCAAAGTTTTGTTACGAAAATTTGCCCAGTTTAAACAAACGTTGGTGTCAAATTTTCTGACGAAAATTTGTGTCCTAGTTGAGCGTGTCACTTGCTCAATTATGGGCTTTCTCATTCTTTAGATTTTTTTAGTTTTTTTATTTTTATTTTATTTTTTTGTGTACAGTGAACATTATTTTGTACGGACCCAATTGTTTCTTTTTCTAAGTAAGATCTACACGAATTTGGTTATGCTATAGTTATCATAGTATGAGTTTTCTAATTTTTATGAGTTGCAAGTTATAGCTCATTGCTTTTCATTTTGGGGAAAAATCCTCGATCTGAATCTCTAAATTGGAAGTATTAACTTAAGGAAGAATTTCTAATAGCAAAATGACCCCTGCATAAAAGGTAGGTTTTGAAGAGTGGGATTCTGAGTTATTGGCTTAATCAGAAAAGTGGATGTTGGGTTATCGGCTTATATTTGAAAAGGGAGCTTGTAGATAATATGCCTACAAAGAATGTGTTCGGAAGGAGAGATGGATTTAGTGAATCTGTAAAACGTTAAATTCGATATTATGTTATGTAGCAGAATTTATTAAGTCAGCAAAAAAAATTCGCATCTCTGCGCCATCAGATTTTGCTACCGCCTTTCGGATTTTCTAACTAGCGGGATTTTATTTTATTTCATTTTTTTTTTTTTTGCATTCACTCATCAGTAGCTTCGAATGATGGCGTTGATGATGCTCTAAACTTTCTCTGAAATTCTTGCCAAGTCTTGTTTATGTTTGGAAATGATGCTTCTTTTCGTGTCTCATTTCTCGTTTTTCTTTGTTCATTTTCACTCTTAGTTTCATCTGAACACGACTCTTAAGTCTGCCCTAGACGATGCACCACAAGTACATATGGCGAATGCTGGATACTGATGAATATTGGGTCTTTAGAGTCTATCAGCGTTTCATAAAGTCTTTCTTTTTTTTCTTTTTTTTTTTTTTTTAAAACACACTCTTAATGCTATGTCACTGATATTGGGAACAGACGACACAATAACATATTAAGAGTTTATAGTAGCAAATATTGTACCAGAGCTTTTACGTGTTTGAAATGTTTTCTCTCTTTTTTTTTTTGTTTTTTTTTTTCTTTTTTTTTTTTTTTATGACAAATGACATGCATCATGAGCTTCTCACCCTTGTTGATCTTGAAGAAGCGTCAATTTTTCAATTTCCTTCTTGGTACATGTGAATGGAAAAGCAAGATATATATACTTCCGCCTTGTTTTTTCTTTGAGAATGCATTTTCATGCTCTCATAGCATTATTGAATTGCGTTTCACAGGTCTAAGAGTTCGTAAAAGCGATGTATGGAGAGCTTAAGATATTTCGAAAAGAACTGAGCCGATTTGCTATTCAGAAAAATTCTATTAAGTTACATTCAGAAATTTCTCAATCAGAGTGTCTGTTGAACAAGCAAATTACCAGGCTTTGGTTCAATTAAAATATAAAATCATACGATGATAAGTAATAAGCTAAACATCAAATCATGTTATGACTTAGCTAAAATTGGAAAACACAGAGGATTGAATCTGTATTTATTTCAAATAGCTTGCAAGAGCAAGTGTTGACAGGTGTGTTGTTTATCAGAAGAGACAGTCGCAGCGTCTAGTTGCAGTCATATTCCGATTTTGTCGCGCGAGACTCTCATTATCCTTCAGACTTGTTATAACGATTGCTTGTTCTCTACATGGGCTGATCTGTGGCACGGCTTGTCTGAGCAGGTAGGGACTTTTAGTGGAAGACGTCTTGACCAATTTTTTAGTGAAGTTTATGTGGCGATTTTGAAAGCATGCAAATTTTGTTTTATTTATTTATTTATTTTATTTTTTTTGTGAAATACGAGTGCATGGGTCTACTTGTGTACAATGCAAAATTGAAAATAAACTAAATTTCAGTATGTTTGTTTTTTTCTTTTTAAAGATAAAATATATTATGTATTTGCAAAAACGATCCAGGTTTCTATGCAAAAAGATGACAAGTTCGAAACATGAGTGACGGCAAAAACATGTTTATGATTTTTTTTTTTTATAAAAATTCGCATGAGTCGTGAAATAAATGTATGTTGAATGTCTGAAATTTTTACAAAATTATCATAGTTTTGTAATACATTTTATTTAAATGCGCATTAACTTTGGTTGGACATTGTCTAATTGCCTATTATGTCGAATATAGGGTGAAGAGTAGATTCTGGAATAACAAATTAATGCTGCCTATAAGCCAATTCCTGAGGTCAACCGACTATGATTTTGTCAGTTAAATTTAATGGCATTGAGGTCCTCGTATAAGCGATAATAAACCATTATTCGGTTATCAAATTTTTAGGATATTTTGACGTAAGACTATGGCAGACAGACACGTTATAGATGGGTAGGTCTACAACAAAAGCTAATATGTACAGCGGCGGGCAAGAACAAGAGAGAAGGGAAGATATGCGGGGTAACATGGCATTACCCATAAGTCTGATGGGGCCCAGCACTAGGGTGGGAGTCAGGTCGACAATCAAATGCATGCAAGCAAAAGAAAATGAATTTTTTTTTTTTTTTATATATATTTTGTACTTTTCAAACCGTGAGTAAAATTAAAATTATCTCCAAGTAAACAAATTTTAAATCAAAGCATACAATAATACCCACATCAGTTGACAATCGAAAGATAATCGGTCTTGATGCGTCCCAGCGGAGCTGCCCATCTGTTGACGGCTAGCTCGACGCGCTGCTGCTCGTGCGCAGTTAATGGTGTGACTAGAGGAGTCGCCACCTAAGATGGTTTAGTAGAAAATCTAGGAAACCTACTGTTCTTTTAGAGATTCAACGGTCGTTACAATCGGTTACATAGAAGGTGGGCACCTTAGCGCGTCCCTAAAAGGTTGCCTTATCTTGATGTTAAATATGATATGTGTTTATCATTATTGCATGTTATTTAGAATTTGTTTAATTTGGATGGATAATTTTATTAATTGCAGGAGCATCCTCCTATGATGTTAGTCGGGCAGAGAAACACTACCGGATAAAATTTAATATATATTGATTTTGAATTTTTACATTTAAGTTATTCGTGTTATTTTACGGGAGAATCCTCCCGACTAAGACGGATAGAAAAACCCTCCGATTCATTAATTTTATTATTATTGAATTTTAATTAATTATTTATTTTTCATGTAAATGTTCTGAGAAGACTCCGAGGAGTTAAACGAGTAGAGAAGCAGCTTTCCACTTATAGCATATATGTAAGCATTTTTTTTTTTATTAAATTATTATATTTATAATTTAAAATTTACGGAAAATTCCTCGAAAAATTACGGAAGAGAAGCCTCTTATCCGATTTAATACATTTATTATATGATTTCTTAATTTTATTTAATATTTATATTGAACTTTACTGGGAGAATCCTCCCGTTTAATTTATATTAACTAATAATTTATTATAATATTTTTAAATTCAATGGGAGAATCCTCCATATGGGTAATCGAAGACATCTCTTCCGATTTAAATATTAATCTTTTTATATTTATAGTATTATTTGTTTAAGTTATTAATATGGGAGAACCCTCCATTAAATTAACTGAACGAGAAATCTCGCCTTGATTTGTATTAATTATTTACTTAATAATTTTAATAATTAGTATTTTTAATTATTCGGAGAAACTCCCGATATTTTTGATTGGGTTTAAGAATCCTCTCCACATATATTTTTAATTATTTATATTAATTTAAATTAGATTGATAAATTAAATTATTTAAAAAAATTAAAATCAAATTAAAAAGCTTATTGGGCCCTTGATGGGCCGGACCGATCCGGCCCGAGTCAATTCGACTCGAACCGGACGCACGCGCGGGGCTAAGCCCCGCGCGACCGGGCGCGCTCGCGCGCCGGTGCGGACCCTTGGGTCAGCGCGGGTGCTACCCGCGCGGTAACCGCTTGCGTGAACTCGGCAAGCGGTACATCATCTTCATTCCGAGCACGATGGTCGCTGCCGCCGCGGCCGCCGCCGGGGCGTCGTCGCGGCGGATCTGTCACTGAGTCTTATGTCTAACGTTTTTCAACATCGATTCATTGGAATGTCAAAAAATTAGTTTCGGAGCCTCGTGTTTTCAGTTTTCGGGTTTACTGAGCTTTTCGACGCGTATTCGGCGATCGAACGATTTAACCACTGCGATAGTGTCTTTGGTTTTCATAAGAGCTTCTGAGTTCACTGGTGATGTAAATTGATTTCGACGGCTTGTATATAGGGTTGTACAAAGTGCAATTTAGCATTTTTTTTGTTTTAAATTTTCCGCCGCCGCCGCCTCGGCGGCGCTACACTGAGTCGGTCAAGAGAGGTGTGTAGACTATATTTTTCTGGTTTTAAAGAGATTTATGCTATTAATACTCAAGTGTCTGCCGTTTGGAGACGTCGGGTCAATTCGTCGGTTCCGGCGACGCGACGTCGGATAGTTCGGCGTGCGTCGAGGATTGCGTTCAGTAAGCAGGGACCTGGAGAGTGGAGGTGCGGAGGTTCTCTCAACCTCCTCTCCTTTCCGCAGTACTGTCTCTCTCTCTCTCTCTCTTCGCTCGCGGCGCCGTTGTCCGTCGTTCTCCGGCGTCCAGCGCTGTCTCTGCTGCTCTTCCCCCTAGTGTGTGTGTGTGTGTTTTAATAGGAGGTGAGGTTGGTGGGAGATGTGATGGAGAGGGGAGTTAAGGTTTTTTGAAAAAATGTGGTGTAAGGTGATGAAGAAAAAAATGAAACGGGAATGGTGGGCGTAAGAAATGAGGGGGGGCTTGGAGTGGCAGGCCACGACTAAGGGGATCCCCCTATCTATTTCTTTTTTTTTTATAATTATTATTATTTTTATATATTATATAGATATGAGTATATGCGCATAAATTTACATGTATATGTATATTCGGATGATATTACATATACATATCATGAAATAAATTTAATTGGACTTAATCAAGCCAATTAGACATAACAAGCCTGATTGGACTTGATTTGGGTCGATCGATTCTGGTCAAATTTTGATTACACTCCATGGGTCCTAATCGGTTAATTTCAGTAGCACGTACTGTCTGTCCGGACAAAATGGGGTGTCAACACTTATCTTGGGATCAAATTGGTTATAGGTCAGTAAAAATCGTGACAAGCATATTAAAGCTATTCTCGAAACAGGATAGCATTTGGTAGAGTTATTACGTAAAAGTGATAGTATGAACCAATCTACTTTGACCTATTTTTATAGTTTATACATTTTTGTATTGCCTCTTCTTACTGCGTATTTATGTTAATGATACGTAAGCAAGATGCTTGAGCTTGGACAATTGGCCGCAACCTAATCTCAAAGGCTTGTTGACAGTCTTCTAATTTTGGTTTACAACCGGTGACTATGAATAGTTATTATTAAAATATGCCTTAAAATCTTCTAGTGAATTAAGTCCTACAAGGACTCTATTTTTAGAAAATATCTAGGAGAATATTCTAGAGGCAATATTTGAAAAAAAAAAAATCTACCTATTTTTGAGGACTCTGAACTATGGCATGATCTCAACTATAAATTTACCTAGAATCCGTAGGATTTGGTGTGCCTAAATTAAGTGATTTCGTATATATATGTTTCCTTTGTGCATTTTAGGATTTTAATGTATTAGAAAGAGAGTATTTTATGTTGCTTTATTAATGGCCGTTTGGAGTTCTGAGTATTGTCCTTTTCTCTTTATTTAGTGCATCTCTTATTCGCATTTCCTTTTTATTTTTCAATTGTAATTTATCCAAGGTTTTACGAGCCGCCGGAGCTCGGCACCGGCTCTCTCTCTCTCTCTCTCTCTCTCTTTCTCTTTTCCTCTCCCTCTCCCTCCTCTCTCTCTCTCTCTCTCTCTATCTCTCTCTATATTTTTTTTTTGTTAAGTCATCGTCCTCCTCTGAGGAGGAAGACGATGTCGCGGGCGACAATTTTCATTTTTTTTAAACACGCGAAGGTGTGCTGCCTGCGCGTGTTTAACTTTTTTTTTTAATAATAAATATAATAGTATTTAAAAAATATTAAAAGATATTTTTTTATTTATCGCAAGTTCAGCCCATCCCCAATATTTAGTGAAATTCGGCACGAAATAAATTCGCAATATCTATTTTTTATATATAATTGAATTTTTATATTTTTCTTTTATTAATATTTTTTATTTTATTTAAAATAATTTTAATATTTAAATATAATAAATTATACGGATCGCCACGGTCGGGACGGTCGGCACGTGCTGAGTTTCGAATTTATCGATACTCGACTCGGAATGGCACGGAAACAGATGGCTAAGTTTTAGTAGCGAAGAAGGCTTCGAGAATTCTCGTGAATATGATTTAAATTATGCGATTTTTTCAGCCTGAATTTGATATGTTGGCTGCCCCCAAAAAATAGTCTTAATTTCCGGCCTAGAAGTTTTGATACCGGTTTAGATTTTGCTTTAATATTTTATGTACTGCTGAAAGGTAAACTATGGGAGCAATGCTCCTTGAATTGGGGGAGTAATACTCCTTGAAATGGGGGATGTGTGTAATACCATCCACATGACATGTACACATGAACTTAACATTTGATATATATTACAATTGCAGATAATCCTTGCTATTCTATCAATCTTTCATGTTCAATGGATCTTTTTGCATGGTTCATGCATATGGTTACTAATTTAACGTGAAGTTATAACAACAGAAATTATGGTTTATGGACCCCTCTAATGCTTGGATACTTAAATGTAAAAAATAAAATTAATCCATCCTTATAAATCACTCATACAATGTAACTTGAGATCTTATGGTGCATAGAGTCAAAATCTCACATTATTGCGTGCTAATGAGTGCTCCAATCCCCAAGCCAAATTAGTCAACGTCTTATTTTTCTCAACCGTGCAATCAACCATATGCTGCCACGTGCTCATCCGCAATTGACGTAATTATCTCATGCACGTGAACGCACATGCATAGACTTTCAAAAACCCTACATATATCGATCTCCATGCCTCTTCTCTTCCCCCCCCTTCCACATTCTCTCAGCAGATCAATCTCAGGTTAGAGATTCCTCATCGAGCACTTCTTCGACGTTAATGGCGAGTGAGATGGAGCTAGGGTTGCACTGCCCTCGGTGTAACTCCAGTCACACGAAATTCTGCTACTACAACAACTACAGCCTCTCGCAGCCTCGCTACTTCTGCAAAGCTTGCCAGCGGTACTGGACAAAAGGCGGGGCACTCCGCAACGTTCCAGTCGGCGGCGGATGCCGTCGGAGCCGCCGCCGCCGCCGACCTCATAGTCCTAAACCGCCACCAATGAGGCCCGACCTCGTCCTGGACGGAATCGCAGGAAATGTTGATCAGACCTCGTCAACCGACCTCGTCCTGGACGGAATCGCAGGAAATGTTGATCAGACCTCGTCAACCAATCATGGCTCCAAGATCGACCTTGCTTCACTGTATAACAAGTTCTTGAATCATCGTTCCTCGTCGGAAGATTTTCGGCCGTCAGATCAGCTTCAGCTCATTGGGATTAGCAATCAGAAGCAGATAAGTAATTCCATGGAAGAATTTGGGTGTGATTTGGACAGTACTTCCAGCGATGATCTACCGGTCGTGTCACCGCCGGATGGATTTATCGATGTTTTGAGTTTAAATTGGCAAGAACAAGGATATACAGAATGCTGGCAAGCTCCAGAGATCGATTCTATGAACTTTCATTATCAAGATGTTAATTGTAATGAATCCTACAAGGCTTATTTTTCAAGCCTTGAGGCTCTTGTTGGCCTTCGAGATTAGTATTAAAGTGATAATTTGTTAATATATATTAAAATATAATGATAAGCAAGAAACATGAACTTATCCAGTACTGTTCTATAAAAAACATAAATGAATATTTTATTCCCCAATATTTACAACTAATTGCATCTCAAGAATCTCATTCTAAGCTACGTGTTCCCAGATTTAACCCAGTTACGGCTGCACTAAAAAAAATCTCTATTTCTTCTCAAAAGTTGAATAATTTAGTATACTTAGTGATATGATAGGACATGAATTAACCCTGAAGCAAGACACTGTATTTTTTTTTTCTTTGGATTATCATGAAAAAATCTATTTATAACTGATTAATTTTATTAGTATAAATTTATAAATAATATCAATTCATTATAATAGTGGAAAAACTTTAATTAAAGCGGGCTCGAAAATCTATATTACTTTTAAAAAATACATCTCCGTCATAACATTTTGCAAGGTTTGGAAATGCTTGCCGCACCGGAGCTTGAAGCTTTACTTTTTGAACACTTCGTCATGTTCAAACCATCAATAGGCACTCGAGAAAAATGTTGGAAATGTACTAGATTCATACTCAACGTTGACTTTCTTGTGCATGCATGAACTTGGATGATTGACTTTCTTCAAGTATGGAATGTCCGACACTAATTGAGTCAACGGAACGTTGTTGGAACCACGACGACCTTTCTAGCCGACGGCGACGCACAGTTCGGCGTAGCACATGATCCAAGGGCAATCAAATTAGTCTGCCCATGATCCAAGAAACCATTTAATTTAGCACCGGATTTTCAGATTGATATAATCTTATATTTGACATTATGGCTTGATTTCAGGGATTATAATATTTTCAGCAGCAAATCTATCTTATGTGTACCAAGCGTCGTCCAAATTTTTAGTTTTTAGGGATACTTTTAATTCAGCCGTTGTTCGAATCAGTTTTCAAACGAAAAGATTTATCCAAATTAGTTATTGGTCAGAAACTCCAAAGTGTTCTACATGTGTTAAGTGATGCCCATGTCTCGTCCAAATTTTTAGGTTTTAGGAATACTTTATATCAGCCATCTTGCTTTCAAGTCCTGATCAAATCAATTCCAAACAAAAAGTTTTATCCAAATCAACATTTGGTCGGAAACTCCAAGGCGTTACACGTGGTGTATATAGTGTTGGAAGTGGTATGTCCTAATATTGCTAGTACTAGATCTTATTATTTGGGCTTGAGTGTTCTGAGCGAGTTATTGTGATATATATATATATATATATATATATATATATAATATATTATTATATTTATATAGTATATATAATATATATATAGTATATTTCTTAGAATTTTTTCAACCACCTATCTAGAGATATAGGGTGTGTTTGGCGGCGGCTGATAGCTTGTAAATAAATTTAGCTTGTGCAGCTGGTATATCTATCTAGCTGATCCTTCTAATATCTAGCTGATTGTATAATCTAACTGATATTTATTAGAAGCGTTTCGGTAAATAAAACGTCTTAATGAAGTTGTTAGTTATAAAATGACAAAAAAAGACAAATAGTATCTTACTCATATATGATTGATATCATTCAAATTGTTAATAATCATAATATAAAATAATGATTTCGCAACCTACCAAACATTTAAAATGTGTATGATAACTTTTTCCGTAAAATTCTCAATTACGTTGCCGTGAGCGTAAGGTCACGAGTAGGATGTGATGAGAGGTTATGCAGGCACGATGTAAGGTCGTGCGGACGGATCGTGAGGGTAGCGGGTTAGGACTTTCGATAGGTTGCCTCATGCAATAACGTAGGGGAGAGAGATTTGAGATGCGAATCATATATATACTGAACATTGATATTTGTAATTTTAATATATTAGGATTATGGGGTATTTTAGTAAAAATGTCCTTACCATCTAGCATAGCTCTGTCGCACGACATTGTAGCGGGAGGTGCATGATGGGATAAGCTAATATTTTAATGAATCTATCATCTTACAAGCTGCAACCTAATATGACTACTTTTCACCAAAACACCTAATTTATATACTTAAAATTTAGATTGTTTCTAATAATTCTTCACCATCTACAAGCTATCTAACAAGCTGAAACCAAACACATCCATAATCCAATAGTGTGATGTGAGCACGTTACCGACACACCACGTTCAGATATCCTAAATTTCCTTGATCACCCTGTAAATGGCCTAATCATTGGAAAGAATTTGAAAGTGGTAATTATTTTAGAAAATGATAGTGGTTGTATATCCATGATGAACATTACTTTTGTGAGTTTGATGAAATTCTAATAGAGTTGTAGAATTTTTAATCATTATAGATAAGGGATAAATAGTATTTCTAAATAGATATTTTAGAAAATCAAAGGTTAAAGAATTTGAAGCAAATTCAAAACTATTTTCAAAATCCGTTAAACTTTTTGAATCCTAAAGTATTTATTCAAAAATATTTTTTAGAAAAAAAATAACTTGAAAGTTATAAATCTCATCACAATTTATAATTTTAATATTAATTTTTTCGTCAAAAATATTCTTAGACAATTTTTTAATTTTATAAAATGGTTAATTTTTTGATGATGCGGGTAATAACTAATAAGCATTCTTTAAAATCCAATCACATAGGATTGGAGGTGATAGGGCGGTACTAACGCGTAGTTGCAGGAGTTTATTGCGAATGCTGCTGCAGATAATGAAATTCATAAGGGCAAATTTCATATCAGCCCTAAATTTCTCCTACTCTTTTAAATTAATCCCTTAACTGTCTAATTACTGTTTGAATTTTCAAAAAAAAAAATATTTTTTTGATATTCGTGTTGAAGCTATTTTAATCATTATATAAATATTTTTTTGAATTTTTTTTTTAACATTAATATTATAAATTTTGATTTTGTAACTTTCATTTTTAATATTTTCTTAAAAAATACTTAATTAGGTAATTTTGAGGCTTCAAAATTTTAGTAGGTTTTAAATTAATCAATTAACCCGCTGAACTTTGGAGTCCCAAAACACCTATTTAAAAATATTTTTAAAAAAAAAATTAATATAAAAGTTGTAGATCTCATCAAAATTTATAACTTTGATATTAAATTTTTTTCCAAAAATTACTTTTAAATAGGTATTTTAGAGTATTAAAGCTAACATGTAAAAATAAGGGGTTTACTCATCAATTTTAAACATAAGGAGGCTGATATGGAAGTCTCAATTCATAATAAAACTACACTTAGACACTATTTTGGCAAGAAGTCTTTTAACCACCACTTCCCATGCAAGTAATTGTAATCGTCGTATAAAGCACCCGCAATACATATACTTAAATAATAATAATGATAACAAAATTATTTGAGCACAAAAATTGTAAACAACATAAACTAACTATCTTCTTTTTACCACGACGGCACACAGGCAATGATAATACCTTGCGAAGCCAGAGACAACGCAATTAACAGATGAAGCGAGAGAGAGAGGAAGAAAGTGAAGTTTCGTTGATGGTTGAGGGACGGAGAATATCAATTTGAAATAATATATTGGAAAAGACTTTTATCACGGTGGCACAAAGAGCATGGATAATACTTTGTGAAGCCGAAAAATTTAGATGACCATCCGTAAACAAAATCGATCAAAATTAAACATTGTTGGAACAAATAAGCCAAGATAATGATTCAATACAGAGGCAGAGAAATTTAAACATAGGATTTTCTTTGGATTTTAAAAATCATCTGCTTTAATTTTTGTTCAGCATTTTGATTTATTAATTAATAATTAATTAATTAATTATGATAAAATTATAGGAGTTTATTGTGCAAAATTACAAAATAATTAAACTAGGATATAGCGACCAAGAAACTCTCATTTTGTATTTTAATAATACGCTAGCTGATGACACACCCGCAATACGTGTGCTATAAATAATTAGAAATTATTTTAAAATTTTATAAGTAGGGAAATTTGTAACATTTTAATTTATGAAAAGTATTTTTATTTTTCTCAATTATATCGATATACTATATACTATATTTATTATGGAGAGAATAAAAAAATAGATTTAAAAAAAAGTTAAGAAACACAAATTTACAAATAAAAGAAAAAAGTGTACAATTTTATAACTTTTTACATGATGTTAGTCATATAATATTTATAACAACTACCGTATATAATTTAAATTTAATTTAAATATTAAATTATATATTAAAATATAATATACAATTAAATTCACTTCTTATACTTTAATCTTATAAATATATAAATTTTTATTATATTCATCTCTCTCTTATTGGGTCCCAGTAAGACATACCCGATCAAAGCCTAGTACTTGCTTCAATACTTCCGGGCTGGGCTCGTATGTCAGAGTCAGACTTACATCTGCTTTTAAATCCGTTAACGTTGACGACGAATGTTTTCCGTCTATCAGAATATGAGACAATTCCGTCACTTTAGATTTTAAAAAATAAAAATAAAAATCATGCGGCGAAATAATTTTCTCGTAGTCGTACAAAAACACGCCGAGCCAACCATCTTCGTCTCCAAATTCCTTGAAATTCGATCCCCAATCGGCTATTCCTGCCCGGAATCACGATCCAGCGGGGTTGCCAGCAGTGGCGGAGTTCAACTGGAACCTTAGATTGTGATGTGATAAGAATCGTGGAGGTTTGAATTGTAAAGATGAGGGGGGCGATGGAGACGGTGCAGGATCTGATCGAGGAGGCAAAGGCGCGAGCGGTGAGCTGGGCGATCTGTATCTTCGCTATCACTTACTTCCTGTCTCGTAAGTTTCACTTTTTTTTCCTAATTACGTGCAGTTCTATTTCTGTTTCATGTTGTCTATTTTATGAAAAATCAATGACGTTTACTATGAATTATGGAATGTGTCCTTGGTTTCTTTTTTTTTTTTTTCTTACACAGCTATGCACGGACAGTTTGTATGATGTGATTTATGAGTACAGACTTGTTTCCTGCCCAGAAATTTAAACCGAATTGGTCGATGATTCATTTTTTAAATTGAACAATGGCCCCCAAAAAAATTGAACTATAGCGAAAAAGGATATTCGGTGTTTTCTTCGTGGTTAAATTCGTGTGCTGTAGCAGTGGTCTTATGAATACTTGTTGCAGCAAGAGACTTCCATTGTAGTATTGTGTTTGTAGGTTAAAAACAGGCTAATAATTAAAAAAAAAAAGAAAGAAAAGAAAAAGTTGATCATCAAAAGTTTTATTTAGTCCTTCATTAATTTTTAACTATTAGTTGGTCTTTTTTTGTTGATACTTCGTATTCAATTTAGATGTTCACAAATATGTAATGACACATGTTAATGTGAGATATGTTATATGTGCGGCACAAGACTTCAGTTCCAGTGTTTATGTGGATTTGGAAGGAGACTGACTAATAATTAAAATAAGAAATCGAATACAATTTAAAGTGAATTTGTTATTGTGCGCAATCAAGTTGCTTTAATATACATTTACTTGTGAGTGCTCCACTCCTTGTTTGATTCCCCAATTGTTTTGAACTTTATCATCCCTCACTAGAAAGTGGAGGGGATGTGAGCGCCTCCTGTCGGAGCCTAGGAAGCACGGACACGGAACGCGACACGGATATGATACGATACAATACGGAAACGTGGATACACTATTTTTTGAAAAACATGATGCGATACGTCGAGGATACGTTACTTTAAAAAAATAAAATTCATCTATAATATAAGTGATTATACAATGAATTTATAAAAAACCACGTGACATACACCAAATGTGTTTCCTTGTCCACCAATCAATGAGAATGTTGTAGACCGCACCGCATCAAAAAAAGTGGATGATTCCTCCATCTTCTTCCTTTCATTCTTATATATGGCACTTTTCATCTTCTTCCTCTATCTTCACCTACATGTCATACACCAAATGAAGACAACCTCTATCTGTATCGCAAATACAAAGCATGTCGTAGATAGGAGCGGTGAAAAAAAGTACGTCAATATCATCCCATCATATGTCATCTAGAATTAAGTATTTTACAGTCCTTGCTTTTCCCACATCATCCTCTCTATAGGTTGACCATTTTTCGCTAATCACCAAAGATTAGAGATCTCCCTTGATAAGTTTTAACCTTTTGAATATCACAGGAGTGGAGGCAAATTGAGTTGTTGCCACCGAAAGCAACTTTAAAGATACAAACTCATTAAATATAGTCAACCTCATAGAATGATTCATAATAAAATTTTTGGTAAATAAGCTATCGTCGGCAAGCCAAGTAATCCATTGACATTCTTGATATGCAATTTGGTTGTTTTCAATATTCTTTGCGGCACATATATTTTGTAAGGCAAGATTGAGTGTATGGACAACACAAGGAGTCCAAAAAATATGTGACTAGACTTGTTCAGTAAGTGTTCTGGCGCCCGAACAATTTTTTGCATTGTGGGTAACCATTTGCACCACGTTGTTTGGGCCAACCTCTTCAATCACTTCCTTCATCAAATTGAAAAGATAGTGTTTGTCCTTTATTTCTCCGTAGCAATGTATGGCCTTTAAAAACATTGCCCCACTTTCTGTAGCACCAATGAAATTGATTAGAGGCCTTTGTTGAGAGTCACTCCAACCATCACTAATAATATAACACCTTTCTCTTTCCATGTGGTTTTAATAGGTTGCAACAAACTTTTGATATTTGCTCTTTCTTCTATGAGCAATGGTTTCCTCAATTTGTTGTAACCGGAGGTAGATGTTTCGGAAGATGATTATCTGCGGCAAATGCATATGAACTTAGATGTGTAGATTTCTTGCAAGGTGAAAGGCAGCCCTCCAGATAAAAAACATCCCTGCGATATGAGCATCCAATTCACTCCGCTTAGAATTGTCATACGCTGTATCAATAGGTTAAATACGCCCACCAACATTATACTTTCTTTTATTTGAATGAAATCCTTCTAAAATGAAGGATGATTCCGTATTAACACTAGAAGGTAGTAATAGTACCTTCTTGGGCGCTTTATTTCTTGCTTTTTCTTTTACTTTATCTTCTAGCTTTTGCATCTCCGAAATATCCTTTGTCGTCACCTTTTTACAAGCTCCAATTCCTTGACCTGGCAATATCAAAAAATGCACCCATTACTCTTGTGTAAGAGCTTTTATGTGTTTTATTTCAAAAATTACATTGCCATAATGTATTTCCTCCTCCACCATTGATTTTTTCATGTTTGGTCACGTATTTCCACAAATGCTTGTTTGCATCTTCTTTATTCATCAGAGTTCACACCATGAATTGCTTCACTAGATGCAGCCATACCTGTATTTATATAATAAAAAACTCTTAAAGTAAAAAACTTAAAAAAGAAAGACTTAAAAAACAACACAGTACTCAAACAAAAAAAAAAGAAGCAAAGTACTGTTGCCTGTTGGGCTAAAAGACAAAAATATATAACTATATAGTATATACTGCAACCAAAAAAAAAAAAAAACTAAAAGCTGTACAACACTAGCTACAGCAGAAATTAGAAAGAAGAAAAACTTAGAAAGTCTAAGTGCTTTACTAATTGTACAAGAAAAATAAGAAAAAACGAAATAGGACATTCACCCATTTCCTTATAAAAGTCACACGCGTGATCAAGTTGTCCGGTCACGTGCGACTGCATCTTTTTCCTCATGATGTCAAAGAGGAAGGGGTACTGTACCGCTACCGGAGCGAGATCGGAGAGGCACGGTGGCCCGGCAACGATGTCTATAGCGACGATCATCGCATCTGCGTTCTTTGCGATGGCGATGTGGGCGTCGATCAGCGGCGTGCTGTGAAAGAGGTAAATCTAAGTTAGAATACTTTAAGTTTACATTAGCGAGGTTGTGCCATATTGGGCTAGAAAACAGCCCAAAACTCTATCCAAGCATCTAAACGTTTCCGGAAAGTGTCCGTAAACTGCCGAGAACGTGTCTGAATTTATTAATTTATTTTTTAATTCCGAATACTTCAAATTGCATATTGGACATGTGTCTGTGTCGAACACGTGTCTTGTGCAGTGATACGTTGCCGGAAGAGGTGTCCGTGCTTCCAGACGGGAGCCTTTGTTGCCGAAATGGGTGGGAATGTGCGGTAGGCAGCCGTGAATTTGCGGAATGTCCTAAGCCGCTACACGTGTTGTATGTAAGGAGCTGCTCTGATGGTGGAACTTGAGATACTCCGCTCTTCGTGGTCTTACCCACCAAGTAGGCTTAAAGGTTACTGCCGATTGGTTGTGTGATTAGGTGCGAGCACGGCTCGTGAACCATGGCGTATTTTGTGACCCATGGGGTAGGATTTGGTAGGTTAGTTGGGTTTAGCCTCATTAAACAAAATTTTGGAGTTTCTTGCACCATAACTAATATCCTGCCATACAATTTGATAAAAACCTCAACATGTTTTAGACCTTCCACATGTAGGAACAGGTGTAATTGTTGATTGTCCTTTTATGCTACTTATCTTCTTTAACTTAATCTTCTCCCTGCAGATACAAGCAAATCTATGTGGATGAATCTTCCCATTGCCATATTAATACTCTGTGCTCTTCGGTATCTGTCATACGAAGTGGAGCTTCGTTGGAGGGTCAAACCAACTCCCAAAGAGACATACTTGTCTCACTTGGAGAAAAAGCAATTATCTGTTAATGATTCCCGCCTTTCTGGTGTCCTATATACATCAGATATAAGAAATAAGATTGATTCACCTATTGTAGAGGCTGCTATCAATGACTTCATCAATAAGATTCTTCAGGACTTTGTAGTAGACCTGTGGTATTCGTCGATAACCCCTGACAAGGAGGTTCCAGAACTTATACGCCTGCTGATTTTTGACGCCCTTGGTGAATTATCGGGAAGACTAAAGGAAATCAACCTTATCGATTTTTTAACAAGGTGCTTTTATTGTACTTTTGTAAGTCATCCCAGAACTCATTTTTTTCTTTCTGTCATGTGCTTTTAGGACTGAATTTCTTTTTATAATATAGGATGGTTGACTTAATAGGTAATCATCTTGACCTATACCGGAATTGTCAATCTGAAATAGGCGTGGATGTTATGGCGACTTTATCATTTGAGGAAAGAGATGAAAGGTTAAAGCATCATTTGATGTCCTCCAAAAAACTTCATCCTGCCTTAATTTCGTCAGAGTGTGAGTACAAGGTGACTTGTCCTTCTTTTTGTCATACTGCTGCAGCTGCTGTCTTAGCTTTCCATAGTGTTGTGAATTAACTTAACGTCAGCTTTAGGTCCTTCAAAGAATTGCTGGAGGGATTCTGGCTGTGGTGCTGAAACCTCGGGATGCTAATTCTCCTTTAGTTCGTGGTTTTAGCAGAGAATTTCTAGCTTCCTTGGTGATCCAGCCTCTCATGAACTTTGCAAGCCCGGGGTAAGTTCTTTTAATGTACTTTTATTTAAATCTGACTTCCTGTTTTCTATTTGTTATCTCGAGATATTTGAAGCTAAAAAAAAGTGACAAATTTTGTCCTACCTTAGTATACTGTTCCATGTAAACATGCATTATGTGTTTTCAACCTTTTATGAATTAACTTTTGAATTGCTGGCATTCTGACAGTATCGCCATTTAAATTACTATTCGCAGGTATATCAATGAATTGATCGAGTACATATTCATAGCTAGTCAGAAGACTCAGAATAACAAAAGTGGTGATGTGGGAGTTGAAAGTTTCATCTATGGATCTGATTCTGCCCATCAATATTCTGTCTCAAGCAAAGACACTTGGAATGGTGAATCTGATCCTCGCAAAACCACCACTTCGAAACAGTCAAATGATTCCAGATCAGATAAGATTAGTGAACTAGGAGCTTCTGTGTATACTGGTACCAAAACAATAGGAGAAGATTCTTCTCACCCTAATCAGTGTCATTCAGCAGAATGGGCGATGATTCTGGAAGCTGCAACAAAAAGAAGATCTCAAGTCCTTGCTCCTGAAAATCTTGAAAATTTGTGGACAAAAGGAAGAAACTACCAGAAGAAGACTACTCGAATTACAAAGGAAGGGACTTCGAAAGCAGTCAAGATGTCTGGAACTGTCAGTACTATCGCATATGGAGGGAGTGGGAAGGAAACCTTAATCAACATGAATGCACCTCCAGGTTTAGAGGATAAACATATTGTTCATACAATTCACATGCCAAACTGCAGCACTCATTCATCTTATTCAATAGACAGCAGGCCACATAAGTCTAAAGATCTGATTACCGGAAATATCCAGGAAGGTCATTTTGGGTTTGAAAGTGATAAAAGTAGCAAAGTAATAGTTAATAGCAACAACCTACAGCTGAAGCGGTCTAGTAGTTCCCCTGATATGAATAGAAAGGTTTCAGCAAAAAGCATTGATGCTTCGAATCCCCAGGAGTCTTGTACATCTAATGATCATAGAGAAGAGTCAGGTGCTGCATTACTGCCCTATCATGATGGATCCTCATATCCTAAACTCAAATGTCGGGTTAGTATCTAAACACGTGCTTATTTTTCTTTATTTAATAGAACTTCAATATGAAATTTCATTTTTTGTTCCTCCATTTCTCTTTGGTTATTGGGCTTGTCTTATGATCATCCTTACAAATTCAAGAAGTTAAAGTTATACTTGTCAGTCTTTGCTTTTTACCATTTGTGTTCTTGAAGGGCTACAAGAAGCCCAAGTACTTAACATGTTATAAATAGACTATGGGTGATTTACCTGAATTAAAGTGTTTATACTTATTGTTATTTGAAAATTTGACGACGATCCAACCTTCTGGTGTTGTGCATTTAGTGACACTTCTATTGACCCTTATTGCTATTGATTAGGGTAATTATGCAATAAACAAAATTTTCTGCTGAGGATATCCAGTTATTCAAGTCATTCTTTTGCACTTCAGCTTTGCTAATACATAACAATGCAGGTTGTTGGAGCTTACTTTGAAGAACTAGGGTCAAAAACTTTCGCAGTTTATTCAATTGCTGTTAGAGATGCAGAAAACAAGCATTGGTTTGTGAAAAGAAGGCATGCATTGACCTTAACATTTTAGTTCCCATGATGTATGAATGTTTATTCATGCTATGGTTTAGCATTTTCAATTTGACTTTTTCTTTTTTTTTGAATTTTTTTTCTCATTGTTGTTATAGATTGAATACTTATGCTGTTTATGGTATTAGATAGTAATCAATCTTCACAGCTGTTAAGACTTAGGCTTCTCCATTGAACATGATTCAAACAAAGGGATATTAGAGTATCCAATTCTAATAAACAATAATGTCTCTGTAAACTCAATGTCAATATTGCTCTTATTCCAATGTGTTCTAAGTATAGATACACCATAAGGTTGAATATATGTTTTTGAGGTCGTGAAATGAAACTGTGTAACTTTTTCAAATTACTGCCTGTTTGAATTTTTCGATTAATTCTTTATGATCTTTGTTGATGTTAAAAAGAGTAAGTTGCATCGTTTAGACAACATGCATGATTGACTTTCAGAACCTCTTTTCTCTTCGTTAAACCGTTGTGACTCAGTTATCTCTATCCTTTATTTTTTGTCTTCTATGTCTAGTTGTTCATATCTTTACCTATGAATTTTTGAGCTAGTAATTCCTTTGTGATTTTAGTATTTACTACATTCTTATAATACTTTTGACTGCTATTTTCTGGGACTGTCCATTTCTAACCTGGTACCTTACCAAATTGTAGATATCGTAATTTCGAGCGATTACACCGGTATCTCAAAGATATACCTAACTACAAGTTGCAATTGCCCCCAAAGAGGCTTCTATCTTCCAGCATTGATGATTATTTTGTTCATAAGAGATGTATTCTTCTCGACAAGTACTTGCAAGTATGGCAATTTCATCCACTTCATGAAGTTGTTAATTATACTCTCTTTTACTGGTCTATAGTTTTCACTGCAGTTTTTATTATATAATTTTCCACCACAATTGGCAGGATCTTCTTTCAATTGCTAACATTGCGGAGCAACATGAAGTGTGGGACTTCCTGAGTGAGTCCTCTAAGGTAAGTTCTTTTTTGGTTCCTTCAAATAATACTATGGCTGACATGAGTGGACTTATTTGCTTTCTTCCTGAGTGAATCTTCAAAATTGTGCAGAACTACTCCTTTGGAAAATCAACATCTGTGATGAAAACCTTGGCAGGTATGCTAATATCACGGTTCTGAAGATGTTAATTGCTTGTATTCATTTGGCATCTGTTTTACTATAAGTCTATAAGACTACTGTAAGTTTATTTAAATTTTACATTACATCTAATGGAAAGATTTGAAACTTTTGTTAGTTTGCTTGCCATATTTTAGCGTGTTTAACTTTTAATTAGCAAGACACGTCACCTATTTTTTGCCTGAATACTTAATATGTAGTTCTTCCAACTTTCTTGTTATTTTCTTGTGCATCTGCTGTTGGTAATCTGCCCTTGCACTTTACCTTTCTTATCGTACTTAAAAATTTTGTAAAACAAGATATCATGTTTTGAGTTGTCTCATTAATTTTTTCCTTTAAAAAAAAAAATCGTTATTGCTTATGCAGTATGCTAGACACTCCAGTTTCAGATCATTAATTCTAGTGGTGTACGTACTCTTTTCTTTTGGTTAAACTAGAAGTTTGAAGCCTCTGTCCTTCGTGTGCGACGTGCGTAGGAAGGAAGAACTGAAACTCGTAAAATTAGTCCAATCTGTTTATAAAGTCTGGCTGTACTTTATCCTTTCTGACTGCTTCCTTAATTTGTCTTTCTTGACAGTCAATGTAGACGATGCCATGGATGACATTGTTCGTCAGGTTAAAGGTGTTTCTGATGAATTCAGGCGTAAAATTGTTGGCACGTCAAGCCTTCATGTAAATTCTCCACCAATTGTACAAAGAGCAATGACATTATCTTGGAATGGAGACGACAAAAACAGCCCAAGCAGCTGTAATATGGGGACTTCCCAAAGTTTATCTGATGAGGAGATCCAAAATGATGACCATTCTTCCATATGCATTAATGGATGGCATTCAGATAATGAGTTGAATTCTAAAGGTTTTCCACCTCGTGTTGTCAAATACAGTAAAGAGTCTGTGAGATATGCATCGCATAAGAGCCAGCAGGTGGACAAGTTTGGCAGTACTAGTCTTGATAATATTTTATCAACAAGAACATCCTTAGGTTCAGATGCTTTTCAAGATTTACCAGGAGTGCCACCAGAGGTAATCATATGTTTACTTTGTTATTTCATATTAGCACTTCTTCACTTGTTCATATGTGACAACTTCCCCTGAAGTGGGTCTCCGAAGTGATAAAATTGAACTGAAATAACTCCTATTAGCATCTAATCTAGTCATACCTACAAATGTATGATTTGCAACTTTTACATGTTCATGGTAAACTTATGTTTCTTCTATATATCAGGAGATTATGGTTTGTGAGGTTCTATTTTAATAGCTGATCTTGTTTTTGATTGGGGGCATGGAACCTTATTCTTAGGCTTATGTAATGGCTACAGAAGTGTAAGGAGATCTCGCAAATTATTGTGATATAACATGCGATGCTGCAGGAGGGGGTATATTGAATAGTCAAGTATCAATTTGCGCGAACGAGGAACACAGCTGAGATATGGATGGGATATAACTTGAACAAATTAAGTATTTGGCCTAGACAATAGGAATGCAATTACTGACGAATTATTGTGTATGGTGCTGCTAATCATAACATAATGTGCAAAGCATGATTGTGATAGAGGTTTGACAGGAAAACACCATATACCAAAAAAAAAAAAGAAAAAAAATGAAACACATGAATGGATTAAAGGTTACAATAACTTTTACTGATTTCACTAAAGATATCGGCTTATTGGAGCACAATGGCATGTGCTGACCAACCTCCTTAATGGTGTAAGTCTTAGTGAATGTTAAATGAAAAGTAATTTGTCTGGTAGATACACCATGCTTTCGTTCATGAGTTAATCCGTCCTATCAATAGCAAGGTTTAAGGTTGCGTCTCATGCCACGTTCTGGTAAATCTCAAACTTGACGTGCCGATCTTGACGTGTCGATCATGACGTGCCGATCGTGCCGTGCCGACTGTGTTGATTAGTTTTTTTTTTTTTTTTAAATTAAAAAACAATTAATTTTTTTAAAAAAATTTCAGCAAACCCTAATGGGCTGACTTTGAGAGAGAGAGAGAGGGAGAGGGAGGGAGGGAGGGAGAAGAAGATGGTGGGCTAGTTTTCGGCGATGGCGGCGGCGACTTCTCTTCCTTCTCTTTTATTATTATTATTATTTTTTTTTTAAACAACGCCATGCCGGGTAGCTTGGGTTGCAAGGGTAGTCCATGCTGCTCGGCATGCCCGTTCCGGCTGTCTCTATGGCGGATCGTGGCGGATGCGGCACAAGCCGGCGGCAACCGTCTGGCATCTTAAACCTTGTTCACTAGTAACTTCTACCATCTTTTGGTTAGGCTTATGAAGATGCTTTCTTGAATTTCTTGCAGTGGGCGCCAGCTAATGTCAGTGTACCTATGTTGAATCTTGTGGATAAGGTCTTCCAGCTAAACCGCAGAGGCTGGCTACGGTAATAATTTTTATGCACATTCTTCTTATGTTTTACTTGCATCTTAAATGCGAAGGGCAACCAACTTCTTAAGTTGTATCTTATATGCGAAGTCCAACCATGTAATCTTGTGGATGAGTTGCATTTTAACATGCCTTTCCTATTGTTTTAAGTGAAGTCCAACCATGTAATTAGATGACTCGCTAATCAAAGATGGAAAACCACTAATGCAGGAGACAGGTCTTTTGGATTTCAAAACAAATTTTACAACTAATGATGGAAGATGCTATTGATGACTGGATACTTAGGCAGATCCATTGGCTCCGGAGTGAGGAAGTTATTGCTCAAGCAATACGTTGGGTTCAAGATGTAAGTAGGCCAAAGTGGACTCTGTTTGGAATTTGAAGGATTTACAACGTAAAGAAAAAATTGGAGAACTATTTTTCTGCAGTGCCATTTTTCCTGTGGTCTCTTATGCTGTGTATGCTTTACCTTTTTGTGTATTCCTTACTAATTAATATTGTTTCATGCATAGAATTGAGCCAATAAAGTGCATGTCATATGGAATTATTTTTATTCTTCTAGCCTTACTTCTGCACCAATGTATGTTAAGGGGCTATGTCCATGAGTAATGTGGACTGAAACTTGAAATTGCATTGGCTTACATCAGATACCTGTTGAAGGGATTGTTTGGCTTTTCTCATGCCACTGATGATTTTTTGTGAAAGAGCATGAGAAAAGGTAGACAATGTTTTCTGAGTCCCATGACCTACTGCAGAGTAGATAACCAGATACCGTAGATAACTAGATTTATGTGTGTCATTAAACCTGTGGATTGTTTGAGAATAAAATTTTGAATTTCTTTGTTGCTTTCTATTTAGGTTTTGTGGCCTGATGGTACATTTTTCATTAAGTTGGGGAGCAGTGAGGGGAAGTTAGATGATATCAACTTCAATCAGAAACCAAGCCAGATTACAAGAAGGGGCTCTTCTGATAAGAGCGCCTTCGAGCTCCAGCTTGAGGCAGCACGAAGAGCTAATGATGTCAAAAAAATGATTTTTGGTGAGCGTTTTGTCGTGTTTAAATTTTAAAAGTACATTTTATAACTTTTCCTTAATCATTCGAATTGTTAACTATCAGATATCTCATAATGGACATGCATGATCTTTTGTTTCGTTATCTGGATATGGCTTTGACTGGTATTTTGAACCGCTTTAGTTGAACAGTTTTGGCCTAATCATGATAAGAGAAAAAACAAGTAGTTGTGTCACTCCAAACTTGTTCGCAATGCTCGAAGCGCCAGGGCCGGGTTCAATGAACTAAACATAGTCTTAAAAAAATCACTACTACTATGTAGTTTCTTATTGCTTAGTCATTTGCATTAGTTCAAAGCATTTTTTTTTTACTTTGTCAAAAGTTCTTAGCTTATATTTCAGGTGTTTCTCTTGCGTCTCTGTAGTTCTCGGTAAAACTATGTCCAAGACTGATATCCCTATTCTTTTCAAGAAAAAATTCTTTTGCTCCTCGAGTGAATTCCTGCGCTGGTTTCTATCTTATATCCATAAATTTGCTTACATAAAGAAGCAGTGAGTGCTATTTTCTTTATGATGGATCTCATGTTCTTGGTAATGAATTGTCTTGGTTCATTTCAATATGTTAGCTCAGATGTGGCTGCTGCTAGTTGTTTTTGGAAATGTTGACATGCTGCAGCAGGAAACCTCAGTTTATTGATTGCAAGGCTTGTCTTATGCAGATAGTCCGTAAACTAGTTGATGGCAGATTAACATTTTCTAGTTTGATGATTTTATTTTCTGAAAAATGGTTTCAGGTCCAGTTATCCATTTCGGAGTGCTTGTACCAACTTATGGATTCGTATGGTCTTTGATCTGCGTTACCCATTTCTTTGTGCATGTACCAACTTATGGATTCGTATGATATTCAACCTGTAGATAAAAATTATGGCCTCTTGCCGGTAATATCGATGATGTTGTAGATGGTTGTGTATGATGTTGTATACACCTTAACTGGCAAGTGGTCTATGTTTTATTGCTCATCATTGTTTTTGTTAACCTTGGATGTCGATTTCTATCTAGTCATGATAAACTTAATTGTAGGCTTCTACTAGGAGTCATGTATTTTTCTTTTTAATTAATTGGCAGACGGAGCTCCCACAGCCGTAGTAAGCTTAATTGGGCACAAACAATATCGCCGGTCTGCTAGGGACATTTTTTTCTTTCTCCAGGTAAACTTCCATCATTCCTCTTTTCTTCTTCTTCATCCTCTTTTTTTTTTGGGCTACTCCTGTCCATACTCTATAGTTGCATTTTACTGGAAAATACCTTTTCGTAATGATGTGTATATCCATGGTGCCCGTGCAGTCTACGGTGTGCCTGAAACAACTTGCATACAATATGTTGGAGGTGGCCCTCGTGTCATTATTTCCCGAATTGAAGGACCTAATCCGAGATATACATGAGAAGACACATGCAAAATCTGCATAAATTTAAGCGAGTCAAGTTTTGTAGGTAAATTTTTTGTAGATAAGTACAGTGAAGTTTTTAAAGCATCATGCAGTGTGATTCGGTCGCCATGTTGCTGGGATACAAAAGTTACTTATTTCTTTTTTTCACTCACAAGTGTTTAGGTGGTTGTTATGCGATGTTGTATGTTCCATATAATTCGATTTTACAGTCTGTACATTAAATCCGTCTGTATCGACGAAGCTTCTCATGTGGTGATTCTCTTTTGTTCTTGCTGGAAAGAGTAATGCAAGAGCACTGAAATTTTCTCGAAAAACTCCGATAAAGTTCTCTGGAACTCACTTCTGAGCAGCACAGGGTTCGATGGTTGCAGGAGAACATTGGGGAATTTAGCATTTTGCTGATGGGAATTGGCATTTTGATTTTCAGATTATGTATAGAGTGGAATGATTACATTATATATATAATGCATCTACATTTATTTGTATTTTTTATTCTCCATATTTATATTTTATTTTTATTTTTTAAATTCTATCTATGTTTTTATATTTTATTCACTATCATATTATGAGTGCGTGGGTCGTGCTTATATTGTATATGTTTGGTGTGAGTTATTGTCCTGTAAATCTATTTGCATGTGACAATAGTCTCTTTTGGAAAAGGGTTATATCTATATTCCCCATACTTATGTTGTCTAGAATGGAATGCATGCATGACTAGGACACCTAATGCAGGTTTTGACTATTCGTACTGTTTATTGTTGCTATCGTTGACCAATAGATGGATCAAATGATTTCAAAATTTTCAACTACCCCCTTTTTTTTATCTTTTATCTTTTTTTTTTTTTGGCTTAACAGGAATTTCTTCCGCATAACCCCGTGTACTGTCTTGTCGGGGAGTGTTCTAATCACAAGTTTCGTAGGTGGCTAGTTAAATCTCTGACTTTCTAAATAATATATACTTATTCATCTCCTAAATCATGTTTTATTTTTTTAGGAAAGTTCTATATCGGTCCCTAAAAAAGCTGTTTTAAGTATTAGCTGCCATTGATGTGGTACCCCACAATCTTAAATCCTTTTTGTTAAAAAAGACAATTTTTGAAGGAGCGCCTAGTACACTTATAATGAGGGTCTTATATTCGAATTCCGCAACTACCAACTGTAACGATCTAGATAATTTATTCTCTCTGTATCATGTGAAAAATAATATAAACATTCAGAGCTGCCTAAACCAAAAAATTAAAACTCGTTGTTTGATAAAATATAGGCCAGTGGCATCATAAATGTATCTGTTACGATGCTTAAAATAATTATGATGGTCGCAAAATAGTTACAATAATCGTATAAAAATAAAACGATTAGGAATATTTTTTTATAATAGTCTAAAAGTAATGATAATTTTTAGTTTTTTTTAAAAAAATTAAATGGCAGCTATATCTGAAAGACCTTCTAATGAAGGTCATATATGACAGCTTACGCAAAACAAATTCGCATTTAATGTGCTCATGCAAGCGCTCCCACAAATGGAAGGGGAAAATTTTACATTTTTTTCTATGTTTTTGGAAATTTCGTTTTGGGTAGATATGGAGAGTTGATTACCAACCCAAAGTAATAACTCCAATTACTTTGAATTAGAGGTACTAATCCAACCCAAAGTAATAACTCCAATTTTTTTTTTTTTTTTTAAAAAGGATAAATCAAGTGATGTTTTTACCACCATTACAAATAAATATCTACTTTTTAACAATTATTGATTATTATTATTTTATATATATAATATATAATATATACTAATATATATATATATATATATTATATATATATATTATATATATATATAGTACATATGGTATGTATGTATGTATGTATGAAAAAACTAAATTTGATGTGCTTTACAACGTCTGTGTTAAAAGTATTTTAAAAATTAGTTCTGAATATATATTTTAAGATTCCGAAATTTTTATATATTATAAAAAATTTAGAGCTATATTTCAAAATATTTTTTTAAAAAAATAAATATAAAATTATAGAATATATTAAAAAAATTATATTTAAATTTTTTGAAAAAATATTCAGAAAATTGTGTATCTTTTGGGTGTTCGTAAATCATTCCCTAAAAATACGTTTTCATGGGGTGATTTTGTAAAATAAAAAAAAGTAAATCAGCTCTTGAAAACGTATTTTTGGAAACTGAATTTGCAAAAAAAATAAAAAACGGAGCTGATACGCAAAGCTCTAAAAATATTTAGTAGTTTAGAATTGCAGGTTTTTGTTGACCGAATCCCTAAATTTTCACCGGATATTGTCATGCCTGGCTGAAAAGGTTGACCTTCAATGGTCGTTTTTTCAAGCATGAACCACGTGATTAATGCATTGATAACGTGAGAAAAGTCAACAAATTGTCGTGGAGCAACAATGGCCACCTTATCAAACTTACAACTGTCGGCCAGTAGTGTATATATATATATATCGCGTTATAATTTTTAAACATAATTTAAAAAAAAAATTATTATCACTTGCTTAATATGTGATAACAATATTCACTTTATGTCTTTATCAAGCTCTATAGATCCATTTTTATCAATAAAATCATACATTTTGTTATTTTATTATGACATAACTTTTTATTTAGTAAGTTTTAAATTATTCAATTTTACTAAATACCAATAAAAAAAGAAGATAATAGTGGTCCGAGACAACGACGGCGGCAGACGCATAAGATGGCGACTTTCTACTTGTATTTGTTAGCAATAATCTATAATTCTTTTCGAAACACCATACTAAGGGGTTGATCTCTGGATAACCATTCTTGATGAGGAGCTTTTTTTTTAATATTATTTATTATTTATTATTATTTTATTTTTTTTGAGACTATTCTTGATGAGTTAAAACGTAATCAATAGTCAAAATCCAAGACATCTTCATGGCAGATTAATAACGACCTGGTAAAATTCTCTGAGCATTTCCTTTAAATTATGCGGTTGCTTGGAATCTTACTGGTCGATAGTGGCGTCAGACTGAATTTCTCCGACTTTCTGGCCCACTATTGCTCCCCTCAAGTGTAAACTTTTCACCTGACTAGCTTTTCACGAGAGAATCCTTAGAAGAGATAGATTGTAGCGCATCCTTATTGATTTCCAAGATGGTGGCTACCCCCCTTGTGACATCTCCAACGAGACAGCCTAACACGTTCTCCTCCCTGACCCTTTCGCCTTAAATGTTTGGCATCAGCTTCTGAATATTCTTTGTTCGACAGAGCGGCAGCCACCTCCTACTTTTCACAACCTTTGGACTTCATGGCAAACAAATATTTGCCACAATCCCCTCCGTCTTGCTTGGTACAGTATCTATATCACTACTTTTTAGTGTATTTGGTTTGAATACAATAACTAGTATCTTTACGTAAAAAGTCTCGTAACTGTCTTTAAAAGCATCTTATCTCTCTTACATCTTTCAGCTGGTCTATGTGTGAGTAGACAGGAACAGACGGTGAAGCAAGTACTTTTGCATCTTCATGGCCGACGCGACTGAGCAACTGAAAATCACGTGTTTATGTCTATCACCTTTACTTGTACTTGTTCATTTTAAAAGATGCCTTGTTTGGTGAGGATTTTCTTTCTACTGAGTGTAAGAAACCTTCATGTATCCTTTTTTTAAAAAAATGTCAGTTATAACTGACATGGACTTCCGGTAATGTTTTATTCTAAAAAAATAAAATGACATGAGAAATAATAATAAATCTAAGAAATCCAGAGTAGGAGAAACTTTATAGTTTTTAAAAAAATGCAATTTATTACGTACGTCAGAGAGGAAAAGTCGCCCATGTTGACTTGCTCATTATGTTTGAATGTCCCCTCGCTAACACATCTTCAACGCTGATACGACGCTTTCTTCCCTTTCTCTTATAAATCCATCTTCAGTCCCTTCATCTTTCGAACCCATCTAATTTTCTCTGTACAATTTTCAAACATTTTTGGAAGTAATTCATTTTCTGCTTCAGATACAGATTCTTCTTGCTAGCTGATCATAAGTCTTCATTAATGGCGGGAGTTGAAGTTCCATCTTATTTTCTATGTCCAATATCATTAGACATCATGAGAGATCCGGTGGCGCTTCAAACGGGAATCACCTACGATCGTCGGAGCATTGAACGGTGGATATTCTCCGAGAAGCACCAGTTTTGTCCTGTGACGAATCAATCTCTGCCGTCCAACGCCGACCTCATTCCGAACCACACCCTCCGCCGCCTTATCCAAGCTTGGTGCCTCGCCAACACCGCCAACGGCATCGAACGCTTCCCAACTCCCAAGCCTCCCGTCGACAAATCTCAGCTCTCCATTCTCATCGACGAAGCAAAGTCCTTGCCGTCCGGTCATCTGCTTGGTTGTTTAAAGAAATTGAAATCCATTGTTTCTGAAAGCGATCGAAATAGACAGTGTTTTATCGAAGTCGATGGAGCTCTAGATTTCCTTGCGGGCGTGATAACAAGAGACGGAAGAAGAGATCACGAAAACTTCTTCGACGGCGCTGTTGCTGTTGCCGGAGAAGAAGCTCTCGCAATAGTCTACACTTTACATATATCTCAGCAAGAAGTACTCGTCGATATTATATCGAGAAACAATGAATTAATAGAATCATTGGTAAAGACCATGCAGAGATCGAATTTCCAGTCGCGAGCTCAGGCAACTTTACTGATCAAAGACGTCGTCGGCGCTGTTTCACCAGCGAGGCTAATGGTGCTAAACGAAGAATTCTTTCAGGAGATCACCAATGTCATCAACGACCGCATAACCCACCGTACGACTAGATCCGCGATCAAGATAATCGTCAGCACATGCGCCTGGGGCCGGAACAGAATCAAGGCGGTGGAGTCCGGCGCGGTGGCAGCGCTGATCGAGATCTTGATCGAAGAGAAAGAAGCTAGGATGTGCGAGATGGCGCTGATCGCGCTGGACCTACTGTGCGGGTGCGCGGAGGGGAGGGCGGAGCTGGTGGCGCACGGTGCAGGCGTGGCGACGGTGTCGAAGAAGATGTTTAAGGTTTCAAGGGTGGCCGGAGAACGAGCGGTAAGGATACTGTACTCGCTGGCAAAGTTCACGGCGACGCCGCCAGTGTTGGCGGAGATGGCGGAGGTGGGAGCGGTGGCGAAGCTGTGCCTGCTTCTGAATTTCGATTGTGGAGAGAAGACGAGGGAGAAGGTGAAGGAGATACTCCGAATGCATTCTAGGGTTTGGAGGAACTCGCCCTGCACAACACTTCCGATGCAAGCTTCTTATCCATGATCATCATCATCATGAAGGAAAATAGCTTGACTGTCTTTTTTTTTTTTTTGTAAATATATACATACAAATGTACATAATAAGTAACACAAAATCATTTTTTAAATCATTTTTTTTTCTTTTTATCTGATCATAGATATTTGTTAATTAAGGTTTGATGAATATTGAATGATAAAGGATTTGCGTTATAGTATCAGTTGGCCTGCGCCAACTTTCTACACCGTACACTGATATTCACAATGTCTACAAATGTACCTCTCAACTACATAACATTTAGGGAGGCGGCTCCCCCCGTGCTAACGCACCAGGGTGCAGGAAAATATGCGGAGGGGATTGCGCCACGTCAATTAATACAGATCACGAGATATTAGATAAAATTTTCGTTCACTTATTTGATCTATTTTTATATATTTTTAGGAAAAATGTTGAACTATAAACTTATAGATTTTAATGTAATCTACAACTTTGCAGTTGAAAATTTTTCGAAAAAATGTCAAACGGTATGCCAAAAATATAATCATATATAAGATTATCTTTTTGGCATAACGTTTGACATTTTTTCGAAAAATTTTCAGCTGCAAAGTTGTAGATCACATTAAAATCTATAACTTTCTAGTTCAAAATTTTTCCTAAAAATATATAAAAATAGGTCAAATAAGCGAACGAAAATTTTATCTAATATCTCGTGATCCGTATTAACTGATGTGGCACGATCCCCTCCCTTGATTTTGCTACACCCTAGTGCTAACGCACCAAGGGAGCCGGGCTGGTCTATTATAGGAAGGTTGAAGAGACACTTGCCAATATATTATTGGAATAGTATGATTGGAATAGTAGCGTGAAGTGCAGTTGGATGGCACAGGAAAACTGATCCGCTTTTCTTTCGGCCTACTACTGTTTTGTGATTTAAATGTGGAGATATGGAAAGCCAAGGTTCCTATAATATGAGCCAAATTTAGGGATAACTGTGGCCAGTCTATCGCCATCTATCACTCTAGGGATTGGATCCTCATGATATCAGATGCTAATACATAGAAATGGATCTAATACATGAAGACGAAGAATGGACGGTGATGGTTTTGTAATCCACCGTCTAAGTTCTGAGTTTAACTGGTATAATATATCGACGAAGCCTTGGCGGAATTATGTACAATGTAACAACTAATATCGATAACTTGTAGTAGACCATTGTTTTTTATCATAGATATATCTAGTTTTTACATATAGTTATTATGAGAAGAATTTTTTATAAGTATTACCAATTAACTAGTATTTATATATATATATATATATATTGAACTTGTAGCCACGGTGGTTACCTATATAGCCCGTACATGCCAGTAGCCATTGTGGTGGAGGGCATTCTCTAATATACATGTAGACTAGGTATATATATTGAACTTGTAGCCATGGTGGTTCGATTCTTGTTTGAGGCCTCTACCTCAAGCCCGCGCCGTGTAATGGTCAAGTACCACCTCTTTGATGGAGCCGGGATAAAAACCATCCTGAGTTTACTTATTATGTGACACCAAAAACTCCACGGAGGGACTGATCCAAGGGCGGTGTAGGAACCATATTAGAATGGCTAGTTGTGTCCTATAGATTAGAAGGTAGATGGATCATGCCTCTATATTTTATTTTATTTTTTGTAAAAAAAAAAGTGGTAGATAAACCTAGAATAGTATAGATCAGCTAGACTATGATAATATTGGTAATAGGCTTTACATTCTATGCGCTAACATAGATCTACATAAACAACAATATATATATATATATATAAAATAAGCCTTTTTATTATCTTTATCTACATTAATAATTATATTTGGATTAAAGAGACAAAAATGGAATTGAATGGATTGTTAATGATCCACTGCATCTGCATGAGACATTTTACGAACGTGCCTGATGCCTTGGTCTATATGAGGTGCACGTTGCTGACGTCGCCGTCAGACTTAACAGGAGCCGACCAAACTAACGTTGCTTTGACTTACTGCCTTGTGTGACTCATTTACTTCCGTTTACAATTTTATTTTGATTTATTTTTCTTTTTTATTTTCGAGAAAGTTTTTGAAAATAGTATTTTCCTCTATTATCTCCAAAAAAAAGGAAAAGTCATTACTCACAAGTCATCATACAAGGCTTAGCTTACTAGGTATACGAATTAATTACATTTAATAACTACTATGTACTACTTAGTCATGGAAACACATCGATAGATGATTGACTAATTAACTAGGCCATTGGCTTAGAAATAATATATCATTCAAATTAAAATACCAAAGTAATGAAAAAAAATCATTTGTGTAAATTTCATTCATTTTTTCCTTCCTTGTAAAATACATCCAAGTAATTATCATTAATTCTCATTATTCTTGAACACCAAAATTCCAAGTTAGAAAAAAAAAAAATCATTTAAAAAAAAATAAATGTAGGTATACATGTTATTCATGGATAACTTGAGAGGAGTTGGACATTGATGTATGGAGAATTCTTCCATACATGGGAGTGCAATTTGAGCACAGAACGAGCCTTCTCCTTCACCGATCTCGAACAATCTGCTTGCAAAACTAAGCAGAGCTTCGTAACAGCTCCGATCCTCAGCATCTTCATCAACAATTCATTAGTTCCCGAGTACTTACAGATCGACGAAATTATCCTCACTCCACGTTCATCTACCGCTGCAGAAACCCTAAGAATCCTCTTCGAGATCAGTGTGATCCCTGCTGGGTGTCCGATGAGCTGGGCCCTACCGTCGGCGCACGTGCACAGGTGGTCAAGTATGCTGAAGATGAGCTCCGTGGTCCTCTTTTCCGCCATTAATGGTGTTAAGTTGAGCTCCAATTCTATCAGTCCTAAAACTGCACCAGCTTCTACGATCTTTGCTCGGTTTCTTCCCCACGGACAAGAATTCAGAAGGATTCTTAACGCCGACTTTGTTACTTGCGATGAGATTCTCTGATTCAGCAAGGACACAATCGACTCGAAGAACTCAACTTTTAGCCTCTCGAACAATTTCTTCGTTCCAATCTCGAGAATCAGTTTCATCATAAGAACCACGTTTTCTTTAACGTCTGTATTCATAGATTCTTTAAGAACATATGTTAGGGAGTCAAGGAAGTCGTGGTTTTCGCCGGCGAGCGTTGGAAGATCGTCGGCGGCAAGACGTAACGCTTGGAGAACGTTCACAGATTCTTCTAGAACATGTAATTCGTTGGAAGAAGAATAAGAAGAAGAGGAAGAGATTCTAGTAATGAGTTTGATGATTTCTTCAGCAGTGTTTGATTGCACCATGCACTGGCGATTCTTCTCGCTATCTGAGATAAGAGAGTTGATTAGCCTAAGAGCTGAGACTCGATCGCCGGAGACAGAGAGGCGACGGAGGAGGGCGGCGGCAGAATCAGAGTCAAGCGGCGCCCGAGGCGTCGGAATTCGGTCGAGACCGCCGTCGGCGCACCACGATTGTATTAGACGACGGAGAGTGTGGTTAGGAGTGAGATGATCGGGGTCTCGCGGGAGATGAAGGTTCGTGGCCGGACAAGTGGCAGAATCACCGCCGTCGGGGGAGACGGAGAAAAGCCAGCGTTCGATGCTAGAGCGATCGTAGGTGATGCCTGTGGGCGTTGTTACTGGGTCTTTCATGATCTGTAATGAGATTGGGCAGAGAAAGTAGTGAGGAACGTCATCTGAAGCTTCTTCTTGCTCCATCAATGGCGAAGACCTTTGAAGGTACAAAAATGGAAAATTTTCTATTTTGATCGAATTTGTTTAGAGACTTGAGACTCGAGATGTGTATATTTATTATATGGGAAGAATGTGAAAGCAATGAAGTGAGAAGAAAATTCTGATGAGAAAAGGAGACAATTTTGATTTTCTGGTCATTAGTTTTCAAAATAATAAAGGTTGTATTAATGGACTGTTGACTAGTCAAACTTCTTATTACTTCTAATAGAAGAATTAAGAACTCTGAAGAAGATGATGTCAAAATATATAAAGTAATGTGACAATTTTTTTTTTTTAAAAAAAGTTATAAAATTTCAAGTTAGAAGATTTGTTTGCTGAAAAATTCCATACTCACATCTCTCACAACTTTCATCCCACTAACCTCCTACGCATCACACCAAACACAAAATTTGACCACTTTTCTTGACTCATATGATATTTGGTAAAAAATTGGTGAATCCATTGGTGGACTAGCATTGCTCTTGTTTGCTTTATCATATTTTTTATTTTTCTAAAAATTCTGAGGTGGCGAATCCCTCTTGAATTAGACAAGTTATCAATATAGTGTAGTATGTTCACAACAATTTACAGAAATTATTCGTTTTTGTAGAAATAGACACCAAAGAACATGCTTAGATTTTAGAAGGGTATTCTCAAAAAAAAAAAAAAAAAAACTTTGTTTGTAGAAGTTTTCCAAATAAATTTTTTTTCTTTAAAGAAAATTACAAAATCAGTTCAAAACACATGCGTCTACATATTTTTAGAAAAAAAATTGAATCAAAAAATGATATTGTGGTGATTTTTTTAATAAAATGCTTATATAAAATTATTTTTAAAAAAAGTTTGGATACAAAAGTTGTAGACTCCAATCAAATCTATTTTTATGCAACAAACATTTGAGAGAGAGAGAGAGAGAGAGAGAGAGAGAAAGAAAGAAGAGGGGAGATGGGTGTTTGGGTAGGAACATGGACTTTTTTCAAAACCATACCAACAATATATGCATGTATCATTTCGATGCATCTTACCAGTGGACCTTAACGATCAATCTAAACTATACGCAATCCATAAAAAATATACAATTTTTTTTTTATATTGTCTTAAAAAAATATTTGTTCCTAACTGGCTCATTTTTTTTATAATTAGCATAATAAATAAATTAATGAGTAGTACCGATCTAATTCTAAATTGTTTATCTGGATATGTTTGAAAATCCGTATTATTATTCACGGAGTGACATTTATGAGGTTCAAACCTAAGATGTCAAATTCATGAGGTGAAAACCTCAATTATTCATCCTAATGTAGGAAACATATATATATATATATATATATTGGATATAATGTCTCACTCGTTTCATGTGGTAGCTGGTATTTTTTTATTTTTTTAATTAATTATTTTAAGATATTATATTAGATAATTAAAGAAGTTTGTGGTCCGCAACGCGGGCCGCCGCAGTTTGACGTTCAAATGACGGTGTTATATATCGGTCAAAGCGGGGCATGTACTGAAGTTTTGAAGTAAATTCCACTTAAGCTAAGCAATTTTCTTACTTATTTTTTATTAAGAAAAATTATAAAATTATTTTTAATGATTATGGCCTCTTAGTTTTGAAGTAAATTATAAAACCATTTTCAGCTATTCTATAAATTAGCTGAAAGAACATAACACAGATTATCTATCCCATAATTTTTTAGGCAAAATATATTTTTTTTAATCCCTAAACTTTATAAAAATGTGCCTTCATAACCCTAAACTTTAAACTGTACTCGCGATAATCTTGAACTACAAAAGAATGTCCACGATAACCTTACAGTCAATTTTTTCGTCCACCGCCGTTAATTCGCTGACGTGGCAGTTTTTAAAGTTTATTTTTTTATTAATTTATACATATAAAATATAGTTATCCCTCCACAAAGTTAAAATAAATTAAAAATTAACTAAAAAAAATACATATAAAAATATATTTGTCCCTCCACAAAGTTAAAAAAAGTACAAATTAATTAAAGAATAATTTTAAAATTGCCACATCAGCGAATTAACGGCGGCGGACGGAAAACCTGATGGCAAGGTTATCGTGGGCATTTTTCGTAGTTCAGGGAAAAAAAATTAAAAATCCCCCGCAAAAGTTAACAAAAAAAGTTTAAGTCAGGGTTATAGAGGCACATTTTTGTAAAGTTCAGGAGCTAAAAAAGGTATTTTGCCAATTTTTTAAAAAAAAACTATCTTGAAAATTTTCTACAAGTCATTTTTTATGATTATTATAATAGATAAATTTATAGATAACACTGACATATATACATATGTACGCTACTAGTTCAGTAAAGTTTGAATCCATAAATTACTAATGAGCAAATATCTTTATTGGCTTATGTCTATAAATAACCGTAAGACATATTTTTGGAAAAAAAAATCTTCGAAAATCTAGATAATTATGTTACAATCAAAATTATAATCAAATATATACCACACACCTTAAGATACACTATATAAGGCCTTAATTATATCAGAAAGTTATCATAATCACTAACAGTGCTCTTTTAAATATCCTTAAAAATGTGGTACTGCTCCTTCTCTAGCTAACCATTTCGTTTAAAATAAAAAAATGACTTCTGATTTCACCAAAATAAAAAATTAATTTTTTTTCTCAGAAGCAGAAATGAAAAGAAGTGGCGTAAATAGAAAAGAAAAAATGTAAGAATTACTTGCTTGAACATTGCTAACTCGACCAGATGGGAGGCGCCTTATAAAGCGTCACCATCAAATTCATAAAAGATTTATATTCAGATTTAGATAAACGATCGGGACTAGACGTGAGATTTTTTCGTGATTTTAAGAGAGCATACAATCACATTATAAATTCTATCAATTTAATCTCAACAAATATTGTAAAAGGTGGTTGGCTATTTGTCCTACCCTGGAGAATGGATTCAATTACATTATGCTTTGTGCTAGCAAAGCTGATAGTGTTCACTGGAGCAATGAGAAGAAAACATTCAGTGTTGTGCTGCTTATGACTACTTTGTTGCAAAATAAGAACGGTTTCTATTCTATATATTAAATAAGAACGTGACGGAGTTTGCTATAAATATATGTAATCTTAGCCGTCTGTCAGGACTCAAGAAAGCTATAAATAGGAGTTCCCTCCTCATTTCTATGCAATGAAAAATTATGCAATGCAATCTGTTGGACATCCGAGTTGAGTGAATCCAAAGAGCTTCATAAGTATTCTTGTATTTTATAGCTCTCTATTCTCATAGCTAGCTCATAGGCCATTTTTAAGAGGCTAAGCTTAGCGATTAAATATATTGCTAAGAGAGAGTTGCTAAGTTGCCGCATAAGATACTAGGAAAAGCATAACATTGTGACACTGGGCTGCTACCAAGAACCAAACTTCCGACCATTTAGATCACACAACTTGTCTTGTACCACTGACTGGCACGGTTTACACGTCCACTATTCAATTTAATATGATTTTGTTTACGGTTATTAAATTATATCATTTTGGGACCATATGATGAAGATTGCAATTGTAACTAGCATCAAATGTGATTTTATCCATTTCAGAGCAGATGTGAATAAAATGATAGATTCCATGGGCAAACGTATGAGCAGGTAGGACCAAGATGATTAAGATGACACACAAGTCTGGTACAATTGTGTGTTACAGTTAACCATAGTTATACGTGCAGTATAGTGCCGGACAGCACATTTCTATTTCGATAGTTATCGGCGCACGTGCCAAAAAATTATATATATAATTTATTAAATTAATTTTTTATTTTAAAATATAATAAATAAGTATATCATCTGAAATCTAAGTTTACTGAGACCTCATTCGTTCGACACATGTTACTGTTAATACATATCCTATGAGGTATGTTCTAACTTTAAAAGATACGATTTTTCTTTTTTAGGATTTATTTTTGAGATAATCGCGACCGCTTTAACCACTCCATTTGTATGATCAGTTACTGATTATACAAGTCATATAGCACAGGTATACGAAACTCAGTTTCTTTTAGGACTCTGTTTGACAGCCTTAGACTTCAATTTTGAAACTACAGCATCCAAGAGTTGCTCAGGTGTGTATAAAGTTCTTAATTTTTATATAAAATGAACTTCATTTCTTCTTTATTTTTAAAAAAAAAAACAAAAAAAAAATGGAATAAGCTCAGAAATTGTTGAATGAAATGAAGATAGAAAGGTTGGTAGGCAGTGGCGGCAGAACGAAGCCCAATTATCCAATACAAGCCACTTTATTTCATATAAATTTGAGACTCAGTTCCTTTTTTTTATAAAAGTTTTGACTGTTGAGTTCGATTTATTTTCTATATATTAAATAAGAACGTGCTGATTAAAGATAAACATTTTTTCAATTAGATGTTGCTAGAATTTCAACCAGTGAGACTCAACTTTAATGTATCAAAATTTTAATATAAAATCATACTAAATCATTCACCTATATAACTTTTATACAATTTTTTTTCTGAAATTTGTAAAACTTCATAAGGTTAGTACAAGGAGAATTGCATAACAAATCTTGAAAGAGACTGATGAGAATATAAAGAGTTTTATGGAAAATCATATTCCGAATTTTACAAAACAGTCTCTGTAGAGAAAAACCATCCCAAACCAACCCTCATCCTATTTCAACCTTTCATTTTTTTTTTTTTAATCATTTCATAATATAAAGATAACTGCATAAGGTTAGTAGGGGTTGTTTTTATCATTTCATAATGTTTAGTACAAAGAAACCTGCTTTGTTCCACTAAAATATATGTTGTGCTACATATGGCAATGTCTTGTACTATCACCATAATTAGTCTTTGTTTAATTTAGTGTCAACATCACAATTGGATAATTTTGTTCACAAGAGAATTAGTATTGCAACAACAACATGTGTTCTGTACTTTTTGTAAATTCTTTTCCTTTTATTAGAAGTTAAGAAAATAATGAACCTAACACCATACTATAAGTATGTAATATATTGCCCGACAAAAACCGACAAGAGTAAAGCTGCAAAAAAGAAAAAATTTGTACGTAAAGGCTGAACCGTAGTCCGTGCTGATCGTGCGAGCCACTGCTCTGGCCGTCAAATTGAACGTACGGGACTCATCTAAAATTTTAGCCCATGCCAGAGCTGTTGCAAAGCAACAAGCATACAACTGTTAGCTTTGTAATGGCACAGCCACACAGGAGAGTCCTAGCGTAGAGCTCTCAGCTCTACGCTACAATCATGTTGACGAAGCCAGCCCATACGGGTTCTGGCTCGACGGGCCACCAAGCCAAGCTGAGCTAGAGCTCAATATTTCACGGGCCAAGTTGGGCTCAGTGCGGGCCAACCGTGACCCATAGGCAGCAATACGGATAAGTCCGAATCCTCACTTTCTGTATCTCTAGACAAGATGACATTGTTTATACTTAATACTCTAAACGACTTAAGTTAGCATTGCAATGCATTAGATGATAGTATTGTATGCTGTAACATAGTGTTGAATGATAATATTTCGGCCGATTAAATTAGTATTTTTAGCATATATCATAGTGATGGGAGATAAAATAAAATAATATTATATGCGGAGTTGGTGCTATCGCGCGATTATAGATAGTATTGTTAAAGAACTTGAAGTGTTATCATACAAGAAGCTTATATGAATTTATGAATTTATCAATTTTAGGTCTTCCTTTTATTTGAAGTCCGTTCTTTGAAGAATCTTGGAGCGCGTCTTGTATATTGTTCTACTGCGTAGTCTACGACAATACTGCCATCTCATCGTCTGCACCTATCTCGAAATGCATGAATCACATTCATCCCTTCCATAATGCTTGCTAGATTGCTGATACAACGATAACCGGCGCTTTATGACAGTGTTCATCTTCATTCTACTTTGCTTACAAAGATAGAAGAGAGATAGGAGGAATGACATGTGCTTTATTAGCTGCTTACAACTTGACAAAACAATTAAAAGCTTCTAACCAAAGTCATATAATGGAAGGTCTATTTTACAACCATCGCACTTCCCATAGGAGGTGAAACAGACCTTTAAGATCTGTCCTATCCGTAAATAGATTCTCTCGGCTGGTAGAATATAAAATAATACATTATACATCTATGTAATTACCTATTACAGCTGTCGCTAGAAAATAACAGATTACAGAAAAAAAATTTCACGTTAATTTTTTCAAAAAAAAAAAAAAAAGACAGCTATCGAACATATTTGGAGTTTCTTTATTCTTTCTCAAATCTCAATAGCGTTCCATTAAATATAAACACATACACAGGAAAATTCGAAAGTGAAGGGAATATTGTTCTAGGATATTCTAATGTGTTGTTAGGTGTTTGGAGTTATATTCTAGGTGTTTTTGAGTGTTAGAAGATATTTTTTGAAAATATGCAATCATAGCATATAATTGTATGATGTATACAAAAGTTTTAGAACTTTTCAGAACTTTTTATACATATTTTAAACTATTACATATAATATTCTACATTAAGTAACAATCGTACCGGTACCAAGGGCAAGTTCAAAAAGGGGACAACAACGTCGAAGGAGATTGCAAATAGTAATGTTGACGTTAATTTCAATATTGATATAAATTTTTAACAATTTATTTCCATCCATTATATGGTTGAAGAGTTAATTGTTTATCGCTTAGTATGTTATTAAAATATATGATTGAAATTAAATTCGATGGTCAAGATAAAACAAATAATTTCTTTCCATTTTGATCCGTTAAAAGAAAAAAAAATATAAAAGTTAATATAGAAAGAAAAAATCTAGAGGGTGCATGAAAGAAAAGAAAAAAAAAATCTATCTAGAGAGAAAAGACAAACTCAACAGTAATATCACATAAAAAAATGGAGAATTTAAGGGAGGTAATTTTACCATTTTCATATTTAAGAATAATAAATTGCCAAGTTTAAATAAAGGTATGCTTTTCATAAATATGTAGTATATGGGAGGAAAGTTTTATAATACTCCTGGTATAAGTTTTATAATTTACACCACATCTATTAAAACTTGTATTTAGAAATATTTTTTGAAAAAAATTTTAACTACAAAATTATTCAGAAAAATAAATTATATTTTTATAATGTAAATTATCTCAAAAAAATAAAATATCTTGTCAAATAAATCGATAAGAAACTATAAACAAATAAATTAATTTTATACTACTATATTTTGATAATTATTTTTGACATATATTATAATATTTTATAAAAATAATTTAAACAATAAAATTATATATTTTATTTTTTTGAATAATTTTATATTTAAATTTTTTTTAAAAAAAATATTTTTAAAAATAAATTTTAGTAGGTATAGTATAAATTTCGAAACTTACATCCGGAGCATTATAAAACTTCTCGTATACAAATTGTTAAAGAAAAATATCAATATGATGTGACTCACATCTTTCCCTTTCAACTTTCACAGAAAGAGAGAGAAGGTGAAAGAAGAAGAAGAAGAGACAAACTCGAGTACACACAAACACACACCCCGCCGCCGTTGTTTCAGAACGCTTCTCCCCCATTTTCTTCATCCCCGCGAATAGTCACAAGGTACATTGCGTTCAGGACCCCACAATCTGCGTTCCATCGGACTCTGTGTTTTTTGTTTATTTTTTAAAAACTGGTAATGCGTTTATTTTCCAAGTACTTTCGCGCAATTTCCATGCTTGGGTGTTTTGATTTCTTGTTTTTTTTGTTTTTTTTTTCCTTCAAAATTTGGGTGATTATGTGAGAATTTGCTTCTTTATTGGCTTTTTTTTTGAAGCGTTTTGTGTGTATGTGTGTGTGTCTCTGTGCGTGGAAATTTGCGGTTCTAGGTTCAATTGTTTTTTAAGGAGTATTGAGAGTCACTGTTCTATTGCTTCAATCCACTGGAAATTTGCGGTTCTAGGTTTTGGGGTAGATGGAGTACTCCCCTAAAGTTTTTCTAATAATTAAAAAAAATTGGGGAATACTCAATTGAACATTATTATGATGCATTGTGATTATTCATTGATGGAATTTGTTTCTCTTTATGTATGACATTGTACATATATGTTTGATATTCTGTCGATTCAAACAATCTCTCATCGGATAACCGTCATAAGCAGATTTTTTTTTCCCTAAAATATTGTATTATCTAGGAGATAATAGTTTCTCAAATATTGTGTTCTATCTAGGGCATTGTGGGATTAGATTAGAAAATTTAATAGATTCAATCATATTGTTGGCTTGAATTTCCTACATCTATGACTGTCGTTGACGTAAGTTATCTGGCATAATAATTACAGATATTTTGTTTATTACACGATTATCAACAATAAAAGCTAATTTAAAATTTTTAATTTTGCAGGGCCTCGAAACAAGCTTTCTACTACTATGTCACGGTCCTCTCAGCTCCCCCCTAGATACCGGTGCCAGAAGAAAGATCTATCGGTGAATGCACTTAATTACACATTACAATCTACTCATAGTGCTTTTGGTTCAAGTTCAAGGCACCATAGGCTTCCCTCACAAATTTCACTTGATGACTCTCCCATCCTACCAGAAACTAGCCCTGAAAGGACTCTTCTTCGTAGATCTGCAAGTGATTCGGTCGCCATTCTTGAGGATCTATCTGTCCTTCATAGTTCAATTTTTTGCTCTACTGATGCTCAGGATGCCCATGAAACTCGAGAAATCGAAAAAGATGAAGTGACCAGCCTGTTTGAGGCAGATTATGTATATGGTCCCAATTCGCCTAGGCAGAAAAGCGGTTTGGTGGATTCGGAGAGTTCAGTGATGTCTGCATTGTTTGGTACTGGTCTGTCGAATTCATTGCATTACTCATCAGACTTTTCAAACACATTGAATTACAGTGAGTCTGATGTGAAAAGAGATGCTCAACCTCCAATAACTGGAATTCATCATGCCTCGGACAAGCCACCAAGGAGGTAATATTAAACTTTTGTCTCAGCTCTCTCTGATCGCCTTAATTAGTAAATGTTTGACTCAGCCAGGTGGGAAAGCTGCTTTCAATTGTGTCGTATATCTTCTTTTTGGATAAATGGAGTTTTGATTGTTATAAGTTTATTGGCTGATGAAACCATTATATCTATTGTTTTATCTGATTGAATTTGTCACATTCTGCTTGTCAATGTTGCACCTTACTTTATGTGAATTTAGAAGTAAGTGTGGAGTGTCTAGCATTTTATGTGAATTTAGAAGTAAGTGTGGAGTGTCTAGCATTGATCACATTGACATGTGTAATTGGGCAATGATTTTTCCTACATTGTGTATTCTTTCTGAAGAACAATAGACCTTTATTCATGTGATGTTTCTATTTAAGATGTCTCTCAAGCTTGCAGAAGGCTTATATTTCATAATTAAGGTTGAGTTTGCTTTAGATGAGCTAGCATGTTAAAAATCAGTTTGCATTGCAGCATTTGCAGATATTCTATCTGTTGGCATTATGAAGCTGTGTGACATAGCTTATTGCTGTATAGTTTATCTAGTGGATAGCGTAGGGGAAAATGTAAATTATACATAAATTGTTGTCACCATTTTAATGAACATGGCTTTAAAAGGTGTCTTTTAGAAGTAAGTTGTATGTTATTGGCTTGATTTCTGGTAGTAGAATAGTGTCCATATGCATAAACTAGATAGCTTGATGATTAGGAATTTGCTTGTAGGAATAGCAAAGCTGTGCAAGATAGGAGGAGAAATCAAGAATATGTCTTTATCTGTTTATCATGTAAGAAGTTTTGAAACAATTGAATGTTCTTATGGATGGAAGCTGCCTGACATAATTTATATGTAGGGTTCAGAAGAAAGTCCAACTGCTAGGATGCTTGCCATTGCTCATTGATCTCAACTTAATAGTTGGAATATTTACAAACTTTCTTATTATCTACTAACAAAAAGTTTTTTTGAGAGGAAGATTAAATGCTGATATTATTTGCAACTTCAATGCGTTTCTCTTGCCAATTGCCAGTAGAACTAGGACCCCAATGCGTACCATTGTTGTGTCTGGTTTTGGTGAACCTTTCTAAGTTTTCGTCTTAACTGATTAATAAAGGACATTATACCCTTTGTGAGTATTAATATTTTGATTCATACATGGTTGTTATACAGGATGAATTTGAGCCAGCTTAATGTATTGCTTTTCTAATTCCTAATTGAAGCACCTGGTCTTTGAGAGTTTTTGTGGAAGTTGTCGTCATGTTTAATAGCTAGGAATGGACAATATAAGGTAGCTGTAAGAGTAGGTTAGATATCATGAGTTGCTATGGGATGATAAAACATGAAAATATAATGTGAACCATATGACAAAATTAAAAAGTAGCTTTAGTTTAACGAAAGTAACAGAAATTCTCCAGTTCAAACTAAATCTTTTCACCTATGCTAAGTTTTTGATGCCTTTTGAAGTTCCCTTATTAATTTTAGAATATGTTCCTTTAACAATTCTATTCTTGGAAATTTCGTAACAAAAAAGCATGTCTATGCATGGATACATTGATAACCCGTAACTACTTCCTTGTATTGGTGAACATGCTGAAACTACGCGCAATATGATCTTTTTCAATGTACCAGTTGATCAAAATTAAACTTATCATAGAAGCATATCTTGAAGGAAAATTGAAACATTTCCCAAATGAATTGAGGAACAGACTTGTCAATCTGACCTCTATATCTGCTAATAGCTGTTTCATAAAACTTATTTTGGCAAGTTTCAAAGGTAACAAGGCTACAATATTAAATGGCCCTGTTTTGCCGTTCTTTGATTCTAAAGAAATTACTTTTCCTGGTGTTTGTGAGCAAACTTGTGACATGATGAATGTGACGGCTTCTCTGGTTATCATATGTAACTCCATTTCTTCACAGGCACTCTGGCCAGCGATCAAGGGCGAGGAAGCTTCAATATATTGCTGAGCTTCAAAGAACTGTTAGTGTTCTCGAGGTATGTGCTTTGTTTTTTTTTATCAGGATGGCTTTTTTTTTCTAAACCAAATCTTGTAGTGATGAATACAATTTATGCATTATCTTTTCATGTAGACCATACAAGCTGAGCTGGCACCCAGAGTGGACTCGCTATCCCAGGAGCGTCTCAATCTGACCATAGAAAATACGATGTTAAAGCATCAAATGACGTGCATCCAGAAAGAAAAATTGCTCGTTGACGGTGAGCACCCTTATCTCTAGTGTGTACAACGATGTTCATATTTATGTAAACATGAAAGTCATTTGCCCAAATTACTTCAGTCATTTCAGCGACTTTCTTATTCAACAATAAAAATTGAATAAGATGTTCAAACTGAACCATGTATTCAAAGTTGATTTAGTGATTTCTGGTTGAAATTTGAATAAGATGTTTCGAAATTGTAGTATTTCATGTGCAATGCTTTGTGCCTCTTAAGTCTTAACTATATGACTCTAAATTAATCTCTAAATTGAGATGGAAATCATCTATACCACATATATACTTTCTGAAATATGTGGTCGAGATTATTTCCCCTTCACCCTTTAAGATTATTTCAAAGTTAATAGTTAGAGGTCCATGACATTGCTCTTCTTTGATGTTGCAGGTCAATATCATTCGCTGAAGAATGAAGTGGAGAACCTGAAGGCAACTGTTTCTCGTCACAGGAGGAGCAGAAGTGCTTCGGGGTTATACTCAGGCTCTGCGCCGGTGGCTCGCTCAGGCGCTAGCTGGCAGATGTTGGACATGAGCAAGCTTAGTCTTGGGCAGTAAAGCAATCCAGATGATCAACTAAAAAAATATTACGGCGTCCAGCAAGGCCTGACTCCGGCGATCCTTTCTGGTGCCTAGTAGATTATTAGAGTCTAATCTTAGGAGCTAACAACAATTAGTCCATGTCAAAGCTCCAAAAATCTGGTTTTTTTTTTTTTAAAAAAAAAAAACAAAGGCTAGTCTAAGCTAGGGTTGACTTTTGCTCAGCTTACCTGCTTAATGTTTTTTTGGAGCTAACTGCAGCGAGAACCGTCGGATGTTTTTGATAGAGCTACTATATTCATCTTTTTTATTTCTGAAAATGTTATGTTGTGGATTGTGTTGGAAACGTGTCGGCATTAAAATTTACTACGCAAGCTAATTTTCTTTTTTTTTTTTTTAGCCGAGCTGAACCCAATTTTGAAAAATTCAAATTTTGGTACTCGTTGATTGGCATGAATTCAAAAATTCTCTCCTTCCAACTTTGACTTTTCGTGCTGACACGATAATGTGCATTTATAGATGATGCATTGGCGTCGAAAAACACCAGAACACTAACAAAATTAAGAGCTAAGCAAGCTTGTCCATTCACGGCGATCCGGACCCGACGACACCCACCTTAGCTCCTCCGAGGACGAGCTACTCTGAATCTTTTAATAACTCCTATATAAACTAATTCAATAATATATAATAGGAGTTATTTTTATTTTCATTTGTAAATAGAATTATACAACAGAAATAATTCCCAAAAATACCATCGTGTTTCTCTTCCTCCATGGAAGATTTTGATCTTCGTCACCTACTTGGGTTGCATATTCACCCCTAATTTCAAAACTATTATAAATTAGCTTTTGTATTTAAATTTTTTACAAATCAGTTCATTTCTCAATAGTTATATCAGAAATATTTTTATATTATATAAATATTTTTTGGAGAAGACTTGGATATTCAAAAAAAAATTTAATATGATTTATAATTTTTATGTTCAAATTTTTTTTCTAAAAATATGTAACTTCAAGTTTTTAGTAGATTTAAAACTAATATTGTAAGTTTTTATGACCTTAAAATATTAATTAAAATTTTTATTTTTTTTAAATGTTGAATAAAAAAAATATTTTGATGGATCTAAAATTTGTGTATTTAAATTTTTTAAATGTTTTTAAAGAATAATTTTAAACATGAAAAATAATATATTTAAAACGAATAATATGATTAGTGAAGCATGAGCCGATATATAAGATTCCCCTTCTATTTTCCTGCAAGCTTATTGATCGAATTTACTGAGCACCTCCAAGTACATCGATCACAGATTTGCACCCACCTTACCCCTTCTTATTCATGATGATGTAAAATATTTTTTTAAAAACAAATAATGCATTTTATGCCATCATTAACTCGTACTTATACATCTCCACATATATCATGGGACTACAACTCGTATACATCCTCACCGTACGCTACCGATTAGGGGCTGTTTCTTCGCGTCGAACTGGGTTGGATCTCGTAGCACTCGGAACTCAAAAACACAAATTTCGTGTTTACATCACCGCGGAACTCGCGAACTCAATTTTGAGTTCCGCGATTATATAATTAAATTGATTCGGCCCACTTCGCAGCTTTTAGTGTAAAATTCGGGACTAAGTTTGCTCTATGAGTCTATGACCATGTTCGAAAGAATAGTACTTCGTCACATTTTCTTAATTAGCCAATTCCTTTAAATTCTAAATTCACCTGTAAAAGACATAGAACCTGGTGCAAGCATGTTTAAGATCATAGTGAGAACACTAATTTTTTTAGAAAAAGAGTAAGGGAATCGAACTTGGTTCGAAGAGTCGGTCGGTTTGGTTGTAACCGGTTCGATTTGGCGCGAAATTTGAAACCCGCGGGAAATGTTTTAGAAAAGGGCGGGAAACATTGTGAAGAATTATTTCTTTTGTTAAAACGAAGACGGAAAAACGACGGGTGTCTCTTTTTTTCACAGAATTAATGCAGCAACCGAAGATCAACGCCTACTTTAGGCCGACCGCCGCCAAATCTGAGCTCCAATTGAAGCTGCAAACCCATCAGATCGATAGTTCGGGTCGCTCTAATACCGATCCCAAGGCATCCGTGAGGTATTTTTGTTATCTTCTGTTGAATATGTTCTCTTTCTTTTAGAATAAGCAGCAATTAATTTAAAATTTACATCAAGGAAATCTTAGAAATTGGTACTCTGCTGCGAAAAATTGTGTGTTTTGATGTACTACAAATAAGAACTTCATGTGCTCGAAGTATTTTCCTAGCGTTTAACTTTCCAATCTAATTTTATGGCGCTAGAATGCTTTTGAATTTCATAATTTAGTTGTTGAAAATCCTAGCTGAGAAGCATCTTGGAGTTCCCCTATTAGCAACATATTTCCCTGCTGTTTGAAGAGCATTTTTGGGTGCTTTCTTTCACTTGGATTCATTTTATTAAATAAATTCAGCAATTTATAGGGCAATTATGTAACATAGAGTAGGAATTTTAAAGATTAATGATACAAATACTTAGCCTTAGTTTATTTTTAAAAATTAACAATATAATTGAATTTTCGGTCCTTCATGTTTGGATTTATGCAGTGCAAATGATGAGGCATCTGTAATAAAGAATAAGGATATTGGGGAGGCAAATCATCGATCGAATGTCAGTTTGTCAGGATCAAGCTCCGTAAATAAAATTCTCAACAAGAAGAGGAGTTATGCGCAATATCATCTGGAATTTGGACAGTCAGATTTCCTCCTCCATTCATGCTCTGTGTGTGGACTAATGTATGCACGCGGAGATGAGGAGGATGAAAAGGTGCACAAACGATACCATAACGAATACTACCATGGCATTCAATTCAAGGTACATCATTTTTTGGCAAATTAGTATACCTCTGTCTATGATTTTTGTTTTTTTAAACGTTATTATTGATGCATTGATTATGTGGGTCATATGTTAGGGTTGGCGAAATGAAAGACTTGTTGCGTCTCATGGCAATGGTGATCGTATCATTTTTGTTTTGGATGATGATCCTCCAGCTCATAAAAATAAGGTTTTTTTTCTTCTTCTTTTGGAACTTCTGATGTGCACCTGTTATCTTTGTAGTCTACTACTCGTATTGTTTGTTTTATGAAGTTTTGTACAACTGCGTCAATTTGAGGCTAACATAGGGTCCTTTTGATTCAGCATTAGCCTTCTTTTCAAAAAAAAAATTTTTACAAAAAAAAAGAAAAGAAAAAAGAAAAAAAGAAACAATCTTCTGATTTTGACTACTAAGAAAATGATTTGACCATACATCTATTGGATTATGAATGAACTTGTTAATTACCAGATGCTAGCAGCTCTTATCTATTTAGATTTTCATGCTCTGATCCATTTATGCGGATGCTCACAGGTTAAAGACGTAGCGCGTGCAATAGAGAAGGATCTTGGATTTAGTAATGGGCAGCTTATTCAGAGCTGCTGCAAGGTAATTATCTCCTATCTTAAAGTTGGTGTATCTAAAGTTGGTCTTTTAGAGTGCCATACACAAAGGAAAAATGTTTAGGCAGCACACGAAAAATCCACAAACAACGACACTGTTAGCTAGCTGAAATAATGTGCGAACTAATAGTCAACAGTTAATAACAAACTAAGATACAACAACAACAACAACCAGTGCAGTTCCGCGTAGGCAGGGTTTGGGGAGGATAAGATGTATCCAACTATGCCTTGCAGGAGGCTGTTTCAGTAGGACCCTCGGCCTCAAAGTAAACACTCAAGCAGGCAAGCATGCAGACACATAAGTAAAAATATGTAAATGTATAAATAAAACTCAAGCATGTGCAACAAAGGTAAGGATACACACAAAGGCAACCAATAGAAAGGAAAAAAGCAATATTGTAGAGAAATTTTAAAAAAAAAATTATCACCGCAATATATAATCCCACTCCTATTTCGCTTAGGCAGCGGTGTCACTAAGATAAAATGTCAAAGATTTTTATGCTTTACATTTAGTTGAAACTTGAAAGTATTTTTTCCTAAAGCCCGATTTGGAGAGAGAATGGCAAAAAAAACAAAAAACAAAAAAAAGGTATTTTCCTAAAGCCAAGTTGTTTGGAAATAACTAATTTTAGGTGCTACAACTTAGTTTATGGTTAGTTTTTTGTTTCATATTATTAGCAATTTAGCTAACTATGTTGCATCAAATTCTTCTGTTCTAGGTTTATCTTTACATTTCCAGTCACCACATAGTTGGTTGCCTAGTTGCTGAACCGATAACAGCAGCTTTCAGGATCATCCCAAGATCTTCCACAAATAAAAATTCAATCGTTGATAACAATAACTGTACAAGATCAGAATGTTTGCAAGATGCTATAAAGGATTCAATCGTTGATAACAATAGCTGTACAAGATCAGATTGTTTGCAAGATGCTATAAAGGATTCAAAGGCCCCAAATGCATCTACAATTAAATTCGGGAATATCAGCTTTCGGAGGGAAGTTGTAAGAAATCATACTTCTCCAAGGAACCATAAAGTTGATTACTCGGATAGTGGAGCTATTTTTTGCGAGGAGGCAGCAGTTGATGCAGTTTTTGGAATTAGAGCCATTTGGGTGGTGCTTTCCAGTAGAAGGAAAGGAATTGCTTCGAGGCTAATCGATGCTACGAGGTATAAATTCTATAATCAGAAACCAACTTCTACTCTGCTTTTTTTTTTTAAGATATCGTCGGATTACATGGGACTTGGTTTTTTATTTCTACTCAGGAGGGTTTTAGCATAATATCTCATAATTGATTATATCATGAGATTTATTTTCGTACATGCATTCCTTTGTTTTCATGCAAATAAGCCGTGTTTCATGTCCTATAAAGCAGGATCTCTTTATTCATATGGTTAATTCAGTACTACTTTTTTTTTTAATGTTTCATTTTGTCTAAGAACTACAAATATGCAGCTTTTGAAAAATTGTTGCTTCCGTCATTCATCCAGGAACAGCTTTTGCAAAGATCGAAATGTGGATCTCTCTCAAATCGCATTTTCTGCACCAACTTCCGCTGGAAAAGCATTGGCGTTGAGCTACATCGGCAGCGAATCATTCTTGGTTTATAAGACAGATGCTTAGAATCTGCTATCTAAATCTCTTTCTGAATCTCATCACGTATTGATTCTGTAATAAGTGAACGAGGAGAGTAACTCCACTCGGAAGTCGGATCCTTTTCAATACAGTGCTTGTAGTTTTTTATCAATAACAGTTGTTTTCTTTCCAAGTGGTGCGTCGATTGAGCGGCTGAAAATGGTGGTATTTAATGTTCCCACCTAGTCTATTCCCCCCCACTCCCATCAGTTCTTATATGTTCTCTTAGGCCTGATTTTGTATGAGAGATTGGGTATGTTGTGGAAGGGTGGTGCTGGATATACCGGTGCAGACCCTCTCAAAATAGGTCTGTTGTCGGGTTTATATTTAGAAAATTTCATGCAATGCTGAGAGTTTCAAAACCTCTGAAGCAGGATTCGGATGAAGCATTCAATTGACAAGAAAAAGAGGAGAAAGGCCATATCAGTTCTTATTGCTAAAGCTGTACAAATCAATATCTGTTAGGCTAATTTCCAAAAGAAAAAAAATAAATGATGCATCCAAAATCACCAATAATCTTGCCACCTGGAGATTAAAAAATTAACTAAAAAAATAATTTTTAGATTGTAGATCTTGTGATTTTTTTATTATTCTTTTTAGTTTCTTTTTGGAAGATTTGTACTGCAGTTCAACGTAACAATTTACCTCGCACTGCAGTCCCCTTATAAAAGAATTATACTTAAATCCTTTCACCGAGGATGTCAAAAATTATCAAGAATGATTAAAAGTTATCAGAAGGATATAAATATGTTATTTTTTAACATGAAGGTCTCAAAATTAATGCAACGGTGTCAGAAATTTACTAAAAAATGTCAAGGTGGTGTCGAAGGTGTCAAAAATATATTAAAAGGTGTTATAAATGTAGTAAAAAGCGTCAAAAAGAATTAAAGTGTAAAAAAAAAAAAATTGAGAGGACTTGAGCAATATTAAATCAATATGTTCGGACTACTGTGCAATTATCCCATTTTTTTTTAATATCACTATCATTGCTCTTTGCAAAAAGCGGGAGAGGGCTTAAATGCAACTTGCCCAAAAGGGAATCATTATGATTAGATACCCATTTTTTTTGTTACACTGGTTACAATAAATGAGCTATGATGCCTTTAATACATCGAATGGATGTCTATTTATTTTCACAGTTAACAGTGTAGACGAGAAGAATTGTACCAAAAGCCTAGAATTATTAATCCAATATATTACCATAAATATAGAGCCAATGCGGACGGAAAGTCGGCAACAAAATAGCCACTTGCTATGCTTCCTTCGTTAGGGAGCGCTAAAGTTCATCAACAATTAGCAGCTCTGAAGGCACTGGGCCAAAACTAGCATAAATTTGTGGTCTAATTAAAGCTAAGAAAAGGTGGGGGCTAGAAATGACGTTAAATCATAAATCTTAACACAATGAAAAGATATAGAAGATTATTTATCTCAACTTTAAAAATCTACATGCGGCTAAGAATCCTCTGTAGTTTTACACCCATGGAATGTACATGTTTCTACATATAGATTGATTAGGAAACAATTATGTAACAGGTACATGTCTTAAAAAGTGTGGAAACCCATAAACCGTTTCTCTGGTCTGTCCATCACCTATAGTATTGGTACAAAGTATTGCCAGCTATCTGTGGAAAGCAAAGCTGAAACCCTTATTCAGTATTCAAGTTTCTTGTGCCTGATGTTGGCAGCCATTTGCCACTGCGTACTGAGGCGGTGCATGTCAACCTACCCGGTTACTATAGTAAGAGTAGGGGATTGGAAGCAAAACTGGAAGCATATGTCTATTACTTCAAATTATACCCTGCAAAAAAAAAAAAAAAAAATTTGTAGCAAAGTTAAAAGGGGAAGTAACTTAAGTGACTGAAAATTGGCAGTCAATATTCTGTTCTCATTTTTCTAATGCTTATATAGTTAGTATCTCACGACAAGAAAATAATGTTCAGCAAAAAGATGGGAATATGCTTCTTCCCATACCTTCAATTTGTTGCGAAAAAGATGCAAGCCTCATCGAGAAACTATCCTCATAATGATGAGAATTACTCATTTATGTCAGGCACAGGCGTCACATCTAGAGCTTTTTGACGCACAAATTGGCCTTTAACTCTCGGTCTTTGCTCTGCAAGCTTTTTCCTACTATGATATCTAACCTGTTAAATAGCATTAGATGTAAATAGAATTATGTGGCATGTGCTTAGGGAAAGAATTAGAAATATAACCACCATTGCATTTGTTCTGCAACATATTGCATGTACCTAGTTGTAAACATTACCGAGGGCATTCTTTCTTAGTAAACAACATCTTTGTTGTTAGTTACACATATTAATCATCGCCCTCCGAAGAGTCGACAAGACCCGGTATGTTAATTAGATCTGTCATGATATATGTCTATGAAATAGCAAATTTCGTAAGTAATTTACCACATTCAGTGTATAAAAATGATTGGATTCAGAAAAATAACTATAAGTTTAAGTGACCTATATGCACATCTTTTATTAATTCAGAATCCCGAATGACAGCAAACCTTTAAGACCTTAGCAAATCCTACCCTCAACCGAAAAATCAAAAGGGCCTACTTGACAAAATATATTCAGGCATTTAGTTGCCAATTTATGATGCGTGACTGAGATGCTTTAACAATTGCATGCAAGCAGTGGTTTAAGATAATCTATTTGAATAACAGTTGAAGACACAAGAAAACTTCCAGAGTCAAAGAGGAACTTCTACTTACCCTCTTCTCAAAGCAACGCTCCTTCCTTTTCAAGCGGAACTTCATGAGGGCTGCCTCACGGCGAGCATGATCAGAGTCCACTAGTCTCATGTTGCAGTTATGCAAACAATTTTCATTCCCACTCTCTAAAGCAGCTCCTTTGTTTCCAGCGGCATCTGTCGTTTCTCCGCTACCATTGCTTCCAACACCATTGACATAATCCTGGCTAAAACTACCACTCCCCACGGAGCACCATAAACCACTTGAAAGACCTGCTACTTCACCATCTTCTTGTCTAAAATGAGAAGGATCAGAACCATCTTTCTGAAGATGAATCGTTAAAGACTTACTATTTGCATTCTGTTGCATGTCCTGATGTCCTGGCTGATCATTGGAAATTTGATTATTTGAAGTTGCCGTTGCATCTGATCCATGTAGTGTTAAGGAAGTCTCCGGATGATAAATGGGCTGGAGCATAGCACCATAATTGGCACAGAACCTTTGGTAAGGCGGCACCATCCCAACAGGAATAGGAACTGATATAAAACCAACTTGCGGCTGCTGAAAATAGGTAATTTCCCCAGCGGAGGAAGTGCCATTCCTACCATTCTGCTTCCCTACATCATAGGGTAACTGGGGATCTGCATAACTATCGTCTGATCGAGGACAAAAACTAGACTTCCCTTCAATCATTTGGCGTGGCGAAGGCATCTCTTTATTGGTGATAGACTTTGTTCCATCACCTTCTTTGTTATGTGCTAAATGGAACTTATCACCACTTTCATTTTGCCCGATACATAATTTAGAAGAGAAAACCTTCTGAGAAGTAAAATTAATCCTTTTCTCACCATACCTGCAGAATAGAACCAGATGATCTCATAAAGACTTAGATAAACGAGAATCCAGGAACAAAATAAGAGGCCAATTGCCCAAACAAGAGAAGTAAGCAACTTAAGAGCCAAGTTTGCTGCAGCTTGCAAGCAGTTCTCAATTTATAAGAAAAGGAGAACTGTTAGGACATCTCCAGCAATTGTGAGGAGGCCGAAGAAAATGTTGCTTTAAAGCACGATAGGTATCCGCAAAACCTACTAATACTTTGAGCTGGCGGCTCTAGTTAACCACTAATCAAGGATGATACACTATAATATTTTCATCCAACTTCAACCAAATTCTCTGTTGGTGGTTTATCTTACAGAGCTTTATTTGCAACTTCGGTAGTGAAATTTACATTCAGGGCTCACTATATTTCCAGTACAAGCTCATTTAACTACCAACATTCAAATAACGCCAAATCAATCATGTTTATCTCGGTTCAAATAACAATTTGCATATGGGATTACCATAAACTTCAAGAACGCCTTATAACTTCCAGATGCCAAGAATATGTATTACTCCATATTCCATTGTTCGGTGAACAATTTGGTTTCTATTTATGTGTTGTTTGCATACTTTTAGTGGTTAAGGGTTTTGGCTTAAAGGTACGATTTTAGCGACTTGGTTGTTGCTTCTTCTTTTGCGATTTTACATTTTGTGCTACTTGTATAATTGAAGCAGCAAGATCATGCATCATTCTAAAGTTAACTATTCGGCTACAAGATTGAAACTTTTTGTAGGAAGTAGTTGTGCTACAAAACTTTGTGGCCACTGCAAAATTGATGCCGAGAAAAGCGAAAACAGTGTTATAGTAGGTGAACGTTAAGTGAGAAAAGAAGTCTCCAGAATTGTATAACCTGGTAGCAACTTTGCACTTTGGGAGAAAAACAAAATACACAATCAACCTAAGAAACATGATTCCTTCTTTAATTAGGATATTTCACTAGGAGTACAGTGCTCCAATTTGCTAGCGAAACAAGGGGAAAAAAAGAATATCTGGAAGTAGGAGAAACTTTTATACAACCACCTTGTAGATATTTGCAATAAATGATGAAAAGAAACTCTTTAACTTTTTTTACTGGATTAAAGAAAACCCGAATTTGATTAAGAAAGACGTATGACTGCCTTAGCACTAAAAAGTAACGTCACTACGATAGGATGAAGAGAATATTTTAGAAAGGAAATTATTGATTCAACAAGTGGATATGGCATCCTCCGAATGCTGCAGCAGCCAAGTGGATATGGCATTCTAACACTAGCCCTTTATCTCAAGGAGATAAAGTCCTAGAACAAGCTAGTGCAGCCTCATTGTTAAAGGGCTAGTGTTAGAATGCAAGTCTTTAACTGTTTGTACTGCTGTTGAAACTATTAGAAGATATGGCACCAACAACATTTAGCTGTTATCTACATCACAAGGATAGATCTCATATTTTCTGAACAATCAGAAGAAATCATCTAATAATACATGCATGCGAACCAGCATCAGTTAGAGAACCACATAAAGAATGAGGTTAGGCGCAAACCTAGAAAATGCAGAGCCACTAGAATGAATCAGGACACGCTTTTCCTTGAACTGTTGGCTAGCACACCCATTTGTCACTGGTCCTCTTGCAGCAAGCTCTATCTCTGATTGGGAATCAGTTAATATATTCTTTGCATGAGATGAGTCTTTAGCCACTCGCAATAACTTGTTGGAGCGAACATTTTCTTCTGTCATGGCAAAACTCGATTGTCCATCACTTACTGGCTTAATAAAGCAGAGCATTCCCTGGAGAGGCCTATTATTCTGCTGAGGTGATCCATGACGGGTGTTTACTCTATCTTTGGTTATCATATATAAAGTTCCTTCTATATTATTCTTATTTGTAGATGAACTGTGAATGCGGTTTACCTTGAGACTCATTTCAGCAACACGAGCGTTCTGAACGGGTAAGATCATTTCAACTCCTATTGCAGAAGATTTGCCTGCACAAGTAAATCAACTAACGATTACATCTAAGTTATTTCTCAGAGTGTAATTTTCACATAAGGAATGATGAAAGACCTTCTTCCTTCCTGGAGTCATATGTTTCTAAAACATTTGTCGTCGCCGTTGTCCCATTAAGAGGCTTCTCTGCTTGTGCTTCTGTATCCTTGGAGGTACTCATCTGTTCAGCTATTTTGCGTACTTCAGGCTTTGAAGAGTTTTTCATTTCATTATCTGGTTTACTACCTGAACTCTGAGCAATAATACAAAAGCAAATCCACTAGTCAAGCAGGAATTTGCATGCTTCCATCACAGTTGGAGTTTCATATGAATTGAAATAGCAATGTTTAGCAAATACAAAGTAATTGAAGCCAGCGTCTTACCTGTGCGTCACTTACTTCAGTGTTATGTATGGCAGTCTTGGAAAGGCCATCATTATTTGAACTGATGCAGTTGCTAGCAGCATCGTTATCAGATGCATTACCAAAGCTACCTGACTGCATTGAGAATGTAATTAGCTACTAGCCAGCAATCCACTCAATTTAACTTGTATTATTTAATAAGAACATGCAATTAGCTACTAGCTAACTACTGAGAAAAAGTATACGATATTTTAACGATTACTTCCTCAAAATACACATCCGAAAACCTACATACTTTGAGTAATCCCATAGTTTTAAATTGATTTTTTTCGTTTTTGGAAGCAATTTTTTGGTAAATTTTTGCAGGGTGTAGTAAGCAGTGCTCTTTCAATTTTTTTAAGCAACAATATCAACAGATTAATTTTAAAACTAACAGAGTGGTATACGGTTGTCATATCCACTATGAAAAGGGACATACACAGTGCCTTCTCCAAACATGCTGCCACAAGATGCGCAACTCATTCTTCCTCACCGGCTTCAGCAGGTAATCCACAGCGCCTTTTAGCATGCATTTATGTACAAGCCCCATTGAATCGTGCGACGACATCACTGCAGCAAAATATCATACATATTACATATACCATTTACATAATCATCATCGCTAAACTAAAACCCAGTAGAGAATTCTACTACTATTAACTTACTAATAACAGGAATGTTCTTGCACTCTTCTGTGGCCATGATCTTAGTAAGCAACCATAGTCCCGACAGCGAGGGCATATCGACCTCGGCAAGCACGAGATCGAAGTTATAATTCTTCTCCTTCATAACCTCCCAAGCCTTCATCCCATCCGCCGCCGCCGCCACTAAAGCCCACCAAATCAATTTGTCAGTAAACCTTAGCCAATCGAATCAAATCAATCACTAAGACTCAACTCACCGATATAGCCGCATTTCCTGAGGAGCGCGGCGACGATGTGTCGTGTAGAATCGTCGCACTCGACAAGCAACACTCTCAGCGTTCTCCTCCGCAATATTCTCTCCCACTGAGCCGCCGGAGCTCCTCCTTCCTCCTCCATCGCCGCCGACGAAAGGGAGAGGTAGAAATATCTGGATGAGTTCCACGTAGGACGCGTGAATAAAAGGGAGGGTGGGAGAGAACGGGGGAGCAGGGGCACTTACATGGCCTGGTTTCCAGCCACTTGCACCTCCACTCGAGAGCCAATAGATATTTTCTCTGCGATCTTCTACTTCATCGACGTGGACGAATTCTGGTGATGATGGCCCCACCGTGCGAAGTGCAAACCAGCCGTCTGTTGCACTGCCAATTGGAGCCTTGATTGAGACACCAGAGGACAAAACCACCTCCAGGCCCCACCAAAAATGATATTTGGGCCAACTTCTATACAAGCTCCTTGTTAATACCATCCAATTTTTTTAAATATCCAAAATTAAACAGGGATAGGTGCCACCCGATCCCACGCCCCCAGTATGAGTGGTCCGGACGCTCGCCTGACGAAGCGAGCGTTCCGGGTTCGACTCCAGTGGGCGCCGTAAGGGTGGGGAGGTCGAAGACCCCTCTGTACTTCGTGGGGAGTGAAATGGGTCATCTGGGTCTGCCCTATCCGTAAGAATGAGATCCCTCGATCGGTAGAACAAGAATTGGTGCCACCCGTGGATTTATTTGTTACGACGGTCGCTTGAATGAGGGCCGGTTACGGACAGAATTTTTCCACGATAATTTCAAAAAATTCTATCTTATATTGTGCAATTGACTATTGGCTCTAGCAGAGATTGAGCTGGCAATAGAGCCATTTGAATTTTTTATTTTCTGCTATAATAAAGAATAAAATTCTGTCTAAAAAGAATACGAAAAGATAAATAAATACAGCCATATATTTAAAAAGTTTTATTTCGTAAAATCTTTGGTCTAATAAAAAGTATTCATGCATATATAGGCATGTAATGTTTGGGAAAAGTTTTAGATATATGTTGTTCTCTCCATTAAAATATAGTTGCAAATTGGGCACGGATGTCCAAGTTCATTGTTAGAAAGTGATCTTACCATCTTGACGTGACAACTTGGAATAACTGGTGGTGCAGTGTTTAGCTACAAATTGTTGGTACAAATATAGCAAAAAAGGAACAAATAATGCATATGTTAGGTCAATGTCCTACTAGCTTCTCTTTATCGTTACAAATTAGTTTGTGGTGTTATTTACAAATAGTAATTGTGTTGACCGTGAAACTAAAATTCTGTTCTTATAAAATCCTCACTCCTCTAAGAGAGCATCCATTGCACTCAAGTGAATAGCGAAAAAATTTTAAACCTCTCGTACCACTCCTATACCTCGCCACCTCCACAAATATATATATATAATGTGCGGGGATGTTGCTTTAGGTCTTAGTTGGTCGGCACGTTATGTGAAAAAATCATTTTTTTGGTTCCGGAAGAAGTATGGTTGCAAGGCCGAAACTTAAGAAGATTGACGGAAGGGCACCATCGAGAGTGGAGCCTGAGCTTATCTTCTCTTTTTTCTTTGGGGCGGGGTTTCTACCTCAAACTCTCATTCCTCCAAGAATTTTGCCTTTGTTGCATGATTTGGCTATTCAAATGATCAAAGCTGGAAACCAACAGCAATGCCTCAAAATCTACAGATAGTCCTTCTTTTAAGACATATTTCTTGAAATTTACCAATGTAACAAGGCAGAACTTAACTCATTTTATGGATTTTTTGGCTGGTGTTATATTTACTCTTAGCAAATATATTCTAAATATCGCAAAGCTAAAGATTGATTTTTATCGTCCTTACTTAAGACTTATCCGCCAACACTCCTTTTAACTATTAGACAGTTCTATTACACCTTTTTCATGTATAATTTGGATGTCATGTTTACAAATGTTTAAACATTTATTTTGTTTCTGTCACTTGAGGATATAGCTTGAAAAAAGCAGTTGATCCAAATATAGTACTCTAGTAAATATTGTTAATAACAATATGAAAATAGCAGCCATCAACACTAGCGATGTTCCCCTCTGCAATTTCAAAAGTAAATATTTATCTTAATAAAAACAATCTTATTCCACTTTCTTGGTTTTCTGATGCAACTTCTTTTCTCATATTCAGGGATATTCGAGCAGCTACTTTAAAAATGAGCCTTAGGAAGATGGGAGTAGAAAAACTTAGTAAAGAGGATGTTCAGAAGATGCAGCGGGAAGTCTTGGAAGCCAAAATAGGAAACTGGACTCATTTCATGCGAATTGCGGTGAGGATACATACTAACGGCAACTACATCCATGAGCTCTCTGTTTATCTTATAGCCACTTGTACTTGATACAGATTAAGCGGCCAAATTACTTATTAAATATCCCGACTGACACTATTTTGGACTTTGACATTCAGTCTTACGAAGAAGACGTTGTGCATACCTCTGTCTATTTCATCGCTGACGCCGTTAAGAGGACGCTAACGAGGCACGAAATTTTGATGGCTGAGAATTTTGACGGGCATGATGAGCCAATCCAAGCAATACATATAACGAGAAATCATATAAAATTTTTATTTTTTTCCTCATTTGATCTATTTTTAAGTATTTTTAGAAAAAATATTGAATTGGAAAGTTATGAATTTTGATGCGATCTATATCTTTGCAGTTGAATATGTTTCAAAAAAATGTCAAACAACGCTCCGAAATGATAATTAAAGCTTTGATCTTTATTTCGGCACACTGTTTAGCAATTTTTTAAAACATGTTCAACTGCAAAGTTGTTTATGCTTCTTGAGATATATGAAATAATGCATGAACTTCAGTCTGAGGTGTGCTTACAAAGATGTCTTCTACTTATATACATCTTAATACGCTCTAACCTGAGTGATCATGACTTATTTTAAAATGAGGAATTTATTTTTTAACAGAAAGGCAGATATGATTGGAGGTTTAGCATCTAATAGTAGAAAATAACAGTTGTAGTAGATGGCGATAATATATGAAAACATTTTATTTCCTTCTTCTGCTTGTTACTCTCTACATATTGTAATGTAATAACTGCATATTCCAATTTTGGTTGGATTGAGAGACCTGGCTTCACCATTATATGTCTGCTATAATGGTGAACTTATTTATGTAGATGTCTTGGTTGGCATGGATAGTATCATTTTCTTACTAAAACCATCCTTTTAGTAGAAATAATGTTTGAAAGATGTTACTGTACCTAATATATGGAAGTTCTCCAGCCGAGTACCCTTTGATGAAGAAGCAGTAAGGCTCTTTAGTCCTAACCAACAAGTGATGCATAAGAGATTTTTAGGCATAACGATTACACCACGTCACTCTGTGTAACGGTCTTAAAAAAAATCTATTTAGGAAAATTTTTTGGAAAAATTTTCAATATCAAAATTGTAGATTTTGACGAGATCTACAACTTTAATGTTCGAAGTTTTTTCCAAAAAATACTTCTAAAAATAAGTTTTTGAGCTCCAAAATTTAACGGATTTGAAATGGGTTTAAAAATTATTTTAAAATCCGTTAAATCCGTTAAATTTTGGAATACTAAAAAAAATCTATTTGGAAGTAGTTTTTGAAAAAAATTTAAATATAAAAGTTATAGATTTAATCAAAATTTATAAATTTCATTTAAAAAGTTTTTTCCAAAAAATGATCATAAAATTTTTTTTTTTTATTTAAACACGAGGAGGATATATACTGACGTGGCGTAAACATTTCATTTTAGAATTTTTTGTGATGCATAAGCACTTGTGGTGGTTATTGCCCTTATCTCTCCAAGAAGATTTGGAAATGCTTCAAATGCTTGATTGGAGATTCATGACTTTGACTTCCAGACTTCTATGTACATATATTGCTACATGATACTTTCATCTCTTTCATCTTTGTTGAAAGAATTGCATATGTGCAACTGCCCATGCTTTATGTTGTTATATCATAATGTTATGTATGATTAGAATCGTCCATACAATTTGTCAGATTGAAACAATATTTGTTGTACTACTTTCATTAAGCCAAAGTTTAAGGAGTCTATGGCAATATTTTTTTTCACTAATTTTCTAACATTATTTTTTAGCTATTGTTGTACTACTTTCAATAACGTCTTATTTTGTAACTACGTTCCGGTGGACATCAATTTGGACGACTATGCTTCTTCAAATTTTTAATGAATGAAGCACTGTGGTGCTTATCCACCTCAGATTTTTCAACAAAAGAAAAAAAAAAGGATTGAAACAATATTTGATGGTAAAGCTTGCTCAATGATGCGAGAAGATGCATTCATTCACTTTGACAAAGCACTTGGCTCAAACTGCACAAGAGACTTTTGGTGGCTCCGAAGAAGAAGTTGAAAAAGATGCTACAAAAATCACAGTTTTTGACGGCACTATTCATCCCTTGATTAGCTATGTGATTAATTATGCGAAGTTTCTGTTCGAGTATGTCTATCTTATTTGGTATCATGACATAACGACAAGATTTATTGTTGTCATAGTTGCAATTGTCTAGAAATATAGAATCTATCCCTCATTTTCATCTTCAACCTAGAGTCATACAGTGAGCTTATAAAATTTGTCTTTTGACCATGCATTAGTTGAACACTTGCAGCTACTGGTCTACACTTAAGCAGCTCCTCCAGGAGTTTGACACTTGTGAAGATACAGATTCACAGCTAGCTCTTCAGAGTAATCTTGATGGGAAGTCTAAGCAGTACAGGGATCCCGCTTTGACCTATCTTTTCCTTATGAACAATATCCACAATATGTTCAGATCAGTTCGTAGGTATAATAATGATAATAACCTTCATCCATATTTTTTTATGTAATGATATCTTCGGACACTGGCAACTGTCGGATCTTCTATTTTTCACTGGTCGGAAGCTAAAGACATTCTGGGCGATGACTGGGTCCAAAGACATCGAAGATAAGTACAAAAGAGTTGCATGGGAAAATTTTAGAAATTGAAGTAATTGAATATCATGGTTAAAACGCAATTGCTTATACATCATAGTGGAATAAAAAATCCTAATCTGTTTTATAATTTTGCTAAAATGTGATGTTGGTTCTTTTTGTCATGACTTGTTAGAATTAATGTTATCTTTATTGCTAAAGGATGAAGCGAATTACCAGGTTCAATTAGGGCTGAGCATTCGAGTCAACCCGAACCGAACCGACCCGAACCGAAATTCTTAAGGTGACCCGAACCGAATACTTTCAGACCCGAACCGATCCGAATTTCGTGTCAACCCGAACCGATCGTAACCGACTAAAATTCGGGTCAGTTCGGGTTGGTTCGGGTTGACCCAAATAATAAAAAAATTATTTTTATTCAATACCAATTCGGATTCGGATCGGTTAGAGTCGACCCGAATAGTTATAATATTAATGTTTTGTTTAAAAAGAAAAAATTAGCACATAAAACCAACGAAAACTAATTAAAATGTGACTCGCTAGGATAATTCGGGTCCAACCCGAACCGAACCTGTATTTTTCGATTATATCTCTATTTTATGTAATTTCCGAATTATTAAAATGTCGACCCGAACCGAACCGGACCCGAACCGAACCCGAAATTTTGGCTTTATTCGGATTCGGTTCGGTTTGGTTTTTCGGGTAGGTTCGGGTAATGCTCAGCCCTAGGTTCAATAACTTCATTGGCAGTATTGATATCTAATTCCCTGATATAACTGTCATCAATGATGACAATGCACCGATTGTTTGATACACTAATTGATAATTAAGCTGCTGCTGCTGCTAACACCATTCAATAGTATTCTTATAATGTCAGGATGGTGGTTGGTTAGAACTTCTGTCTCATAAATCCAAATTTTAGGGTCCGTAAATACAAGCGATAAAGACACCAAATATTTATTTTATTTATTTATTTCTTTATCAATCTTTTATCCTACGAAAAGTGATACGAAGACAACTCTTTTAACTCGCTTTTCTATTTATTTGTTTCTAAATTTAGATGAGAAGTTTGAAGATTAAACGAATTCCATTGATTTATTCTAGAGTTTCTACTCTTTTTATAGATTCACCACTTTCTAGGTTTACTTTGAATTTATCTCGGACTTCTTAAAAATTATCAAAAGTCGTTGATTTTGTTTTGGAGACTTATAACCAGTTCTACACATGTTCTTTTCAAAATGAATTTGTTCCGAATAACCGCTAAAAATAAGGCCATTAAACAATTAACATTAATGGGTGTATTGTTAGGACACCAATTTGTTGGGCTCCCACTTATTGTGTAGGAGGAATAAAGGCCCAAATTCAAGCCCAGTACTAAAAGAAAGGTGCGTTGCTCTGCACCAATAAACTAAACCCTTTGGCCCAAACAAATTCTCATTCTCTCTAGAAGGTGAGAATAGTATCTGCTGTAAATTACAATAGTATCTCCTGTACGTTACCCATAGGGGCCGGAGGATGATCTGCACCATTTTTATATACGGATATCTTAAAAAAAAATATGTATATATTTAAAAAAAAAAATTCAACATAAATGTAATATATTTTGATAAATTTTTATATTTTTGTTAAAATATTTCTAAATAAATATTTTGATAAAAATAGTTTCTAAAAATTCATTTAGGATTTTGAAGTTTCATCCAGAAAGTTATGAGGTATGTATTTGCAAGTATTCATATGTGTACTTTTAGGCAAATAATATCCCGTTGGAAAGGTATTCGAGTCTATTTTCACATTCACCTCATTTAGAGATATCAACATAAAGTTATGATGTAAAAATTAAGATGTGTTCATATACATTCTGGTGCCTCAAAATACGTCTAAAGATTTGCGTATTTTAAAAATTATCTGTAGATGACTTAAATTTACAATTTTTTTTTTTTTTTTTGCAGAGTTAGATATGATTTTTTTTAATATTTTTTACTATTTAGTTAAGATCCGAATTTATATTTCGTTGAGAGAGATGAGAGAGAAACAAAAGAGAAAAAGTTAAATTTTTTGTGGTAAAGTACAGTCAGAAAAATAAATAAATAGCACGTCTATTAAAAAAAGGATAGTATTTTGATCATTTATATGTTAAAGAGGCATAAATCTGCTAAAATCAATTAGAATGTTTGTATCCGTAAAATACATATGGAAGCACAAATCTACAAAATTGCTTTCTTTTTACTTCTGAAAATTGATATACAAAGTCCCTAAATAAAAGAGCAGATTTGCAATTAACCCTATCTGAAAAGCATTACATTATGCCCTCTTTATTTCAGTGTTCGTTATACATTTGTCCCGCTTTCATTGTTTATTAATCAAAATTATTGTTTTATCATATTTATGCGAGCCGTTGAATATATCTCGAGATCCGGAGATTTACTCTCTGAGGTGCCGTTATCATCTTGTCAATCGTGTTTGCGCAATAATGAGTTACACACTCTGTCTCTTTCTACAGGACATCGCACGTCAATACATCGTTCATACAACTAAGGGCGTATCTGTCGCTCCTCTTTTCGCTCTTTCGATCTCTCATTTTTGTAAACGGTGACGATGGATGTAACTCACTGTCTCGAGATTGGAGTTAGGACAGAGCGACCGTGGATCTGCACAAACTATTATCCATAATAATACTACTTCCTTGACATGGACGCTGTTGAAACCGATTGACCACCTTACAAATTACTATCAACAGCGTCCGTCTCATCCGACGGCTAATAAAAACACCAATCAATATCAGAAATCACTCAACCATCAGGATTTTATCAATCTAAATGTTTTTTCATTCGGAGAAGAAGAAGACGTATGCACTTTTTGATGACCTTTTTCTTTTTTGTTTCATTAGTTTAGTTTTCTTGCTACATAATTAATTTGTGAAAGATCATGACATGTTGGGGGTATCTCCACCAAGTTTGCACTCATCCACATATCCATCACTTATTCAAGATTTTTTTTTTTTAATTATATATCATATCGCACATTATTACTTTTGTTTTTTGGCTATGACTGCCGAGTTCATTTTCTGACATGTTATCCTTCATTTTAATTGAAAATTGAGCAAAAAAATAGTCCTTCATAACCAGCGCTTGCAGAAAATTAAATTTTTGACCTATCATTCACTCGAAACAAATCACAGTCTTCTAACATTCAGTCCCGTTAACCAACCGGCCAAACTAGTTAGTTATCTTTCTTTACACTATAAAAAATTAATACCATAGAAAATTCCTAATATTTTGTTGTAATGCATGCTATTATGCACGTATAATTGGATCAAGAAGGCCATACAGCACAAACGTAATTAAATTTTAATAACATATAAATTATTTATGTTTAACGAGCTAATTTTATTAACTTATATAAATAGTAATCTTTTTGGGTGGCTCTCTTCTCCGTTCTATCATCCAAGACAGCTCTTAAGATACATAGAATGGTGGAATGAAACCATTCTATTTGTTGCCCTATGGGAAGGGGCATACTTCTCTCTATCAAATACCTACAAAAATAAGTAGCAATGACAGAGCAGGATAAGCAGCCTCCACCGCGGTGCAGCAGAACAACAGCAGTTTCGTCTACTAGCCCATTGACTCCTCATATTTATTTACATATATTTCCCTCCACTCACTACCACACTCCACCTCCACCTCTCCCTTCTCTCCTCCTCTCCGGCATCGTCCACCGTCGCCTCCGCCACCGAAATGGGGAAGGACTGTGGTAATCACGGCGCGTGCAAGCGGCGCAAGATGTACCGCATGATCGGTGCGTGGGTGATCTGCATAATTCTTATCATTCTGTTGATAATCTTAATTGTCTGGCTCTCTCTTCGTCCACATAAACCGAGTTTCTATCTCAGAGACGCCGCCGTCGTCGCCTTCAACCTCTCCGGCCCCACTCTCCTCACCTCCTTATTCCAGGTACAAATATTTAAAAAAGAATTAAAAAAAAAACTATCATCATTTGAATTTCCAAATCATTTTGGACCTCCAGAGATGGTATTGATGCTATCCATTGATCATGCAGGTTACGATATCGGCGAGAAACCCTAACGACATGGTGGGAATCTACTACGATAAATTGGACGCTTATGCAGAGTACAAGGACCAGCAGATCACGCTGCCGACGGCGATCCCGCCGGGATACCAAGGTCACAAAGACGTCGAGGTCTGGTCGCCGTACTTGCAGGGTGACGCCGTGCCGATCGCGCCGTTCCTCGCCGGCCAGATCATGCAGGACGAAGGGGCGGGATTGCTTCTGATGAAAGTGAAGATGGATGGACGGCTGAAATGGAAAGTTGGGTCGTGGACCTCGTCGCACTATCACATATATGTCGAGTGCCCGGCATGGCTGACCATCGACGGCAGCAAGGGCACTGGCTGCGCTGCCGCCGTCGGCGGATGTGCGGCGCCGGCGATCAGGTTCCAGCAGATGACCACGTGCAGCGTCGACGTCTGATTACGTCAGTCGCACGTTACTGCTACCTGCTTTCATTCATTTCCAGAGTCCTTTTAATTTATCAATTTAATAGATTTTCTCAAAATGGGAAATTTGGGAAAATTAGCTATTATTAGTAAGGGTATTTAAGTTTTATACCCTAATAATTTAAAATTATAAAAATATATCCACCTAAATCTAAATGATATTTTTATATTCATATAAAATAACGAAATTGTTCTCTGTCTTTCATAAATATAGATAAGAACGATTATATCATTGACATAAAAATATCATCATGAATTAGAGGATATAAAAATTATAATTTTGAATTATGTTGTCATAAAAGCTCAAACGCCCATTATTATTAATAATATTATTATTATAATATTGGGAGTATATGTAAAAAGTGTACATATTCTACCATGGTGGGGAATAAATAAATAAGGGGGAATTATTAAGATTTATGTGTAAGCATCATTCTGTAATATATCTCAACTGTTAGTTAAGAATCGACTTTGATATGTTGGTAATTTACTATTATGTCCCCATTTTGACCTTCCTACATTTTCCCAGTGATATGTAATACTAAGTAAGACGAAATTATTGTTGTATAAGCACACTGAGCTGTCTACGGACCAGATTTGTTGCATTATCTCGAGATCTTTATTAATTTATCTTGAGTGGGATTTGATGGTTAGGATGGAGTTGGTCTCTTAAGCATTCAGTGAGCTTGGTCTATCCAACAATTTTATACCAAGAATTCTGTTCATTATTGTAAGACTTGTGCTCTATTGATTTATGGTATCTTTTTAAGAGATATTTGTATTTTTATGCCCACAATAATTTAAAATTATAAATATATCTCTCCTAATTTAAAATACGTATTTGTGCCTTTTATTTGTGTAAAATAACAAAACTGACATCATCAAGTTAACTACTCTCATATTTGAAGGCAATTTTGAGGGTGCTGCATGTAGTGCTCTTAAGTCTGGAAGTAATATACTTTTAGGAAGAAGGGGTGTTTGTATTTTTATGCCTCATAATTCGAAATGATAATTTTGAACCTCATTGACCAAATAAAATGATAAAATTTTTCTCGTTAAGTTAACTGTCACTGTCTTTAAAAAAATACATATAATGACAATTTTGTCATTTAACTTATCAATGGTCTTAAAAACAAAACATTTTGAATTAGAGGAGGTATAAAAATATATTTTTATGAATTATGAAGGCATAAAAATTCAAATGCCCATCTAAGGAATTATTTGATATTAGGATAACTATAAAAGTTAGGAGGAGTTAGCAACCAAGTTAGACCAACCCACCCAAATGCTGCTCATTTGAGGGAACAGAAGGGAAGCTTTATGTCTCAATCCCTTTGGATGAATTGTCAAACTTTGCTTTATCGACTTGTCAATTTCATTAATTTCATATATAATTCATTTTGCAATATAGACCATATATAACCATGTTATTACCTAATAAAAATATATTTTTAAAACTAATAAAAGATTAATTCTCAAATTGTAAGCAATCATATGTTTTTTATCTTATTTTATGACGCTATCTCATCTCATATGGATACTAGGAGATATTGGAGTTAAAATATTATCATTCTCTCTCTCTCTCTCTCTCTCTCTCTCTCTCTCTCTCTCTCTCTCTCTCTCTCCTTTTTTTTTGTGTGTTGCAAGGTTTGTTTGAATTGATAGAGCTGTCTGTCTCAGTAACTAATTTTTGCACTGGATTTTTAACTATGAAATCGCAAATGTTTAAGATTCTCTATGTAAGAATCAGGCGTGCAAAACCCTAATTATAAAACTAGTAATTAAAATTTTTTAAAAAGCAGTTAATATGAGGTGCAGAATATACCTATTTTATATAAAATAAGATCCAGGGGGACCAATTTCCCTATGTCAAGGTCTTTGTCACCTATTACAAGCAACTTGATGATGAGAAATAAAGAATATTGAACACCAAAGATTATCCCCTAAAATAAAATTTGGCCAAAAGAGTGTCCATAATAAGTTTTGGAAATTTAGTGCCCACTTAACACTTAAAATGACAAAAATATCCCCGTTCAAACGTATAAAATCACCCCACGAATAAGTATTTTTTTTAAAAAAATTTGTGTGCTCTATATTTGTTTTGACTTGATTTAATAATTATCAAACAAAATATGCTCTCTAAAAAAGGATGATGTTATGTTAATTTCATATAGAAAGGGCATTAAAAAGCCAAATAAAATATAGAAGGTCATTTTTGGCAAAATACCCAAGAATATTGAAGCACATAGATGCATAATTGTTGACGTAACAAAATTTTAAAATTGATATATTTTCATGAAAATAGAAGGAAATGATGGAGTCTCTGTGGGCCCAATTAGTTCTCCCCTCTTTTTTATCCGCACTGACACGCGGATCTTCTGTTCTGTTTTTTTGTATTCCTCATTCTCATCTTCTTTCTTATCTTCTGGAACATATGGGGACAACGAAAACCACAACACCAGTTGTTAATATTTCAAAAAATAATAATAATAAATAGCTGTTAATATTCTTCCTCAACAGTGCTCCGGAATATGTACATCGATCAGAACATGCACGTCTCAAGAATAGTATCAGTCTAGTTTCATATTCTGCACTGCAAATTTCACAATAACGTTGCCTATATGGTACGGAAAATTATATCATCTATACCTTATAAAAGAGAATATAGACTTTAGAATATGTCCAAATCAAAAAAAATATTATTAATTTTTTTATTTATGAAATATAAAAATTATCTGTTATAACGACAGCAGCATAAAATAGAAAGTTATGAGCAAATTTTTTGCATGATTATCTAAAAATATTGAAATATATGTGTTTGGACATGTCTTTGGGCTGGATGGGTGGTGCTTTCGGTTTCAATCTGACTCGATTCCAGTTCCAATCGGTGGTGGTTGAACTTAACCCATCAATTGAATTATTATGGTTCAGTCTCGAATGTCATATGTGTCAGTACAACTAGTGGACCAGATTGCTGACTAATTTATCTTCATGCATAAATATATATATATATATATATATATATATATATATATATATATATATATATATATATATATAATTGAAATTTTCTATAATGTTTAAGAGAATCTAAGTTTAGGTACAGAACAAAGTTTTTTTTTCTTTTTTTTTTACCTGTCAGAGTTGGATTTTTATGTTTATGTTGAGAAAAACATGAAGTTATACAAGTCTATTGAATTGATTTTAGTTGAAGGAAAAATTTCTTATGAACGATTTATCATTTTTTATATAGAAATAATACTAATGTGCAATTTATATTAGACGATATCGGAACAATCAAATTAGTTTGTCATAGTTTGTATATATTGAGATTGACCGTAATCATGAAACCGAATCAAGCTTTGATAGTAAAAGAGACCGTATGATTCGTAAAAAATTGGTGATGGCATGCCGTAAGATAATTTAACGTGATTTGAAGCGTTCAATATAGCAAATCTATAAATTAAAAGCCAAGCTGCAGATGACTTGGCCAATCTCGCACTCCAAATTTCTCCGGATTCCGCTATTTAGCGATGCTCCTACTTTATTGTCCTCTCTTCCATGTTATGATGTATTTGGTTTTTCGAGTAAGTGTTATGTAAAAGCATCGGTCCCTCGTTCTTGAAAGGAATAAAAGAACCGATTGCACGCCAAAAAAAAAAAGCATTAGAGGGTCTAATAATGCTAAAAAAAAATTTATAAGCCCCATAATGCAACAAAGTTAAATTTCTTGTAGGTGGCTCTATATGCAAACCACAAGTGGCAACCAAATTTTGGGTATCAAATCCTGGATTTGTTATGTGACATATTTAAAATTGGAGTGAACATCATTTTCAGGATTAAAAGGGGACACAAAAAAGTGGATGCAAATCAATCGATCTCAACTAAAAAATGGACCAAGAATAATCTTTTTTTATTAAAAAAAAAAAGTGAAAAAAAATTCGGAAAAAGGGAGTCGCTTTCCTGAAATAGTAATCATATAAAAAATTTTCGAAAATAACCGAGAATATTAGAGTGCAGATTAACGGTCGAAGTTTCTCCAAGTGTTCTTGATAATGGAAGAACCACCTACTTTATCATTTATATAGTGTCTATATATAATTGTGTTTTCATGAATCAGATTCCTCCTATAAATAATGTGATCTAATCTAGAAAACACAAACATTAACATAAATACGGCAGCATGACATGATAGATACAATATATTTTTCAAAAATGTAAAACAAGTATATGGCTCGGACATAACAATACAAAATATAAATAATAAAAAATAATTTGTATTAAGTATTTAAATATTTAAAATATAATAATATTCAATAATAAAGTATATTCATAATATAGTATTTTAAATTATGGAGACAAATTTAAACAATAAGAAGTTAATTATATCAACAAAATAAATAAAAATATAATATTTTAATAAATAACTATATTATAGTATTTACTGTTAATGCTATATAGTAATTCACGTTAATAAAAATTCAAAAAAATAGTTTTCTTTAAAAAAAAAAAAATTTAAAACATGAATAAAGTTACGCGTGTACAATACTTCTATCTAGTGTGTGCGAACACGTATCTAGAGCTTTCTTAAATATTTAAAATACTTTCTAACTTGTTCAACACGTGTTCAGCTGTATTATGGCGTGTCCGTACTTTAAATGATCTATTCTGCTCTCTTAACTATATATATATATATATATATATATATATATATATATATATATAATATTTTATATAATTTATATATATATATATATAAAAGTTGCTCACAAGTAAATTCTTTAGAATTTGGAAGACGTTAGCTATTTATCTACAAACTATCAAAAAAAAAAAAAAAATTTGGTCCAAGTTAATTTTCCGTTTTCTTGTGAGATCGTGGTTCCATTCATAGATCCGAGATACACATCTACAAATTAAAATGTTCGAATGATCAACTTTGTAAATAGTTGTTAGAATAAACAGGCGTTTAAATAGTTCATTCGAAAAAAATTGAAACTTTCCAAAGATCGAAATTTTGTGATCAATGGAGGAACAAAAGAGCCGGATGTAATTGTCTAAAAAGACGGTTACACTCTATATGTGTTTGTAGGTAGTGCGTGAATATTCTATGCCTACGTATAATATTTTAGGTATAAATTATTAAATTATTTATTTTCTCAAAATAAATTAATTATATATATATAACTGTCCTATTATAATCGTTACGCCATGTGGTATTTTAAATAATTTTTGATCTATCATGTGATATTTGCTCTTATTCTAAAATAGTTATGTGGTATTGCATTAATTGAAAGAAATTTATAAAGTCATGTAAATTATTAAAGAATATAAAAAAATCTAATATTAAAAATAAACTTTATAATATTTATGTTAGAATTTTACATAAATTGATAGAAAATGATAGTATGCATATATATATATATATATATATATATATATATAATATATATATATATATATATATTATATTATATATAATATATATATTCTCATGTTTATAATATTTTTTTATTATAAAAATAAATATTATATAATATATAATATAATTCTTTTATATTAATATTTATACATCTATTTAGATTATTTAATTAAATTTTAAATATTATTATTATTTATGTATAATTATGTATGATTAATATTTGTGTATTGTACGAGTGTAAAACTAATATGTTAAATATAACTTGTTCTATAATTAAATCCGTAAACTATATTTAATAAAGATGTAACCTGCCAGACATTTGACCAACTCAGCCAGTAGCAAACACACCAGGGCATTGTTCATCCAGTTTTGCTTGCAGAATAAACGGCCTATCAAAGGCCCATCAACACAAAAAAAAATTTTATTTATTTACTTTATTTTCTTTTTTTTTAGGTATTTGTCAAAATATATTTTTTAATTCAAAATAATATTTTATATCTGCTTGATCCTCTAAAGTAATAAAATTGCTTTTATTATTTTTCTTTAAAAAGGAGAACAGTTAATTTAAGTAGAATAATTTCATCATTTTACGTCATCAAAAAATATAAAAAGTTATTTTATATAGGGGACACATTTTGATAGTTTTGATCTTATGTTTTTGTAGTTCATATAAGCGCAGCTTCCATATTAGCACCTCCATGTTTCAACTTTGACGAATAATCTCTCGTTTATCTGTTATTTTGACACCATAAAATACTTATTTAGAAATATTTTTTGAAAAAATATTCAATATAAAAGTGGTAAATTTTGAAGAGATTTACAACTTTTATGTTAAATTTTTTTTCAAAAACTGCTTCTAAATAGATATTTTGAAGGTCCAAAATTCAGCCGATTAAATAATCTACTAAGACTTTTAAATCTCAAACACATATTTAAAAATATTTTTTAAAAAAATATTAAAAATAAAAATTGTACTTTTAAATATTTTTTCAAAAATTACTTATACGGTGGTCAAAATGGTTTCTGCGCGAATATCAAGGAGATTTTTTTTTTGAAAATTTGAACAGTAATTGAAAATTTTAGGGGTTAATTTGAATGTCTAGGAAGAATCTAGAGGATAATATAATATTATCCTTTCATATAACCATAACTCAGTCAATGTACTTGGCATGTAAGAAATAGAATAAGTACCGGTATAGAGCACCCTGCTTAGGAGCCGGCTCAACTGGTGCTAAGGCACCAGGGTGCAGCAAAATACGCGGAGGGGATTGCATCACGTCTGCTAATACTGATCACGAGACATTAGATAAAATTTTCGTTCGCTTATTTGACCTATTTTTATGTATTTTTAGGAAAAATTTTGAACTATAAAGTTATAAATTTTAATGTGATCTACAATTTTGTAGTTGAAAATTTTTCAAAAAAATGCCAAACGTTATGCCAAAAAGATAATCATATTTATATAATTATTTTTTTGGCATACCGTTTGGTATTTTATCGAAAAAATTTTAACTAAAAAATTGTAGATCACATTAAAATTTATAATTTTGTAGTTCAAATTTTTTCCTAAAAATACATAAAAAATAGGTCAAATAAGCGAATGAAAATTTTATTTAATGTCTCGTAATCCGTATTAGCTGACGTGGCGCAATCCTCTCGGTTGATTTTGCTACACCCTGGTGCTAACGCACCAGGGGAGCCGGCTCCCCCTGCTTATAGATGAGTACATTTCACGCTTGGGTTAGATTAATACAATTTTTTATATATATTAGAATTATTCCCAAAATGGATGCTTGTCATACATTCACACTAAACACAGACTTGTACCATTGTGATCCAGAGATCTTCATATAAGAAAACATAGGTCAAGTAATTCATTTTTGGAGTTATTTAGTACATGTTGGTAATTAAAGTGACAAATAAAACACGCTGGACTGAATTTCTTTTTCATTACAAAACAATAGGACTTACAAGTGCACTGTATGACACTGAAAGACCAAATATGTAATTATTATTTTTTATTCAGATTTTATCAAAAATAGAATTATACTTTCACTCTACATCAAGGATTAAAATTTTATTTTAAAAATTTACTAAAATTAGAATTATACTTCCACTGTTCTTCAAGGATTAAATTTTATTTTAAAGTTTTTTATTAAAAATAGAATTATACTTCCACTCTACATCAAGGATTAAAATTCTATTTTAAAGATTTTACTAAAAATAGAATTATACTTCCACTCTACTTCAACGATTAAATTTTATTTAAAGATTTACTAACAATAGAATTATACTTCCACTCTACATCAAGGATTAAAATTTTATTTTCAAGATTTTATTAATTCACAAGCCCATATTGTTCTAATGGGTTGTGCCAAGGAGGCAATCATCCGCGTGCTACAGATAATCCGGAATGTGATAGATCCCACGGCCCAAAAAGGCCACTCTAATGACCGGCCTGTTTGAGCTAAAATTCAAAATATAATAAATCCAGTCCCAATTTTTATCTAATTTTTTTTATGAATGACACATATTTACTTTAAATAATAAAGAAAAAAAAACTTAAAATTAGACTATAAAATAAAATGTTATTATTCAAATATAATGATACAAAAAAACTTAGTAGCGGACATAGTCTCAAGTTTTTAAAAACTAATTAATAGTAAACAATCTACTATTTAATTAATAATATATGAACATATTAAATTATTAAACATAAAGAGTAAATATTATATCAACTTCTAAATGTTTATACTCATCCAAATCAATCCCTAGATTTCTTAATCACTATTTATTTTTATTTTTTTAAAGAACCCTCTTTCGATATTTATGTGGGAGCCATTTTGATCACTGTATAATTATTTTTTGAAAAAAACTTTCAATATAAAAATTATAAATTTTGATGAAATTTATAACTTTCATGCTTAGTAGCTTTTCAAAAATAGTTTCAGATAAATATTTTGAGGCTTCAAAGTTTTAATGGTTTTTAAAAACAATATATTAACCCGCTAAATTTTGAAACCTCAAAAGACCTATTTTAAAAAAAAATTTGGAAAAAAATAAAAATTGTAGATCTTATCAAAATCTATAATTTTTATATTTAATATATTTTCAAATAATATTTCTAAATAAATATTTTAGGATGTTAAAATTAACAGATAAAAATTATCAACTCTTTTTGGTGTGCCTTATAGCATTTACTCTTATTTTAAAATTGTCATGTGGCATTTGTGTTAATTGATAAGAATTTATAAAGTTATATAATTTTATTTGAAATATATAAAAAATATAATATCGCAAATACATATTTAATTAAAATAATAAGTTATAAAAATAATCTAAATTAGTATAAAAATAATTTATTATGTTATGTAATATTAATTTTTTAAAATAACATTTTACTATAGACAAGAATTTTTAATTATATATATATCATTTAACATCACTTCTCAAATAATTTTTTGCGTACGGTATGTGATATTTTTTTCTTACTCTAATAATATATTACGAAAAAAGTATAATATTTAATAAAAATAAAATTTATATAAAATTAAAATAACAAATACATTAAATTTTTAATATTATTATATGTATATATAATTATGCATATTATTTATAACTGTATATAAAAATAATAATAATAATAAAGATATATTAACATTTTGTCTCTTCGTTCCCGCGCGCTCGAAGCGGCCACGTCGCTCGCTTTCGCGCCACAACATTTCCCGCCACACGTCCTAACCTCTGCCCTTCCCCCGTGTCTCTGTCGCTGAAAATTCCAACTGCAAATTCATAAAACTCCGTCTTCCGTCTTCATTTCCATTTATCTTTCGAGTTTCTACCCGAAGCATTAATCTGTTCAAACAATGGAGGATCAGGCAATGAGAAGAGAACAGCAGGCGAAGGAGTTCGACGACGTCAAATCGGCGCAGAGAACAGGCGGCCTCGCCGACGCGATCTTACCTCATCTCCTCAACATCTACGAGTCTCGCGCCACGGCGAGAGATTTCGAGATCTACGCTCCGGACGCCGTCTTTGAGGATCCCCTCATGCGCGCTCATGGGTATGCATGCTCCACGATTGAGTTATGCTTTTATTAATATTGTTATTTTGAAATTAGTATTACTTAGATTTTGATACAAAATTTTCTTCACCGCAGTATGTGAAATCTTGATATGAATTTGCAATATTTTATATAAATTAGTGACACTTGAGCTTTCTTGATTTTTACCCTTGACTTATAATCGCGTTGCGATACCTTTATATTAATCAGTAGTACCTTAATACTGATGTTAATTCACGATACATTATGTCATCCTGATCGTAAATTGTATAAAATATTAAATAATAGATTGCAGCGTAAATTAGTCTCTCTCTCTCTCTCTCTCTCTCTCTCTCTCTCTCTCTCTCTCTCTCTCTCTGTGTGTGTGTGTGTGTGTGTGTGTGTGTGTTAAAAGATGTTCATCAGCCGGAGGATCAAAAGGTGCTAGGTCACGAAAGGTTTAAGTAAGCGTAACAAAAGCGAGCTTTTCGACCCTAAGAAGATAAGATGATTGATGGTTCCATTTGCTGTCCTGATGTTTGAATCTTTCGACTTCGGCAGGGTAAAGCAGATCAAATCGGCGTTCTATTCTCTCCCCAAGGTTAGCGTCTTCTTCCTTTGATTTTCTTGAATTTAGAAAACATGTGGGCTTTGTGTTATTTGATAATAGAGTGCAGTACAAGTGTCACGTAGCATCCCAGCTAGTTGGCCAAACTTTTATTGTCGATGTATGCGGATTTTTTTTTTTTTTTTTTTTTGGAGAAATTCAGGATGTATAGCTTCCTTTTATGTGGCTATGCAACATGACTTAATTGAGGATGTTTAACTTCCTTTTTATGAGGTGTTTGCTAACTTGGTTTATGTTTTTAACTACGGGAATGTAAATTGTATAGCCCTTTCCCATTGGTGGTGTTTTGTTAGAGGCAATTCCGAAATCATTCCCATTCCATCGAGAATGAGATTTTCTTAGTTATGGGGTTACCCATTGATAATAAGAGGATAGATCAGTCATTGCCCTTTCCGATTTCGATACATTCTGATTCAGACACCCATTCCAGTCCGACAAAACCAATCATAAGTTAGTGTTGATTTTTTTACATGGTCAACTTGTAGGTCGTGTAAAGTTTAGTGCTTGTGGACTAATTTTTTTTTAAATAGAAATTATGGACTAAATATTATGTTTGTTTTTGTTCAGTTCTCTGTGAAATTTTCCTAATAGACTCGAAAGTTTTTATGCATTTGTTATGGAAGTGCTACTTACCGCTGAGATAGAGTTTACCTGTTCATCCCTATGTACCTGAATTATGGTAGTTTACTTCATTGTACAAAAAAAATACTTAGGATTAGTTTAATAGAATCTGATATTTGTTTTTTTTTTTTGTACCACATAGATTTTTTAAGATTATATAGAATAATCATCATACTGCACATAGGATGATGCTATGTTTCGATTGGTAGCCTAATGTTTGCCAAACTTGAGGAGTTGGCTATTCGTCCAAGGATTTCTTAGATGGTCGTTCGTTTCTTCCGCAAAATATGTCGAGTCGAATCTCTACAATCTAAGTATTTGTACGAGTAAATGAAGTATCTCATGCACACCACGTGTTACATTGTGAAAAATCTCCTTTATTAGTTGCTTAATATGTTCCAAGTGCCCAAGCATGCGTAATAATAATAAAAACTAATAAGCAAGTAATATTTTGTTCGATACATTTGATCCGACTCCTACTCTCATTACTTGTAGGTATTTAGCGAGTCTAAAGTCGTGGAGTATAGCGTACAAGAACGAACTATAGAACCTGGGAAAGTTGAGGTCAGCTTAATTTCGCGTTCTGTCGTTCACCTGATAACTAATCCGCTATTTTCTTCTGGTTAAGTTCTTAATTTCCTCCTTTGTTTGTGATCAGATTGTGATTGATAACAAGCAACACTACAAAGTACTCGGGAAGAACATCGATTTAGTAACACTTATCAAGCTATATGTTCAAGATGGAAAGGTTGTGCGCCATGAAGATTGGTGAGCCTTATAACTTTCTTATGGCATGTTATTGCTTCCAAAATTTCAAATGACATGTACACGCAACTTATCATTCCCATTAGTTTTGACAAAATGGGCACTACCTTAATTCCGGACCCAACTCTACTCGGACGGGACTATCTTAGGCCTCATAGGCGTAGTCTTCCATTGCACGTGAGGGAGGGGGGGTGTTGCATGTGGATATATGTCCCTCAAACTGATGCGCAGGGATTCGAAGCTAGATGAGAAGGGTTCTTGAGCCCTCATTCCACTGCGGCATCCTGCCACCCCCTCACGCCCAATATGTCCATGATTCGCGTGAGTGTTGATGTGGCTGTCATTTATCGGTCGTGTTGGATGGTAGCACACTCACCATTTCCTAATGTTCGATATTTGAAAAGGCTAAATGACCATGCGGATTAGCATTAGTCTGATATTTGAAAAGGCATTGCTAGCAAAATTTACGACAACATGGCGTAATAACCGTGTTTCCTTGAAATGTTTCTTCAGGTGGTATAAAAAGCCTCCAATGAGCAGGGACACCATCAAAGTACCTTTAGTCGGTAGGATTATGGAGGGAGCAAGGCGTGGTGCAATGCTGCTCACACACGCTATGATGGGGTTCGGAAAGGATCCGAGACAGTAATACACGTACCACTTAACATTGTAAAGTTAGTTATTAGTAGCCGTTTTAATGCCTTCCATTTGGAAGCTGTGTATTTGGAACTCTGCTTGTAAGTAATTACATACATCGTCAAAAGTGTGTTTGCTGATACTTCTACTGTCTTCTTTGACAACATGAGCATGGTCACTCCGTTTACTAAGGCTGGGGATGGTTGAGATTTACTTCTGTGACTCTCGTGATGGGTGCTAGAGATCCATGTAGTGATGATACCATATTATTTTTTTGAAAAATAAATTGACTTAGGAAAATATAATTTTATTGTGTTTGCTTCTTCTTCTTTTTTTGTTATTTTTGGTTCAAGTTTTTCATTGAAAAAAATTGAGGTTAATGCCCTTAACTATCAAAATTGATGTTTTTTTAATCTTGATAAGTTTCATTCTTAAGAGTAATCTATGTTTAAAAATAATTTATTTTGTAAGCCTTATTAGTTGCAAAATATAACTTTGAAAAAATAATGGTTAACTTCAGCTACTAGTAAAAACAAAAGTTTTGTTTCTTATAAGTTTAATTCTCAACAATAATCTCCTGCTTTAAATCTAACCCTTATTAAATTAGTAATATAATGGAGAAATAATGGTTGACCTACTAAACTACCAAAAACTAATTTTTAACCTTAAACGTTTCATTCTCAACAATAATCCAGCTTAAAGAATTACTTAGTTTAATACTTATTAATTTAATAAATATAATTATTAGACCATTTTTTTCACTACTACAATATTTGCTAACTCTCCATTTACTTTTTACAATATTGCAACTATAAAAAAAAATGCATCAAAACAAAACCACCATTAAAAAAAAAATGCGAAATTCATCAATCAATGGATAGTTTTTCAGCCACTTCTAGTAATACCTATAAATATTACATAAAATTTGAAGTTGTGTTTGTTAGATACTTCAGAAAATCCATGTCAGTTATTTATTTTGTTATATATTTAATATTTTATAATAAAATACTAAAAATCAAAATCAGATATAGGCTAAAAAATAAACGTTAAGCCCAATTAGCTTTAAAGCCTCAATCCTCTACATAAATTAACTTCCTCGCCCATTTCAGCGACCCTCGCCACCGCCATTTCACCAGCGGGCTGAATTTCCTCCTCCCTTGATTGCTTTGCCTCCGGCTTCTGATCCCGCCGCCGAGCGAGGTATTTATCACAGTATTTGTTGGGGTCAATTGACCCCACTTGCTATATGGTGGATCCGCCCATGAGTAGTAGTATTTAAGAAACCTCGTTCGCTAGCTCGATTACTAAATGGAAATGGAGACCGACAACGGCGGCGCACGGTCTGATGTGGCGGTTGTCGCGGCGGCTGCAAACGAGGAAGAGGTGGAAGAGGAGGTGCAGTTTCTAGACTTGACAAGCTGCCAGCTTCACGATCTTAGTGGCGTGGAGATTCCCGAGACATTGATCGAGCTCGATCTCACCGCAAACCGTCTCTCTTCGATCGATCCGCGGATCGGCAATCTCCGCCGACTCAAAAAGCTCTCGTTCCGGCAGAACCTTCTGGAAGATTCCGCGGTCGAGCCCATCTCACAGTGGACCAGCATCTCCTCGTTGCAGGTTGACTTGTTCGTCCATTGTTTTTTTATTCAGTACTAGTACATAGAGTTTCATTTTATTTCTTTTTTTTTCGGAATTGTTATGCATTTTGTGTTCAGTATAAACAAGCAAGTTAATAAATAGTTCAGAGAAAATAATAGTAGGACAAAGATGGCATTTTGTTTAAGGTCACGCGCTGGCGTGACCCTAATTTCTTTTTTAATTGCTCTTTATTATTTTATCTTTTTATCTTTTAAAAATTTTGTATGATCTGATACAGCGATCTGATATTGCCGACCACCATAGATTCCGATATTTACTTTATTAAAAATGGTCAGTTTTTATTCCGTTTCTGATATTACGAATCTTGAGTAGAAGAACAAGAAGAGGGATCCGACTCGTAGCGCCACCATGTCTTTCTCTTAACCACTCATGTTGTGAACATTTTATATCGTGGAGTAGCGCCTGCATGATCCTTTTTTCTTTTCTTTTTTTAATTATTTAATTTTGGTTGTTTGTGTTTTTATTGAATAAATCATAAAATAATAATTTTTATGGACATGTTTTGGCATGTTTGTTGCGTCTCAAGATTGGTACTTATTGTAACTTGGTTCAACACGGCACGTTTCTGCTAGTTGCTTGCTAATATGATGCTGCATGCATATTACTTGGCTTACTAATTTTATATTTGAAAAGCTCTGGATTTTCTATACTTTTCATATTATCACGCATTAACTTAGTGCTTTGAGGTGCGGAGTTCTTTTTAAACTTAAGTTTAGTTAGATGTAACTTTAGGGAATGGCACTCCTGATATCATTCTTGTAGATGGGCCATGTCAACAGGTTGGTTGATGGATTTCCCCTAGGATTAGAAAGTCTTCTAAGCAATGATTACATAAAGTTTGCTTAAGATTTTTGCGCTTGGAGTTAGAAGATTAAACTAGTGAACAAAAAGGGTTCAACTGTTAGGATTGTGAGATGTTACTATGGAGAAATGTTAGATTATCCTGCATCTTGTTTTTCTGAAAACAAAAACACTGCACAAAAGAAAAAGTGGTTTTGGGATCTGTTATATTGAACACTCTGTACATGAAGCTTCTCGATGTTGCCTTATCTTTCTAGTTTAAAGTTCTTTCAGGTATTTGCCAAAATGTACCCCTCTAATTCAAAATGATATTTTTATGCCCTCCTCCTTTGACTCTATGAAATGATGAAATTGTCCTCATCAAGTTAACTGTCCTCATTTTTTAAGGACACGATAAGGGCAATTCTGTCGTTTCACAGATTTGAGGGAGCATATAAAAGGATCATTTTTAGTTAGGGTAGCACATTTTGGCAATTTGGATTTTTTTTGAGGGGCAGTTTTTTTTTTCTTTTTTTTTTGAAAGGGGAAAGGGGGGGGGGGGGGGGGGGGGGGGGGGGGGGGGGGGGGGGGGGGGGGGGGGGGGGGGGGGGGGGGGGGGGGGGGGGGGGGGGGGGGGGGGGTGTTGGCAAATATCTCAAGTTCTTTCTGATGATGTAGGTTAATTAGTATGTGCAGCTAATATTATCTTTCTTGTTTTCTTTGCTTACTAATAACACCTTCTATATTGCAGGAGCTAGTACTCAGGGACAACAAGCTTACAAGAATACCGAATGTTAGCCTTTTCAAGAATCTTCTTGTGTTTGATGTTTCTTTCAATGAGATACATGCTTTGAATGGATTGTCCGAGGTCTCGAACACACTCAAGGAACTATATGTTTCGAAAAATGAAGTGACGAAGATCGAGGAGCTTGAGCACTTGCATGCATTGCAAATCCTTGAACTTGGCTCAAACAGGTTAAGGGTGAGTAGACTTTTGACAACTTCAAGAGAACACTTAACAATGATACATAGTCACTACTCAGCACATCTTTCCCAACTAAAATCATTATTGCCGCCATTAGTTCACATATTGGCGGCAAATTGAAATTTAGCCATTAAAAACCTTCTTAACGACTAAATTTAATTAGTTGCTAAAAATTTAGTCACTTTTGACATTTTTCTTGTAGTTTAATAATGATTGCTATGTGGAATCCTTATATGCTCAAGTATTTTTCTTACTTTTACGAGATCATGAAGCCTCTAGCTATAGATATTTAATGTCATTGCTTTTTATAGGTGATGGAGAACTTACAGACATTGACAAACCTTCAAGAGCTGTGGCTTGGAAGAAACCGCATCAAAACGGTGAACCTATGTGGCCTCAAATGTATCAAAAAGATAAGTTTACAGAGTAACCGGTTGACATCGATGGAAGGCTTCCAAGTATGATATGAGAATCTTTGTGCTGCATGTAGTCCAAATTTAACATATCAGCTCTGATACAAAAATGTATCATTTGAAACTTTGAAATTCATTCCTGCCAGGAATGTCTTGCACTCGAGGAACTGTACTTGAGTCACAATGGCATAAGTAAAATGGAAGGTCTCTCCACTCTACAGAATCTTCGCGTCTTAGATGTTTCGTCGAATAAACTCACTTCCATCGACGATATTCAGAACTTAAGGTAAAATGTTGTCTTTCTTTCAAATGGTTAGTTTTCTACTTCACATGTACATGCAGTTGGCTTCATGGTTTTCAGTGCCGGTCGGCACAGCCCGTGCCAGCAGCTGTCGGCACGGCACATGTCAATAAATTTTATATTGAATTTTTTTAAATTAAATTTTTTTTTTTTTTTTTTTTAAATAACAAATAAATATATATCGGCACAGTCAGCACGTGCCATGATCTGAGTTTACCAAAACTCGGCTCGGCTCGGCACGGCACAGAAATCATTGGTTGGCTTAATAATTGTCTATGCAGGTTGGAGGATTTGTGGCTAAATGACAATCAGATCGCATCTCTTGAAGGCATTGATGAAGCTTTATCCGGCTCAAGGGAAAGCCTAACAACCATATACCTAGAGCGTAATCCTTGTGTAAGAATCTTTAAACCTAGCTCTGAAACAGTGTGAACTGACCCATTTCCTGCTTTCTTTGTTCACCATATCTTTTTAACTCTTATACTCATATCTTTGCTATTTTGCTTCGACACATATGTAAAATACTGGTTAGGGATGTGGAACACATATCGCACTATGGAACTTTCTAAGAACATAGTACCCTTGCGGTGTTAATTGAGCTAATTTCAGTTAATGCCAATTTTCCTACTTTTGCTTAAGTTTCAACACAATTATTCAGATTTGAATCAAGGTACACTTCCTGTTAGCAAGCAGCTTTGGAAGTGATATCCATAAAAGGACCGGTACTTCATTCTTCCGATCAAGTGAGGAAACCATATAAGTCTTTAAATAAAATATCCACTTACGGTTGAGTCGGCGAAAATGGTCTGCTTGAAAATATCACATTATTTATTCTACCAAGACTTGAAAATGTTTTGTATATTATCTTTTTTTAAATATTTGGATGCATTATGTTACCAATGTCGAATAATGTTCTAGTAGAATTACGGAACCAGGTCTTTTTATTAACAGGCTGTTTTCTACCATTATGCTATCAAAATAATGCATGCACTTTTTTAGCAATTAAAAGAAGCTTATCAAAATAACTTCCTTTTATTTTGCAGGCTAAATTGCCAAATTATGTGGCTAAATTGAAGGAAATTTTTCCAAATCTTCAGCAGATCGACTCGGAGATATATGGATGAGATATTGAATTTTGATGTTGTTCAGAACTGGTCCTTAAAATGACTCTCACAGATGCATGTATTTGTCATGCTTGTTACTCTTTCTTTACGATAGTTTGAGTTCTAACATTTAAGTTATTAAAAAAAAAAAAGATAAATGGTATGTCGTAAAATAGAATATAATATATTTCGTCTGTAAAAGTAGTAGATAATGATATGTTAATCAACGGTTTTAATAAGTTTAAGTTATAGATAATAATTATCTTGATGTTTATATAGTTATATTTCCTAGAAAATTATAAAATGTCATTTTTCTCTTCTTCAACAAGTAGCAGTGCTTTGCCCTCTTGTTTTTCTCTCTCCTCCTTGTTCTTTATCAGTTAATATTCTATTTTTTTTCCTAATCATAATCTTTGTATGGCTTCAAAATTTCGATTTTTGTGTTTATAGTTCCTGCGTTCAGTTAATTTCATTTCTATTTGACACACATATGACGCATTTCTATTTGACACAAGTGTGACATATGCGTCGTCCACTAGAACACACATACACACCAACGGCCGATATGTTAGCTTATAAGCTTTCCACTAGAACACACACATATATCAACGGTTGAAATGTTTTAGCTCACCAGGACTATTCTCAGGTCAAGCTCGATCTGATAATAGCTTTATATATATATATATATATATATAATTAGTAAAATTTATTAATCTTTTAATTTATAATTAGAGTATTTTATTATACCGATTTGTCATATATTATATTTTTCTGAAGAATATAAAAAATATCTTAAAGAAATCAGCAAATATAATTACACAAATTCATAAATTTAAAAAAAAAATGTAATTTGAAATCTTTATATAAGGAAGAGAAAAAAATTGACGGTTTCATAACCCTTTAAAAAATATCAACCACATAATATTTATGATAACTAACGTAACTAATTTAAATTTATTTTAACAATTAAATAATTATATTAAAATATAAAATGCTAGCAAATAGAGAATTATAAAATCGTGTATCTTTGTCTTTTTCTTATATCATCTATATTTTTTTTTTTATTTGTGAATTTGTATTTACAGTTTTTTTTATTCTTTTCAGAAAAATATAATATATAATAGTGAATAAATTGTTGAAATAGAAAAATAACTTTTAATTATAATTAAGTTATAAAATTTTAAAATAATTTTTAATTATTCTTTACACACTACGTTCTCTCTCTCTCTCTCTCTCTCTCTCTCTCTCTCTCTCTTCTCTCTCTCTCTCTCTATTAAGTATAAATATATGAAACTATATTATTATAGTATAGTATATATATATATATATATATATATGTAGGATGAGTTGGAAATTGCAGACACAAAAGGTTCGGTTGTCTATAAAAGACAAAAAAATTGGTACACAATACAATCACCGAACCACTTCTCTCCAGCTATGTAGAAACTTGAAACACAATCTGGAAAAAAAAACTGCTGACCAAGCCATGTTCGTCGCTCCAAAACGGTGCAGTCAGCCTGCGTCAACCACCGCTCTTTTAAAAAAGGCGGACTTGCCGATCACCACCCCCCCACCCCCAACGCGGCGCCTTTTCATGTTTCCCCTTTCATCGCACCCGAACGAATTTTTGGTTTTCATCACACCCCCTCATTTTTTTTCTCGACAAAAATGCCTCTATGTACATTTCATTACTTTGACAACCAAAACACCTCTATAGAAGTATTTCTGAAAAAACTTTCAAAATAAAAATTTTAAATTTAAAAAATATTTGTAAATTTCAACATGCAAAAAAAAAAACACATTTGTTAAAGTTTTTTCAAAAAATATTTCTAAATTAGATATTTTAAAACTTTGAAGTATTAACGAGTCAAACCACTAATCCGCTAAAATAAAAAAACCTCCAAAACATCTATTTAAAAAATTTGTAACATTAAATTTTTCGGTGGATGGCCGATCAGTAAGGAATCTTATCGGAGGTGTTCAGCAACAACAATCTTGTCGGGTTGACTGTCCATATATTTTTCCAAAAAAAAAAAAAAACTGTTGATCAAACTTTTAGATGGCTTTATCGTTGATAACTGCCGCACTTTCTCTCTACCTTGTCGTGGCGGCGGCACGTGCCGAACTTTCTTTCTATTTAGGAGTTTTTGCATAACAGCCCTTAGCTAGTAAATCAAAATCAGCCAACCATACTTCCTAAACATATCCAGATAAAAACACGAGCTTTTGCAGTAAAACAAGAATTATGTTATCCTACATGTAAGTTTTCAGATAAAGCTTTAAATTCAACACACTTAAACCATAAGATCCAAATGGATCTTTTTGCAATAACAAGAAGATTTATATTATTTTAAATGCAAGTTTTAGGACAAAATAAAGTTTTAAATCCGATACAGCACCTTGACCATAAAGTATATATCTATCTATAATACTAAAGCGCAAGAGGTAAATTTGATAATTTCTTATTTCTACTATAAGTATTAAATAATTAAAATAAACTTAAATTATATATAATAGCAAACATAAATCTTTTATATTTTATATTTTATAAATTTTCTATTATCTATACCTTTTTATAGTTTTTATATTAATTTTTTTTAATTTGTAGATTGATGTGTTTAGATTTCTTTAAAATTTATTTTTTATTCTTTTCAGAAAAAAATATAATACGTAAAATATCGGTAAAATTGTAGAGAAACAAAAATATTCTACAATTGTAAATTAAAAAAATTACAAATTTTACTAATTATAAAATTTAAAAATAAAAATAATTTCTAATTATTTTTGGTATATGCATCATGTGTGGATCATCTGCTAGTATAGATATAAATAGGAAGCCGCTAACAAGAACTGAACAGACATACACAACAAGTGATTTCTTAGAATTACAAATAAAGTACTTACACAAGTCACCAAAGTTTCGGTCCCGCTCGGCTATCATAAAAGCCGACATGCAAGTCTCTTGTCGCAAACTAAGCCCCCAACTGTGTAGAATCGAATATATATCAAGAACCTCCAGAGACTACTTGACTGTTTCTCAAAAGAACCTGCAGAGGATAAGCAACACTCTGAAAACTCATGACGTCGGACAAATTGTATGAGAAAACAGAAAATGGGATTGCTAAAAGATAAAATGTTAGATAGCCAAAAAAAAGCTCAAAACACTAGGGCTGAGCATTCGGGCCAACCTCAACCAAACCGACCCAAAATTTTTAAGGGCGACCCAAACCGAATACATTCAGACCCGAACCTACCCAAATTTCATTTCAACCCAAACCAACTAAAATTTGGATCAATTCGGGTCGACCCGAATAACAACACAAATTATTTTTATTCAACACCAATTCGGATTCGGGTCGGTCGGGTCGATCCGAATAGTTGTAACATGAATGTTTCTTTTAAAAAAAAAAAATTAGCACATAAAAACCAACGAAAACTAATTAAAACGTGACTCGTGAGGATAATTCGGATCTAATCCGAACCGAACCGAAATTCGACCACCGAACTCGAACTGAATTATTTAGATCCGAACTATTAAAATGCCGACCCGACCCGAACCTAAAATTTTGGCTTTGTTCGGATCGGTTTGGTCGATTTTTCGGGTAGGTTCGGATAACGCTCAGCCCTACAAAACACATCCCAAGATGCTGTTTGCATCATTTTGAATCCTGTCTTGGGATGTGGTTTATGTTGTTTTGGGTGAAAATTTTAGGGTCATCTAAGCATTGGTCAGCGAACTGCCTATGTAGAGCAATACTGGTAGTTTACTCAATTTTTTATTAGGATTATTAGCATCTGTATACCTAGTTGGGTGCTATGGCTGCTTGAGTCACAGCCCAAGTTTAGTGAGAAGACTGCGCCATCTAGGAGTCTCTTCTTCAAAAATGTATGTTAAGTTCGACACCAGAACTCCGCTGCCGCCAACCTGAAAATTAGAACGAAAGCCAACAATAAGAAAATTTATAAACTTAATCCTCTAGACTTATTTATATAAATAGTCAGGGAAAAGGATAAAATATACCAACAGGAAAAAACTCACAGATCTCAGTTGTTGAACTGACTTGTAAAGCGCTTTCCGTGGCACACAAATGACAATAGCAAAGTAATCCACGACAACTTCACCATTGCGTTTGCAATACACTGGACTAATCGTAGGTCCCTGCACATATAAGACATCATTATATGTGGCTAAAAGAGGAAATGTTGGAGTAATAGCACATTATCGTGCATGAAAATCAAGTCATTAATTATAGACACCCAAAATATATCAAGCATGCTTGTTTAAATGATGGTTTATTCTTTTTCCTAATTTTATACTCTGCAACACTACTGAATATTACTCTAGAAAGATGATAAGCAGAGATCCTTGGTTGTAGCATTACAGCAACTGCCTTTTGATTATATTTGATTCCACTTTTTGACAAAGTGATCATAACTGCTACTGATAGACGAAACATAACAGCTGAATTACGCTACCGATATGGCCAAATGTGGGTTAGAAAGACCAGTAAAATAAAAATAACAATAAAATAAATAAGCTCATGATAACTTTAAATAACTGGAGGAGTTTGGTGATAACTTTAAATAACTCCAGGAGTTGGTTGATAACTTTAAAAAGGGGTTAGATGGAGTTGAGTAGCTTCTGGACTTAACAAATTTCAAAAAGTTTGCAGACAAACTTTCTTTTCCAAATTAAGGTGAACTTGATTCAAATATTTCAGTAAAATCCATAGTCTCTATGAATATTTTCACCAAGAAAGTTCATAAAAACAAAAGTAAAAGTTAATAGACACTTATATATGATACTTAAGAATTAAATAGAGAAAGATGTCATACAAAAAGACAAGAACTTTACATTGGTATGTTCAACCAACATTTGCAACAATAAAAGTTAGAAACGGGTAAATCGAAGCTTATATAAAACATGATCATCTATAAGCACATGAAATCCATGATTTCTTGTAAAACTTATACCTGCAATCCAGACAATGATGGCTGACTAAGAACCCTCTCAGCCACTTCTTCTGCACTATTCCCTCTCATGTTTGCAGTCACCTATATATCAAACTTAGGAAATCAACACAAGGTCCTCAACAGAAATAAGCTAATATATAGGCTAACTAAGGGCCTAAGGCCTTTCTCTTTAGTCTTCTGACCATTACGCCTTAGATAACATAAAACATCTCAAAAATGATAAAAATAAATACCGTAAATTGCCCAGTTGCTCTCAAGTGTGCTTCTAATCTTTCGAGTATTTCATGAGTAGTATCCAGCACGCCTCTCCTCTGAATCAAGGATTTCTTACTAGCCACGAGTACAGCCTGCAAATTTATAATCAGGGACATGCTATGGAACCTTACCTTTTAAATAAGTTCTTGAAACACAAAGGTCCAAAAGATGTTCCTAATCATGAATCTGGCGGAATTAGACTCGATAAAAGGAGAGGAAAGTACTTGGCTTTGTAGAACAACTCCGCCTTCAACCTCTTTCAAGTTGTTTTCACGCAACGTTGTTCCACTACTCACAAGATCAAGGATACCATCAGCTATGCCCATCTGAAGGAACAAGAACAATATTTAAAAAAACAGTAAGCTCAGGAAATTATTTGCAGAACTCCAACAATCAAGTCGTGTACTAGTGAGCTCTTTAAATGTAAAGGGGAAAAAAAAAATTATTCCTACAAGAAAGAAACAGCTTATTAACGTCTAGTCAGAAACTCACTGCAGGAGCTGCTTCTAATGCACCATCAGCAGTTGAAAATGTAACATACTTAAAACCATTCTCCCTCATGAACTTAGGACCCAACTGCTCCAAAGAGTATGTAAGATTAGTTTGAACAGATAAACCTGCTAAGAAAGAAGTAAAAACTAACCTACATAGGTAAATCCGGTAGCAATCCGTAGAGGCCTCTCCTCAGTCCATTGAGGCATCTGTGCTAGCTCCCGTAGCGAGTTTACATTCTCGAAGATCCCATAACTAGGAATCTGAAATATACAGAAATGAAATCAATAGCCATTGGAGAGGACTTTCAAAGACATAATGAACCTAAAAAAAAAAAAAACTTACTGCAATAGACAAACGACAATCTCCGTACTCTAATTCCTCATGAACTATAACCAAATCTTCGTTTCCCTGGATACACACACAAATATAAAAGAAAATTACAAGAGATAAGTGAAAAACTCCAACAAAAAATTTTTAACAAGACAACGATAATGCTACCTAATAATACCATAATCAATTAGTTCTTACCTGCCCATATTCACTCACTGTGTCAAGACCAACAATACCAAGGTCCAGGTCTCCCGTCTGCAATTTGCGCACAATGTCCTTTGGCCGTTGAAACCACACCTCTAAGTTGGAGAGCTGCAAAAACAATTTTTTTAAAAAAAAAATTGAAGGATAACATACAGGCTTAAAACTGTCCAAATTAATACTGCAAAGTACTTAGGTCCAAATATTCAAAAATCAAGCATAATAGACCCAGGAGTCACCGATTTGGTCACCTGTGGGATGTCTGCTACGTACTGCCTGAGATTCGATTGTCTAACTCCTAGTTGACAATTCTGCAAACAAAACAAGAAAAGAAAAAAGAGGGGAAAAATCAAAGGTTGTAGACGAGCGAACGATGATTGCGATGGTATACATAGAGAATGAGAGACAGTTTCGTACTTTCAAAATGTTTAGGGTTTCCTCGCCCATACGGCCTCTGTCGGGCGAAATAAGAGCGCACGCTCTAAGATTCAGTGTGCGCCTAGCGCTCGCTGATATGCGATAGATCCACCGTCTTCGCGAGTGCGCGGACTAGCGGCAAGCGGCGCCTGCATCTGCAAGCCACGGCTTGGACGATGCGTGTGCTCGCTACTCGCTAGCCTGGAGCCAACCGCTGGACGTTCCGTACTAGCAACAAGAGAACAGCCTTAAGTTGTAACAAAGTTAATCGGCGGCCTGGCTCCGTGTAACTGGGCCTTGTGGAGGCGGTAGAGGGAGTACGTGCGAACGCGCGGAGAGCCCGTCTTACCAGACCGAACCTGCTGTACACTAGCCCTCAACCAGCGCTTATTCCTTTGTCACCGCTTCGTGCTACTATCATCTGACGCTTAATCATTATTCTATATTTATTATCTTACATAGATTTAACCCGGCATATCAGAATTTCAATTAGTAATTCGAATTTATTTTTATTTTAATACATTAACTTATATATAATAATTATTATAAATATTAAGTAATTTATATTTTAATAAAATTATAAAATTATTTTTAAAATTCTGTCTGTACAAACTATGCTCATAATCTTTTTTATAACGTATACTTTAACTTTCCTTATTTATAAGAGTACTGTTTCTCTCAGATTTTTTTTAATAAAAACGACTATTTTGTATTGCAATTATTCTCTCCACAAAAATAATATCTTATATTACTCGTGGTTACTTAATTTGTCAAACAGTTTGAGTCACCCCTAGCTAGTACAGCTACTACGGCACACGCGTCGTACAAACCCATATAACACACGTAATAATTCTAGAAATACAAGTCTCTAATGACTCGATCAACAATCTGTGCCCTCTACAAAAAAATGCACAGAATAGGAACGCAAATTCAAATATTCTTTATAATTATAATTTAGATAAGCTATAAATTTTACAAATTATAAATTTTAAAAATAATTTTTAATTATTTTGGCACAAACGTTGAGGTTGTTATCTATGTGGTCTTATCGTCGTCGTCCGATCTTATCGAGTTAGATCAGTGTTTTATATATATATCTACTATCGTTAGCTGATTGGTCAGCAATTAGACATTAGTTTTACTATTTCCTCATTTAAAACCAAGTGTTGTCGCGATTATTTTGCTCAGAATGGTGTTTTAAGCAAGGGTCTCAATATATATGTCCATACTAATGTCTGTAGTGTTGCAAACCGTGGGGGATCCGAGCTGGCCCGCACGGTTTGATGTGGGCCGCAAGACAGTGTCTAAGGCGGGGGGGCCGGCCCGCCCCGCCCCTAGCTATGCCGTCTTAGTTTGGCTGGCAGTCCGCCGAGCCGCCAAAATTTATATATATATATATAGTATTGCCCGCGGGCCGCGGACCACCCGCCCAAGCCCCCGCGCGCGTCGTGTGGCCGACGAGACGGACCGGCCGGCGGGCCGGCTCGCCGGACTGCGATACAGGCCGCAGGTCGTGAACTTTTTTAGCAACTCTAAGCGTCTGTCTTCCAATATTATTATTGTACTAGGATGAATAGAGGTGTTGGACTATACTTATTGACATAATTGGTATGGACGCCAATCAATTGTTTCTAATAAAATATTAAAAATGGCTATGTTGTGATAGACTCTGCAATATATCGCATCATGTCCAGAGTACATATATATACGTAAAAATATTAGATATCCGTATTTCTGAAAAGTGAAATTGCCGAATAGTGAAGATTCTTTTAGATCTTACATCGTGTGTGCTATACGCACAGAGCATAGGAGCGTGGGAGACGATGTTCTGAAGATTCCGCAGGCGGATTTGAGGTCAAGTTTTGGAGTATATTGAGACTAGGCATAGGACGAAGGAGAGAATGTTGAGAGATTTGCAGAGACGGCCGCAACGAGCGTAGGTAGAGTTTAGAGTGGAGAAAGTCTGTGGTAGGAAAGGCCGGCAAGGATGAGACCCGTGTGGACAAGGCAGACGGTAGAGAGATCGCCGGCGGCATACGATGGGAGATGTTGGAGTCGATACGCAAAGCTTTCACGGATTAAAGAAAGGGATTTTGCTTATCAGCCCCTCACTTATAAATCAACCCCTGGTCGGACGGACGTAGCATCACATTGTAAACCTCCGTTATAAGGAAGGTTAATATGACATTTTCCCTACAGTATCTAGTACAAGGACTATCTTATAAAATCCTAGTGTAATCAAAACGGCATGATGTGCATGAAGATTTACTATACCGATCTCGATGCACGGCATGTGATGTTAATTGTATTGAGTGTCTTGACGAATAACAGTGCTCCAAGCAAATATGTATTTTTGAGTGAAGATGATGAGCAGGCACTAGAAATGTAGAAATGAACGGCTTTATTGAAGAGATCCAAGAGGAATTTAAAATCCAGATAAGAGAGCAGTTCGTATACAACTCCAATACATTGAATTGCTAAGATGGCAGGTCACAAAGCTCCTTCAATCTATTAAAACAGAAGATAAATAATACTCGCAAGGTATCTTAGATAGCAGCGAAGTACTCCTTGCTTAGTTTCGGGTCTGGTTTCATTGATTTCTCCCCGGGTTTCCATCCTGCGGGGCAGACTTCATCTGGATTCTCTTGGACATACTGCAGAGCCTGTAGAACAGCACAATATTCATTTATCACGTTTAAATAATGTGACGAAATTTTGTGCATTTCAGGTTTTGAGATTTCTTTAGAGTTCAAATTTAGTGGTATAAATCATTTCGAAACGTTATACGGACAACCTAAGGCAAACGTGTCGCTCGCTAATTCTCTTCACTCAATGAAGAGCTGAGCTCAAGGTCAATTTACCTGAAGAGTCCTCAGGGTCTCATCAACGCTCCTACCTATTGCAAGGTTGTTGATGGTTGAATGCTGAATGATACCTTCCTTATCAATAATGAAAAGCCCTCTCAACGCAATACCCTGAAAATAAAACAATTACTGCCATAATTGACAAAATTGAAACAAAAAACAAGGCGAGGGAAAAATTTAGAAATAGTATTGCTTACATATATTCATAATGCAACGCTTGAAATTCTTTTCGAAAAATATCCAAGTATTTGACGAAGGAGATTGGAACAAATACCTGGTCATGAATCAGGACATTGTAGGATTTTGATATGGACTTAGTAACATCAGAAATCAAGGGATACTTCAAATCTCCAAGTCCTCCAGATTTTCTATCTGTTTGAACCCACGCAAGATGTGAAAACTGAGAGCAGCAGAGACTTGGTGTTAGAGAAATTATATATTGCAAAAAGAATAATAGAACAATGATCAGTTACCGGCCCATGTTGGTGGTCATACACAAGAAATATTGCCTTATATGCAGGACATGAGACAACATGCAGTGATGAGGATCACAAACCTTTTACTGAGTTCTTCATACCTTAACAAGTCATTAAGAAGAAACGCCGTCGGACAATTGGTGTACAAGCTATCTGCTACTTTGGAGTTCAATATTTTTTTAATATCTTTGCTTATTGTTACAATATTCAAATATTTTAAGATTAACAAATGAACCATCAAACAGAAGATGCAGAGAAGCTCAAAGTAGCACATATTACCCAGCTTTAATTTTTTTTGTTTCTTCCGAGCAAAATGGCACATAAAGAGAGTTGCATAAAAATTCAAGATCATAATTTAAGAGTATAAAATAGAAAACTCACCACACTGTCCACTGAGACACCTAGAATTTCAGTGTTCAACTTCTCGAACTCAGCATGTCTATCACTGAAAGCAGTAATTTCTGTCAAGACAAAAAAAAAGGTTTTGGTCAGGAAGGGTGTTATTTCAGTTGCTAACATGTCACTTAAGCGGGAGAAATTAGCAACAACAATGCTTTGCTACTCACCAGTCGGACAGACAAACGTGAAATCCAGCGGATAGAAGAACAAGATCACATATTTCTTCCCAATATAGTCGGAAAGTTTGACCTGTAAGAATAAGTACAATCATTGTTCTGCAAGATGGGCTCTCCACGCTCTAGATCTAAGTAAAACGTAGAGTTTAACATAAAAGTAGTCCCAAGCCATTAAAAAAAATGCGAAAAAACAAATATTCTAATGGGACAAAAGGGTCACACTTACAGAAGTAATCCTTGTATTCATTTAGCAATATGACTATAGAAAACAAATGGAACAAATTATTGAAGCACCATGCATTATGGTTGTAGAATAACAATGAAAGACTTCTCTATTACTTGACAAACATTTAAGTAGAAAAAGAATGCACAATGAAGATTGCTACAAATAGTCTGCCAGAAATAATGAACCAGAATCAAAAAGACAAAACAAACTAGCAGAAATCATCAGGTTTGCACAATATACACATATATACCTTCATGAATTCCTGATCGAAAACAGCTTCAGCCTCAAAATCTGGTGCCTTGTTCCCGACCAAGGGCACTTGGCACTGCAGAAATTGTAGTAACCGCGTCAAACAAAACATGAATTGTATTGACAATCTACCATGAAGAAAAAAAAACCTTTATAGCACACATAGTGAAGCGGCAGCTAACTGTAGTCACTGAATTATAACCACTAAAGGCTAGATAAGCATAAATTGAGCTAAATTCTATATTTACCAGAACCACGACAAAAAAGCTAAACCTATCCAGAGAAGAACAAACCATAACTAAACCAAGGCAATTGCGGGTGAACCAGCTAAATAAAAGCTTCAACAACCAGATGTATACCTAAGTACAAGCTACACAATCGACAACTGAATAAATGTCACTCCAAGTGTTCAGAAATTGCAAGCTATCCAATGTTATACAAAAAGGAGTAACCCTAGGAGCGACTGATGGATTCATCAATTACTCAGCTACCTGTACGGAAACCCTAATAATTAAATAGCAATGGATTACCGCATTGACGACGAAGCTCCTCTTGGAGGAGGACTTGGGAGAAGAAGCCACGCGCGAGCTGCGGGGGTGAAATCCACGACGGAGGCCGTGGAAGCTCTTGGGAACTTTTAGCGACTGAGATGAGAGAGAGCGAGATGCGGCGGCGGCGGACTTGCCGGCGAAAGCCTTGGGGTTGGCGGAGAGCACCGACGGAGCGGTGGCGCAAGCCATGGTTGGATGCTGTTAAGCTTTCTCTCTCTTTCGCTCGCTCACTGAGCTCGCAGCCTCGCAGAATGTGTGCTGTGTGGATAAGCGGCGGGTGAAGTAGGCGTCTACCGCGGATGCGGATCCTCTGCGTCCGCGCGCTGCTGCCGTTCGCTGCACCCGCCATCTCATCCGTCCATCTATTTTACCACCTATCTCGAGACAAATAATCAAATTTTTGTTGTTTCATTTGACCTATTTTTATACGTTTTTTAAAAAAAATTTGAACTACAAAATTATAAATTTTGGTATGATTTACAACTTTCTAGTTTAATATTTTTCTAAAAAATATTATATAATATGTCAAAATGATAATCAAAATTTTAATTATCATTTTGACATACTATTTAATATTTTTAAAAAAATATTGAACTAGAAAATGTAAATCATATCAAAATCTATAACTTTATAATTTAAAATATTTCGTAAAATTGTTTAAAAGTAGGTCAAATGAGTTATAAATTTTATATAATACGAGATATTATACAAAATTTACAGTAACTTATTTGACCTTATTAGGGGCTGTTTACTTCGCGCGGAAGCCTGAGAAGTGAGAAGAGAGAAGTGAAAAGTGGGTGAACTGTGAGAACTGAGAAGTGGGTGAGAAGTGGTGTTTTGAGTTTCTCTGTTTACTTGGGATTGTGAAGTAAAGGTTGTAAGATAGTTTCTTTGTTTACTTGGAGTTGGAAGTGAGGGCTGAAAGATAATTTTTTTTATTTATTTAGAATTGGAAGTAAACTGAAACATAAAAAATATATTATATTTATTTTAAATTTATATTAAATATTTATATTAAATTATATATTATATCCTATCTTATGTAATGTATTTCCTCATTTAATATCTTAAATTTATATATTAACACATATATATTATATTCACAGATATGTTATATTTATATATTTTTTATTTTATAATGTATTTAAATATATATCAATAAATTTTGATATTCTTGAATACAAAAATTTATAAAGAGATAAGTTCTAAAATTGAACACAAAAAGTATTGAATACAGAAAGATTTGTATTGAATAAAAATTTATCTAAAAAAGTTTATTATTACTATACAATGTATCTCATTAAAAAAAAAATAATTGACACTTGTACAAGTATTTCAACCATTGACTACAGTGGTCGCCAAAGGAAGGAGAAGAAATCGCGAGAACACAACTGAACTCACGCGCGGAAGACAAAACGAGTTCGCCCACTTCGCAGCTAAAAGCTGCGAAGTGGGCGAACTCAATTTATTATATACTCGCGGAACTCAGAATTGAGTTCCGCGAGTTCCCGCGGCGAAGTAAACAGCAAAACTGTGTTATGAGTTCCGAGTTCCACGAGATCCACCAGTTCCGCGCGAAGTAATTTTAAAATTTTACGAAAAATTTGATCTACTTTTAAACAATTTTCCGAAAAATTTTAAAATATAAAGTTATATTTGATGTGATCTACAATTTTTTAATTAAATAATTAAAAAAAATCAAATAATACGTCAAAAATGATAATTAAAATTTTGACTATCATTTTGACATACTATATGATATTTTTTTGAAAAATATTGAACTAAAAAATTGTAAATCATATCAAAATTTACAACTTTGTAATGCAAAATTTCTTTTAAAAACGTATATAAATAGGTCAAATGAGGTAACGAAAATTTTATATATCATCTCAGAATATGTGCTAAATTAAATGGACGGCTGAGATGGCGAGTGCAGCGAATAGCAGCAGCGCGCAGACACAGAGGATCAGCATCCGTCTACCGAATCCTAAGTGCGACTGTGGTCATATAGTAAATATAATGTATAAATAAATAAATAAATAGTTTTTACAAATTTAACTATGAAAAATAAATTTTATATATATATATATATAATGTAACTTTCATACTCAAAGTATTTCAAATTGTGCTTAGTAAAGAATAAATATTTTTAGACTCAGATATATTCATGCCTTTAAGATTATTTTAATATTTACCAAATTTCATAAAATATTTTGGCAAAAATTAATATAAAATTATAAAACGTATAAAAAATTTATATGAGAAATATGCACACTTCGTCTTCCATTGTGATACATTGAAGAAAATTTTGAACGTAAATTTTTGGAGCTCTCAGCTGGGGAGTGGGGACATTCACTATTTGGACTCAACACCAAATCGGAATGGCACACATCAAATAATGTTAACCAATCATGTTAACCTTAAGGTGACGTTTGGTTATTAAGTTTCAATTGTACTGAGTATCAGAATTGAAATACAATAAAATCAGAATAGAATCATAACATCATAGTTGTGTTTGGCTTCAAAATTACAAGTTATATTATACTTGAATTATGGACTAAATTTTAATTACATTTAAGTCTTTTCGCGGAGGGTGTCAAAAGTTATAAAAAATATATTAAAAGTTATCAGAAAGATATGAATATATTATTTTTTTTATCAAGAGGGTGTTTAAAATTAACAAGAGGGTATCAAAAACTTAACTAAAATGTGTCAAAATGCAAGATGTTGGGCGCATATCGGAGGTGTTAAAAACTCATCAGAAAGTGTTAAAAACTCAACGTAATGTTTTAAAGTGACTAAAGTGTAAAAAAAATTTGGAGAGAATTTAAGTGATGTTGAAACAATATAGAGAGACTGCATCATCCGTTATAATTTTTATATAAAATTAAGGAATAGAAATAATATTCTAATTAATAATTACTATTAAATTATTTTTTATCGTAACATAATAAATAGGATTAGCAAAATACTGTAATTATTTATACTACCACGAAAATAAAGTATTATATATAATAACAACAAAAATTGATATAAAATAATAAAATCTTAAAAAATTAAACACAAATTTAGATTAAACTAAAAAATGACAAAAACTAAATACAATAGATGTTGTAATTTTTTTTACTGTAGCATATTATCTTAAAAATTTTAATATAGTAGTGATGAATTAGGTGGATTCTCTGGTCCTATTTTGGTGGAGATATCCGGTAATTATAATTTTTCTAATAATAGGAATTAAATTCTTATTTCAAACTGTTATAATTTCAGTATTCTTTCAACCAAACACCTACAATCTAAATAAATTGTTACAATTTTCATTCCATATAATTAAAATACCAACCAAACATCCCATAAGTTTTAATATACTTGATAGGGATGCCATTTATTTTGGACCCGATTGGAAATCCAATTTTTCACAAAGAAAAAAGTCAAGTCCGGACACAGAGATTTACCGTCGGGATTGAGGATGGGTTTAAAACGTTCTTTGTTTGGTCGGCCTTGTTTTGGGAATTAAAATGAGCGACAACTCTTACCACGATATATAGAAGATTTTTCTTTGAAAAATTTTACCCCATGTAAATTCGAACCCATATGATGACACCTAAAAAATTTAAACTAGTTCATATCCGATTAACCCAATAAGTCTATAGAATTCGGCCTTCATCTAAATGTTTGCTTGCATAAGAAGAACCCTGGGCAAATATCAAATTAGTCCCTAGCTCTTCTACTCATTCAAATCAACCCTTAGATTTTTTATTTACTGTTTAAACCACTGTATAAGTGTTTTGACCATTGATAAAGTCATTTTGACCATTTTTGTTTATTGTATTGGTATTTTAAAAAAAAATTAAAATTAAAATTATAGATTTTGATGAGAATTATAACTTTCATGTTTAATATTTTTTTTAAAAATACTTATAAATAAATATTTTGAGATTTTAAAGTCTTAATGGGTTTCATTATTAATCTGTTGAACTTTGGAGTCTCAAAGTACCTATTTAAAAGTACTTTAAAAAAAATAAATTGAAAGTTATAGATTACATCAAATTATAATTTTTTTGTTGAACATTTATTAAAATAATACTTTTAAAAAATAAGTATTTTATGACATCAAAGCTAACGGATAAAAATAATAGACTTATTTGTCGAGTATGGAAAATGGAGGGGCTAATATGGGAGTCTCCCTCTCCCAAGAACCTTTGCATCTGCAAGCTATTTATCAATAATAAATACTACTCTTCATCTCTCCTAAAAGCTCTACTCCCGCAATTAGAGATAGAAAATAGTTGCCAAGAACAATGTCTAAGATAAATGATGAGGCTTTCATCTGTTATAATAAAGTTTCAAATTTGAACCCTAGAAATGTGGCTTTTATAGATATGAAAATTTTATTTAGTTGCATTCAATACAAAATAATATAGATTTACAAATCTGCCCAAAATAAAAGACCTGCACTTCTTAATTGGTAAAATATAAATCATAATTATCTATAAATTTATCTGCTACTATAGTCTTAGAAAATAAACTTATTATTAATAGAATTTTTTTACGATAATCTCAAAAAAAAATATACTCTTTGTCTTCTTCTTTCCTCCTCGTTCGCATGCATTATTTTTTAATATCTAATTTTTTATAGTATACTGTACAGATAAAAAAAAAAGAGGAGTTTTGCTGAAAAAGCCTAAATTCTTTTTTAATATACTGCACCAAGGACCATCATATACTGCACATATAAAAAAACAGGAATTTTGTTGAAAAAGCTCAAATTCTATTAAGTTCTTGAATTTTATAAAATTTTTTTTAAAATTATTTAAAAAACACACGCGTGCCCACGCACACACACACATATATATATACATGTTTTGAAAAAAATTAAATACGAAAAACATAAATTTTGGTATGCTTTCAAAATTTTGTGTTTAACGTTTTTAAAAATAGTTGAATACTTCAAATTTTTATAACTAATAAGATTTTATAGTCTTAAATTATCTATTTAAAAATATTTTTTAAAATAAAATTAATATAAAAATTGTAAAGTACATCAACTTAACTTTATTTATTTCAAACTTTTAAATATAATTTGATATATATATTTTAATTTAATTTAATAATTATTTAAAAAATTACAAATTTATTTAGGAGGTCGTTATTAAACTATGGTCAGATTTGATATTATTCGAAAAATAGAGTGCAGATGGGGCATGTGAGCGGGCATAGTAAAGCTGTTCAAAAATTGCATGAAGGTACGAACTTAAATGTTTTTGTAATTTGGCCCTCACGTTTCCCTCCATAGCACGAACTCTAATTTCCCTCCTTGACCCTCTTTCCCTCGATTTCCACTCTCCTTCTTAAGCAGTCCCAGCAACCCTCCTTCTCCCCTAAATCCTCAGCCACAATCTCATCTCATCCACCACTGATCTTACCTCAGTTTCATCTGATCTTGATCCCGTCTTCATCATCGCCTGCGATTCTTCCAAGTCACTCGTTTTTTTTGTGATTTTTCAAAACTATTTTTTCATTGTCTGGTGATGTCTAACAGCGGCGGACCGGCGGCGCGGCGGCAGCTGCCGTTCTCGACGGCGAAGCCTCCTTTTGTGGCTCCCGATGACTACCATCATTTCGCCTCCGCCGACGAAGCTGACGGCCGCAGCAGGATGACCGAGGCAATCGTAATTAAAAATTCTGTGAGTTCACCTCCAGCAACACATGGTTCTGTCACTTGATCTTCGTTGTATTGGTGGATTTGTGGGTAGCTGTACATTGTTTCTTTTGCGCTCAATTTGTATAACTGTTGCCTGGTTTAATTGGATGAACATTAGAATGTGGTTGCTGAAATAAAATTCTTGTCCAGTTTACTGATGAGATCTTACTCTAAATTCTGTAAGCACCTAAAAGAATTGCTGATGAACCTCGACCTAGAATTCAATTAAGAGTTCACTTACTTTGTATGGACACTTTCCTAAGATTACGGAGTAATATAGTACAAGTCTCATCACATGTTTATTAAATCCTTTCAAACAACTCGACCTAGCTTGTTCATTGATCGTAGTAATAGCAGTATTTTGCTGAGTGAGAATGTAACTCCATTGCTGAGACATAGGTGCCTAGTGGCCTAACAACTAGGCCAGTAGGCTTCATCTGTAAACAAAAGCAATAACAAGTTGGCTTTGCCCTAAATTTCTGCCACTAAAAAGTTGGCTTTGCTCTAAAACAAAATCATTAACTGGTTGATTGACTTCTCCATATGTTGATAGTTCATCAAAATCACTTCATGTTTGCAGTTGAAAAGAAAGACAGGATGCGAGCACGTTTACACTGCAGAATCAAGTGCATGTTCATCAAGTTCGGAATATGCACAAGTGATGACTACTCCCACAAAACCAGACTCTACAGTGAAAGGTAGTAGAATGTGTTCCAAATCCAAAGTTTCCAAGGGCAAACCTTTGCAAACACCTGTGTCAAATGCAGGTGAGTTTCTCTTAACCATTCAGTTATGTTCAAGTGCTTCCTCAGAGTTACTTGTAGCTTTGCTTTTCCAAGAAGATTTGCCTATGTTTGTTGAACTCTTTGTGCCCTAGGTCGCATGCTGCAGTACTCTTATGGTGCAGATGGATGATTTTTAAAATGATTTTATCTGCTTATTTTGTAGGTTCTCCTTCTGGCAATCCTTCAACTCCTGGTGGTACTTGCCGTTATGACAGTTCACTAGGTAATGCAAATCGACATAGAATCAAACTTGTTTGTTAAGAGCCGGATAGTTGGAAGAACTGACGGAAACCATGCTTGTCTATGATGTTTCCAGGGCAATTGACAAAGAAGTTCATTGGTTTGTTTGAAAATACACAAGATGGCATACTTGATTTGAATAAAGCAGCAATAGCATTGGAGGTCTGTGAAAATTTGTCGTGTAAGAAAAATTTCATTTACCACCTATTTGGAGGTTTGCAGAAAACCATCTTGCAGGGAAACCATAGTTTTCTTTGTTGAATGAAATGCTGTGATGGGTTTACTTCACCCACCTCAATTTGCCTTCTCTTTTGCGAATACCCACCTCAGTTTTCTTAAGAGGAACTTTATCGTGGTTTTGTTCTGCCTGAATTAACATGTAATTATTCAAAATAGTTTGAACTTTAATGGGGTGAACCTAACTGCGCACTGGTATAAGCCCACTCCTCCTAACGCACAGTTGTAAATTCGAAACCTGACAAAGCCAGAAGGGAGACATCCTCCGCAAGTTAACGGGTATGGACGCGTACCCATAACCCCCCATCCAGAGCTTGGGTTTAGGAGCACTCGTGCACTGGGTTCACCTTTTTTAGTATTTGCACCTTAAGTTCTTTTCTTATATATATATATATATATATATATTGTTAGCTACTTGAGCACGGCAAGTTCTCGTCATTTTAAACCATGTTCAGAAATGACTTGCATTATTTATGTCTTGTGGCCCTCTGAAGAGCTCTAAGCATGTCATATGTCAATTTCTTTAAATGAATAGCAGAGGCAACAAATCTTAAGTGTTAATTAATCACAATTGTTTATGTTTTTACCATAAGAGCACAATGTTTTTCAGATAAAGAAAAGTAGACAAACTGCTATTTGTCTTTTTCTTTTTATCCACTTGGCATGAATTTATGTGATGGTTCAGGTGCAAAAAAGGAGGATATATGATATCACGAATGTGCTTGAAGGATCTGGGTTGATAGAGAAGAAATTTAAGAACTTGATACAATGGAAGTAAGGCAACTATTTTCACATTCGAAAAACCTGTTTCTCTTATCTGAGTTACTCCTGTATTTCCAAGCACTGAGGAACCTTTTGACAGGGGATTTGATGGCTTGGAACTAGGAGGTTTTGGTAAAGATGTTTCGACTTTACAGGTAACTGGAAAACTGTAAATTCAAATCCATTCATGCATAACCTTGCTTTTTATCGGGGCACCAGCAAAGGCCTTAGTAATTTTTCATGCAGTTAATTTGATGTAAAGTTCTTGACTTAGTTGCATTGTTTTGGCAGACAGACATAGAAAATCTTTCCTTACAAGAACGCGACTTAGAGAAACAGATAAGGTATCAAGTAGGCAAAGTGGCACTATACTGCTTTTCCTGAAGAAAGTTTATCTAATGTTAGAGATTCTTAAACTCATTGCAGTGAATTACAAGAACGACTAAAGGAGTTCAGTGAAGATGAAAGTAACCAAAAGTAGGCCAAAATCTCTTATTTTATTCCCATAAACCTAAATATTATTAGGGTATTGTTTTAACTATCTTTACTGTGTCTAGATGGCTTTTTGTGACTGAAGATGATATTAAAGGCATACCTTGCTTTCAGGTTTGTTTTTGTACTGCCTTCCCTTTAGCATGCTAACATCATAAACAATTGAAAGTTCGAGTCATCTTGGTTACCTTGCAGACATTATTGAAGTTTGTACATTCTTTCTTTGCAGAATGAAACCCTAATAGCAGTTAAAGCACCCCATGGCACTACTCTTGAAGTCCCAGATCCTGATGAGGTCATAGAAACTTTTAACAATAGTGCTGAGGTTCTTTTCAAAATTGCATTCCTGAATAGCAAAATTTCCCCTTCGAACGCGCAGGCTGGTGACTACTCTCGAAGAAGATATAGCATAACGCTTAGAAGTAACATGGGTCCAATTGATGTTTATCTTGTCAGGTAATGCCTTTTGATGCTAGCTGTAGATGCAACCATGTATCTGACTTACACATATGGACAAAGCAAAGCTAATTTGCAATTTGCAGAATTGTGCTAGCTCTCATCGTTTTCATTTAACATGTGATATCAGTCAATTTGAGAAGTTTGAGGAAACGAATGCCACTGAGATGCCTCAAAATGTTCCAACCGATCCAAATTCAGGGTGCAATGTGCAGTTGGCAGCTGGAATGGCCCAAGATAGCACTGGCACAGAGACTGATGTTGAGGTTCATCATGCCCAAAGAATTTGCCAAGATCTAAATGAATCTCACGATTTCGAGATGACAAAGATTCTTCCCATTGATGTGGATGTAAGTACAGTTTGTCTAAAGCATATCTATGAATATTTTATCTATCATTGATTTACTTAGTAGTTTCTGATGGAAATCTGATTCTTGCACTCTTAGTTTGTTCAAGGTCCAACGTCTAGTTTGTTCAAGACCAAATTTTCTGATAGTGCTGGTGTTCAGTCTGTCATATGTTTTCCTTGGTCATCAAATATGCATTGTATTCTTATAGCTTTCTGCATAATTATAAAAGGGCAAATGATCATACATCTTCAGAAAAAGAGGGGAATGCTTTTTACCACAAATTTGGCCTAGAAGTTAGGACCGAAGTGCTCTAAAGCTCAGTCAAAAAACGGAGGTTCGCCAAAAAAGGAATAACTTCCGTGCTAACTTTTTGTAACGTAGAAAGCATGAAAACACTCCAGGGGCATGGCTCCAGATTACTTACAGCAATAGTCCACTTCATTCTATATTGATTCCTCAAGGCGGCAATAATATGCATCAAGACATCATTTTTAACTACAGTGCGTTTGTTGCAGGTTGATGCTGACTACTGGCTGTTATCAGATGCAGATGTGAGTATTACAGACATGTGGAAAACACAATGTATCCTTAATGGTTGCTATTTTTATTGTTGTTACTACCAAGGTTTAAGGTGCTTTGTCGAGCTGCGTTTCTGTAAATTTCAAACTCGAGATGTGCCGATAGTGCCGATCCATACCTTTTTTTTTGTTAAAAAAAAAACCATCTTTTAAAAACAAAACAATTTAAAAAAAAAAAAAAAAAAAAAACCTTGCCAGCCCTTTTTGGGAGGGAGAGAGAGGAGAGGATCGTGGGGGCAGCATCTGTGTTGGCTTCTCCCTTTTCTCTCTTTTGTTTTAAATGAAAAAGGGTGTTGCACCATGCTATGCCGGGCGGCTAGAAAGGCACAGGTCATCTGTACCGACGAGACAGACAGGTACGACAAAATATGACTGTTCCGGCTGTCTCTGTGCCGGATTCTGGTGGATCCGGCACGTGTCGGGTATGATACGTGCTGCATGGCATCTTAAACCTTGGTTTCTACTACTTATCCATTTGGATCCATAAATTATGCAATCCTTGACTTCGATCCAAGCTGAGTTACAATGGGATGTTGTGGATTTACCGAATTCAGAAGATCTATTGACCAGTGCAGTTGTCGCTCCTCACTCTCAAACTCCCATCTAGCACAGTTGATATTCCACCAAATACGATCTTGAATAGACGAACTGATAGTCACCTGTCGAGCTCCTTTATGATTAACTGCAGCATTCCTCTTCTTTTCTTTTATTTGTCTTTTCTTTCTTCTTTTTTTGGCCCGAGTGCACAAGCATGTTCATGCAGATGGCAAGGGAGATGATCAGCATCCTGTTTCGACAATTGAAAGATGGATTCACAAATGAAAAGAAGTAACGCTATCTTTCCGTCCAAGGAAACAAAATTTTTACACTTTGTTCGCCAATTGAAGTTAAAGATAGCAGCGAGTCTAAATTTTGCACTTTGAATTCTTTCCATTCTTCTTACAATCAGGTAGAGAAAATGCAATCGACATTCGAGATTCTACTTCTTTAGAATAATTCCATTTTTTCGTATTTAAATTTTAAATTGGGACGACCTTGTAGCATATACTCTTATTTGTTTATCAATTCTCTGTTCTATTTGGAAATCATTGTGTTATATCTGTTCATACATGATAAGCTAATATCCTTATCACCTGCTGCATCATCCAAGGTAACAGCAAATGTTCATCTTGCAATATGATTGAGCTTGTTTCATCTTGAACAACTGCTGGCTCGGCATATCTATGAGCAAGGAACAAGGATGGATTTTATTGCCTGAAAAATTGAAGGCAAGTACACTTTTTGTCTTATTTTCTTTCTTCCCTGTCCAACTTTTGCAACTGTAGGAGTCATAGGTGATAGGATGTCGCACTAGATGGATTGAGACTGGAGATTTTTTTTCATTTCGGTTCGACTTTTTATGTTGTTAGTTGTATAGTTGCTAATATTATACTGATGGATACGTGCACGCACGTTCCCTCAAGTGGGATGTGATACTCTTGAGGTGACAATAGTTTTCTTGAGAAGTCAAATAGGGGCAATTGTAGGCAGAGCTTTAGATTCGAAAAAATTGTAGGTAGAACTTTAGATTCGAAAAAAAATAGTCATATAGTAGTATATTTGATAATATTATACTGGCGGATATGTGCACGTGCGTTTCTTTAACTGGGATGTGATACTCTTGAGGTGATAATATTTTCCGTGAGGAGCCATATAGGGCAGTTGATTCGGGAAAAAAAAAAATCTAGAGTCTTAAGGAAAAGTATCCGGATCCAAAAAAATGTCGGAGTCAAAAGTGATGGTCGGAGGAAATCTGAAATCTTAACAGAGAAAAGCTGCTTTATTATGGAATTATGGGCGATGTAAGTCAAAGCAAATGTTCCTGACTTTCCATCCAGCCTCATCTGTTTAGAGGGGGGAAAAAAAACATAGGATTTTTAGCAAATTTATATTCATAGCAAATGTGTATTATAATAGAGTACCTTGTGCCTCTATGTGATGGATAACATTATAAATGTTTATAATCGATCCGTTGAGCCACAACTAAGTAATATAGTGTGCCGCCTGTTCAAGATGGATTGTTTTTTTTTTTCCCGCAACATGTCAACGATCTCAATAGGGTCAAAAAAGGATATCGCTTCAGCATATACCTAATTTTCTTTTATATCGTTTCAGCTCCTTTTAAATGTATATATTATCATATTAGCCTCTTTAAAATGACAGTGGTAGAGATATGTGTGCAATAATATTGTTGAAATGGATATATTACGTTGTAGGAACTCGAGTAAAAATAAAAGCACCATATTCATATATCAATATAAGAGATAGAGATAAATTGATGGAAAAAACTACAAATTTGAGTGTATCATATATAAAAAGACATAAAGAAACTAAACTAATAGTTACCATCAAAATTTTAAACTATTATACTTTTATGCAACATTGATTGTTATTATCTTAGTATGTGTTGTAGGTTTATCTAGGGGACTACAAATAAATCATAGTTTTGTAGTTTTTTTTTTTTTAAATTTATCGGTGATTAGTGTAGTGAGAATTTTGAATATATATATATATATATATATATATATTTGTATATTTATTTTTTCTAAAATAATATCAAATTAGTTCTTTTTTAAAAATTAGTTCCTATTGATGTCAGTAATTCTGAATTACTAATGTCAGTAAAATTAGGGTTGATTTGGAATATTTAAGGGGCTATTTAAAAATCTTTCAAGAAAAAAGGCTAATTTGGGTTTTTTCTTAAAAGATAAACATGATCTCTCTAGATCGCCGCTGCTTTCTGCTTGTCGTCCTCTCTGTTGTAAGCAACAAAAGTCAGGTGTTGACTCAACCACTTCGCTATCGTCTAATCGGTCCACCATTTAAACTTCAAATCTCTACCATTCATCATTCATTCCACCAAGCAACGGCTGGGATATCATCGGCGTATCAGCGTGAGAAACCAAACTCCAACGCCTGAACGTGTCACTACATTTAGAGACTCGACGTGCCTGGGGACGCGCACCCAATTATTGGACTTTGTTCAATGTCAGAGAATGTTCAATGTGCAACTAATTTAACCAAAATCTACCAAATTATATAATTAAAAAAAATTAATATTAAAATTAAAAAATTTTGATAAAAATTTATAATTTTAATATTAATTTTTTTAAAAATAGATATTTTAAAATTTAATTTTAATAAATTTAAAATAAATTTTAAGAATAATTTTATTAAATACTAGAGCTCAAATATATCTATTTAGACCTATAGTTTAGAAAAAATTTTAATATAAAATTATAAATCTTATCAATTAATATTATAATTTTTTTAAAAAAAATAAATTTAAATATTTTTTTATTTTAATTATACGAATTAGCAGGCTTGATAGATTTATTGATGGCATCGACATTACTCTTAAAAGAAATCATTCCAAAAACTACGGTTGGGGCAATTATCATAGCATTGCAAGGCATCTTATATGATTTAAGTTAGTATTACTGGTGACTGAGAAGTAACATAGTGGTGTGTGTGGATACTTAATATTGCATGCGATTAAAATTAGTATTTTTGGGGATATTTATACTGTCATTCAAATAAGAGGCTAAGATTGATATCATGATGTGCTAATACCTATATTAATCCAACGGGCCATATTTGCCGAAATCACAACCATAAATAAGCTGCTGTTGATCGGATCATCATCAGATCCGTGGATTCCTTCGCTTTCTGAATTTTCTCTCTATGATGGTGGGCTCGATGGCGCCGCCGTCGAGCACGAACACCAAATGCTCCGCCGGGCCAGCGGCGGCGGCGAATACCGGCGACTTCCAGCTCCACCACTGGCGCTCCTCCTCCCTTCGTCGTCGCGCGATCAGCTCTATTCCACCCGCGATCTCTATTCCTAACTCAAACGGCGACCACAACCACCATCTAGAGGTGCCGAATTGCTCTTTGTCTGCGCCAACCTCGCCGTCCACGTCATCGAACTACACGAGCCTCCGAGACATCATCGGTTCGCCGTTCTCGATCTCGTCTCCGTGCTCCAACTCCGCCGCCGCGACGCGTGTCCGCAATCGCCTCGTCGTCCACGCAGCGCACGCTTATCTCCAGCTCACGCCCTCCGGCGCTGAGAGTTCCTCTTCTCACCACCATCATCACCACCGCAAGGGAGGTGCCACCTCTATCCGGCGATGCTTCTCCACTTGCTTCAGCTTTCTCTGCCAGTTCTTCGATTCCCTCCGGCGATCATCTTGATGGTAACTTCACGTCTCATATGACCGTCTCTCTCCCTCCATGTTTTACATCCTCACATTTCTTAACAATTTTTAATAGATCTATGTACATAATTTATTAGTTGCAAGTGATGATGCAGTACAGAAATTGGTCAGAAAATTAGTCGGAAGATTTTTTCGACGAAGTTTTTCTTTAGCAATTGTAAATTCTGGGGGTACATAAAGAAATCAGAGTTGATAAATTCCAATTTTGAAGCACAGAAATTAAAATTTCTTCGAACTTTTATCCTTTTCCCCATTCGATCATTGTTATCTGTACATGCCATGCCATAAAATATGGAGATAGATGAATACAACAACTAAAAAAAATGAAAAATAATCTCAAATAATAGAAGAACAAATGAAGTGAATGAAATTTCTAATATGGAGAAAATTCAGCACGACTAAGTATATATATGCAGTTATGAACCAACATTCTGAAACTCTGATGCGTTCACATTTTTCACCCGTGCTTCACTAGTGTTTTCTTCGAGTTGGACCCCAACCTTTCTTGTTAGACACCTGAGGCTCGGGTGGTGCGGACGCTGCCTCCGCCGTGAGAAATGCCTCGACGGCGGAGTAATCCGGTGGCAGTATCCCCTTTGTGTCTTTGGACGACTTAGATTTCCGCTGTTGTTCCTGATATGAGAAGAGACAGAGCCATATTAGAAGTTAATAAAATAAAAAACAGCTCAGAGCCAAAAAAAAAAAAAAGAAAAAATGCTACAGAAAGAGACTGATAAAAAGAGCCACGCAGGTAATACATTGCTTGGCATTGTCATGTAATATGACTTCACGTAGTTGTGGTCCGAGAGATCAGATTGGGTTTGTCTGTGGCCGCAATCCTGGCCACAGATCGGTGTGTGTACAAATTACGAAATTTTATATAGAATTTTTATTATCACATTTGATATGTTTTTAAGGATTTTATTGAAAAATATTAAACTATAAAATTATCAACGTTTTTCATACAAATGCTTCGAAATAGATCAAATAGACGATAAAAATTGTATATAAAAATCTCTTGATTTATAGGACGCAAATTTGTGGTCAATATTTCGGCACGGCCAAATCCTCTGTTGTCGCAGCAGAGGATCCCATCCGGTGGTCCACTGATTTATGTCACCATTTAACAGTACACAGGACCAGGATAGTGCACAACATTTGTAAATATATTAATTTAAGGACCAACATTTAAACATTTTTAAATTTCTACTTAGAGATAATCCCTACGCATAGCTTCTACAAAGTGTTGTTTTTTCAGAAAAGTCGATCAATAAGTTATGATGCTTTTCATGGCATAACTAAATCATCATCGAAAAACTATGGGTGATAACAATTAGAGAATAATTAATAAGGCCCAGTTATCTTTTTGGGTACATCATAAGCCCCAATTATCGGATACAGCTAAAAATCTAAGAAGTGAAAAAAAAAACAACACACTATCCATTCTGTGAATTCTTTTCGAGGCACATAGACCTAATGTCCAGCATTCTATTTAAGGGAAAAGCAAAAGAAAGACAAAAACAATAAAAAGCAAATTATTTTTTATTTTTTAAAAAGAAAGAATTGGAAGCTACTTTATCTACAGATACTACTACAATAATACAGAATAAATAATCATTTTAAAGAAAAAAAAAAGATGAAAAAGGAATCAGAAATTACCTCAGTGCCTGTTAACCTTGGAGTTTGAGAGGTCATGACATACTGGAGGATCTCTAGAACCATGGATTGACCCTTGCTTGTGAAATTCTTGATATAAAAGAGCAGCAAATCTGCAGTCTTAGCTCTCATGACCTTGAGCTTTTCTTCGAAGTCTGGCTCATACTTAGCTACATATGGCTGCAATATCTTCTCATATATGAGGGAGCTTCCCTGCAGAAACACCAAGTTCTGTTTAACAATCAAAACACATAAAAAAATCTCTGTTTGAATGTTTAGTTAACTTCATATTACCCTGGTTTGCGGGTACCATAAGTAGATAAAGAGTGCCAGCTTCACTTCAGAATAAACGGGCAGCCTTCAAAATATCAAGAGAAAAATGTTAAGAACTCGATAAGATATTTACTTGTCTACAGACTATTTAAATTTTCAGATAATTATGAGAAGCCCCTGCTTTTGTATCCTTCTCACATTTCTATTTTTTATTATAATCACCAAATGAAGTCAAAATATATTACAATTAAAAAGACATTTATACAATATTTTGGAATAATTTTATTTTTAAAAATTAAAGAGTTTTACAAAATAGGAACTTACGTATCAGCCCCTCCAATTATTAAAATTTGCGAATAAATTTTTTATTTTATTTGTTAATTTTAACACCCTAAAATATTTATTTAGAAGTATTTTTTGGAGAAATGTACAGAATAAAGATTGAAAGTTTTGATGAGATATACAACTTTCATGTTAAATTTTTTTCAAAAGATATTTCTAAATAGATGTTTTGATGTTTCAAAGTTCAACAAATTAATGTATTGATTTTAAAATCCACTAAGATTTTGAAATATCAAAATATTTATTTGAAAGTATTTTTTAAAAAAAATAATGAATATAAAAATTATAAATTTTATTAAAATCTATAATTTTTGTGTTGAATTTTATTTATTTTTTTAAATATTTATACAATGGCTTGCAAATATCGAAAAAATATTTTTTAAAATTCAAATAGTAATTAAAAAATTTAGAAGTTAATCCATACTGATAGAAAAAATTTAGAAATTAATTTATGGTTATCTCTTCCAAATTCAAGGCGACGCGACGTTTCTGATAACCACGCATCTAGATGATCACAAATGTCGCTTTAGCCTTGACGAATTCCAGGGCCATGCTAACCCTACATAGTTATTTATTTTATTTTTTATTTTTTATTGGGAGAAAAGCAGTTATTACCATGAGAAAAGAGCATCCGTGAATGATTCTGCAACGGTCAAGAATGCCACTATCACCCTGCAATGATAAAAAAAATAAAAATTAAAAATATTAGTTGATTAATAAAGTTGAGATAGTATTACTAGAACTCCCAAAATTTCACCCAAAACTCAACCGATTAGATACATTTTCTAAATTCGATTAATCCGTTAAAATAAACCTGGACTTCATTTGATACATTTTTTAAGTTGATAACTAGTGAATAATCATCAACAAAATTGACCCGTTCATCATGGTTGACTTTGTCTTCTTTTTCCTAAATTTATTATTTCCAATAAAAATAAACATACTCTTCTATTAGGTCCTTATATGACGACCTGTAATTAAGACTCTGTCCGTATAAGATCATCATTGGCTCTCACAGCAGGACATTTGGGAGTGTCCCGTCGTACATAAAAGAGTGGACATACACATACATACTAACGTAATATTTTTACAACTGACGGCATATGAGTCGAATTATGGTGGGAGTATTTCTGAACCTTCGCCCATCCAATGCGGCATCCCCTCGCCTCCATAAACATACTTAATATCATGTTCTTAGTGGGTAATAACTATACCTATGTTCTAATTTGGACTGTTTCTTTCTCTAATAATAATCAACATGGCATTATTTGCAGAATTCGATCTAAATCCTTTCCAATCAAACAAAAGATGAAAAACAAAGACCTAATTCCGCATGAAATGTGTCGATCGGTGGAGCCGATAAAAGCGCACTTGACAAAGTGGACATGGTTACCGAGTTTTTTCTGATTATCTTAATAAAAATTAATAATTGAACTCTTTTCTTTTTCCGGAGGGATTGAAGAATTCATACCAGTATTGACACCAGAATCGAAGTTGATGCATCTGCAGATCTCCGCTTTCCAGAGCCTTGAAGCACTCAAATCCTGGGTAAGCATATCCAAGCAACAACCTATAATCGCAAACAATGGAAAATTAGAAGGAATATCCCTAAAAATTCCACAAAACGAAGAGAAAAATTCAAAAGGATGGATTATGATCGATGAACAACTTACACAAGAACTCGCTCCATGAATTCCCCCACCATTCTGAAACCCTCTCAAAATTAAACGAGAGAGAGAGAGAGAGAGAGAGATGCGAACGCAACCAAAACCACCACCTCGAGATCAGAAAAGAGACTCCTCGGGCACCAGACACAGGAGAAAGAAGATTGTCGACGGAGACTTGTGTCGCAAGGATGAGCGCCGGCGGCTTTGAATTCTACCGAAATGTTTGAGTTTAAGTATAGATCTTGATTTATATAGTTTAAAAAAAATGGCGTCTCGGGAGAAGGAAAGTGGGCGGAAAGAAAGCAAGGTTGGTTATATAAGTTGGTTACTTCCCGCGGACGCCTTCCCGCCAGATTTTGGACGTAAGTGGAACCGTTTCACTTTCAACAATAAGACCTCAATCTTGCACGGGATTCCTTTGCTTCAATTAATTATATTAAAGGAAAGGGCCGATTTTGAAATTTTTTACAAAATTATTTTTTAATTTTAAATCTATATACATATATATATAAAAATGGGTGATAAGTCGTTATGCCACGTAGTATTTTGAATAATTTTTGATGTGTTATGTGGCATTTACTCTTATTCTAGTAAAACCATGTGGTATTTGTATTAATTGATAGGAATTTATAAAGTCATGTAATTTATTTGAAAAATATGAAAGGTTTAATATTACAAATAAATATTTAATTAAAATAATAATTTATAAAAATAATCTAAAAATTAGTATAAAAATAATTATATTATTTATTATATAATATTAAAATTTTAAAATAAAATTGTACTATGTATAATTTTTTTTAATTATATACATATATCGTTTAACGTCAATCTTCGAATAATTTTGTGTATGGTATCTAACATTTCTTTTTACTCCAAAAATATATTACGAATAAAATATAATATTTTAATAAAAATAATATTTATAGGAAATTAAAAATATAAAAAAAATAATTTTTTGTTATATTATTATTTATATTTATATGATTATATATATTACTTATATTCGTGCATCGTACAGGTGCAAAACTAGTTTATTATAAATTAGTAAATATTTTGAATTTTCGTAGTAAAAATCTATTTCACTACTATATAAATATTTATTAGAAAAAATTTTTTTAATATATATTAAAAACATTTTATCATCCTACCTTATAATTTTTTGTATTTAATATTTTTAAAATAAGATATTTTGAGACTTAAAATTTTTAGTGAATTTTAAGAAATTAATATGATAACACACTATGACTTTGGAGTACAAAATATATATTTAAAAGTATTTATTCAAAAACTTTGGATAGAAAAAACAAAAGTTATTTTTTAATATAATCTATAATTTTTGTATTTTACAATTTTTCTAAAAAAGTACTTATAAATAATTTAGGTGCCGAAGATAAACGATTGTAAATGAATGATTGATTCGTAAATAAAATTTCAAGCGAGCTGATATACAAGTCTCCCTAATTATAACACTTTGTAAAACGGCTGTATTTCATTCCAATAAGATGGACATGGTTTTCTTTATCCACCATAAGAGAGTTAACTACGGACATAATTTTTTTCATTATAATTTAAAAATATTAATATAACCTAGTAGTTCCAAATAAGATGGCACGGTGATTGAGCATAGCAATTTTTTAGACGTTGTATATTTAACTCTCATTAGTATTAAAATATACTATATGTATGAATGCGCTTTTTGCTTTTTATGGACGTGTTTACGACCATATTCAAAATAATAAAACTAATGCCACAATATATATTATTTTGTCTATTTGCATGCACATAATTTACTCACATTAATTTAAAAAAAAAAATTTCCATAGCCGAGGTATATTTTTGAGATTAACAAAAAATAATTATTTATATATGAATAGATAAATTTTCGAACGACACCGTCCAGCTCCGCGGTCGTTGACCTAATGGTATCATGGATTTGACTAGGTAAATGAAGCAAGTAGGGTGATATTTGGCAAAAATTGGTCAAACTTACATGTGGTTTAGTTAGATAAATCAAATAAATATATGTTACGACGTGGTCAAATTGAATTTTCAAAAAAGTAGTCAAATTAGAATATATTCACAAATACAAAGACTAGTCGACCGTTGGACATGGAAATTTGTTTGAAATATCTCCCACTCGGTGTGGACCATCGGTATGTGCGGATTATTAATATCGTAGTGCAAATTATTTGATCGAAATTTCTTAGCAACTAGAATCAATACTGTTGGTTAGCAGAATTGAGCATTCAAAGACGACCGTAATATGTTTCTTATGGAAGATAGATTGGAAGATTTGAATTTCAGTAAATATTAGTTGGAAGAAACTACCGTACTATTTCATTTTTTGTCGAGATATAGGATAGAAATTGAACTCGATTGTGATAGATAAAAAAATGCATCAGAGATAAAAATAATCCGTAAAAAATTAATATAGTATAAAATTTATCTTTATTCAAACTATTTTTTATTGCGATATAGAATAAAAATCGAACTCAACGGTCACGATCAAGATCTAAAAAAGTATAAAAGTTTGAATATTAATATAGTTTAATGTACTCGTGGATAATTATGGGTAAAGACTATTTATGCTACATAATAGTCAATGGGATATTGATAATGTAACATGAGCTTATTCCATCACAAATGGCCAGTCTTAAAGCAAATTATTACAGAAAGAAAGGTATAACCATAGTTTGTAATATCGTGTTGGATATATTATTGATATCGCTAATAAAAATTTCAATCCGGTATCGTCCGAATGGCCGCTATATAATTGATAATGTCAAATAAATATTTTTTAAAAAAATGCTAATTAATGTAGATTTTGTTTAAAATATTGCGAACCATATGACTAACTATGGTACTCATAATAGAAGAACGGATACCGCTATCGTATATTTGTACTTTATGAGCTTAAATCTCGGTAAGTTAATGAAATTTTGCCTCGATAGTTTTTTTTGTCGAGCATTTAACCGCAACAGTGTAGGGCTTACAAGTTTCGCCTCAAAATTCAATATAAAGTGAACTTATGGGGACAAGTTATGACAAAAAATAAGCGTGGAGGCATGAAATTGCAAAATCCGGTGATGGTAAATTAGACATATTACTAAAATTAGTCAATAGTCACATGTATCTAGAAGGGAGGTCAAGGAGAAACAAGGACAGAATTTCAGGGAGCAAGTCATGACAGAAATAGAAAATAAAAGCATGAAATTGCAAAATACTGATATATGACACTAGCTAGACAATAAACAGGGCGCTGAGGCTCCATTTTTATTTAATTATTATTATTTTTTTTTTTCAAATTGTTTGCTAACCAAACCACGATACCAATCCACCAAAATGTTTGGTACTAGCTCAATTTGTAGCTACTCAACGTAGTTATCCATATATATATATATCCCCATGGAAAACACACAGACTATGAGATCTGAGTTGGTTGGGTTTTGATTCGATTATTAAATAATTACGGGCCGAAGCCCATAGAGTTATGGATCAGTCTGTCAATGCGCAGCTCCACCATGAACCAAATGTCCTCTGCTTGTCGATGGCTCACATCTCCTCCATTCTCGTTCACTCTGCTGTGCTTCTCCGCTGCTGTGCTTCTCGGCTGCTATCCAGTCCCGCCAATTCCAGTCGATCATTCAAACCTAGGTGAGATTCCTCATCGCATTGATCCTTCAATTCGATTTCAGTGAAGTTCTCTCTTGTTTGTACGATTTGTTTTCATCGCGCCTCTATCGATCTTTCAGCATAAAATGTTCAATCTATTTATCGGTTATATCTTCAACTATGAGTGGAGATGATTACTGTAAATTTAGTTGTAGTAGTAGATGTAATCGGTAGTATTATTACGAAGTTGAAGCATAGTGGAACCTTGATTTGATTATACGAATGTATTGCCAATATACAGTTGCTTGTATGTAACTGTATGATATTAATGTGGTGGTTGAATTGAATCCTTCTCTCAATTCGATATAAATTCTCGTTTTAGGATTTAATCTCTTTTCCATCATCTTTTAGCATAAATGTTCAATCTCCCTATAGGCTATATCTACAGTTAATTTAGTAGGATTGGTAGCATTATTTACGAAATTGAAGCATGGTGGAACCTTGACCTAATTAGATAAAATGCATTGCCAATTTATAGTTGCTTATATGTAACTGTATCATATTAACGTGGTGCTTATATTTTATTGGAAATTAAGATGAATATTTCTTGCAAATAAGTCTGTTCTTTTTTTTTTTTTTTGTTCTTTATAATTGTGTTTGTACTTGGTTGGCAGGAAACTTGGTTCAAAGCATAAAAGTCAGTCAATGGATGAAACGTTTCCATGTGTTAAGAGGATTGAAGCAACATCAAGGTTATGCAATGTTTCCAGGTTTGTACTACTTTGTGCTCTTTTTCTGAGGTAGGGTCATAGAACTCATTGTTAGGGGCAGCTGGAACCAAACAGATTACAACACAAAGACTTGCCAGACCGCACACACCACTTGCCCGTCGCGTGTGGGAGAGCCCATGCGTACTCGCATTACATTTGAAGGGACTGTGGGAGCAGGGAGTTTAACTCACGATCAGGAAGGTTCCTGATGCTTGCTCGTATGCCGTGGCACCTGCTCACCCTCTATTACTACTTTATGTCATTATTCTTGCCTTTTGAATAGTTGGTTATTTTGTTGCTTCGTCTAGTATAATCATAGTTAGAGGCATTTACCAAACTGCACTAGATGACTTGAATAAGAACTTATTTCTAATATAATCTATCTAATAAACTGCAGCTACTCAACTGAATTGCTCGAAATGCAAACTGAAGATCCGTCTTTGCATATCTTTTTTATCCCAGGAAACCCAGGTCTGATTTCGGTAACTTTCCAAGTTTTTCTGTTAACCAAGCAGTTATCGAGTCTTATATGCAATTACCATGTGTGTCTAGTATAAGAAGGTTGTGGGGTTGCTAAGCTTGAACATGTGAAATGCTAAATACAGGTGTTATTTCATTCTACAAGGATTTTATTGAAGCTCTATATGAGCTACTTGAAGGGCGTGCTTCTATTTCTGGTAAAAGATATGAGCTTCCTTGTAATGTACGAATTTCTTGATCTGTGATTCATGAACTGACTTTGTTTCGCCCGCTTTCCAGCTATTGGACATATCGCCCATACTAAAAAGGTAGGTATCCATCTATACAACTCTTGTCTAGATGATTATTACATTTATGCACTTCTAAAAGACTTTGCAATTGTAATATAATGTTTTTGAGTACCAACCATGAAACTTTTCTATGTTGTGAGCTCTTTGCTTTCTGGCAGTCTGATGAGTGTTACTGCTTACCAGGACTGGGAGCGTGGACAGATGTTCACTTTGCAGGATCAAATCGATCATAAGGTCTGGGCTAATTTCAAAAATTCTGTTGTTAAAATTTGATACTCTTACTAGGCAATTTCTTTTAAGATTGAACTGATGAAGTGTACCTGAGATAAATTATCAGCATGGAGGATACAATTTCTCTTTAGTCAGTAACTCTATACTGTTAGGACAGAGGCACTTGGCGTTGCTTAACATTATAGTAGTACTACTTTTTAACAATTATATGACTAGCCTTAACCTTATAAATATGATTTGCTAATATTCCGTTTCTTAGAAAGGATGATAGGAAATCATGAAAATTAACGTTTATAACTGCTTAAACGTGTTCTGGTTTTATCTAGTAGTGTTTGCATATATCATGTTACCTAGGAAGATAACTATGTTTGATCTCCATGATTAATCGCCCTTTTGTGCTTGGCACCTCTCCTCCTTTTTTTCTCTTTTTTTAAAGAAAAAGGGTAATGGCTGGGTAGTCCATAATCTATGAGGTTTTCTTTGCAGATACATTTTATCAAAGAAAAGATGAAACATACTGATCTTCCTATTGTACTGGTAAGAAGAAAGAGCTGATGATTGTTGTTGTTTCCTTTTACATGTGTATGGCTTTGTCTTTGCCCTTCTGTGTTAGTTTGTGTTAGTTTGTCTTGTAAAACCTTAAAGGGTTACCCTCGTTGTTGTTTCGATTTTAGATCTCACTCCATTTGAACTGGTATAAAAGAAAGAATTACATTTATGCTTGCGTCTAGGCTAGAAATCATGTGAAAAGGCAACTTATGGTTTCTCATGAGATAACATGTTTTCACCATATAGTTTACTCATCTTTGTTTCTGTGGCCGAAGGTTGGACACTCTGTTGGTGCTTATATATGTTTGGAAATTTTCAAGAATCTTCCTAAGCAGGTAGTGACCCATGAATGGCGCAAATCATCTTTACAGACCCGGCTTTATTCTGCATTACTGAAAGGTCTAATACATAACTTTACGAAGCAGGTGAAGTTTGCAGTAGGCATGTATCCATTTTTGACACTGAACAGAACTTCTATTCCGCAATCTTTGATTGGGATGCTTGCACGGTAATCCATTCTATGTATGGTAAGGATATCAAGGGTTTAAGCTAGACTTTATTCAACCCATGCGAGAAGTGATCGCTAGACTTTTTTCCCACAATTTTTTATTGCTATAAACATTTATTGATTTAATCTTACTTCACAGCACATTTTCAACATCCAATGGTCTGTTTTCTACAATTCTTACAGTTTAATGAGATTAGGATGCTAAAGACACATCGTTTAATAATACAGGAGCTATCTTGATCTGGCACACATGATGTTTATTCTACTTAGAAATTGTCAAAATGTTGTTGATTGTTCATTACTTGGGAGAGAAAAATCTCATCCACATGGTAAAACAAGTACAGTAATGTTGATTTTGTAGGGTAGCACTTTCTAGTCTTAGCAAAAATTGCAATTGATTATTTACTTCTTACAAGTTAGGTATATTGTTTTGTAAGTAGTTGTACCAAGGTTGAAGGTGCTGTCTCGTGCCGAATTTTGGTAAACATGTGCTGTGCCACCGTATCGAGCTGAAAATTTAAAATTTATTTTTTTTAAAACTATTTATAAAAAAATATACAAATTTTAAAAGTTTTTTTAAAAAAAGAAGGTAGAGAGAGGTGGGGTGGGGGAAGGGAGGGGAGCATGGGGTGGAGATCGTGGCGGCAGCGGCTTCTTCTCTTTTTTCCCTTTTTTTTATATTTATAAACACTGCCGTGCTATGCCGGTTGGCTCAGGTGGACCGGTTATCCGTGCCTACCGGAAAGACGGGCTGGTACAGCCGTGCCGGGGCTAATACCTTGGTTTGTAATTGGCTATAATAGAAACTGGTCCTAGTGTTTTCCAGACCAAAACTAATACGGAAGAAAAGAAAAATTCATCACCATTAAACTGAAGTATTTTTGAAGAGTAAAATAATATAAACTTATAGGTGACGAATGTGTTACCATGTTGTTCTTTGTTATGAGTACATTTAAATAGATTTTCTTAGCCTAATTGGTATGCTCTTATATCATATGTGGTTAGTCACAAACTTATCTTGGTTCCGCCACTTTGGTTAAACCAGGAATGCTATCCACTGGCCTTTTTTTCCTCTCATATGGGCCTTGTGCTGCTTACCTTATGTCAAATAAGTTAACAGAGTATTACATTTCTTCTCTTTTCAGATCCTCTGTTTTAAGCTCTGCCATCAGTTGGCTTGTCTCTTTGATAGGCTTATTCCCACATGGCATTTCTAGCTTTCTTGTGAAAAGGCTTCTTGGGCAGTCATGGTCTGCAACAGCAGTCAATGCTGTATGCAGTCACCTTCTTCAGGCAAGATGTGCTGTTTATGTAAATTGAAACTTGTACTACTATAAGAAATCCTTTTTAAAAAGTTGTTTAAGTAGAAGAATATTTATGCATGCCCCGTACTAGCCATGATAGAATTTTACTTTTTAAAGTTTTTAATGGTATTCCTTCTATGTTAGATCTGGACATAATTAATTTCCAAGAATTCTAATCTATCGTGCAGCTTTTCATTCACAATATGAGTTAGCTGTACTGTTGTTGGAACTCTTCCAGCTCCCTCAATGAGAATCTCCTGAAAAACAAAGTATGCTCCCGATAATTGACATCGCAATTCGTAATTTGGTTTATTTTAGTGACTCAAATGTTTGTATGTTAATGGTTCTTTGGGATTTAAAGGCTTCCTTCTTATTCAGAAGGCGGCTGTAGAACTTTCTTTTCTTTTTGGACGATGCGCACTAGTCTTTTGGTTTTAAACACTATGCACCCGTATGTCGGTACAGGAGTTCGATCTCACGCTTAACAAGTCCCCAAACAAAAGTTTCTCTTCTTTAATGAAGTTACAAAATTCTAGCTAGCTGTAATGACTAATGAGCTGATACGAAATGTAAAGCATAATGGTAAGTAGGATGATGTTTAAGGTCTGCAGTTGTGCTTAAGAAGTGGGATAGTTATGTTGATACATTCAAGGTTTAACAACTGAAATATATATATATATATATATTCACTTCAAATTTAGTCTTATTTAGATACTCATAAAACCGAGTTGATTTAGTGCTGATTCACTTCTTTTTTGACATACAGTATCATACAATCCGCAATGTTCTATTCATGGCAATGACTGAGTTTGAAAAGGTACAAGCTATTATGTTGAATCAGTGGACTTCTATAGTTACCCAAGTTACTGAAAGATGTATTTCTCTTATCATAATAAACACTGTTCGTCTTGTGTTATGTAAATTAATATATTTGATGGCGATATTCGGTGGTGATGTGTTTTCCCCTTTTTTCATTACAACAATAATTTTAAACATACAAAGGAAAACTGACATTAGAATATACTCAAGTGATTGGTATTTGAGGAGTGTGGTAACCAATCCATTCCTACTGTTGTACATATTTTGAAAAGGTTTACTTAGTATTGATTGTTATCCTCACATTTTTAGCTTTCAGAAGAACCAGATTGGACATTCATGAAAGAGAAGGAGAATGAGATTGCACTGTTATTTGGCATAGATGATCATTGGGGCCCTTTAGCACTCTTTGAAGAGGTATAAGACTGTATTTGTTATTAGACTGAAATCATAAAGAAGGCTTGCCTACTTTTTGATACTCCCTATGTTTCCATTATGATGAGGGTATTATATACGACAAAAACCCAAAATGAGGGAAAATAGACACCCAGTCACTAACTAGCTATTCGCTTATGTAGTATTATTCATTGATAGAGATAATATTATTTACTAGTAATGTAAAAGAGAGAAGGGGGTTGGGTGCTATCACTTCCCTACTCTTCAGCCAGTGTCTTTAAAGTGCTTTCGCCAAATGATCCATATACTAATCGATCCGTCTGTTAAATCTAGTTTTGAAAGTTATGTTTAGTAGAATTGGTGTTTGAAGATTTATTTTCTGTCTTGCTTGACGTGATAACGTGTAAGCAAGTTTTCTTTGTAATAGATTCTAATACCAGTATGAGGGATTTTCCTGGCTGCCATATGTATTTCTAGGTTTTTTTGGTAATTAATTTAGCCTATTACAGAAGACCACAGATTTTAGCCAGAATGTGACTGATAATAAGTATTCCTCTCTAGTTGTCTAGGCGGGTTCCAGGTGTGGCTTTATCCATTGAAAGGGAGGGCCACACACATGCATTTTGCTGCACTGAGGCTGGATCAAGATGGGTTGCTGACCATGTAGCTACCTTAATAAAAGAACAAACTGCAAAACCAGAGGCAAAATCTGAATAATCGTTTCTGCATCCTTAGGCGATAATGGTTCAGGTAAAGAACTTGCTGTGGTTGGTTTCTGCATGATTTTATCTTATAAAACTATATGATAAAATCTTGCTGATATTTTCTATGTGGCATCTTGGACTTGAATTTTATTTCTTTGTGCTTTTAAATGCATCAAAAGATTCAAAACTGGCAACTAGTATAAGCAATAGTAGTTTAAGAGAAAGAATACGTAGTAAAATATTCAAAAGTTAAAAAGTCAAATCCCAAGTCATGTATGTTTGAGTAGCAAAGTTTTGTGAATGGATGGAAAGAAGTACGGTTAGAACCATAGATTGACCATGCCAAATGATTTTAAGTGTTGCCAAAGGCATCCTTTGATGTGAACCATCTCACAGAATTATACTGAACCATCACACAAAATTATGTTGCGAAATCAGGCCTGAGTAGATTCATTTACAGCTTTGGAACACGATCATTAGGGTAGAGGGTATATGACACAAAGCCTTTTCAAAGTCGGACCTGCTATATGAATCATTATACTCTAGAATGTTCTAAAAACTGATCACTTTTCAGGTTCCTGCCAAACTTTTCTTGGATCTTCCTTAAGCTCTTGTGATAGAGGTCATATCTGACAGAAGCAACTGCATTTCATCACTCATTACAGGTGCTATTAATAACAAATCATCTTCTTTTTTTTTTAATTCTTTTTTTTTTGAATTTTTTAACTTTTGTTCCTTGTCACACAGATATGTTAGCTTCTGAATTTGTGTAGTTGAAATTTGGTATCATAATTCAAGTACTTATAGGGACTTCATTAGCAAATACATATAGCAAGCTACCTGCATTAGAGTTAGTAATTGTCTGCTACCAAGTTTGCAGCCAGTTGCCTGCAAACGCCTATAAAAGTTGGGATACTTACTGAGAGTGATGAACTAGATTGTGGTAGATTTGTAATATTCTACAACTAGTTCAAATTGTTTCGAGAAAAACATGTCTAACAGAAATCGTTTTGAACTACAACTTCGAATAAAATTAGAACATTAAAAAAAAATGTAAAATACTCTAGTTCATCACTCTCCCAATAAATGTACCATTTGTTTGGTTTGTTTGCAGCCAATTATTATATTTGGGAAAAATCCTCTCTAGGGAACTGTTCTAAGAGTAGTAGCTCCCAAAATCTCTTTCAAATTTTCTATATGAATTTTTTCAATGTTTTGCTCAAATGTGACCTACGTCGTTCAAAGTGAACTTATTTGATTTTTTGGTGCTATAGCATTTTACTCATATAGTTCGCCCTCGAATTGCAGGGACAGGTTTGGATCGTGGGGTTAATATCCTACCAAGTGATCATCAGGTTGGCATTTCAAATGCCTGTGCTTTTAACGCCTATGGGAGCTAGCAGACTAGCAAGCTTTTTTTTTTTTTTTTTAAGAAATGGACACTGTCCTAGACCCAGCTCTATCGGAGGAGAGCAGACTAGCTAGCTTGAGCTCATTTAATCTATATATATATATATATATATATATATATAGAAAATTCGGTATCAAAGTAGTTGAGCGCCATGTGGCACTTATTATAAATTACAATATGCCACATGGTATTTCTATTATCTTACCATTTATATGTGTCACTTAAATATAATAAATATGTAATTATTTACATATTTAATGATAGTTCGAATTCAATAAATACTTAATGTATTAATAATAATTTTATTAAATATAAAAATTAAGTATAATTTATAATATTTTATTTTATATATTAAAGATAAATTATAATAATTTAGAAAAAATTGAAAGGTCATTATCAAATTTTTAATAATCTATAAAATTACATACAATATATATAAATATAGTATAATATTTTAATAAAAAATAAATATTAATTTATATAAATTAATATATTTAAAATAAAATAAGTTTTGAATAGTATTATATATGTATATATATAATATTTTAATAAAAATAATTATTAATTCATATATTAAAATATAAGAAATTTTTAATATTAATATTTATATTGGTGATTAACAACCGTGTATCGTACGGATTCAAAACTAGTTTAAAGCAAAAATTATGGTCTAACGCTGAACTGAGGCATACTGACATCAAATGACAATTTGGTGTTATGCTGCACAGGACTCTGTTAGCTCAATTGGGTTTAGAACACACATTTGTGGGACTAACATAAAGCTCTAGTATCTGAGACTCTGGATTGGTAAAGCATGTTCGGTGTCTTTCGTTTATTTATTTATTATAACGGTCATACAAAAATAGATAAGTTATAAATAGAATTTTCTCACAGTAACTCCAAATAGGAAAAAGTATAAAGCTCTAGCAGTCTGGGAGAACTCTATGCCTAAATTAGGTGGTGGTTCAACTAGCTGAAATTATGTGCTTATATTTAATCTACATGATTTAGCTTGTAGCAGATTCTGAGTCTTAAAAAGTATTTCCAGTCTTGGCTTTATCGAAGGGCTTTGCTATGCACCTTCAAAAAATCACATAAGAAATCACACATGCTGACGTGTCATAATCGAGACCACACATCATGATGGGTATATCTGTAATTTTGATATTATTATGGATCACGAGGAAATTGTACGGATCACGAGACACGTGTGTGGTGGAGATTGATTGTATGATTTATTGAGTAGTTTGTTAAAGATGAGTAGTTTTTTTTTTTCTTTATCGAAACATAACCTGCTTTGTAGATTTAGATTCAGTGTTGCAACTCTGACCCGCTGGCCCATGGGACTTTCCGTACGGGCCGTCGTGTAGCTTTGCGAGTCAGTTCGTGATTTTTATCCCATAGAGGCTATGCGGGCCGAACCGGCCACGGGGCTTGCGTGCGACACTGCAGTTGCTTGCAACTGCGTAGTAAACCATGTTGCCCTATGCAGAGATGCACCATGCACTTTTATTTTTATTTATTTTTTAATGAACTTTAAGAGCTCTACAAGCGCCCCAGGTCTCCCATTTCTTTTTTTGTCAAATGCATCCGTGCCGGCTTGGCTTGCACGGTCCTGACTTGGTGGGCTGGCCTGCAATAATAATCCGAGCCAGTTTGGGCTCAAACTTTCTCTAGAGTTAACCAATTTGTTCGGTTTGATAGCCCGATGCAATTGCATTTGTTCATGAATTTTATCTTTTATGTTTCTAATTCCGTCTCTAATTTCACTTATTTTGCATGTGATCATTTATTAATATAACCTTCCCAAAATGCCCCTGCATGCGTGCCAAATACCAGTCAATGAAATCAAATATCACATGGCCAATTGATTCCAGTCTAAGCAAAATCATATAACAGAATAGACAACATCACCTTGTTCTCAACTTCTCTCCCGTCGCCAGAGATGTCATTAAGCTGCTACAACTGTACATCTCGTCTCCGCCGCCACCGCCACGTGGTGGTCGTCAACGACATTGGCTGTGGCTGCAGCGATCGCCGGAATAAAAGTAACTGTCTTCTCTCTTTTATTCTAGAAGCAAACTCTGATTATTGCAAGTTATCCCATCTACAACCAGAATTAAAAAACCTACTATTCTCCCCTTCCACCACCTCGCCCTCAATCTCCACCTCTCTGTCGTCTTCGTTGCAATCTTACAGTGCATATGAAAAGAAGAACGACGGAAATAGTGATTACCAGTTTCAGAAAACAGAGAAAGAGAAAGAGAAAGAAGAAAGAAGTGATTGGTAAGTGATGGCATCGCGGTTGTGAAGGATTAGGAAGATCCTCACAGAGATTTCGAAGATTGTGTGCTTGTTCTGATCGTTGAGAAAGAATTATACAGTTGGGAAGATTCCAGAGAGCTCTCGCATAAAATTATCCAGCTCAACTCACCAGAAAACCACCACGTCACTACTTCCTTCGTCACTCTCTGGGCATCCTCCGATCTCTGGACTCAGCGTTGCTCGCCGCCGGCAATCAACATGGTGAAAGTCGCCGTTTGTTTGTCCGCAGGAGAGGTGACGTGTAAGCTTGAGGACCAGAAGGAAATGGGTAAGGGATGGCCAAATTTAATTGAATTTTGCCAAGATTTTGCTTATGTGATCGAATATGATGGAAAGTGAAGTGGAACTGAGGTGAAAGGAAGTGGATTACGTAAAATCGTAGGAAGTGTGATTGAAACCTCTTTCTGCATCGTAAATACCTCTCCTTCAAGACGTATATAATAAAGATCGGTTTTTTCTTTTTTTCCTCCATACCTTAGATGCAGAATATTCCCACCATTGTTGTCAATTGCAAGCTCCTTCCATGGGTCTCCAATTTCCTTGAATTCTGCGTACTCTGTGCAGAACTTTCCGAGGCTTCTGCAATCAGATAGTATACTCCTGAGACATGGTAAACAACTCCAAAGGATTCCAGGAAAGTTCGGATTAGCAAGAGGAGATTTTTTCAGCTTGGGCCACTGGATCGGGACGATGTCCGGCGGTAAGCTTGGGTTGATACCGGTGAGTGGTTGACGAGAGGTGGCGGTGAGGGCATGAGAAACGGTGGTGGCCGGCGGCGTGACACTCCCCGCACCTGAGAGGGTTCCTGATGTTGGGATGCGAGGTGGACTTTCCCTTCGACAGGGAACTGGGGAAGCCAAGTTGGAATATAATACAAGCGCCCGCCGTTCAAGCTGTCTTGGCTCTCAGCCGACAGAGCACATGGTTTTTAACAAGGAAAACTTGCTCTGCAGTCCAAATAAGGGTTTTTTTGTACTGTGTGTCCACCCAAACTTGCATTTGCATTACATTCAACCCAATCAATTTAATTGCAGTTCAGTCCAAATAGAGTTAAAAAGACATATATGCCCTCATCATATCCTTTAACCCAGCAGCCCACCTTCCCCTCATTCCTCTCAACACAGTCCATCTCGAGATTGCTGCCCCTCTTCCCGCCATCCCTCTTCCTCTTCCCGCCATCCCTCATCCCCTTCCTCTCCTCCTGCTGCGGTCTCCTCCCTTCCATCAACTCTCAAATCCCTATCGCTCTCTCCATCAAACTCTCAGCAATCCCTCTCCTCCCTTCGTGACCTTTCTATCACGAGCTTTCATCCCGCTAACACCCATACATATGATAGAATGGGCACTTGTATTTTGGGCATTTGTGGCTTTCGGAGAGGAATACCATAATTGTTGACTTCGACGGGATGCTATAGCGCGTCGGGTGATCTGCCGACTATGTACAAGCTGAATTTGATTGAGCAATGGTTAGTAGATGGAATACAATTGGCTCCAGATACGTTCATGTTGAAGTTCTACACTCGCGGATGAACACGAGCAACCTCGTCACTCTCGACATTCGGATCTGAGATGTTTTGCGAATATGTACTACATTCAATAAACAAAAACGGGACTATCTCAGGCTAAACTTATTTGTGGAAAGGTGTGCAATGCCGGCGAGAGCATTCCTGATCCAGATGGGGGAGCTCGATCACAACGACATGCTGTATTTAATGAAAGGTAAAAGCATGTTCTGGGTGTGGTTCCTGGAATGGGTGTGTTGGTATGTTTCGGGTGTGTTCTGGGGTGTGTTCTGGGTGTGTTGGTATGTTCTGGTGTGTTCTGGGTATTTGTATGTTCTGGTGTGTTCTGGGTGTGTTTTGGATATCTTTATAAAAAATTGCTAAGTGTGTGTCTTTCCAATGTAGTTTTGCTCGCATCTACACCACTCAATGGGAAGGATAGACCCAAGCTCACAGGGACCTATTTTGCTGCCTCAAGCATAGGTGACATGTCATCTGAGGTTGAACATCTAATGCTATAAATGGCTGGCAGATGGTGGTATTAGAGGTGTGGGACAAGAATTTAGAAATGTCGCATATTTTCGTCGTGCTTTGGATAATCATTGCATCGGAATCGGATTCAATTATGTGTTATCTAAAGAATGATTCTAAGCGTGTTAACAGTCGTTTGCAAGGATGATAAGTGCAATTGGCGCATCCACGCCTCCTTTTGCAAGCTCGATGAGAAATTTTATATTAAGAAAGCAACGCTCACACACACATTGGTGAGTGTGGGTTTGTAGGAAATCAGATAGGTCATCCAAGAGTACAGAAAGATGGGTTGGCTGGTTTGATTAAAGAGAAGCTCGAGAATATGCCTGACTAAGCTCTTGACATAATTGAAATACTTTTCACAAAGAGTATGGGTGAAAATTTCTTAACAAACAAAGCCCGGCGTGCAAAAGAACGTGCAAAGGGAGGAGATACATGAAAAATGATTCATTGTCTTTTTGGCTATCTTAAATGGTATTCTGCGATAAGTCTCATTAATAGCAAATCCTGGAAAGTGTGGTCTATCTTGAAGTTAACGAAGCCACCAAGAGGTTTACTAGATTGTTTATTTCAATTAGGTGGCATCTAATTGAGGGCTTTAGGAAGGCATGCAGGCCATTGGTATTTATTGATGGTACATTCTTAAAGCATAAATATAAAGGATGTTTATTTGCTGCCACATTTGGATGGCGAATAATAACATATTTGTGATAAGCTTTTTGTTGTGGTTAGCTGGGGAGGAATGATGAAAATTGTAATTGGTTTATGTAAGCGCTTAAGGTTGTGTGTTCTCAGCAAAGCCTATACTAATCTACTGCAGATCGACACAGCAGCATCTTGAAATCTGTTTCTAAACATTTTCCATTACAGCCACCATGCCCACTGCCCTTCGCCAATCATTGATAATTTTTAAGAGATGTTGGTGAGAGGTGAAAGAAAGGATAGAAAGAAGTGGATTAAACAATTCAAAGAGCTGCCAAGACAACAAATCTTAGTGAGTTCAATGGGATATGGAGGCAAGATTGTTGACAAGTTTGGAGAAAGTCACCTAACTTCTTTATGACACGACCGTAGACCATTTGGGCCGAACTCCTTTTCGCCTGGTCCAAGATGGGGGGCTATATGAATACAATGTGGCCGAATCTTCAACAAGTGGATTAATTAAAGATGCCGATATATGGCCAATTGCCGTTATGGTTGATGCATAACGTGTTAAAATAATGGTGAAGATGAGCAATAGGTATGAAAAGGCAAAAAATGCTCATTCCCCCTTAGCACCAAAAATTGAAAAGATGCTGAAGGAAAGGCTTCAAGATGGCCGTTTGCTCACACACACTTGTGAGTGCATCTACAAGTGACATGTATGAGTGTCTTGATGGGGATGCTACATTTGTTATATGTTTACAAAGCCGGTCGTTGTTCTTGTGGCCAATGGCAGTTGGAAGGTTTTGGCCTTGTCCACATGCTTTGCAAGCCCATAATGAACCGCCATCGAGGTTTAAATAATGAGTATTGTGATCCCGTATTACCAAACATCCAAGTGGAAGGAGGCATACAGTGTTCCTGTTTATCCTATTCCTACTACCGGCAAACCAATTATTACGGAAAAGAATTGTCAAATTAAGCATCCAGAAACAAAACGACCGCCTGGTCGACCAAAGGACAGCAAGGATCCATCTACAATGAATGAGAAATGTCGTGTTGTTAAGTGTGGAAGGTGCAAGCGATAACAGAAAACTCCCTCTATAGTGTGTTTGTGTATTGCAGAGGGCTAATTGTAGTTCTTCAAATTCTCCAAATTATCCACGAGGGCGACGTTAGACTTTTCGATACCCTTTGGCTAGGTTCAGGGTGAAAAGTAGACAAGCAAATATGTAAAGTAACCCATAACTTCACATAAATCTAACAAGCTCTTGTTTCGTATCCCTGAGCTTCCTGAGCTTTCCGCATTTCACTTACTAATGTTGTCAATGGCGGGGGAAACCGGGCGTTGAAATAAGATTTCAGTAGGGGTGTTTCAGGCGCACTGAGAGACGCTTCTAAATCAACTGGCTCACGCGGCCTCGGGTCAAGCAATATGCCACAATCTTGAGGGCTTGAAAATAAGCTTCGTCCCTCCCAAAGCAATGTTGATCCCAGACCTACCCACTACCGGCTGGCAAATTACGGTGAGTCTATGGAGATGGCCGCCAATAGGTGGATTTGCAGAGCAAATGGAGAGTAAAGGAGTCGTCATTCACGATCGGAACATGAAAATTTTTCAGGCGACAACGACCCCGTGGCAACGGAAGTTGTCAGACAAATTCTTCGGGAAACATCTTGTTTGCATCATTGGCCAAGGGGCGTCTCGTCGGAAGGGTGCCTGTCAGAGAGTGCGCTTATCCCTTAACCATTTCGAGCGGATTTGATAGATGAATTTGAAAAGTGAGTGGAAGAACGGCGAGAAACGGTGATTAGGATTTACTGCGAGAAACAGTGTTAGGGATTTACTGCTACAGTGACAAGGGAAGAAGAAAGCTTATGGAAAAGATAGACAGGTAATTTCAGCCAAATATGGAGTGCAGTGCAAATGTTAGTTAAAATAATAGATTAAAATGAACTTTTAAGTTGAAGATAGACTGGAGTGATGTTGAAAGTAAATAGAAGGACTGCAGAGCAAATTTCCGTTTTAACAATGTGGTCGTTGGTTCGATTTCGACAAGGCGTATTTATTTGCTTGTCCTAATTTAGTATATACTTACTTGCTAGAAAAGTTAGACAAATCAGAACCTCACTTGTCTCACTTTCTATAATAAAAATAATTGAAAAAATAATTTTTTTTTATTTTTTAATTATTATTTATTTTAATATATTTTTTACTTTTTTATTTCTTTCTAAATTGGAGAGAAGCAGAAAAAGTTATAATTATATACAATTTTATATAATATTAGTAATAATAAAATATAGGAGAATTTGCTAATCAATTTTCATATTTTTTCGTTAGTAATAATAAAATATAGGAGAATTTGCTAATCAATTTCCATATTTTTCGTTGTTGGGGGCTAAATCGTGCAAACCCAGAATTAATAAGGCTAAAACGTAATTTTCTTTAAAATATATTAATATATTATTAAAATAATATTAATATTAGTATATTATTAAAAGAATAATAATAATAAATACAATATATCATTAAAATAATATTATTAATAATAAAAGTATATACAAACATATTAATAAATACAATAATAATAAAATAAAATATATGATGTATCGAAATAACATTAATAATAATAAAATATATATTATTATATTTGCAAAATATATTAATAATAATAAGAAAATATATTATTAATATATAGTAATACACATAAACTATTAATAAATTATTAATCTTTTAATATTATATTGACATTTTATTTTATATAATAAAATAATGTTATATATATATCAATATTATTAATATATTAAATAACTACTAATATATAATTATTGATATTATATTTTAAATTCTTTTCATCAAAGTTTTTTCCTAATTTCTTATTTCAAGTAAATAATAAAACTCAAACGTATTTTTTCATTCTTTAACTTTGTTCTTACTTATCGCCCACTTATTTGCCTTACTTGTCCCACTTTCTCCAAAATAAATGGTCTCTTATGTCTTGATAAAATATTTCCTGAATGGAGGAAATTAATTTCAGTAAATTGTGTGAACATTTTTTTTGATAATGTAAAAAAAAAAAAATCAACTTTTCGAAATGCATACAAATAAATATGATTTCGAATTAATAGAAGGTTAAATTAATAATCAAAGTAGCTTTATAGGGACAAATCTTGCCAAAACTGGCAAGGCTGATCATCAATTTCAGTAGAAGCTGTCATAGCTAAGAATCCAACTAGACATGTCAAATTTGATTAGGCTTTTAAAAACTTAAATGACTTCTGTCCTGTCCAGAAGTTCCTAAAAACTCATAATTCTCAAAAAAAAAAAAAAAAAAAGATTATTATAATTATTTTGACCCTAAAGAATTCAGAGCTGATGTCAGCTGATTTTTTTAGTATTTTTTAATTAAAAAAAAAAAGAAAAGTGGTCATTTTTAAAGTATCAAAAGTTAAAAAAAAATTCTATTTTCAAACTTTTTATTAAATTTTGGACTGTTGTAAATAATTTCACATCAGCTCTGAATACTTTATGGTCAAAATTATAATAAAGAATAGCAATTTTTCTTCTCAAAATATTATCTGATTTCTCAAAAAAAAAAAAAAAATTCTTACAACAAAATAAACAATCAATGTATAGTTCCCCAAAGTTCAACCAATCAATGTATCACGCATCAAATTAAACAATGTAGATGAAATCACATTAAATCAAATTCCCCTCTTAATCCAAGGCAGAAAGATGTATATCAAATGGACAAACAAATCATATAAAATGGTTCTAAGCTTATATCAACTAATTAAATATGTAACATTTTACTAATCTAATAACAAAAAGATTGTTATTATTTTTCCTATTTTATTTACTTATTTATTTATACCTTAATATATTATTATTATATTATATGTGCATGATTTGTGTTTGGATTGAACATATTCGATATAATTTTTGTATTTTTTAAATTGTGTGATTACTTGTCAGAGTATTTTATATTTTTATTTTTAGGCTGAATTTTTACAAAAATAGTCTACTTTAGAATATAATTTATATATTTATTCTTTCCAATTTTTATTCTGACGGACCTATGGCTGTGATAATATTATTTGTATCAAAAAAATATCTACACATGTACATTGTAGCTGACTAAACATATAACTCTTTTTTCCCCCCTGAATTTTACAGGACATTCATGATTCGTGCTCATCTTCGTCGACGACCTCTTCCTCTACTATCTCCTCAAACGAGGATAACGCTGACGTGGAAGCCCCCGGCCATGAAGAAGATAAAGAGGATGAACAAATATCAAAAGAAGAACTGGAAGAAGAAGAATTCGCAGAAGCTAACCCTACAAGCAAATCGACAAAAGCTCCAAGAATATATCCATGTGTTTTCTTCTCATTAACTCTAAGATACCAAACAAGCAGTTCTTCTAGAAGCTCCCAGTCTCTGATACCATGAACGGCCACGATTTCTTCCATGGAAGCTTTGAAATCTCTGTAGGGATCTTCTGTCTCCATGGATAACGCAATACTCTCTGCGATGAAAGGCTTCGCTGGTTCGTCGAGAATCGAAGAACTTAGATCTCCACCGTCGAATAACAGTCGGTCGGATCGTAGCCGTCGGATTACAGTTTCTGTTGCGTAGTCCTCTACCATGGATGGAGCTATAGAAAAGCTTTCTGAAAAAAGATCTTCCGACTCGGTTGAGTCGACGTAGACCGAGTTAAGTGTGTTGAAGATCGACTCTTCGTCGGGTCCGGCCCGGAACGACTGGGTTCTGGGATGCTTGCACGACGGCCATGGCCATGTATCTCTAGACTTGGAGAAGAGAGAAGAGAAAAAAAGCTTATTTCTCATGGCTAACTTTGCAGAAGCTAGCTAGAGAACTGAATAGTTCAAGAGATCAAGAAAAGCTTAGTACTTAGGGGTTGGCTTTTAATGGAGGGTGGATTTGGTTGCTTTTTAAAGTGGGATATGCGGAGGGAACATAAGAGAGAGAGAGAGAGAGAGAGAGAGAGAGAGTCTATTTAGTTTTAATTATCGTGGGAGAGAGTCTATTTTTTGAGGAGAGAGTCTATTTAGTTTTAATTATCGTGGGAGAGAATCTATTTTTGAGGTTATTAAATAGAATAATTTTTTTTTAGAATCTATGTATAAACATATAAAATTAAAAAATTAAAGTTATTGCACCACATATTATCATAACTAATTTTTTGGTTGTTAGTCGCTATTGAGTCATACACTAAAAAGACACGTGGAGCTAGTATTTATTATTAACAATTTACTAGATAATATAAAATAATTAAAATTATATAAACTTATAATCAAATAAGATATATTTAAATAAAAATAATAGTTAGTTGCATAAAAATAGTTTATGTACATCAGTTGCATAAAAATAATTTATGTACATATATATATATATATATGGGGTTGAGTAGTTTTTATATCGGGTATCTATAATTTTACGTTATGTTGTCATTAAGATAAAAAAGATATATTTTTAAAAATATGAAAGATTCAAAAATTCGTATTTTGATGTCATTAATTATATATACATTATGACTAATATTCGTGTATCACATCGGTACAAAACTAGTTCAGTTCAATGTTGATCTCTATTGAATCACCATTCAATTTTGAAAGATAATAGAGATCACTCTCATGTCCTCGTCATGAATTTTTAAGATAACGAGACAAAATTTTATTATACTTAGAATATTATTATTTATTAGATTTTCTAACTATAATTTTAAGTTCACTCACTTAATAATCTTAATCGTAGTTAAAAAGTAAATTATAGTCTATTTGGATATGGCTCCCATCAAGTATTGCTCAATTATAACCGTTGTTGCCAGCCTTGACATGTATTAATAAAACCAAAATGTACGGTTTAGATAAATAGTGTTAACCTGTTCATATATGGATATATAGATCTCTAAAAGGGAGATCCCCACAGTGTAGTAGATCGGGCGCGGATTCCCTGTTCCAATGTACCTGCGCCCGTCCCTGCATCTTCCATCCTCGCCGTCCATCATGTATAACACACATATCGAGACATTATTTAAAATTTTTATTAAATTATTTGATCTATTTTTAAGTATTTTTATAAAAAAAATTTAGATTTTAATATGATACAATTTTGTAGTTGAACAATTTTTAAAAAATATCGATTATTATGTGAAAATAATAATTAAAACTTTAATTATTATTTTAATATAATATTTGATATTTTTTAAAAATTTGTTCAACTACAAAGTTGTAGAGCATATTAAAATCTATAATTTTGTTGTTCAAAATTTCTCGTAAAAATACTTAAAAATTGGTCAAATGATATGGCAAAAATTTTAAATAGTATCTCGATATAGATGTTATGCTTGATGGATGGTTGGAATTGTGGATGCAGTGATGAGCACAGGGAGAGCGGAGCAGGGAATCCGTGCCCTAGTAGATCTATTTATTTATTATTTAGAGAGCTGCTCATGTTGTGCAGTATACACATTTGTATATTTACATCCATAGTAATTTAAAATTATATTTTTTAATTTTAATTTAAAATAATATGTTTATATTTCTTGATTCTTAAAAGATAATAATGCTAATTTTATTATTTTATAGGATCAAGACATACAAACGCCACTCTTATAATTTTGAATTATGCGAAATATAATATAAAAGAAATGCCCGATGTTTGAATGATTTGGTTGGTCATCACTCTCAAAGTTCATATGATAGAGCAACACTCAAAAAGTTTTTTGTGCTCTACTTGTATGTAAATCAAGTATACTTCTACAATTAGTTGATACCAGCTGTAAATTTATTGCTACATCAATTATACAAGAATAACCATTTATTTATATAATTTTTCTGCGATAATCTCAAAAAAAAAATTACTTTTCGCTCGACAAACAATTTGGATACCTAGATCCCCCACCAATGAGTCTAGTATTGTGGCGTGTGCCCAATGAAGCACATTTTGGATTCCTAGATCCTAGATCCCCCACCAATCATATATGTATTATCTTTTTGGCATATCGTTTAGCATTTTTTCGAAAAATTTTTAACTGTAAGGTTGTAAATCTCATCAAAATTTAAAACTTTGTAGTTTAAATTTTTTTCCAAAAATATCTAAAAATCGATTAAATAAGCGAACGAAAATTTTATTTAATATCTCGTTATCCGTATTTGCTGACGTGGCGCGATCCACGCCGTCGGTTTTGCTACACCCTGGTGCGTCAGCCGGCTCCTTATGGAACAAGGTTTACATTTTCTTTTAGTACTTTTTAGTTAGAGGAGTGCTATTTTATCAGGGTCATAAAGAATCCTGACTTAATATGAACCATATGCTTTCTTGTTTATATCCTTTATAATTTAAAATTATATTTTTTATGTCCCCATTATTATATAAAATGATAAAAATGTCTTATTATTTTTATAAAATACGAGGACAATCTCATCATTTTATATAATTAAGAATTTATAAAAATAATATTTTGAATAGAAAGGCACATATTCATAATATATATATAAAACTATTCTATTAAAGTTGTTGCGCTACATGGCATTTCAAATAGTTTTTGATATACTATACGGCATTTGCTTTTATTCTAAAACAGCAATATGGTATTTATATTAATTGATAGAAATTTATAATATCGTGTAACTTATTTAAATAATATAAAAAGTTTAATATTAAAATTAATAAAAATAATCTAAATATTAATATAAAATACTTATATCATATATTATGTAATATCTATTTTATAATAAAATAGATATATATATATATGATCAATTCTTTATATATATATATATATATTCACGATTATTTCACGCCACTCTAATAATATACAACGAATAAAGTATAACATATTAAAAAATAACTATCAAATTATATAAAATTATAATATAAAAATTATAAGAAATTAAGTTTTCAGTATGATTATTTATATATGATTAACATCTGTACATTACACGGTCCAAAACTAGTTTTGAATTATTAAGAGCATACAAATTAATACAAACGGCCCTAGATAGACAAGGAATTTATTGCCCAACTACAAGGAGTAGATGTAGTATTTGTTTTCTTCTGCTATTTTAAATATATTTCGTTTTTATTTTCAACAATATTGCTCAGATTTGGAAATCAGAATGGTCCCGCTTTTAAAGATTTAAATATCAATCTACCTCTACTTTCACAAATTTGTTTTTAGTCAACTACCTATAAATATTATATATCTATAACTTAATTCATCTCAAAATTCGTTGGCTTCCGTTGGATTACCCATCTTGTCCTTTTATTATATATATATATATATATATATAATATATATATATAGAGAGAGAGAGAGAGAGAGAGAGAGAGAGAGAGAGGAGGGCCTATCTAGATCGATTTAAAAATGATTCGTAAGGAAAATTTAAAAAATTTGGATCCGATATTTTTGATCGTGATCCATACGTTAATATCATATCTTTTAAAATATGATTTCGACCGTGAACAAAAACGTTTAATCCAATAGTTCAATGCTTACTTTACAGATTTTATTTACATATCGACCTAAATAAACACATACACACACAATATATATATATATATATTTATATATATATATATATATTTGTAATAGGCTGTTAATAGGATGGTTCTTTATTTTGTTTTTTTCTGTTGCTTCACCATCAGCTGAGTTCCTGTATATTAAAAATACGTCGCTAACAAATTTTAGCAAAAGAAGATAATCTTTTTTTTTTTTTTTAACACCAGTTCTTAAATGAATTGCTACAAATTTTCACTCAAATTTTGTCCGAAGTGTGTTATCCGAGCATTATGATATCGCCCAAAATTTTGTTGAAATTCTGAGAGAAATTTCAAGGGCTCTAGCATTATTCTTCCTCAACATTTTCCAAGTTATCCAAGTCTTATGTGGACCAAGTAATTAAATAATAAAAAAAAAAGAATTTAAAATATATAGGGATAATTGAAAAAACGGATTCCTTCAATAATTACTTGCAGAAAGGCATCCGCCGTACGGTTGTTATTTCTGTTCTCGCACGTGATCAGCTTGAATAATGTGGGCCGATTCTCCTGATCTAGCAAAATCAGCAAGTAGGAAAACGGACGGCTCCGATACAATCTATCATTTTTGTAGGAATCACAAAATTTTATAAATTTTTATCTATTTATTTAATTTATTTTTAATTATTTTTAACAAAAATTTTAAATTATAAAGTTAAAATTATATTAAAATCTATAAATTTGTAATTCTAATTTTTTTTAAAAAAATATCAAAAAATATTCCAAAAATATAATTAAAACTTTTATTATTTTTTTTAGCATACTATTTAATATTATTAGAAAAAAAAATTTCAATTATAAAATTATAAAACACATTAAAATATATAATTGTATAGTTCAAAATTTTTGTAAAAAATACTTAAAATAGTTTAAATGAGTGGATAAAAATTTATATAAAATCTCGTTATCCGTACGGATATTATGGATGGAATTGGAGCCGTCGGTATAAATCAGGAGAATCACGCCCGAATAATATGGCTTTTGCAAAGAAAAATTTAAGTCCCCGCTGCACTTTCTACAAATTCATTAATTTTAATATAATTAAAATATAAAATATAAAAATATTTTATAAAAAATTTTAATATAAATTTATTAAAATTGGAGTTTTAAAATATTTATTTATTTAAATTTTTTTTAAAAAATGAAAGATATAGATCGCTTCATAACCTACATCTTCATATTAATTTTTTTTCAAAAATACTCATAATATGTTGTTTCTTAATTTTAATTTGTTAATTTATTAGTGCACATAGCAGTGCACTTTTAAAAATCAACTATCAGGGTAAACTTTTACTAAATCAGCCTATATTCTCAAATCAATTCATGAATTTACTGATGTGCATCGTCGTGCTGCAACGTCAGCAAAATCAAAGATTCATTTCGAATTTTAAAGAGATAATTCCATATCAATCCTCATTTTTTTAAAAAAGCAGGATCAGCTCTCTGAAAATACGTTTTTAGGGACTGATTCGGCAAACTTTTAAAAAAGGGGCTGATATGGTATTATCCAAATTTTAAATTCAGGAAGACTGATTTGTCTGAGTTAAAAAAGGAGGCTAATTTGTAATTAATATTAGAATTATTGAAAAATATACTATTTGACTTTGCTTTCGCAAATCTGAACTCATCATTCGGATGGGCATTGTTTGCTTTTGGAGAGCTGCATATAAGCTTCCGCACTGTTTATTTATTCACAAATAAATTTTTTATTTAAACTTTTTTTGCCTAAAATATTATTAGAAGTATTTTTTAAAAATATTAAATTATAAAAATTAAAGATCACATCAAAATTTATATTTTTTTATATTTATATATATTTTTAAAACATGCATCTATATAGGTATTTTAAAACTCAAAATGCGTTGTACGCTAACGGATTAGTTCTTAAACCTGTATAAACTTTGAAACATCACCACACATATTTAGAGTATTTTTTTTAAAAAAATTATTTTAAATATAAAAATTATAAATTATATCTCATTTTTTTTTATATTCAAAATTGCTTCAAAAACTATTTAATAGTCAAACTAGTTCTGACAAAAACTTTGAGAGATCGGTTGATTTATAATAGTGAAATAAAGTACTGATTGTTGAAAATTAATGACTATAATAATATAATTATTTCTTTTTTTATATGAAAAGAAAGACATTTCTGCCATAAATATCTCTTAGTAACTACTATCTGAGATGTTCTTTCAAATGATAACGAAAACTTACATTTTTTTAAAAAAAATTGAATTACAAAAAAAATTTTATTATTTTTGTTAATAAAATAACAAATTTTTATGAGAAAATTTGCAATGGATCACCAATATTCAGATATGATTGGTGTGCAGGAAGAAATTACATAACATCACAAAATTTAACGTAACCGAAACATATTACCTTAACATTTGCTAATATCAAAAAATTTGCTTTTTCGCTGATTGACAATAGCTAGCTTGTTAAATGGCATTTTCATGAACCGATTCGTCCATCTATAATTTCAACGATCGATGCAATATCCATCATCAAAAGTCCTCATTTTATTGACTGATAAAGCGGTCACTGAAGATGAATTATAAACGATCGACCAATGATCGGCAGCGATCGACGGAGCCGGCTCCCAGGGTGTAGGGAGATAAAAGGTGGAGATCGTGCCACGTCAGTATATAGGGATCACAAAATATTAGATAAATATTTTGTCTGCTTATTTTATCTACTTTTATACATTTTTAGAAAAAAATTTGAACTACAAAGTCGTATATTTTGATGTACTCTACAATTTTATATTTGAAAGTTTTTCGAAAAAATATCAAATGGTATGCCAAAAAGATGATTTTATATAAAATTATCTTTTTTACATACCATTTGGCATTTTTTTTGAAAAACGTTCAACTACAAAATGAGCACATCAAAATATACAACTTTATAGTTAAAATTTTTTTCTAAAAATATATAAAAATAGGTCAAATAAGCGGACGAAAATTTTATATAATATCTCGTGATCCGTGTATACTGACGTGGCGCAATCGCCACCGCCCGCGTTCCTGCACCCTGATGCGTTTGCACCAGGGGAGCCGGCTCCTCGATCGACTGCATGTTGGTGATGGAAAGTCTTTTTTCAGTGAGCGCTTCGTCTGCAATATTTTTTGGGATAATTGCAAATCAGCCCCCCTATTTTCGGGGTTCGCAAATCAGCCTCCCGAAACGTGTTTTCGGAGGGCTGATTTGCAAAAAAAAAAAAGCAAAATAAGCCCCCGAGGCTGATTTGCGCGACTTTGGGAAACAAGGGGCTGAAACGGCAAAGCCCCATATTTTTTATCTTTGAGAATAGATGCCGGCGGTCATTGAAGCCTATTTTTGTTTTGCTGATGTAGTCTTATGTGCAACTAATAAGCCCATATACCTTAGTATATTAATATTGGATAATTTATCATGTTTAAGGGAACAACCTAATTGGATTTGGTTATTAAAGATAATTTGGCTGTTAAACTTAATTGGATTTTTTTTTTTTTATTAAAAACATTGAGTTGACTTTTGTTGACAAAAAAAATGGAGTTGACTTAGTGTTTGTGTTTGTTTAGGATGAATCATGCGTAGTCAGTGGCGGATCCAAAAAATTTGCTAAGTTGGGTCCCTCGGACAACCCTAATATTTAAGATGCATTATTATTCTTAATTCCCGCGGTCTATCCTAACATCTAAGATGTATTATTATTGTTTATTTTAATCATTCTTTTTAGAAAATAACATAAATATATAGTCATTTCTTTATAATCATCTCATATAATGTTTTATATTTTAAAGCTATTATAATAACTTTTTTAGTTGCATTAGGTAGTTTTGAGAAATTTCTTCATAAAATATACATGATATTTTTGAAATCGATCACATTTATTTGAGAAGACGAAACTTGTTAAATATTAGTATTATTCTCAATAAAATTTTATATTTTTTTTGGGTTATTAGAAAATTTTATTATAACTTTTTTATGATTTAATTAGTTAAGAATAATAAATTTCTTAAGTATTGAACAATATATTTTAGAACATCTGAAACAATGTTTAAAACAATATATGAGTTAATTACTGCAATTGCATATATATATATATATATATAGTTTTGCAAAAGTCAAGGGGGGTCCTTGCCCCCGTCTTGGCATACGCTGGATCCGCCAAGGCGCCACTGTGCGTAGTCCTACTTCACTGATCCAGCAAAATCATCGAATAGGATGGTTGAATTTCATCTTTTCAAGTTTAAGTAGGACAAAGAAGATGATCCTAAAAAATAAAAAAAAAGAATTGAAGAAGGAAAAAATAAAAATAAAAAGTAAGACTAAAACATATTCAGCATAAGCCTTTTTTAAAGAAAAAAATTGACATACCTTCACTGATGAAGCTGCCTCATGGAAATAACCTTTGTATGCATTTGGTTGGAGTTATTTGAACATAATTTCTAAAAAAGTTATGTGGGTTTTTCTTTTTTTTGGTGGTTTGTCCTTATTTACTCGGAAACACAAAGAAAAAATGTGACTATTTTTTTTTAGCTTTCTATTTTTTATATAATTTATATCTTTTCACTTATTCACTAAAAATTAGAAAATAAAAAAACTTTTATTAATATTAATAATAATCATTAATAGTTATTCTTTAAATACTAATATGTAATTATTAACAAATTACAACTTTATAATTAGATAGTAAAAAGTAAATACAATAATAAATTAAATAACTACAGATTTTAATCATATTTCTAATAAGTTACTATTAATAACATTTTTCTTAAAAACTAATTCAACAAAGATGGTTAATAAATTACAAATATAAACCTAATAATTTAATAATAATAATATACATATTTTTATTAAATAAATGTTATTTTAGTTGTGTGTTTATAATAAAAAAAAACCGTTATTAAATCAGATAATTTCATATCAGCCCACTATTTTCGAACGCGTTTCAGATCAGCTCCTGAAAACACATTTTCAGGGACTGATCCGATAAAATCAAAAAAATGGAGACTGATATAGAATTATTCCTTAATAAATAGTGTTCTTATTACGACTTGTCTACCTTCTTTCACTTCTTCAATTCAAATTTTTTTTTTTTTCCCACCCCTCAATTATCCCAACTAAACAAAACATATTTCACAAAGTCCAGTACGTGCCATCGAAAGTAGACACACTCCGCCTCAGGCGATACTTCAACTCCAGCGGCTGGAGAAGCAATTGCGAAACCCTAGACAGCTGAATCCTTCTTCATTTTCTCTCGCATTTGATTCTTGTATTCGAGCAAATGTTAGCTTCCCCGAATGGCTTGCTTCTAAGGAGGGTAAGCTCGATTATTGATTCGCCACTTAATCGTCCACAAGTTCGAACAATTTTAGCTGCTTAGTTTTACCTTCTTCTTTTTTCTTTTTTTTTGTTTGAAAGAACTCTCATTGTTTGCTTCATTGTTTTAGTGATTTTGATTAATTTGGAGCTACATCTATATATTTATACAGTTGCTAATTCATGTCAATGTTGTTTGAAATCTGAGCTTATGATGATGATTTAAGGGGTATTCTGACAAATTTAAGCTTATGATGGTGATTTTTAATTGTCCCGATATTATCCAAAAAGCATATGAATTGAACTTTGCTGCTCAAAAAATGAACTCGATTGGTTTTTGGTATCTGAATAATAGCATTACTCGTTTTGTTCACAATTTCACATGTATTCAGGTCTATTGCATCATTTCATGCAGTGACCTTCAGAGCTGTGGTTGTGTGGAATATGATCAATCTGAATAAGCGTTTATTATTCTTGTATATTCATGTCATTGACATTCTACAGCCATCAACATATCGTGTATATAACTATCTAAGATACTTTTCTTTCTAGAGGAAGCCGTTCCTCCCAAAGAAGATGACAGCTTGTTTTATTTATCTTTGATAAAATTGGAGTTACTTTAGAGTTGCGATGAAATTGTTGATGAATATGAATGAGCTCTATGATGTTACTTTCGAGTATTTACAACATTACTTTGTTTTAAGCTCTCCCTAATCTCCATATGGCTTGAATATTACATGCATCGAGAAACATGCTCACTTTAAGAACTAATAATAATTTTCTAACGAATGCAAGCGCGTGATAAATAGTGTTGTTTATCTTTACATCAACTTTGAAGATTATAACTTGGTCATGTGCTTATTTTCTTTTGCCATTTTGATTTTGTTGTCTTTTGCTGATAGCTTGCTAAAAGAGGAACTAATTGCCTGACGAGCCTATCTATATTTCCTAAAGGGAGCTTGGATCATGATATTTTACCGCGGCATCTCTCACGTTGGCATTTATCTTCTTCCTGTGAGCGGAGTTACTCTCAGAGTTTTCCTCCCCTTTCTCTTCCCGTACCTGGAATCAAGCTCCCGTCCTCTCTAGCTGATCGTGCAGAACGATTTCCTACTAAGATGACTGTTCTTCCAAATGGTTTGAAGATAGCATCTGAGGACTCGCTGGTATCTTATTGTAGTTTTTATCTATTTATACTACATGGCTGCAGATGCACGCTGATACTTGATTGCCTTTTTTTTTCTACTGTCTGATCTATTTGAACTTGCTGCCAAATGTCTTGCTATAAGTTGCTTTACTGGCACCTAGAGTGGTAGCTTCTTGTATGACATAATGCATTCCTTACTGAGAAAATAGGGTCCTCTGATTCATCTGAGCAGAGTCTTCCATGGTAGATCTTTTCTGTATCTGCCTCCATCTAAAATTTCGATTACATATATCTGTCTCTATATTGGTCTTCTAGCTTATCTTAGGCAAGAATATTTTGCAGTTCTATGTCCCTAATCAAAAGAGTGGGACGCTTGCCTTATTCTGGTTGTGGATGTGTTCTTATAATATCAAAACTTCTCGTTATGTACTGTGTTGCATGTCTCTTTTAGAACTTGTAAGATTAAGTACAGAACGTTTTTATGACAGGGACCTGCAGCATGTTTAGGAATATATGTTGATTGCGGTTCCATATATGAGACGGAGAAATTCATTGGTGTGACACATCTTCTTGAAAGAATGTCCTTTAAGAGCACGAAGAACCGTAGCCATTGGCGCATTGTACGTGAAGTTGAGGCAACAGGAGGCAATGTAGGTGCATCTGCTTCACGCGAGCAGATGGGATACTCTTATGACACATTGAAAGCCTATTTGCCCGAGGCAATAGAGTTACTTATTGACTGTGTAAGGAATCCTGTCTTCCCAGAGTCTGAGGTAAAGGAGCAGGTTAGTATGTTATCACTGGATCTTTGGAGGTGAACTTGTACTAACTACATAGTTGAGAATTTCCGATGATTCTGCCGCTTTATTTTTAATTGTTTGATGGGACTGATTGGCAGTTGAGTAGAGTTCGAACTGAGCGTGGAGATGCCTTGAAGGATCCAGAGCAGTTCCTTTTGGATTCACTTCATACTGCTGGTTATTCTGGTGCTTTGGGAAATCCTTTGGTGGCCCCTGAGGCAGCTCTTGACAAAATAAATGGATCTCTTATTGGACAGTTCTATCATGTAAAGTTCGTTAAATTCGCTTGAAGTTGCATCTCTCTAAAATTAATTATCTTGTTCCATTGGAATTTTTATTAGAGAATTGAGCCTAGGTACTCCCCCTTGTAGGTAGTGTATTATCCACCAGCCTCTTGGTGCTCGTTAAATATCCTTTTTTCTTGTATGAATGAAAATGTTTGTAGATAGTCTAGCATGCACTTTAATATAGACGTGATCTGCTTGCAGAAGACACTACCTAAGGGTACCACATTTGCAGGAAAATTATACTTCTGATCGCATGGTTTTGGTGGCATTCGGGGTAGATCATGAGCATTTGGTAGCTCTTGCGAAACCTCTATTTCGTGACTTACACAAAGGCCCCTCGCTGGAGGCACCCAAGTCAACTTATGTTGGTGGTGATTTCAGACAACCAGCAAACTTGGAAGTAAAGTTATTCTTCATGATTTTATGTTTTAAGTTGTATTATTTCTTGGAGTTGTAATGGTCTACTTTTCATTCAAGTAGAAGACACATGTAGCTATCGCATTTGAAGTTCCTGGGGGCTGGCATAATGAGAAAGATGCAACAACCCTTACAGTTTTACAGGTGCATTTTGTTTTGTTTTTTTTTTCTTTCCATTTTTCTCTTTGCAGTTATGGTGTTTGTGTAATAAACTTTATTTTGCATTTATCATGTAATAAATGTTTGTCTCGGATGTAATGATATATTTGTAACAGACTCTTATGGGTGGGGGTAGTTCATTTTCTGCTGGAGGTCCTGGGAAAGGAATGCACTCTCGCCTCTGTGAGTTATTTTCATATTAATATAAGTTCTTTTATTTTTTTCCCTTAAATCCTCTCTTCTTCCTTGATCAATTAATGGAGAGTTGTCAGGGATTTCTTACTGGTGTCCTTTTTCGTGCATTTCCTTCAATGCTAAGTATAAGGGATAGATAGTCTTCTAAACATTCAAGTAGACAACATTCTGGAACATTTAGAGTAAACATGGATGCTTTAAGAAGAGTGACACTGCCATGGTTGTCCTGACTCTACTATCCCATGTATGGTGAAAAAGTCCTTGTGTAGTTGGTTGATTTAAATTTGGTTGTGCATTTATGCATTTTAATGGATGTTAGCACCAGAAGATCGAATCTTACCTCATGAACCATGCGTGCATTTCATGGTTTGACTAAGAATGCTAATTTTCATACTTACGAGATTTCATGTGACGGTATTTGTCATAGTAAATCTTGACTAAACGGTTCACTGTAGAGGTGTCAATCTTCTATAGGTTCCTGTGTCTTGAATGGCCATAAAACAACTCATTTCTCATCTTTTATCACAACTTTCATCATCAGTGTGGCCTTTACATATTAATGATTTACTATGGTGCTTGCACCCCTGAGTGGTCACTTGTTTTTGAACATCTTTAATTGGTCTATTGGTCCATGGTATAACTGCTCAAGTTTTTGAGATAACTTCATTTTTATTGTTATTGTAGATCTCCGCATCCTGAACAAGTATCAGCAAGTGCATTCTGTTTCAGCAGTAAGCAGTATGTGTAATGATACTGGTCTTTTTGGTATTCAGATCACCACAGTAAGCTCGTAATATCTCTATTTGGCATTATTGCTGCATCTAAGTTATTTTGACAAAGAGTTCATTGTGATTCTACCTTATTGTCACCTCATTACATTTTTCTTGTATTTTTAAGACAAGGGTTCTTAATAATTCTTTTTGTCACTTTTTCTTGATTCATTGTCAATTGTATGTGTATCACACCAAGAACAACTATGCACTCTTCTGCACTTACAAGTAAGATTTCAGTTGATGGTCTTTCACTTTTGTCAATGCAACCTCAGATGTATTGCGAAATTGACTTCATCTTAACTTTTCCTTAAATCCAACTTTCTGGGCAATCTAAACTTTTGCACTCTTTCAAGTAGCTCTATTGTAAAGAGTATTACAATAATTTGATTGTTTCCTTTCCCATGTTACACAGGGATCAGATTTTGTGGGGAAAGCCGTTGATATAGCAGTTGATGAGTTATTATCGATTGCAACACCTGGCCATGGTATGTCGTCTTACCGCTGTCATCTACTTCCATCGATTTTAAAGTGCTTTATTTTAATTGACCTAATGAATGTGTCTGTTGATATGAATTACAGTGACTGACATTGAACTTGTTAGATCAAAAAATGCTACCAAGTCTGCTGTTTTGTTGAACCTGGAATCCAGAGTAATTTAAGCCAGATGCAACTTTACATCATTGGAGTTCTTGGATCAGCCTGTTTCACTAATTTGTTTGTATCATGTTTTATGTCAGGCCGTTGTTGCAGAGGACATTGGGAGACAGATGCTAACATATGGATGCCGGTCTGAAAATTTTTATTTTTCTTTTCGTAAATTGGTATTATTTCACAATTTGTTATCTTATTCTTAATGCTACATGCTTTACAGGAAGCCGGTAGAACATTTTCTACGTTACGTAGATGAACTAACACCTACTGATCTCACGTTAATGGCGCAAAAACTTTTGTCGTCTCCTCTCACAATGGCTAGCTGGGGAGATGGTGTGTGCTCTTGACGCTTTGTTCTTAAATCTTTCTTACTTCTTGTTTGATACTTTAATGAAGTGCTTAAAACGGGACTACAACTTATAAATGATATCCTCTCCGCTCTTGTATTATACAGTTGAACGTGTTCCAACTTATGATTCTATTAGCAAGCGGTTCTAGGCATCGAACAGAAGCAACATATATTGTGATTGTGAGCAAATATAAAACAGGGACATATTATCTCCCTCGGGAACATGTTTATGATTGTACCGTGCAGTTGGGTGAAAGTCAATAACCACCATTTACTTCAATTTGGCAGATGCAAAATTAATGTTCTCGTCAGGTACACCTTCTTACAGGCTGTTTTTTACTGTCATTTTTGTTTCTGTATTGTTTGTGACTCTTCAAGTTGCTATATCAAACTTTCCATTATATGATGTGGTTAATTTAATGGGAAAATTACTGTTCAGCCCCCCCGTTTCCCATTTCTGATTGTTTAGCCCCCCGAAACGCCACGTGGCGGGGAAACCGGTTTCGGGGGGCTGATTTGAAACACCCTAAAATTAGGGGGGCTGAACAGTAAATTTCCTTAATTTAATTTGGTTAGACATGTTCCTATATCATAAAGTTTTCATTTTTTCTATCGATTCCACAGTCATTTACTTATATTAACTAGACTTTTTTTTTTCTTTATTTTTAGCATGCAGGAATATCAAAGCTTATATAAATCCCTTGCAATGAAGAAAAGAAACGATGCTTCGACAGATTAACATGCAGAATGGATTTCAAATGTATATCTGCGATTCGGTATGCTGTTACATGTCCTTAACAACAAATACAAGAGTAAAATGAGCACCTGCTGTTCCTCAGATGTTTTCTGTACTATATGATGATTCTCAGATATTCTGCTAGTGCTAAATGTGTTCTTTTGATGATGTGGCAGTCTCTTTTAGGTGAGTTGGTGTTGTGAAAGTTTATTTTGTATCATCTTTCGTGAGCATTCTGAATTCTGATTGATATATTTTAGGGACATTTGTATTTTTATTTTCTTCATAATTCGAAAGTGTATTCTTATGCTTCCCAATTGAAATGTTTTTATATACCTCTTGACTTTGTGAATAACGATATTGTTCTCGTCTTTTATTTACAGTTTTATCATTTGACACAAATATCATTTTGAATGATTGTGTAATTTTTATAATTTCGAATTAGAGAGCATAAAACACAAATGTCCCTAAATTTTATAAAATAATTTTTTTTTTCCCTCAGTTTCTTTGGTTTTGCTGAGTTAAGTTACTGGAAATTGAATGGTACGATAATTCTTTTTAAATCATGGTAAGATTCGAATATCAAAATATCCTTCCTGAGGAGCAGATAATAGTTTCTTTTCGGAATTAACCCAAAATCAAGTAATGCTAATATTTTGCAAAATAGTTTGCTATCAACTATTGCTATAATAATAAAAGATTTTTCCAGAACCAAAATCAACGATCCGAGGAGAATTAAATCCAGAATAGTGCTATCAAGCGTTGCTATATCAAAGAAGATTCACAGCTTCCATTAGCAAAATTCCTATAATTGTAAACAAATATAAAATCTTCCAGCTCCATAAAATATTACACTTCCCTATGCATCAACAGCTTTCCAAACCGTACACAACTCCGGCGAGATGGGTGCCACCGTCCGCCGGAAAAAACACTCTCCTGATCTCCAAGAACGTCTTCAACGTCATGAGACTATCTGATCCCGCCTGGTGGATCTCCCCGACCCTCCGATCGATTTCGAGCAAGCTCGCCACCTTCTCCAATCCGCCATGCAGTCCATTGCAGCTCTTCATCATGTGCTTGACGTCATACGTCTGCTCGCCGAAAAACAATTGCACCATTTTCATGAAGTCTCCTAATTTCTCCGGCAGAGATTCCCTTTTCGTTATCATCTTGATAAGATAAGCCATGTCGTAGGCGCCATGGAAGGTGACCCAGCTTACGTCAGCACCATTGCAGATCATCCCCGATGACATCAAAAGCTCTGCAAACTGCCATGAACAAACTCCTTCTCGTCGGTTTCTATCGAAATCGATCCCGTGGTTTCTCAACAACTTGATCGATTCCGGGTTTCCGCGATCCAAGCGGATGTCAAATTCCCGGAAATTGAATTCCCAGACGTAGCAGGAATTCGTGTTGAAACTCGGTAGGTCTCCGCTGGAATTCGAAAGAGATAGGCCGACTTGGATTAGATTTAGCGATTCAACGTTGCACTTCAAATAAGAATATTTTTCATCGGCGGTGAGAGATTGATGGTGCTTTTCTGGAGTGATAATCACGCCGGGAAATTCTGTGTCTAATGCAATTATAGGATAATCTTGGATGCAAGAACGTATAAATTGAAACTCTTGCTCGAGATTGTGAGCGTACACTGATCTGATTATCACCTCCATGACTATCTTTTGTTCTTCTTCTTCTTCTTCTTCTTCTTCGAGCTCTAGTTAATGGTGGGTGAAGTTTGGAAGAGAGATTTTATAAATAGGGGAAGATCAGAGTAAGAAGCGAGTAGCGTTGAGGAGTTTGGAGAGAGGCATTATTATACGCGGCGCTTGCATGGCGGCTTAGACGCATGGGAATCAGGATTCGAATGATGATGAACGGTGATGATGTTATTCGATCGGTTGGGGTTCGAGTTGATCGTAGTACATTTTCATAATCGCTAGTAGATGTACTTGTTTTACACGCTGCGCAGTTAATTCGGAATAAACGTTTTAGCAGGATATAAGATTTTATTTTATTTCTAAAATTAAGATAAAAAAGGCCAAAGTATAGATTTGTACCGGGATTTCAAGGGCATTGTCACGAACCTCTAAATTTAATTTCTCAAAAAATTATCTCTAAATCTAAATCTAATTATTTGATACCAGCGGAACCTTCCGAAATAGCGGTTCGTTGGAACCACTACGATTACCGATACTCTTGTTAAGCTTCGTAGTTTCTCTTTTATCATTTTGAACAAATAAATAAGGGATAAAATTTTACTTTTTTACTAAAATTTGATCAATCTATTATATTAATTGTGAGTGTCAATTTGCTCTCGTCAAAAAGTATCTTCATTGGATGGGAATCGTGCGATCTTAAAAAAGATTTCAATGGTATGAGAGTAGCTATTAGAAATTGTCTTCTATTCAAAAGCATCTTATAAAAGCGAATTCATTTCCGACTTCAACAATTAGTTTTCAAAGTAGTGCAAACCACAGGGTGGGTTTTTCATGTGTTCAATACTATAAGGAGAAGCTCTTTCCATCTATACATGTTGAGCGAATTACATGGCTCGTGAGCCGCGCAAGGTGGTGGTGCGGAATTTGGTCGTTACAAAGGATTAAACTCAATGAATAAGGGGTAACCAGATAGTTGTGAAAGGGTTGTCTGACTCGACTTCTACAAAAAAAAAGCAGCGTAAGTGACACTTATCCTCAGAAACGATGGTAGAGGGTTCGAATTCTAGAGCTGTTTTGAAATGAAGAACATACTGTTTAGTAAATTTTTAGCTGAGTTAGCTGAAGACAATGATTGAATAATTTCAATATTTAGATTTGATTTGGAGATCATCGTTAGCAGGGATTTTATTTTCTGACAAGGTCTAATACTGGTTGGAGAGCTTAGTCAGATAATAATATGGAGAAACATAATCTGAGAAAATTTCATCTCTCGATATCTGAAAAAAAAAGAAAAGTGGCCCACAACTAGTGGGCTTGCGTATCACCTATCGTAGGGCCGCCTTCTCGGAATTTAACGGGGAAGTGAGGGGCAAATCCGTAAAACACCAGCTTTACTCTCGGTTCTCGCACTTGCTTCTTGGGGAGGACAACTGTAGGGCATCTCTGATCTCTGTCCTCGCTCGAGCTGCATTCGCGAGGTAGCTAGGGTTTTTGTTTGGGCTTTTGCTGATTGTTTTCCCAGGTAATCCCGTGTAATCGCTCGACTCCCGTCTCCAATTTTATTTCCAATTTGATGTTTGTCTCCAGTGATCGGTCGATGGTTTTGTTGAGCATTTTGTTGTGTTTGATATTTTGATTTTGTGATTTCTTAGAGCAGGTGTTACACAGATGTCTTTGTATGTGGGACACCTTTCCCCTCGGACGAGGCGAGAAGATCTTGAGCGGGTTTTCAGGAGGTTTGGGAAATGCAGTGTTCAGGTTAAAGATGGATACGGGTTTGTTGTTTATGAAGTCACCGCAAATGCAGAGAGAGCTCTCAGGTCCATGCGCGGAAAGATCGTCTGTGGGGAACAGATAACCCTCAGTTGGTCGAACAAACAACCTAGACCTTTCCCCAAGTTTTCCAGGCCCGCGCGGGTTCATGAATCCTTTCGAGGTAGGGATTTTAAGCACGACGGTGGGTCTTTGAGAAGTGTTAACCGAGAAGCTCAATGCACGGAGGATGAGCTCGAGAGAGCACGTGAAACCGTTGATGGGAGTAATGGCGCTGAAGATGTTAGGGGGGAAACAGAAACGAATTTGAAAGAGCAAGTCGATGAACGTGGAGGTGGTGGCGAACAGGATCCAGTGGAAAATGGAAGATGGGGTGAAGAGCTTGTTGATGTTGTGAATGAACAAGGGATAGATAATGGTGCTGTTTTTGACCGTTACGAACCATACCATGGTCATAGAGGGACAGATATTAGTTCATCTGATCGGGAGAAATCTACAGAGAAAGTTGATATCAGTCATAACAAATCCAAACCTCTGCCTACTTGCTATCGGTGTGGACTTGTTGGCCATATTAAACGCAACTGTCCTGAAGGAGATACTAGAAGAGATCCATTTGGAAAGAATTTTTATAGGAGAGATGACATTCATTATAGAGCTAGGACTGATGGAAGGTTAAAGAGGCCTAGATCAGAAAGGGATAGAAGAGAACCAGGGAAGTTTAGAAAGACGATTTCAAGTAGCCAGAGTCCGTCAAAGAGAAATGTTAAGCGGAGGCACAAGATTAGAGAAGAGTCAGAAAAGAGACAACATGGGCAGACAGTTGGTATCTCTGTAAGAAGGCAGAAGAAAAAAAGAGCAAGATCTGGCACATCATCGCTGCCCTCTAATTCATCTACAGCAAGCTCACATTCACGTTCCTTATTATCAAGATCCAGGTCTAGGACAAGCTCACGTTCTGGCTTGAGATCGGCATCTTCTCATTCCCATTCGGTGTCTTCTAGTTCGAAGTCTGCTGCTATTCGATCATCTTCTAAATCTGCAGGATCTAGATTGAGGTCAAGCTCTCCTCTATCAAGATCTCTGTCTGTTTCCTTGGATAGCAAATTGCCATCTGCTCCAGAAAAAGCACTCATCAATGATCATGGGTATGAATCTTCAAAAGCTAATGCGCCTGAAAAACTTTTGGTTGCGAACTTGAGTACCTCTGACCCAAAAGATGTTTTGGATGACAAAGATGCATCGTTCCCCATGAAGGTTGATGATGGAACTAGGGATGAAAGACAACTGGTTGACGGTGATGGTGCAGAAGGTTCTTCATGTCAAATCCGAGGTAAGGAAACCAGTTTATGCCGTGGTGATGGAGTTCCTGTTGTTCCTTCTGGATCGGATTTGCAAATTGAATCGAGAAGCAGTAGCAGAAGTTCTAGTAAAATGACAACCCAGGAAGTGGTTATGGTTCTGAGGCACTATGGTTTGCCTGCACCAATTGATGTTGATCCGGGCATTTCTGTGGAAGAATATTTTGGTGCTGCGCGGCTGTGGCCTTGGGAAATAATCTATTATCGCCGTCTGAAAAAGGGTCCCATTACTATAGAAAATTATGCCAGGCGTGTCGAACAAAATAAGGAATTTGGCATTGTGGATAAGTTTATTAGATCCAGTAGTGGCTGGGGAGAGTAGATATAACTGATTAGTGATGGTGTAACTGGTTTGGGCACTTGAGGTTCTAACATGAGGCGGTACTGCTTTTCAGTTGAAATTTCCAAAAGTTTTTTGTAGGCCCATGAAGAAGTATAAGTCACACTAATTTTTGGATCGACCTGGTAAAAGCTTAGATTTACTTGACCACAAAACATACTATGCTTTGAAACCCATGACAATTTTGGTAATGGATGTATTGCATAGTTGGAAAAGTTGGAAACACCATTGACAAGGTACTATATTTGTAATTCATCCCTCTTTACTGGATTATTTATTTCTAGTGTCTTTATGTCTCTTCACCGTGTGCTTGACCGCAATAGTTGCAGGTGCTTTAGCTTTGTTTCCAGTAAAAATTTTGTGCATGATCGCCAGGAGAATCCTCACCGTTTTACAAAATTTCTTCCAACTCCCAAGTACTTAACAAGGTTTTATAGATTCCGTTCTTGCTAGAGTTAAAAGTGACCACATATATAAAATGTTACTTAGGAAATGGGTGAACTTTGGATTTTGTGTGAGATAGTATCTTCTATTCAAGAAAGATAATGGGTGATGATTCCCCTACCTCTATCCGACTTTCCTGGGTATGTTCATTTGGCACAGTGCTGAGCTGGGAAGAACTAGTGATGGGGGCTAATTTCTGCATATGGCACTTTTTAGAATGAGTTTATGGGGGTAAAGGCATGGTTAGTTTGATTCAATTTAACAATACAATCTCTTTTTTAGCAAATCAATACAACTTCTTTTGAGAACTTGTTAAACGTGTTTTAATTGCTGCCAAAAGTTAGCAAACTGTATCTTGTCCTGATGTGGGGTGACTATCTGATGCATGCTTGATACTATAGTTCATATCTTGTCCTGATGTGGGGAAATATAGCATAGACGCCTTAAAAATGCATAATGCCTGCTAAGTATGTAAGGTTCTTGCGACCGCTGCCATCACTACGTTGCCGAAGTCAAATAAAAGGTTGTTGAGCTAGCAGCTCCGGTCTTATGGTGTTCATGTTTTTTGAATTTTTTCCAGCTTGATACAAATGGGTGATTGTTGTGGGGTCAATGACTCTTGTGCCTTGTAGTTCTTTTTTGAGTCCAAAACTGGTTAACTCTCATAGACAAGTATAGCATGCATTCTATAAGTTTTGAATATTACAGTGGAAGAAAACAGCATCTGTAGTTATTGCTCATGATTACCAAACTTCTTGATGTTGATGGTTATGGTTTGTTAGCTATGAATTGAGTTTAAATTAGAGTTATTTTGGAATGAAATAGTTCATTCACTACCTAGCAGCATTGCTTGTTAATCACATAGTGTGCTTAAAATAACTAATGCATTAGATATTACATTGTTTTGTGTTCGTGTGTTTAAGTTCCCGTTCCAAGAATTAGGATTCATACATGTTCTTAGAGAATATTTTGTTCGCCAATGACCTACCATCCATTTTTACATCAAATCTTACTTCATGTTAGCATTATTATCTGTTTTATATCAATTCGCCTTTTTTGTTCGATTTATAATTACAGGGATGATCTCTCAAGAATTGTTTATAAAATTACATGTGATGGAAACAAAGGCTGAACTAGTCTACTCCATTTTTTTTTTAGATTAAGGTATTGCCTGTATTAAAATAATTCGATATCAGCCTCGGCTGACTTGGAAGAAAAGATAAAAGAGAAGAGTAACACATTAAGTACAATGTAATCTCAGTACAGAATAGTCCTCACTCCAAATAAGCAGCTCTAAGATACAACGAAGATCAGAGGAAAACAGGCGTTGTCGTAGGAGTAGCGATGTCTCAATCACGTCGCTCCTGTAGTTGGAGAAGTTTGTCCTGGCATACGCACACGGAGTTCTGCCCAAAATTGTATCAGAGATGTTACACTGTTGAAGATCCATAAAGGATTTCTAGACTTTCAGTTGAAAATGTGTTTGTTGAGCTCGAGCCAGAGACAACGAAATGGTTCCTCGCAAACTATAGGAACTTAGTAAAGTTCTTTGCCTTCATGTTTTATTCATGTCTCTTTGCCTCTTTTTTTTTTAAAAAAATTATTCATGTGGCTTTTCTCTTCATTAAGTTCATTGTGTGTTGCTGACGTGAAATTGTTTGCTCTCATCTTATTAACAGTCTCCATCTCAAGCAAGTAGAATAAAGTGTTGTTCTGTTCGAGCTGATTTGTTAATTGTTTTTGAGATAGCACTGGATCATTGGATGGTACTAAATTTCATGCATTTAAAATGTTTCAGTACCTCGAAAATTTGTTAAATGTTTAGACAGGGCCGAATCGTTGTATGCATTGACTATTGGTTTTTGATCCAAATCATATCCAGTAGCTTTTTCTGCTGACTTCTAACAGGGATAAGGAGAATAATTGTCAGGGAGATATCTTCATCACAAGCAGCTAAAAAAGTCTGATTTGAAGGGAGAGACTGTGAGTATCTCAACCATGGTACCTGTACTTGTTTGTCCATGACAACTAGAAAAAAAAAAGACTGAGTTTAATTCAAGAATTAGCGGATGATTATGATCTTTTCTTTTTTCGTTGCTTTTTCAGCCAACTTTTTGCCGTGTTTATTGTATCAGACAAGGCATTAAAATTCTTATTCATTAGTATGCAGTGCAACCCTTGTTATGTAAACAGGGGGAGCATCGTACTTAAATGGCAAGCGGGCAAACGTACCCCTGTGTGCGCTCATATTGTACAGAAGATCTTCTCTAATTTCCTATTTTTATATGCTTCCTCAATCATACCCGAAAAATTTCCTATTTTCTTAACATTTTCGGAGCTATTTTTCCTGTGGATGTGTAAGTAATGGTCTAGATTTGTTAACCATTGAATCTTTTGCTCTGTCCAGCAGTTCTTAGTCAATCCTTCGTGTCTGTCCTGATTTGTATGATTTGTATTGAGGTTGACGCTAAAGATATATGAATTTGCCGTCCCGATCTTGCAACTTCATTTTGATGATAATTTCGAGCATGGAAAAAAAGAAAAAGAAATAACGGCTTTAATTGCGTGAATATTGTGCAGTTTCTTATAAGTAGGAAAAGGAAGAAGGTGGGTATTATTCATTCTATTCAGAGAGAAAGGAAAAAGGTAAGGGAGGTGGAATTAAATTTGTATTTATCATCTTAAAACTGTCTCCTTCATTGTTCTCAACCGTCTCAATCACATTATTTTGTTTATTTGTTTATTGCAATCAATTGAATTTTTTCCAACTTTTTATTCTCTAATCTAATTGCCCTTTTCTCCTTCCCGCACTCTTACCTTAATTCAAAAAAGTAAAATATATTTAAAAAAAAAAAGAAAATTCGCGAAGTTAAAGTTATCATCCATCTGGCAGAAATCTACTGTACAAGCGGTTCAAATATCAATTAGAGGCTTGATCTTCGGCCCTTTTTTAAAAATTGCTCGTGCGCCATGTCAAATGCAGCAATAACATCGTTGTACCATAAACACGTCACTCTACTCTATTTAAACAATATTTTATTTTATAAACTTAGAAAAGTAGGATCATTTTTACGGTTTTTTTGCCGGGTCAACTAAACTAAAATAAGAGAGCTTTCTGCACAATTATTGAAGAACTGTGGAACCTTGACAGCTTAATTCATCAAACTTAAACAACAAGAGAAGCAGGACAAACAGCTTACTTTTCTAAATCTAAAACAAACGGGAAAAAAAAAATGCAGAAAATGCTATTTTTTAGGGAATTTGATGATTATGAAGAATGGAAATCATATGTAGTACATCGAATATTGATTACATATATTTCGATGTATTTTATATGATTTTAATTGTATCAAGTGTTCTAGTAATTCCGATGAATAGCAGTTAAAATGGTGAGAGGATAAGAGAGTCATGAGAATCTAATCTAAGCTGACTGTAAAATATAAAATTAGAAACCTAATAATATTAGAACAATAATAATTAGTTCCTCCTGGTGGTATTGTTATTCTTCTTGTTGCTGTTGAATTCGAGAAGAACAGGGCTGTTGCACCGGGGACACTTCATCTCATTCTCCGCCACCATCACGTACATCAGACACGCAGGGCATCCGGCCAGCACCATCGACGTCACCTCGGCTGGGCTTCGGCTCCCCTCTCTCTCCGACGACAAGCATGAGCTCCCCGGCGACGACGACGACGCTGACGATAAAGTATTATACGAGTATGACGATGACGATGAGCTGCCCGGCGACACGTTTGCGGCTACTCCTCCTCCTCCTCCTCTTCCTCCTCTTCCTCCTCCCCTCACCGGCGGCGATATGTTCAGGTTCATTCTCGGCGTCTTCTTTCCTCCACTCCGGCGCATCATCCCAGACCTGATCATCAGAATATCAACAAATCATTTTGGAAAACCATACTTAATTGTAATTTATATGTGTATAGTTTGTAGATCATGGAGAAGAAGGTATTAATTAGTACCTTGAGGTCGAAGGAGGAGGTGCCTGCAACTTCTTTTAGTCTGTGGAGATGGTGGTCAGCTTCTGGCGCTATTATATAGAGGAGAGGAGAGATGCATTAGTAGGATAGAGGTTGCTGTTTTGTTTAATGCAACAGAGAAATAATTGTTTTTTTTTTTTCTTTTATTGCTTCCTCATTTCATTACTTATTTTTTTTTAATAAAATGAGGCCTCAGATAGATTTACAAATTTTTTTAAATGCTCTAGGTGTATATTTTAAAGATAATTGCGGATCAACCATCCTAAATTCACAGTCTTGCGATTCAACCTCCCGAAACACAAAAACGCGCCGTCACATTGGCGCGAAAACGCAATTCAGGGACTCAATCACAAATATCGAAAATAGAAGGACGGTCTGTAATTCTTTCTATATTTTATTATTTGTATATTACCAATTCTAAAAAAATAAATTATAAAATTAAAAATATATAATTTTGTAGTACAACATATTCTAGTAAATTAATAATATGTGAAACGTGATCTAACATGCTTCTAACTTTTGACTTACCGTGATAAAGCGAGTAGATTTCATACATAAATGAATTAGCAAAAATATATATATTTTTTTTCATGATGTCAAATTAGAAGTAAACCGCAAGTTGTTGGAAGTTGTTCTCGAATTACGATTTGGCAAAAATAAACCTCGATCAAAAGAAAATTGAACCCAATTTCAAAACTAATTTTGTGTACCGTAACATTCCTCGTAAATTAGTACTAAATTAGAAGAAATCAAAAGATATTTTACAAAGGTGTCAGGGTTTATTTTACTATAAATAAATATCGTGTGAAAGAATTAAATTTTTTAAACCGTGTGACTCTTGTCGCAATAGAGATGGTAAAACGGGAAATTGATAAATGTCGAGCTGAGAGCTGAAGAAAATTTGTAGTGTTGTCAGGGTCGATTAAGCCACAACTGAAAATCGTGTGAATGAATTAAATGTATAAGGCGTGCAAACTCTTATTGTTATCTTGAAACAAATTGATGGCGAGATATAAAGATCCAATGAAATTTTAGGGTTGTCGTAGAACATGTGCTTTAAGATTCTCATACCGTTATCCCTAAAACAATAGATCATGTGAATAAACAAAACACATAAAAGGTTGGTCTAAAAAAATGCGACAAATTATAGACATGAATCGAATTGATAGGGGAGGTAAAGATGGCAAAACCGCTAAGGAAGTTCTGCAGGGAAAAGTTTTGGAGATTATTGTATAAAAATTTTATCTATAATTGGTCTATTTTTATGTGACAGTTATAACATATAAATTTATTACATGGTACTATTTCATATTTCACCAACTTGAAATTCTGCAATGGGAGTTAGTACTGGTATTCAAAAACCCGCGTATTTACTTGCCAAATACAAAAGTCTTTATGGATGTATTCATTTCATTTCCAACTTTTTTTTTTTTTTTTTTTTGAGAAGATTTCATTTCCAACTCAGTATGCAGGCCTCTGATATATCTGAAAAGAAACCAAAAAAAAAAAAAACAGCAACAATATTTTTTGAAATTAGAAATGAGAAATAAACTTTTTTTTTTTTAGATTAATATAAAAAATTTATGTCCGAATAGGTCTATTTTGTGTGTATATCGCAATAAATTCATCATCATAAGATTATTTACAACACCTGTCTTACCCTTTTCTGCTACGTAATTAATTCCTTTCTAGTACAGCAGTTATACTGCACTAATTATCTTTCATGCAAAAAATATTCCCCTTTAAATATTGCATTAGCATTTGCATTTTTCTGCCTCTAGAATTCAAAATTATGTTTTTATATCCTCCTAATTTAAAATGACAATTTTATGCTTCCATTAACTATATAAAATGACTAAGCATCCTTACTTATTTTCTAAAAGACGAGGATAGTTTTTCATTTCACGCGATCAATGGAATGTAAAAACGTAATTTTAAATTAGAATTTTTATTTATTTTTGTAATTTTAAGTTATCGGGATATCGAAATACAAATACCACATATTTCATCTTTGTTTTCTCAAAAAAAAAAAACATATATATGCGTTGCAAACATGGATTAATATCTGTAATTTTTCTCTCATCTCTATTTTCGCTTGAATAATCCTCATTTGACAGCTATTTTAACCATTTGGGTAAGATGTTGTAAACAAAACTTCACAGGTTGAATTTGTAAAATTTGAGAAAAAGAAAAATTAATATTTTTTATTGATTGCATTTCCGCAAAATAAAGTCACCTACAGCTTAGTACTAGAAGATAAAATTTTTGCTCAGTGGTGTAACAAGATTTGTATCTAAAGTAATTCAATGAAATTTAATGGTGCATTTATTTTATAGTAAATTAATATGATGTAAGAAAATTTATTTTTATTCTTTTTCCTTATTAAAATTCTTAGAAGACCAATGCTCAGTGTCCTAGACAGAGTCTTGAATTGAGTAATTTATAACACCTTTTTTCCCTTCGTTATATATATATATATATATATATGCAAAATTCTTAACTTGGTTTCGAGTTGAATTTCGGCATATTCAAATCTGAGATAACGAAGGCTTAGCTTTTTATTTACCATATTCAAAAAAAATTGAGCATACATTATATATATATATATAGTTGGACCTTTAAGTAAGGATAGGAGTTTCAATTTTATATACAGAGGGAACTTTACTTGCCATTCAAACAAGGGATGATTGTTCTGCTACTATATCTTAGAAATATATTATTTAATCTTAAACCATCATTGGTCCAACTAATTGCATAACTGGATGTTGAAAGGAGATCATGGTCTATCCCTTCTAGAGAATGGTTTTGAAGTTTAAATTTTAGTAACACGTAGTTGAGAGGGTTTATCGTTTAATGCTCAATATCCAGTCGGAATATAGAATAGAAATTGAATTTGACGGTCAAAATTAAAAGAAAAAAGAAAAAAAAATTATCTAAACATTTATCTTTGAAATAAGAAATTTGGAAATTGGTTTTTGATAAGATTTGATACGTGCATATTAATTTCTCTTTTTTGATATATATGGAGGTGCAATTTAGTCAAAAATTTAAATATCTAGACCTCATGTTTGCCTTTCTTTTCCCCTTGGAAGCTTGAGCTGACTTCCAATCCATACAAAAACAAATAAAAGTTTGAATCCTTTTTTTTTTATTTTCTTAATTTTTATATTATGACCTATATATAATATGACATGGTGACATCCCACTACTTGCCTTCACAATTGCTATATCTAATTTATTATTTATTATTTATTTATATTGATTCAACTCAATTTATTTTTCAAAACGAAATAGTTATAAGTAATGTATCCACTGAAAAACCGAGTCCCGATAAAATTCAACACACAAAAAAGCATTAAAAAAATAAAAATAAAATCAACCCTAAATATTAAGTGAAATTGGACTAGAAAATCATGTTTATTTGCTTATTCTACTTCAAAAATTTCCATCTTTAAATTTTTAAGATGTAAGAACTTATTGTAAGAAAAATAAAGAACTCAAAGAGTAGTTCATTAATATGAAATTAAATGTGTTGAGCTGGCTATGATTTTACAAATATAAATCTCGATTTTATGTGATGATATCTCATGAAGGACATGAAAAGATTTGACTTTGAAGAACTAGGAATAGTTATTAAATAATATTAACAATAATTGCAATTCATAGATGTTATTAAATAATTCAAGAATTATTAGTGGAAAAAGAAGTGTAATTAGTAAGGCCATGTGCATTGATTTGTAGATTAGTTGGATTGAGAAATATGAAATAATTGAGGGGGGAATAGAAAATAATATTAAGCATTAATTAGAGGAGACTTATTGGGATTCATTTATATATCTTTGATGCATTTATATGTGCATTCAATGGATATATTTAATTTTTTGTGCCTAACTTCCTTCAAGGGGTGGGCAATTGCAAAGAAATTTCCTTGATGTCTAACTTTTTTTTTTTTTTTTTAAATTTAGAAATTCTTATTTGTTGCGGTCCCTATCGATGAATGTACAAATATGACCATTGACCTTTCCAAAAAAGGAATTTTGTCCCTTGATTTATTTCAAATAAATATCTAATTTTTAATAATATATATATTTTGTGTGTGTGTGCTTGTGTGTATTTTGATTTAATTTAATAATTATTAAAAATAAATAACGGTTTACTTAAGAGGACTATTCCAAAAGCAGGGACTTAAATATGTAATTATTCCAAGAAAATAGAAATCATATATAAGAAATATGGTCTAACACTCTTCTTCGGTCATCATTGAATATAAATTGATTTTGGTGCAAATGTGTGCATAATATTAGGTCAAGGTGTGTTTGGTAAGCAGGTGTTTTGCATTCACATATACAGAATCCATGGAAAACAGCCCTGAAGTGACATCCAATCATTTTTCTGCACATTTTCATGATGATATAATTACATTCATAGAAATGTCACATACACAACTCCAACCATCTGATTCCAATTTCTGATTTTTTTTCATTTTCATTTGGAAATTATTCCATTTTCATGGATTTCTGATTCACCTAACTCATATGATAGTAATATTGACAAAAAAATATGACTTAACATAATTCTGTTTAGCAGTGTGCGTTTGTGTGTTTGGTCAATATCCTTATACAAATAAAGCTTAATTCCCTGATCGGACCGATATCACATTTTTCCTAATTTCCTCATTGTTCAACAATTTATACAACTTATTTGTGAGGACTATTCATCCGGACATATTTTGTAACATAATATATGTCAAAATCTAATATAACAGCTAGCCATGGCATATAGCTCGGTGTGAACAACTTTGCTGTTCATTAGATAGCCTTGATATAATATGTAGTATATATTATTTATTATGATACATACCACATATTCTGATATATATCGTATAATTCTGATTATATTAAAAATAGTCATGATAAATAATAATTTTTTTTTTATAAAAATATATCTATAACTGTAAATAACAGCTTCTGTATTGCTATCTATGGCCACTATTAATGACTAGTTGGCATATTAACCTAACAAATATCATGACAAAAGTTAAACCTTTTTGCTTTATTTTGCATAGTTGCAGAGCTAAGTGGTGCCAATAATAATTAAGTAAGATGCTCTCTCTCATTCATTTCTTTCAACCTTTCAATGTTTTGAGGTAGCATCTTCAATTAAAAAGATTCTCTCTCTCTCTCTCTCTCTCTCTCTCTGTGCTGATACTTTTCATTGTCTTAGTGTGTCGATCATGTGTGATCTCAATTCATATTACGTAAGTTTGCTTATTGTATGCTGGTATGCTTGTATGTAGATTTATTTGGTCGTCCAAATTGAGAATATCGTAATTAAATTCTTTAGGGGGTATCACTATGTTTATCCTATAATTTTTAAATTTTGCGCAGATAGAATTTTTTACTGAGTTATTGTTGCTATTGTATTCCTACTACTTTTCTTTGGAAGTATTTAATTTATCAACGCAGATTTATGAGTTATCGTCGGTTTAAGTACTAAAAATCAATATACCAATTAGCATTGGTCCATATAGATAGTGGAACTGCTTATTGGAAGAAGACTGTAGTCTATTCCAAATAAATAATAGTCGATAGTTAAATTCTGATTGGCGTGAGTATGGAGAGATTCGCCGTACTGCTCCGTTATCGATAGAAATATAGAATAAAAATCGAATTCGACGATGAAAATAAAAATGTAGTATGCATTTTCTAAAAAATAAATACTTTCACAGTTTATTCGAATATAAAAAACAAGTTAATAAGAGTACCTGTGCAGCTAATAATACTCTGTTTCAGTTCAAAAAAAAAAAAAAAAGAAAAAAAAAGAATCTTAGCATCTACATAACAAGAGATACTATTCTTCACGTACAATATCACATTTGCAGCTGGTACAAACAACTCCACTGTTGACAGATACCATAATATTTTTATTACACCACCTACGATATCATGCTATAAAAACGCAGGTTATCCATAAAAAGCATGTACTTGGATTTTAAAGCATCTGACGAATTAGATGTGGGAGTTTATATGAGTTTAAGGTCCATATGAAGGTATGCTTGCCTTATGGATTCCACCACGATAATTTTCTTCTTCTTTTTTTTTTTTTTTTTTTTTTTTTTTTTTTTGAGATGACGAGACGAAACCCACCTCGCGTATAGTCGCACTACAAGAGCGCACTTGATTTTCTAACCAGGGTCATCAGTCCGCATTGGATCGGATCCATATCAGATGGTAAAACTCTAGTATAGTGTGCGTCCGGAGGCATACATGAATTACTGGTCAACCCAGCCACCACATTAGCGAACTTCGCTGAAAAGTCATGAAAATCGTCTATTCTCCATTGCAGGCCGGCACCACGATAATCTTAAAAAAAAAGATAATCTATAAATAAAATAATTCACAGAGCTGAGCTAGCAAAATAGTACACCTTAAATAGGCCGCAAGACTACAAGCATAGAAGCATTTAAAAAAAACTTATAAATTTTTTAAAATAGATTTATAAAAAGTACTTTTTTTGAAAAATATTACATAGGAAAAAATTTGATGTGCATTTAAATATTTAAAATTCATTAAAAAATATTTCTAAGTAATTTTTTTTTAATAATTAAAATAAATAGATAATTTAGAGTTTCTAATTTTTTATAACCAGTTAAAACTTCAGAACTTCAAAATACATATCGAAAGTATTTTGAAATAAATATAAAAATTATACAGCATATGAAAATCTATATTTTTGTATATATTTTAAAAAATAATTAGAGATATATATTTTTTAGTTTGATTTAGTAATTATCAGCAAAAAAACAATCGCTTTAAAAAGTCATATTTTGATGGTATAGACAACTTTTATCTTGAAATTTTTCTCAAAAAGTATTTCTACATGAATCTTGGAGATTTCAAAATGTAAAGAAATTAAAGTGAATTATAAGAATAGTTTTAGAAAATTTTAAACTTGTAGTTACAAATATTTTTAAAAATTTTAATATAACAATTATAAATTTTATATTAAAAAATTCTTCCAAATTTAATTATATAAGCTAGCAGGTTTAGTAGATTTGTTGCATTACTCTTTCTTTTATAATAAACAAGTTCTAACTATTCCTTAAAAGCATTTTTAATCCACCCCTGTCTACCACGTCAGCACGAATTACAGAACAACTATCTGCTTCTTCATTCTTCTACAGTTTACTTCGATCTATTCATCGTCGCGCAGAACTCACCATCACAGCCCAGTCGCGTCGCCGGTTCTACTCGCCGGCGGCTGTAAGCCATGGGAAACTCCCAATCACCTCCGGCGAATCCTCGCTTCGCCATGGCCAGCAGAGCTTTCAGCGCACAAGAGCTCGAGGAGCTTAGATCGCTCTTCAATTCTCTCGCCGCGCAGTCGCAGAGCAACGGCAAGTTCATTTCTCCCTCCGTATTCCAGGTGAGATAGTTTAAAATTGATATAAAACTCGTCAAATTCGACGTTAAAGCTGAAACTGTATTCGATTTCGACTTGTTTCCTATCACGATATAGGCTTATTTTGGGATCCGCGGGCCGCTGGGAAATCGTATGTTCGATCTGCTTACGCAGAAGCGCAACGATGGAAAACTCACTTTCGAGGATTTCGTCGTATCAAAGGCAAGTTAATTTATGCGTAAATAATGTAACTCAATTGGAATGTGATTTAAATTGAAAATGGCATTTGAGAAATCAGCACCTTGATTGAAACGTGTGGACAAGTCATTCTCTTTACTGCTTTCTGATGTTTCAGGCGAGCTATTTTAATGTTGGGCAATTTGAGTAGCATTGTAGACGGTGGAACCGACTGTTGCAGCTCGTGCAACAAAGCATTCGAATATTTGGATGGTTTTTTTTTTTTTTTACAATTTTGAAACGATTGGCTTACCCAATTAATAAAATTCAACGCGCCTTACTCTAGAATGCCTTTCTAGATGTCAAATCTTGACTATTGCATAAATAAGAATATGTTGCATGATTTGCTTTGAGGTGTTTCTAATCCAGAGGAAAAGCTTATAGTTTTGTTGCTTGTTTTGTGATGACTTTCAAAGTTATGCTGATTGTCCCGCTTATGGTGGTTGATTTTGCCCCTATGTTAGGGAGTATATGAGAAAGGAACGCGCAATGAGATTGAGGAGTTCATTTATGAATTATGTGATATAGCAGGAGATGGAATCTTGGGAAGGTATGGACTGGAATGCTTTCCTTTTCGTGTGCATTAATGAAGTGGTTGTCATTTATATTTTATAACAAAAAGAAATTTAAGCATGCAGTTATGCTTGATTATCATATTAAAACGTTAGACACTCAAATTCGTTGACCTTCTCAAATCCTTCTAATCAAAACGCTAAATTTATACAGCATGCCATGGAAACGTATACTTGGCGTACTATTGTGACCTTCATCACTTTCATAGATTTTATTTTTAGACAAAAATTTCGCATTTGTGCTTGTAGTGGAATATGTATTTTCATTTTTTTTTCTTTCCGTAATTAGAGTCCTTCTTGAGGATCTCGTACTTATCTATTTATTGATTGTTGATTCTTTTGGGTATGCTTTGCAGATCTGATATTGAGGAGGTCTTGATATCAGTACATGAAACAATTTTTGGGGAGGGTGTTGAATCTGGTTCAAGCACACGTCAGGAGTTCTTGGAAGTATTTCTGAATGCAGCTTCATTTTCAAATGAAATTGAAGGATCAAATGAGAAAAGTATGTCATTGGCAGACTTCAGAAACTGGTGCAGCCTTTGTCCATCAGTGAGAAAATTCCTTGGGAGTCTGTTGATGTCACCTGATCCAGGTATTTTGTTATACTGCATTGTTTGTATATGCTAGTTTTACTATTACTAATCATATATCTCATCTAACAAAATTTTGCTAGTGCATGTTTCATTACCAAGATTTTGTACTTATATGCCACTGCTTTCATGCTTAAACTAGAGCATTATATTCGGTAAGACAATAATTAACTCATCCAAGTGCATTAGATTACTTTTCTTAAGTTTATACGTTGCCCTTGGTTTTCTCAGTATGCTGTTGATTCTTTCGGACCTATCTAAAGTGGAAAATTCTAGATATACTTATTTGATGAATCCTATGAGTTTACAATCTGCAATGCCTTATTAATTATGTCTGAACTATGAGGGCTCATAGCTTGGTGCTTGATTTCTTGAATGTAGGTAGGCCTGGTTTTCAGGTTCCTCTTCTGGAGTATAATGAGAATTTAAGTCCCGATGTTCTAATTTTGAGGAAAGAATATGCTTGGCACATTGGAGGTGCTCTTTCGCAACACGAATCGGAAGTGTGGAAACTTTTATACCACAGTGCAATTCACGGCCTCAGCTTCAACACTTTTATGGGCAATATAATGTACGTCTGCTTCCTTATATATCAACATGCAAGACTTCTAAGGGTTCATAAGGAACAATTCATTTACTATCACAAGAAATTGACATCATAATTGTTAATAATATTCATAAAGCCACCTGTTGATGCCTTACTTCTCTAGAAATGTAATTATGTAACTAATAGTGATTGTAATTATGTACTTCTATAGAAATGGAGAAGGTCCAACGGTACTGGTTATCAAAGATAAAGAAGGTTATGTTTATGGAGGATATGCTTCTCAACGATGGGAGAGACAAAGTGATTTTTATGGAGACATGAAATCATTTCTCTTCCAATTATATCCACAAGCATCTATTTACCGTCCCACTGGAGCAAACACTAATCTGCAATGGGTAAGTTGTCTTAAATGATACTCTAGTTTCAACTATTTTATAAGATGAAAAATCATATGCTTCCTAGAACTGCAGGTTTAACATGTAGCTTTTATTTATTTATTTTTGAGAAATAATGAAATGATTATTCTCATGCAAGTAGAATGTAAACATTTTTTTTTTTTTTTGCATGTTATTACTTTTGAGAAATAATAGTTCTCACTCACTCTCTGATGTCTGATTCCTTATCTTTTTTAGTGTGCTATCAATTTCAGCTCAGATAGCATACCTAATGGCATTGGTTTCGGTGGGAAGGCAAATCACTTTGGCCTCTTTCTCTCTGGAAGCTTCGATCAGGGGCACACATTTAGCTGCACTACCTTTAACAGCCCCTGTCTCTCTAAGTCAAACAGAATTCAACCGGAGGTGATTGAGTGCTGGGGTATTGTAGCGAAAGGGTTGGATATTGTGAAGTCAGAGCTTGTTAAAGGGACAGTTTTAGAGAGGTTTAAGGAGGACCGCAACATGCTCAAGATGGTTGGCCTGGCAAATTCTAGCGATTAGGCGTAATGCATAAGGGGAATTCTCCTTGATGGTAAATATTTTGTTTTATTTTAGTCTTTTGAAGATAATATATAGTATTCTGCCTACTGTTCTTTTTTTGTTTCCTTTTTTTTTGGAGATTTTTTATAATATGGAATTTGAACTCCGTCTTCCATATATAAATATCTAGTGATCCAGCTATTGGGCTAATAAGCTTTGTCTACTGTAGCTATTATTGTGGGGATGGTTCTAAGCATAATTTTACATGCCGTTTGGCGTGGTCTGTGCCGGCACGCCACGTGCCGAAAAATCTGATATATAATTATTAAATTAATTTCAATTTTTTTTATTTTGAAAAATAATAATATTGGCACAATAGCATTGATCATTGCCACTGTCGTCAAGTGTCAGTATCTATGTTTATCGAAACCTGATTAGGCTCGGTATTGAAAACCTTGGTATTAGGAATTAACTTGGTAAATAAAGACATGCATGCTAATTATCTACTACTATTTTGTGATAGGATCATTCAATGTATCCATAGAAGCTTTATTTTGGAGAAATCTTTTGCCGCCGTATTGCGAAGATAACAAAAAAGTTGCTGAGTCTATAGGCAGATTATGTGCCTTGTGACAATTCATTTATAATTTGCATGTTTAGCCTTGCTGATCGTTTTGTATCGGACTTTCTTGGTAAGTTTTGTATCATACTTTAGTGTATATTTCGACGAAGAATAAGTTTGTCTCATTCATATACATATCAATCTTCTAGGTTTATATTTAGATTAGACTCTTTTTGGATACCCTGTATATAGTTGTTGGGCGTGTTGTTGAAATATACCTTTGTATATCTGGACGGTGGATGGTAGAGCTCGAAAATTCTCTTGAACAGCTTGATTGAGACTAATTGTTCCGAACATATCTTCTAATATGTGATATGGATTAATGATCAAGATGAGATCTGGAATGTTGATCTCGAACTGTTTGATTGAAGGGTTGCTTATGTGATCTGAATGGATTTTATTTTCGGCTCATATATACAAGTATTTTAATCTGGCATATATTTATTAGAGGTGAGAGAAAGCTTCGACAACGGAGTGGCAGCACTGAACCCTGAGACGGTGGATGATGATGCCATTGCAGCTGCCGCCATTACTAAAACTAGCGAGATCTGTGTCTAGATGAGAATCGAGGGGTTGAGTTGTAGAAGAGCTGGTATGAAAAAAGTAAAGAGGAAGAGAGAATTTGCGTGGATTGATTCCATACAGTGTGAAGAGCTAATGGAAGATTGCCACGTAGAAGGATAAACCATGGCACTACGACCATACGAGAAAATATTTGCGGGGACCAGCACATCAGATTATGTGGCTCTCTTTGGTAGCACTTGATTAATTTAAAGAATCTGCTAAAATTAATAAAATTTTATAAAAGCAGTTTTACTACTTATTTGTTTAGATAAATATTTATAAAATTGGTTATTTTTAAATGCTATTTTTAAAACTTTATTTAGGCTAATAAGTTTTAAAATCGGTTTTAGTTAGAATAATGTTTATGGATAAGAAATAAGTCAAATTTTTATTAATGTGAATTAATATTGATTGCTATCTCTATCAATGTTAATTTATCAGGGAATTTATTTTACTCAAGTTAACAGGAAAATTATGTGAAAAAAGTATAAAGTAGTTAGGAGTAACAAATTAAATTAAGTCAATCTAATATTGAAAATAAGAGTTCTCCTTAATAATTCCCGTCCAATAAACGAAATCTCTAATGCAGTAAGAGTATAATGTACTTCATAAAAAAAAGACCAGATAGCACGTGTCAGACGGACAATGGCGTTCTCAGTTTAATTATTCAGAAAACTCGATCTCATACAATACGTTCAAAATTTGGCGAGTTGATAAATATGAATTTCGTATTAATTTGGTTCATTATCATGCGCAACTTCTTTTCACCCAACCTGGAAACAAAGTGGATCTACCTCCCAATAATTGTTTTCAAAATGAATTGTAACAAGACGTAGAGCTAACTCAACAAAGTATTCTACTACTCTTGAATCCTAATCGCTTCAAATCTCAACCAATATCTCGCACAAATTTTAATGCTAATGAAAATAATTGATCTTAGTAGGAGAATATGTAGAATTTGAGAAAATTTTAATAAATTCAATGGACTAGAACACAAATCCTTATATTGTCGTCACTTTCTGGGGTAATAATGGTCCAAATGAAGGTACAATTCAACTTCACAAAGGTGAAGGCACAAATCTATTTTTCAATGGAATCTCCGCGTCTTTCATAATAAAGCATTGCATGTTTCTTCTGTTTATCATGCTAGATCACTTATTATCTCTTGGATAGGTATTATCGCTTGTTGTAGAAGTCACAAGGCCGTAAGAGTCCCTTAGCTTTACGGCCAAGCATCTCACTGATTGTCTTTTCTGGCTATATGTACTTTGTGTTATATACTTTCAATATTGTTATCTTGACTGTAATTTGTTCAGATTTTAATCTCTAGACTATTTATATATAATGAGATGTGTGGATCATAATATGTTATCTATAGTCACACTTAGTTGATTTATGTACTTTTGGACTATCATGTCAGTTATCATTGATGCGATACTATTTTATTTTTATGAAGGCATCGTCTCACTCTTTCCTCTTAAAAAAAAAGGAAAGGTAGCCATGCGATGCTTTATTCGCCTTCCCATTCATCAAACAAAAAATATTATTAGGCCTGATAAAACAGTCCGAACGGCATTTTTTCGTGCCTCAGGATCAAGAAAGGCGCGAAAAAATACAAATCGAGCTATTTTTCGAATTAAATGTTCGGACCAAAGTATTACTCTTCATCAAATTGGTGATTACCCTAACTCCTGCTCGTTGGATCTTTTCCATAAAGCTTGGCCAACTGCTAAGCATCATATTTTTCTACCAATTTATTGGGCCTACTCATGACTATCCCTACCCAATTAGCCCAATTTAGGTCAGATGAACCATACCACTTTATGTTGTTGGGCGCGGGTATAAACTCCCATCTTTGAATCCCCACGGCTTCTACCAGTAGTATTTAAAAAAAAAAAAAGAAATACAATCTTTAGAAGGCCCTAAGCAGCTCTCATGTATATGTAGAAGGATCTAAGCTCTAATGTATCACATCGATCAGGAGCTGAATCGAATAAATTAAACAATCGAAATGTTTGATGTGTCGATATCGAGGTGCCTAACGACACTCGATAAGAGCTCTTGGAGTCATCAACCTGTTATCCCGGTGCACCTTTGGAGAACCGATCCCATGCAGTCGACTGCATGGGATTACGATGCAGTTGGCTGCGTGGGATCCAAAAAAAAATTTAAAATTTTGATAAGATCTACAATTTTCATATTTGAAATTTTTTTAAAAAATATTTCTAAATACGTATTTTGGAGATCCAAAGATTAATAAGTTTAAAACGGGTTTAAAATTATATTTCAAACCCGTTTCAAACACATTAATCTTTGGAGCCCTAAAATATGTATTTAGAAATATTTTTTTGAAAAATTTCTAACATAAAAATTGTAAATCTCATTAAAATTTACAACTTTTGTATTGTAATTTTTTTTAAAAAAACTTTAACTCTTTTTTTTTTTTTAATTTGAATGCTGTCGACTGCATGGTAATCCCATGCAGTCGACACCATGGGATCAATTTCCGCACCTTTGATCCGTTGAGCGAGAGCCCTTCCACACAGGACTCTGGGATCACTATGTCGAACTTTCGTCTCTGTTCGAACAGTCGGTCTCATAGTCAGGCAGGCTTTATCTCACGAAATAGTAAGATAATTCATACATATTGTGGTCCTAAGTCCTATCCCATGCTGTGGATGATAAGCTTCTGATGGTATCTTTCTGGACGAGTGTGAACGAGATCTTCAGGTGCAGGCGCCGTAGTTTATAGTGATATGATTGTTGAATTTCACTTTTTTCTGCAATATTTCCATGCATTTTCAGTCAGCACTCAAGTTCATGATAGCTATATATTAAATAGGCGACTACTAATATTCAGAACTGTGATGGTCAAAATAATTTCTCTATAAAAAAAAAGAATCTAAATTAAAATTTTTCAGAAAAGAAACAACAAAAAGAAAAACTAAAATTCAGAGAGAAAGTGCAGACCTATTTTAAAATATTTATAAAAATGTCATTCTTCGTCCATGACATTTAGAACGAATAGTTAGAATTTATACTTTATAAAATGGATATCTCATATTCTGAGTACTACAAGCGATACCGTAAGATTACGAAAGATTTATTCTTTTTGTATTATGTAGATAATATACGTGTCTTCCGACCTGTAGAGAATTTCTCAGTTGATAAAATATAAGTCGTTAGTAACTCCTGACGATCTTGTTATAATTAAAATTACATACTGTGCATCCCTCATCATATAATGAGCGGCGGTCATTTTGATAAATAGGGTGCTCTAACATTCAACGTGAACATTATTCCATTCCAGATGAATCCAAGGGAGAATATTTGAGCCTATGACCAAATACACATTTTTAAAATGTTCCAAATCTGGGTACTTTTATGCCCACCTTTGTCTTCTTTCTCCGCTAATTCGGACTTGCTGGGCTTGACCTGCTGGCATATCCTTACCAGCAACCAAAAGCTATTCTCTTCTCATTTTTCTTCTTTTTTTTAATAAAAAAATTTGGCTAATTATACTACTAAAAACAAAGGAACAAGCAAATTTTAAGAAATATTTTCCAATTGTTCAGTTTACTTTATTATTTGCTTTCTATATATGTTTATTTGTATTATTTTATACAATCAAATAGCAAAGAACCTATGTTGAATTCTTGTTCTTCAATATCAACATAATTTTACACCCTATATTCCATTTTTACCAAAATTTTGTTTTAAAAACTTTTTGAGACATTTGCGTTTTTATGTCTCTGATAATTCGAAATTACAAAAATACACCTCATAAGTCGAAATGACATTTTTATACCTCCCTTGAAATGTGAAACATCATTTTTTAAGAAAAATGATAAGAATAGTTTCGTCATTTTACAAAGTCAAGTTACGAAACTGTCATATTTTTTTTAAAGAAAAGGACATCGAAGTGCAATTTCGAAGTATGAAAGGTATAAAAATGCCACCCTAATTTTTTTTTTTTTTTTTTATAAATACAAATAGCTTTACTCCATTTTTCTTGCTTTTGCTTTCATCCGGACAACAACACCAATCAAAATCTATTAAAAAGATACTTGTTTTGGTTATTTAGCTAGCTTATTTTCATCGAAGGAGAGGAAAATACATCCACCTGATGTCACAGCTTACCTGAGCTGAAGCAGTGAAGAACCTTCATATGTTAAAACTCTGACATTAGCTGCTACTCACCACACACACACACACGTCTCTCAAGTCTTTTGTTCTCTTCTTCTTCTTCTTCTCTCTCCTGATGATAATCAATTGCATAATGAAGATCTGGACAATCTTTTTCAGTCCTCCCATCACCAATAATGGCACACCTGGACCATCTATCTCAACCCCCACCACTTTATCCTCACTTGATGGAACATTCATAGTCAAGATCCAATTTATATATTGATTTTTTGCATATATTTCACTTTTCTATAAAACAGGAGATCTTAAGTAGTCACAATATAATCTGCAAACACAAAGTAATGATGGATATATGATTTTTGGATGTAGCATGTGAATAAATAAAGAACAATGTCAAAAATGTTTCTACTTTTTAAAACTCACATAAATCAATTCCTGTCAACAATAAAGTGTATTTCGGAAAGTTAACTTAATTTTTTCATTAGATGGATTGATTTGTTCGAGTTTTATAAAGTAGTGGTTATTTTGACAAAATATAGATAAACAAATATTTGGGAAAACTTAAACCTTTAGTAAATATATGATCTCATATGTCCTATCAAGATTCTAGAGATAAACTTGCATTTTATGATAATAGTGGTCCCAGTGGATTATTTCAAAGGCCATGCTGGTGATGTTGAGAGGTTATTTTGTCATTTTTGAATCCAAAAATTCACATGCTAACAAGATCAAAAGGGAAATGTGAAATTGCTAAAAGGATATGGAGCCCAGACCTGCTGTAATGTACTCTTTGATTAGCATGAGAAAGAGGCCCAGAGGCCCTACTGGAAATTTTTGTTGTGTTGGAAGTCATTCTCACTGCAACTGTTCTTACATTTGATGGAGCGTCCGCCTTCCCAGATGGCTAGGCTATCACATATAGAAGGAAAAAGGGACATTTGTATTTTTATGCTCTCATTATTCGAAATTGATTTTTATACCTCCCTAATTCAAAATAATATGTTTATACTCTTTAATCCGATAAAATAACGAAATTATACTTAGTTTTTTTTTTAAAATAAGAGGAATGTTTCGTCATTTTATACGGTCAAAGAATATAAAATTTTCATTACGAATTAGAGGGTATATTTTTACAATTTCGAATTGTCGAGGTATAAAAACACAAATATGCAAAAAGAAACATATTGATAACTTAAAATCAATGGAATATATTAAGTTCAGAAAATTAAAAATTAAATAACTTCAAAACTATTTTTAAAAAAAGTACATGGATTGGAAGATAGATGCGTGGCCTCACCCTGACAAGAGTGTCAATGGAAAAGGACATAGCCATGTGTTTTCCCACCACCGCATTTAGATAATAAGTTGGTCATTGTCCTATTTTTCAAGTAAATTAGAAAGATACCGTGACAAAATTCAACAGCTCCTGTGCAATGAAAATCATGATTTTGTAAGAGTAAATAAAGAAAAAAAGGATTCATTGATGCTGTAATAACCAATTACACAGGCCTACGAACATGAATACAACTAAACAACGTAATATTTGAATTCGCAAATATCGAATACTAGAGATTTTATTTATTATTTTTTTTAAAGATAAAATGATAAACGCCAAGACGTTCTCCTGTGCAATGACAAGTGCAACTGTTATTTTAGATAGAGCTTTTCAAAAAAGAAAAAAAAAAAAAAATGATGCTATAGTCTTCACAAATCAATACAGAGGCTTATGAATGTGTTTTTTCTACTGAACAAGTGATATATGTATGCAATGTAACACTACCAAACAATGCATTGTTTTCCATACAAATCTAATAAAAACTAGAAGAGGATTAGATAACTTCTTCAGAACATTTTAGAATATTTTATAGTTTCCACAAACCAACAACTAAGCAGTATAAATTATGTTATGCAGAATATTAGAAACGGGAATTACATCATCTATCTGCTCATGCACATGAGATTAAGATCAAGGGGAGTGGACCGCATGATGAGCAAAGAATAGAATGACACACATACACACTATTAAAGCAGCCATAAAAGGAATATAAAGAAGCAAAAAAAAAAAAGAAAGAAAAAAAAGTGTTATACCTAAAGTCTGGACTGTATTTGTACACGGGAGCAGTCAGCAGAAGAGGATTGGAAGAAATCTTCTAGCTTTCTCTGTCTTCATATTATAAGTCTCAGCTTGTAGGAAAATGGAGGGAGATTCTGGCAGGGGATGATATCTGATCATTGATCCCCACCAACTAGCATTTTTTTTATTTAAAAAAATAGTTACCAGCCAGCTAACCAATAATGTCTGAAGAAACGTGAGCAAATATCCAAATCACTCCTTTCAGCAGTGATGGGGATGTTGTGCATTCCCAACCCCTCCCTGCAGATTTTTGATAAGAAAGGAAAGTAAGAATAAGAATATCTGAAACAATAGCAGCAAAATAATTCTGCCAAGATTCATGACAATCCATTAATCCACATTAAATTCACACCAACGCAAAGTGGTCCGTGATCAATTTTGCTGTTTTTTTTTTTTTTTCTTGGATGTAAAATCTTGTGATACCTGATAGTAAAGTTTAATAGATATTTACCAAAGACTCGACTTAATGAAAGACACTTAGGCTAACAGAGGATGGTTCGAGATGAAACCATGTAAATTTTAGAAACATACATGAGAATAATGGCACATGGTCTAGGTTTTTCCTTCCTTAGAACATGGACCAAATCTGACAATCAACAGAGATTGTACAAAGCAGATAATGATCTGAATATTAATTACACTAATGTGAAGACTTTCTTGAGTTGGCAGTAACTCATATCTGAGCTAACCAAACCTTACAATCATTTTTAACCCATATACCATACGCAAAAGTATATGGGTTAAAAAAAAAATTGTAACTATTTTTTGAGCAAATTTTGACATAAAAATTGTAGATTTTTTATGAAATCTATAATTTTTATGTTGGTACTTTTTTCAAAAAAAAATATGTTGGGTCCAAAATTTAATGCATTTGAAGTGGATTTTTAAACTATTTTGAAACCAGCTGCAAATTAATTAAACTTTGGAGTTTTAAATATCTATTTAATATATTTTGGAAAAAAATTTAACATAAATGTTATGGATCTCATCAAATCTATAATTTTTATATCAAATTTTTTTTCAAAAAATAATCACAAATATATAGATTTTTTTTTTTACCCATACGCACGAGCGTATGGGATCATTACTCGTTGCATTTGTACCTCCTTATCGCCATGACTAGCCTCCCAAACCCTCGGGTTGGACGCAAAACATATGTTGCAGTTTCCTTGCGAATTAAAATTCCTGAGGCAAGAGCGCCTCAGACCCGAACCAGCCAATTAAAATACCATCCCTACAAATATAAGCAATTTGTGTATCCAGTATTAATATAAGATGATTCACTCCTTTTTCTTGTGGTTTCCTCATAGTTAAATTTATGCTAATGAGCTAATATAACACTACAGTAAGCAATGGATAGCAATTGATGTTGAACTATGAGTAAATCATTTAATTTTACTCAAATAAGAAAACATCTTTTCCTCAAAAACTAGAAAGCTAATTCTAAACTTACTTCTACATAAATATGTATATGCCACGTGTCATGTTCTGAAAGGGTGCCTCATGAGCTATTAGTCTTCTCTATCTTTATATTACAAAAAAAAAAACTTATAAAAATATCTCCACCCAATAATTAGTATAACAGTTCTTTAAAGACCTATTAAAATCGACTTCTCTGTAACTACAGGACTAAATTGTAGAGTTGAAAGCAGTTAGGTGGCATTTTAATCAGACAACAGTGATTGTACAGCAACATTCAGGTGTGGATTCAGAAGCAGCCACAGGTTTATATGACACATGTTAATAGCTTCATCTTAACAAATAAATAGACAATAGAGGGTAGCATGTGGAGCTGAATGACTTTTCTTATAAGCAAACTTTCCAAAAAGAACCTTATATATCTAATATCAAATCTTAAGACAAACAAAGCCCCTCCTCCTTCTCAGAACCTGACTACAATAAGCCCTGCCTGTACTAATGCACTGCCCAGTTGAAGGCTCAAGGTTGGACACAAAACTTCAGTTTTGAGGGTCCCAGTCCCCTGGATGGTGGTGATGAGGCCACAACACCACACTCATCAAGTTCCACCACCTGATAATTCCTTATCAACGTGACCAAAATATATAGTACTCTTGAGTAACTCTCCCCCCCTTGATTCTTCATGTCCACCTAAGTTTTTTTTTTTTTTTTTTTTTGAAGTCTTAAAATTCATAGTTGCAGATAATCTCCACCTCACATGACCAGATCAATGAATCAGACCTCCCTCTTTCTCTCTCTCTCTAGTCCAACAACTAATATGTCTGGCAAAATCCCTGGCAATTTCTTGATAGGAGCCCTATAAATGCACAGCAATATTATATACATGCTTCTCAAATCCAACACCATCATCACCACCACCACCGCCATCTCCCTCTTTAATTTCTCCTTTCCCGTTCTCTTTCATCTTCCTCTCACGAGCTTCCATGGACTCCTACTATAGCAACCACCATATGCAGACTACTGAAAGAGAGAGATTATTCGAGAAGCCATTAACACCGAGCGATGTTGGCAAGCTCAACCGTCTAGTCATCCCTAAGCAGCACGCTGAGCGCTACTTTCCATTAGCAGCAGCGACTTCTAATGAACCAGGAGAGAAGGGACTCTTACTTAGCTTTGAAGATGAGCTAGGAAAATCATGGAGGTTTAGATATTCTTACTGGACAAGCAGCCAGAGCTACGTTCTAACGAAGGGCTGGAGCCGCTTTGTAAAAGAGAAACGTCTGGATGCCGGTGACATCATTCTGTTCGAACGAAATGCCTGCGGCGATCGCTTATTCATCAGCTACAGACGTCGCGGTGAGCCATCGTCATCGGCAGCTGGTATGCAGGTAAATAGTGCAATTCCAGCAGCCCAGGGTAGTGGGGGGTATTCATGGCCGCAGGAATTCTACTCCTCCGGTAGCAATGCTTCTACATATATGTACTATAACTCCATGCAACAAGAGTGCCATCTTCATGCAGGTTAGAAATATGTATCATGTCTGAACTATATGGTGCACCTAAGTTAGAGAATTATGGTGAACTATATAATTTTAAGAGAACAATGCGAGCAGGAGACACAGAGGGCAGCGGAGTGGCGGCACCAGGGCCTCAGGCGGTGGCGACTTCCCGGACGCTGAGGCTCTTTGGAGTGAACATGGAGTGTGGCCCAGATCATTTTTGAGAAAGCCAATTATTAAGGTATACATATTCAATCCGTTCAAATGAACCGTAGTTTTCAAGAAAGAAAGCGGAGAGAAGAGTGGCAAATGTGAATGCAGCATTCTAACTATGAACAATTTATGTTTCTGAATCAATCAATTCTACCCGAGCTATATTTGCCTATCATTTTTCCTTGTGCTATATTCCAAAGCAAATTAATGGCTGCGGAAAAAAACTATGTAATAAGCTTAGCTCAGGATATATTTTCTTCAACATAAATTTACTAAATGTTCATATATGAAACATTTAGTGCAAGGAAATGTTGGAAACATTAACTAGACATGAACAATATGTACCAGGATTGTAATTTAGTAAGAATAACAAAAGTGATGACAAATGTGTGATTAATTTGGTTTGGATGTCATTTACAGGAGTTTATGATGATGAAAGGAGAGGGATACAGAAGGAGAAGATCTTTGAGGCCATGCTCCCAAATCCCACCACCCAATCATCTTGTGGTTTATATTTTTCATTTTCTCCCTCTTTTTGGAAGTGACATCCAGAGTGGTTTCCTGGAAAAACTAGAAAAGAAAAGGAAGAGAAAATCCTTGTTTTACTGGCAATGTTCACTTCCATTCTCTTTAGCTTTTATTTTTTGCAAGTTTTTCTGGCAACCTATAGTGTATTGTCAGTCTGGACAGGAGAGGAGGGTCTCAGGAAACATCAGCTTGAAAGAAGAAGGAATTCAGAAGAGAGCAGAGATGGGGAAATGAGGTGGTGGGGGCCATAAATGGGTGGGCTCCACAAACTGTAAGTTCTTTTTTCAAGGAAAGGAAAGAAAGATTGAAAATTTAGAAGGAATCTCTGGAGATCATCTCTTATTTTTTCAATCTTTGTTTTTTTAGCCCTTTCTGTGAATGAGAGCACTCATTGCTTGCCCGTAGTTGGTGAACAGTGCTTCCATCAGATCAGGTGGAAAGGGAAGAAAGACCCGGGGGGGGGGGGGGGGGGGGGTGGGGGGTGGGGGGTGGGGGGGTGGGGGGGGTTCAGACTACAGTGTTCATGATATAATGAAAATGAAAAAAAAAAAAAACTTGTTTTCAATGGTAAAAATGAAATTAAGAGAGACATTCTGAAATTTTAACATGGAATATTTAAATTCTCACCTGAAGTATACAACTTTTACAACTGTAGCATATGAAATCAATTAAGGGGCCAAATAAGACTATAATGACAGTGATGTTGCAAGATAGCCATAGCGTCTAATTTTCCAATAGGATAATATTACTTGGCGGAGGGAGAATTTTTTTTTTTTTTTTTTTTGAAAAAAGACGTTGTCTTTATTGAAAAGAGATACTATAGTAGCTAAAAACTATCTAGTCATCTAGAAAGTACAAATGTACAATAATACACCCAGTGAACGGAATGTATTATAACAAATCTATGTACATATAGAAAGTACAAATTCAAAACAAAATACACACACTTGATAATGTAAATAATACAGCATGTGAGTTTAGTAGTCACTGCAAATAAGTCGGAAGATGTAGAAATGAGGGTAATATCCTCATTTACAGCTTAGAGACCAAATTTCAAGTCAAGGGAATGAGGGTAAACTGTTCAATTTATCATCCTAAATCCTAGAAGCAACTATGGTTGTCCTTGGACCTCATTACTAGACTAGATCAAAGTAACCCAGAAAAATGTGATAACACGTTGTTAAAACATAAATAGTTAAAACTCAATGGAGTAATTTGCAACAATAAGCAAGGCAAGCGAACTACGATGTGCTACGCTGTCGGAAGATGCGGAAGTTTCGCTCAAGCCAAACGTTGTTTATCTGCGTTCACGCTCACTCATCAGTTTTTGGACTCTCAGGCCGTCGAAGATATAAGGTAGCCTGGGTGTTTCCCCGACTACATGGATGATATTTAATAGGTGCTTCGTATCTCTGGGGCTCCGAGACCACCTTCCCCTTGCTTCTTTGGAGTTTGACTTCTTTACGTCATCTCATCTCAATTGGACTCCTTCGAGCAAGGCTTTTGTACTCGGGGTTGTTATACTTCTTAGTTGTATTCTGCTTTTGGTCATTTGAATGTATTCGTGTAAAAGTATCAGTTGTTCTATTTTCTGGTGTACTTGTTGGACCTTTATACGTTTTTCATAGTCCTATGTTAGTCTAAACTGACGTAGAGCTGGTTGTCAATGAATGCAACACCTTTTTTTCAAAAGAAAAAAAAAGAAGGAAAAAACAACAACTATGCGAACACCTAATGTAACTCTTTAATATTTAAACCAATGAATGCAATGCAATGTAACTCTTTAATATTTAAACCAATGAATGCAATGCCTTTTTTTCAAAAGAAAAAAAAAGAAGGAAAAAACGACAACTATGCGAACGCCTAATGTAACTCTTTAATATTTAAACCAAGCAATGTCTTTCTCAAGGTATGCTTCTTTTTTGAGCTTAGCAAGGGGGAGCCTACCTGCATGCACCACTCTCACCATGATCCTACATGAGCGGGTAAATCCTCGGCCTGGGACTTTTTTGCCAGATAATACAGTTAGTTGTTCTAGCTGGACAACTCATGAAAATTCCTACAGAAATTGTAGACCCCCGTTGCAAGGAACGGGTACTGAAGTTGAGCAGGCATGTCTCTTGAGCCACGCATCAGAGTCGACATCACCACCGGGGACTTCTCATGTATCGTTCATCCGGTATGGTTGTGAGTCTAGAAAATCTGCTTTAAAATCTAGGGACAAAATGATTTTTGGCTCAAACTTCTCAAAGGTAGGCCGTCCAATTATTTTATTTGCTCTCTGATCATTAGGAATTGCAATTCACATCCATTAAGAAGACAAATTATTAATCCAATCTTTAGGGTTTTATATGAGTAGGACTTCTCCTTATTAATCTAATATTTAGAGTCTCATTTCTTTATGGAAGGATCTCACCGCAACTTGGTGGCAGAATGCAAGAATATTATCAATGATGGTTGGAAAATTCATATCAAACATTTCTTCAAGCCAATCGTCTAGCTGACAATATAGCAGCCAAAGAGTTCTTGCTACTGCTAGGAATCCATTTCTTTGTTTCACATTCCCATAAAGTCATTAGTTTACTTCAATTTGATGTAAGCGATACCAAGTCAACACGACTAATAAGATTTGAGGGACATTGTCCCTTCCTTCCGGCCCCCAAAAAAAAAGACTAATTACACTGAAATTTGATGGAGCATAATAGGGCTTAATATACAAATTGTAACTTAATTAGAAGAGAATGGACAGGTGGATGGTACTTAATAATTTGCAGTTGGACCAAATTGAGGTGCAGCACATGGAAGGAAATTCTGGAGATGCCAATGCAAAAAACAATACATTACCGAGTAGATTACCATTATAGTTCAAAGTAAGGCCTTCCGTACTGTGCCGACCTGAGTTTCGATAAATTTCAAACTCGTGTCACGCATGCCAATCGTGCCGATCCGTACAATTTTTATACTTTTATAAAGTAAAAAAGATAATAAAAATAAACTAAAATTCATAAATAATAAAAAAAAGGGTCGCGTGCTTCGACCTATTTAACGGTACCCACCCAACCTTTAAAAATACAATAAAATATTTGTTTAGTCGGTACATCTCCAACATGTGCAGGACGGCACCACGTGCGCCGTCTGGCACGTAAAACCTTAGTTCAAAGTACTTGAGGACCTATAGATAAAAGGATCCACTAAGACCTGACCTACCGCCTTTTTGGAGCATTGTTTGTGCAATGAGAATAGGTATATGGCTAGGTGAAAGGAAACAGTTGATTAGCCATGCACATATAAAAAGAAATGCAGCTAAGATGTCTTCATCTTAACACAGTTTGTGGCAAGTGTGCAAAGACGAATTAGATTATCATCTTAATAGGAAGATTAAAAGAACCATATCATTTGGAAAGATTCCATGTCTGCTGGTAATGTAATCAAGCATGTGCGAGGGATCTGTTTAAAGAGTGATCCCCCTAAGCATCATATAAAAGCCGACACTACAACTAGTAATCTCTTAAATACAATGCTTCATCAATAAATATATAGACAAAAAAAGTACATATGGAGTAAAATATGATTACTAAACTTATCATATCAAATGCTGAAGGCTCTAAGCTGGCAAGATTTGTGAACTTACCAAGAAATGAGGAGGGTGTCCGAAAACATGCTCATGTTGGAACTAGTGCTGCCGATGCTGCCATTAGTTAACAGTACAGCGTATCAGAATAATATGAAACTTTCTAGTTTTATTGAGTAAGCGAAATGATCAAAAATTGACAGTTTCGATCCAGGGATAACAAACTAATAGATTGCTCATCTCGATAAAACTTAACATTGTAACTCCCACTTTAAATACTATTCGATCCATTTCCCACGTATTTCATGTAGCTAGTGCTAGATAGAGATACCAGACTAACAAAGTTGATGATTATTCGTTCTAGCAAGAGGTGCCATTCATCTCAGGCTATCGATAAAAAAAGAAAACATCCTAAAAGTTGTTAGGTGTCATCTATATCAAGCCTATAAGCAATGTAGATGACCAATGCAGAAAATTTTTACCGTATGCACTAGGTAAACGAAAAGTAACTAAGAACTTAACAGCTAGTATCACCACAAATCCTACAAGAACTTAAAATTGATTCCCAAATCGTGGAAGTGCTTCAGTGGCAAAGAATAGCATTTCCTTGACCAATTCATGGGTTTCGGATATCAATCCAGCCCGGCCTAGAATATCAACCATGCAAGAATAATGAAGAACATTTGGTCGGACATTTCTATCTCTCCTTAGACGATTAAAGTAATAGCGACTCTTCTCAACTAGACCCATGTGACTGCATGCTGATAGAACGGAGACATAAATAACTTCATTGGAACATATATCTATCTGCTTTGGCACGAGCAAGCTGGGAGAAGCATGAAATAATTGCGTTCCATTAAGTTCTTAATCTCTCTAACCACATGAATCTACTTTTTCTTTCCTAAACATGAATGTAAGCTTATGTAAACAGTATGAGATGTAAACAATTGATAAGAACTTGTTTTCTATTGCTTAAAAAATCTCCTAAAGTTCCATATGAATGTCCTATTGGAATTATCTAGATGAGCTTAGCTAGATAATCTTTCTCAAGCAAATTATATATAAAAAAAAAGGAATCATGTAGAACATATAATTTGCGGACCCAATAGCATAAAGATCAATCAATCAATTAACCACAAATACACAATGCATACTGAACTAGATGCAAACACAGAAACAGTTTTTTTTTTTTGGTAGGTATAATCATCATTCATTAACATACTAATATTAACCCATACAAACACTCAGCAGAAAAAAAGAAGAAGAAGAAGAAGAAGAAGAAGAAAGGTAACAAACGGGAAGAAACAAGAAAATTTGAAAAATGTGTGTTCAACTGGAGTGACGCATTTAATCAAACAAATTATATGCATTAGGAAAAGAACCTATCTATGATCTAGAAGAACATAGCAACGAGGAAATTACCGCGGAAATGAGTACCTGGATACAAATTATGGCGGGAAATGTTCATAAAATCTTGAATCAGCGGGGGAAGCATCAACAATAACTATATATATTTGTTGGGCTTTAAGAAGGCCCTTGAAGGCCGGGCATACTTTGGGCCCATTGGTTATGCTCTTATGGACAATTAATTGGCTGCGACGTTGGATCGCAGCCGCTCACTTGTGATGGATGATAAATCATATCTCACGATCAGATCAGAGGCTGCATGCATGCTGCGACTAGGGGTGAAAATGCGTCGAGTTGCTTATGAGTAGCCGGAGTTCGAACTCGTTTAAGCTCAGCTCGAGTTTAAGTATTGCTGAGCTCGAGTTGAGTCGAGCACGAATTCAAGCTCGATAATTAAACAAGCCGAGCTTAAGCATCGTGTTATTCAGTTCGTTAGACTCGTGAGCTAAACGAGCTTTTCTATTCTATTCAAATATTTTTTATAATAAATTTATTTAAGTGAGTTTGAGCTCGAGTAACTCGAGATTAGTCTAATTCATGCGATCTCGAATTCGGCTCGATTCGACTCAAATTCGGCTCCATTGATATAATCGAGCCGATCTCGAGTCGACTTCGAGTTTGAGATTTTTTGAGTCGAGTCGAATTTGAGCTTAGTCTCTGAAGCTTGTTGAGCTCAAGATTGAGCTAAACCAATCAAGCCGAGCTTGAGTTTAGTGGTACGCGACTCGAACTCGGCTCATTTCACCTCTAGTTGCGACCCAATGTTGCACCCATTGCAGTAAACTCACAATATCATCTAATTAATCAATTTTAGTTTTTTTTTTCCAATAAATTGAATTAGAATTCTCATGGGCTTGTGGTGTATCTGTATCATTTCTAATGTAGTTGATCGTGGCACATGAAATATCCAAAATTCGCATTTTTTTTAATGTATATTAGCTTAGCGAGGAAGTGATTTTTTTTTAAAAGAAAATCTCACTATATCTTCTAATCATCTGCAATTCCTTCATATAGTGGTGCTGAATCGACTACTCTTCACGTTGATCAGAAATTTGAAATTTAGAATTGGATGATGCCACACCACTTTAGAGATAAAGAGCTTTTTTTTATCCGCGCGTTAGCGCGGTCATGTTGTTTCCTCACACAGTTACTGCTAAATATAAGTTGTCATGTATAAAATGATATTAATGCTTGTTACATTGAAATTTTTATATTCATATAATAAATACAAATGCTTCTAAAATTTTTTTTAGTATTCTAAATTATTAAAGATTCTAAAAACGGAAGAAATTGATATTAGATATATGCTCGAACGTATAATTCATATATTTAAAATTTTTTTAAAAAAAGAATTTTTAACGAAAAAATTGAATATTGTAGTGAGATACAATTTTTCATGTTGAAAGTTTTTTACAAAGTCGAAAGGTTATTTTAAAAATATTTTTAAATATTTATTTAAAATGTATATCTAGATATATTTTTTAGGAAAATTTTCAAAATAAAAGTCATTGATTCTAATAAATTCTAAAATTATAATTTTGAATTTTTTTTTAAAGAAAATATTTATAAATGAATGTTTTGTAGGTCCAAATTCGTAACAAAAATTATTACTAAAAATAAAAAGTCGTAACAGATTTAAAAATCGTATCCTAATATGCACAAACATACAACTTATATATGTAAATATAACTTTTGGAAAACTTTCAATATAAAAATTCTAAATTCTGATAAAATCTAAAATTTTCATGTTGAATATTTTAAAAAAAAAAATAATTTTAAATGATTATTTTTCTTTTCAAAATTTTAACGAATTTGAAGATATAAAAAAAATTGTTATTTGAAACTTTAACTTAAAATTTATACATTTTAAATCGTATTTCGGTAAGTATAAACACAAAATATATATTTAGAGATAATTTAAAAAAAAAATATTTAACATAAAAACTGTAGATTCTGATGGGATCTACAACTTTTATTTTAAAAAGTTATTGAAAAAATATTTCTAATTAAGTGTTTTCAGACTTTCCGAATACTTAATGGATTCAAAACAAAATAAAATTATATTTCGGTATGAGCAAATATATAAAACATATATTTAGAAATAATTTTTGAAAAAATGTTCAACATAAAAATCGTAGATTTTGATGATCTCTATAATTTTTATGTTAAATGTTTTTTGAAAAAATACTTCTAAATAAGTTTTTTTTTTGTGGCCCGAAATCTTGAAAAATTTAAAACAAAAATAAAATTTCAACATATTTAAAATAAAATAAAATCGTATATCTGTAAGCAAAAATGTATAAAATATATATTTAGAGATAATTTTTGAAAAAGTTTTCAACATAAAAATTATATATTATGATAAAATTTATAATTTTTATGTTGAAAATTTATAAAAAAAATAGTTCGAAATGAGAGTTTTCAGACTTTCTGAATATCTAACGGATTCAAGACGAAATAATATCGTATTTCGGTACGATTAAATATATAAAATATATATATATATATATTTTAACTTTCAATATAAAAATCGTAGATTTTGATAAGATCTATAATTTTTATGTTGAAATCTTTTCGCAAGGACATTTCTAAATGAGTGTTTTGAAGGTTCAAAATTTTAGCGGATTTAAAAAAAAATCGGCTCTGTACATTAGGCAGAGGCGGTGGGAAATTCCATTTTGCTTTTAAACCCAAAAGCTTTATAAAATTACATTTTAATCCGTCAAAATTCGACCTCCAAAACATTTATTTAAAAGTATCTTCTTGAAAAACTTAAAACATGAAAGTTGTAGCTCTCATTGATATCTACGACTTTTATATTGAAAGTTTTTCAATGGGTGTTTTGGTCGGTTCAAAATCAAAAATTTCAAAACGTTTGGGTTTTTTTGTAAATGTTACGGATACTGTAGATTCTACGGTATGTCATTTGTCCACTTCTGCTTTCATTTAGAAGTATGTAATTAGAGATACGCATCGGATCATTTGCCGAACAGGATAACATGCAACATAAACACTTATGGATTGACTTATGAATCAAATTGGTTAGCTGACGAAGACGAGGCCTTCAGCAACCAACTCCTACTTGGTTGCACACCTCGGGAGCTCGTTTTAGTGACCAAATCATCATATTATTAAAAAATAATAATAATAATAAAAAGAAAAAGAAAAAAGAAGAAGAAGAAAAAAAAAATCTCCTGTCCATAGACCATTCAAGGGGAATGACCGCTAAAGAATTGCCCTTCAACAGCCAAAAATCCTAATTGGTCAATAAACATCTGGCTTTTGCTGCCAATTTAAATGTCCAAAGCCAAATAAATTCTTCTAGTAAGTTAGCGGCTTTATAGCCATGCGTAGGGCTGAGCATTACCCGAATTTATCTGAACCGACCCGAACAAAGCCAAAATTTCGGGTTCGGTTCGGATCAACTTTTTAGCTGTTCGGGTAAAAAGAATTCGGTTCGGGTTGAGATAAAAAATTTCGGGTCGGGTCGGGTCGGGTTCTACCCGAAATTTGTCTAGACATTAACAATTGGACTATAGTGCAGGCCTTAATAACCGCTCGGGCCTTAATACTTAATAGAGGCCTGTCCACTCTAGGGTGTTATAGATAACTGCTTGGGCCTTAATACTTAATAGAGGCCTGCCCACTCTAGGGTGTTATAGATGAACCCTAGCTCTCCGTCCCCCTCTCAACCAGCAACTGAGCAGCGGCTTTGTCCTACTTTGCTGGCGTCAACAGCAGCAGAGTTTTCATTTTTTTAATAAAGCAGCTATTGAAATGTCAAAACCCCTACATTGTTTATAACCGTTATTTCAAAAAATATGTTAATTATATGTTTTAATCCAAAAGTTTTCGTTATCTACGAATATTTACAACTTTGAAAGCTACTTGATTCACAACCTGAGCCACCCAAAGGTCTCTCTCCTTTGACCGTTGGAGTGACTCGGAACAATGACAACTACATTAGGGCTTATACCTTAGGATAATGACATATCAGCCCACTATTTCAAGTTTCCATTCCAAATCAGCCTCCCATTTTAAAAAACACCCATTTCAGCCTCCCATTTACTGTTTGGACTTTTTTCGAACGAAAATATTCCTAACTGTTCGGATGCCTAAAACATCTATCTAAAAGTATTTTTTGAAAAAAAATTCAACATAAAAGTTGTATATCTCAACGACAACTATAACTTTTATGTTGAAAATATTTTCAAAAAATACATCTAAATTGGTGTTTTCGGCGTCCGAACTGTTCAGCGGATTACGGGTTGACCCGTTAACAGTTCGGACCCTCACCGATTCGGAAGTATTTTTTGGAAAACTTTTCAACATAAAAATTATATATCTTTCGAGATCTACAACTTTGATGTTAAATTTTTTTTCAAAAAATACTTCTAGATAGCTATTTTTAGCGTCCAAACTGTTAACGGGTATATGGATATTTTCGTCCGAAAAAAGTCCAAACAGTGTTTGGAGGGCTGAAACGACCGTTTTTTGAAACGGGTGGCTGATTTGGGCATTTGTAAATAATGGAAGGCTGATATGTTCTTTTCCCTTATACCTTCACTAGTTCGTGGTTTATGTGTATACAAACTGTCAAATAATTGACTTACGAACTTAAAAATAATGACACAATAAATTTTTTTTTTTAAAAATGACACGAGAAAAAAATGAAGTAGAAAAAAATGACGAGTAAAAAATCAATAGCTGAGATATTAGATTACTAACGATATTTTCAGATCGAGCTTAATATATATATATATATATAAATCTCACGCTGTTATAACGATTCACGCTGTTAAGTGTTAAATTAAATCTCAGCTGTTAGATCAAAAAATCAATAGCTGAGATATTAGATTACTAAGGATATTTTCAAATCGAGCTTAGAATATATATATATATATATATAGGTCAACCGCATGTGGTAGTTGGATGCGGAGGCCCCAACCCTACTTATCGAATTGGATATGAACCTAACCTCAATGCTTTTGTTTTCCCTTTTTTTTTTCTTTTTGTTTTTGGGTTAATTAGGGGAAAAAAAAGCATTAATTGTTAGAAAACTTATAAGGTCCACCATTTTATGTCCAACTTGTTCAATACAGCAAGATGTTAACTTCCCGACACAGTTCAACACTATACATCTCAAACTTTCAACTGCATTTTTTGAGGGGACAAGGGGATGATTCGAATCTTGACTTTCTAATATGTTGATAAATATCTTGCATCGGTTAATCAGGGATAATTTCTTATGCCACAAATTATCAGCATCAAAACGATTATTTTGTATCCAAATTGATATAACAAATTAACAACCACATAATAGCGATGCTGCACCATATTCTCTGCATAATTCCCGCATATCAATATCATTTGAAAAGTAGAGCCGGCCATTCTTTGACAAACAATATATACTTTTGGGAAATAGCGTGCAACATCTCCCATAAAAATAGACGAGTTATAGACAAAGATAAAAAAAAAAAATCTTCCTAAATTCCCTTTTAAAAAACAACATATATAACAAAGGATATTTAAGCTTTCCATTCTCATTTCAAGTAGAGTAAAAATCCGGACATATACCGGGTCGGCTTCTTATCTGCGGTCTTGATCTCTTGATCTTACGTGATAAAGGCTCATAAATTAACACAAAATACCAAAAAAAGATTATTATTTTTTTTTTTTTTTTTTTGGGTGAAAAAAGAAAAAAGGTAATATCTTTCTATGAACCACACAAAGTGGTTGCAAATGAATATATTAGAGTCCCACACGCAAGAAGCTAAGAACTAATTTGTCTTTTGTCTTTCAGTAGTCGCAGTAGCAGTGAATCTGATTGGTTGGATCTGCTTCTGCTTCTCTCACATGGGCTATATCTTGCATGGCCATTTTCACATCCAACTCGGCCTTCAAAATAAGGCCCTTAGGTCCCATTTTTAAATGATCAGACATATTTCTTTTTAAATTTATTTATGTTTTTAAATTTTTGTAAGCTACACCTCCTGGGCCAGGATTGTGTCTTGGTGATATGCACTGCTCGGCACCCTGCTACATAAATGATCCTAACACATGCCATGGAATATATATATATATATATATATATATATATATATATAGATAGATAGATATGAAATAAGGCACATGATTACTTATTATTTAATTTTTTTTAGTGCACTCCTGTCCCCGTTGGAGAACTGAGAACATGATGAGAGGTTCCAATGTAGAACACTCCCTTATCGCCTTATTAAACTTCGTTCGACAATGAAAAAATCAAGCAGACACTGATTTCCATCTAAATCTAAAATATAAGATAAGATAATTATATTCCATAGTATCACGGAATATGATCGGCAAAGTCAACCTCCCATCCAATCAAACAGCATTGTATTGCTATTGCTGCGAATTTCAAGGCTATTCTAGTCCAATTTACAAATCATTTTTGTTTCTTTTCTTTCTTCTTCATTTTTTTTTGGCATCTATTGTGGATGTAACAATCACTCTTACAATAATGTTACACCTCTAAAAGGACAAAAAGGTTAAGGGAAAAAAAAGATGCCAATCTATTTACACTGATCTTAAACTAGGGTATCAATATTATTATCGGACGGTGTTGGTGGAGTGGAGCTATTGCTGGTCTTGACCAAAAGATTGCCGTTAAAGTTGTACTCCTCAGCATCGTAGCTCGCATGGACACTGTAGAGCACGTAAACTAGAACCACGAGGGCGGAGAAAAATCCGAATCTCACGTATGAAGCGCGGTCTAGAGATCCAAGCAAGAATAGGCTAAGGAAGATGGAGATGCATGGAAGCCACGGCATCATCGGGACTCCCCAGAACTCCGGTTTTCTCGCCTGCGGGACGAGGAAATGGAATGCCTGGAGGACAGCAACGGCTGCCACTGAGCAGGCAGCGAGCAGGAGGGTTCTTGTGCGGCCGGGAGAGGAGAATTGCCAGAGAAGAGTGAACGTGATTGAGATGGTGGAGAAGGAAAATAGGAAGGAAAGCGTCGGCCACGGGTTTGTGGATCCTATGGAAACGTAACGGCGGTATATCACCGCGTTAGCGACCATGTAGAAGACAAAGAGCGTGCCGATGGAGACCAGGTTAAGAAGTACATCTAACTCCGTGAATAGAGCTATCGCCGCCGTGAACACTCCTGCACAGCACAAAGACAAAACAATAATTTTATTAATACAAAGCTATAATTTTAATTAAGGGAGACTTCGCGATCAGCCCCTAGAGGGTCAAACGTTGTCGCAATCAGCCCCTATATTTTCACTCTTTCCGTTTCAAACCCTCCTTGAATTTCGAGCCATATCGTTTTGACTACTGTATCAGTTTTTTTTAAAAAAAAATTAACATAAAAATTATAGATTTGATGAGATCTACAACTTTTATGTTCAATAATTTTTTAAAAAATACTTTTAGTTAGATATTTTGATACTTCAAAATTTTAGCGGGTTGACGGATCGGATCCGAAACCCGTTAATATTTCGAAGCACCAAAATACATATTCAGAAATATTTTTTTTTTTGAAAAAGTGTTGAACATGAAAGTTGTAAATCTTATTAAAATCTATAATTTTTATGTTAAAAATGTTTCAAAAAAATACTGATACGGTTGTCGAAACGGAAGAGCACAAAATCGAGAGACGAGCTGATTTGGAATGATGCAAAACATGGGGGTTGATTTGGAACAACTTTGGAAAGCAGGGGCCTAAAGTAAATTATCCCTTTAATTAAAGGGTAAGTGGACAAACATGTGAAGTACACGACCAACCAAGTAATATGATCCACATGAATCAATAAATCAACCCTCCAATCCAATGTCATTAGTTCATGTACAGTTAACCACTTTTGTTTTGCCTCTCATGTGACACGTTGTCTCTTTTCCTCCTATGATTTCAGCTAATCATGCTCATTTTCTACCTCGCCATCCCTCCAACAGCATTCAGCCATTTTAAATATTTTGTTATTTCAAAAAAAAAAGAGAGAAGAAAAATGAAAATAATTGTTACCTAGGAAGGCAGAAGCATTGACGGGGGTGGCGGTCCTAGGGTGCACGCGGGCAATCCAAGTTGGGATGACGTTTGAACGACCGATCACACAGAGATATCGTGCTTGGCCGAGCATTGACACCATTAATGATGTCAAGATTCCCAGTGCTGCTCCGACACCCACCACCTTGGAAGCCCAAGCCCACCCTTCTTTCCCGTCGAATGCTGTTGAAAATGGCGCCTCCGTGTCCATCTACCAAACAAATCAATTACAAATTGAATGAAGTATTTAGACCAAATGTTATTTATTTATCATATTAAAATGGTATAATTATATAAGAATGATTTGATTACTAAACATTATCCTACGCGACAAAGTGTTATATTATCCAAACATTTATGATTATAATGCAGCCCAATTTGCAGGAGATCTCCTTGTACATGAGTAGGGCAGGCAGAGAATTGACGTACGGAGCAGGAAGTGAGGTGTGGATAAAGGAAGGTGGGCCCATCACGGTCCACGAGGTGGCCAACAACGACAAGGCAGAGTGGGTCGGATTTGTGGGCCCCGTTAAACAAATATATGAACGAATGACCCCTATAACGGATCCGGATCCTTAGCTTGGTCCCTCTCCTCATTTAATAATTCCCGCTAATTAGTTAATTTGAGAAAAAAAAAAAATTTAAAAGCTAATATAAGAATAATGTACTTTATAATTTTTGTATTCTAAATTTTTAAAGATATCGCTAAATATTTATTTTAAGACTTTAAAATTTTATTACTTAAAAAAGCTTAGAACCTCAAACATCTTTGTTTTATATAAAAAAAAAATTATGTATATATATAGAAATAAATTAATGAATTTTTAAAAGCTAGGAGCTCATATCACAGACGAAATCCCTAATTTAAATGCCAACGTGTCGTACTATGACACATTAATCAATGAAGGGAAACGCATGGCCCCACACTTCACGAGGACTTTTATATCCACCTTAACCGCTAACGCTTACTTAACGTCCGTTTCCCCTCCTTAGTGAGTTAATAAGATAAAATTGTTTCTTAAGATATTACATGCCCTAGAAAAATATTTTTGTAGCTTCTGGATTGTTATTAACTCGGCATGTTATTGAGAAAGAAAATAGTACTAGTATTAAAAAGAGGAGAGGAACTCACAGCGTCGTAGGGGACGAGCATGGACATGGAAGCGGCCATTAAGCAATAAAGAAGCGTGACCAGCGCAACCGATCCCGAGACCCCCACGGGAATATCACGGGCTGGATCTTTGACCTCCTCAGCCATCGTCGATACCGCGTCGTACCCGATGTAGCTCATGTACACCATCGCCGCCCCATTGAAGACTCCGGCAACACCGTGCGGCATGAACCCGCCGGGGTTGCTCGCTGGCACCGCGGCATGGGTGAGGTTGCTGACGTCACCTTTTACAAAGCCCACTATAATTATGAACAGTATGAACAGGATGTGCAGCGCCGTCAGCACCATGTTGATCATCGAGCTCTCCTTCGTGCTTCATAATTACACATACAAATACATCTTAATTAAGTCACTTTAACATGTGGTGGAGAAGAAGATGAAACAGAGACATTCGGAATCTTTTTTTTTTTTTGGGAGGGACATCAATCGAATTCATTAAAAGAAATTATATAGTAGAAATTTTAGAAAGAGTGCTGGTACAGTATATTGGAAGGGATGTTTTAGAACATCGACAATTTGGAAAATGATAGAGAAAAGTGTAGAAAACAAGAAAACTGTTGGGGAAGGAAAACGCAAAAGAACAAAAAGAAAACAGAAAGCGAAAAGATTGTTACAGACAAATTAATTAATAATTATACCTGTAACAAATGCAGATGGAGATGAGGACGACAACGGCGACTGCGAGAAGATCGATCTGGTTGTATCCGTTTGGGAGTCCGGAGACGGTGAACCTCCACTTATTGGCAGCATCAACGCCGACGGCCGTTCCGAGATATGCTGTGAAGCTCCGTGCAACAGCGGCGTTAGAGAACACGTATTCCATCACCAAATTGGCTCCCGTCAGAAACGCCGCCAACTCCCCTGCGCCCCAAAATTCTATCTAATTAGAGATTCAGGGAAGCTGCAGTGACGGATATATATATTTGTTTGGATAAGTTAATTGGAGAAGGTTATACTACCGAATGTGATGCGAAGGTAGCTGAAGGCGCCGCCGGCGACGGGCATGTCGACGGCGAATTCGGTGTAGCAGAAAGCGGAGAGGAGAGCGCAGAGACCAGCAATGGCGAAGGAAACGACGACGGCTGGCCCGGCGTAGAGATGCGCAGCCCTGCCGGTGGTGACGAAAACTCCGGCGCCAACCATCCCGCCGAGACCTAGTCCGATAAGGTCGATCCACCGGAGAGACCGAGCCAAATAGGGACCCGACCGAGCTCGGATTCGGCTCATCTCCTCGTACGTCGTCGTCACCGACAAGGCGCGTCGTCCCAGCCTTGAAGGCGTCTCCGCCAGAGCTCTTCCGTACGATCTCAAGCTCGCGAACGAGGAATTTGGCGGCGACGGTGACGACGGGGAAGCTGTCGTCTTCTCCATCGCCGTCGCTGTTATTCAGTGTGCGGTTGTGTAGTTATGGCGGAGACGAAGGGGGTTATATTAACGAATGTAAGGGTGAGAATAGGTTGCTGCTCAATGCTCATGGATTGTAAACAAACAGAAGATGCCACGTACCATAACACCGAAATATTTGGTGATGTGGTAATATTTTATGGATGGATTTGGCGTTTGGTGTTGCATCGAATATATAAGTTGGAAAGAGTGGGATGGAGAGTGAACTAGCTAGCTGGCCGGTAGAAATATTGAATAACTATAATTAACCCTTAAATTTTATAATTAATATAAATTAACTCCTAAATCTTTTAATTACTATTTAAATTTAAAAAAAATAATCTCTTAATATTAAGGTCGAAGTCATTTTAACAATTATATAAATATTTTTTTTAAAAATATTTAACATAAAAAATATATATTTTGATTAGATATATAATTTTTATATTCAATAGTTTTTAAAAAAATATTTTTAAATAGATTTTGAACCTCTAAAGTTTAACAGGTTGAAGCCTATTAAAATTTTAAAATATTTATTTATAAATATTTTGTAAATAAATAACATAAAAATTATAAACAATCAAACTTCATAAATTTTATTTGAATATCTTTTTTAAATAATTATTTTAAAATATTAAAATTAACGAATAAAATGAAAAATTTATTCATAAAGCTTGAGGGTCCATTTTGGGAGGAGGAAAATGTTGGGAAAAAAAACTGACGGAAAGAAAGTGAGGGAAAAAAGACAAAATTCTTCTATTTGGAAAGGCACGGGAGTAGGGGGAAAGAAATTTCTCGGTCCTATCAAAATGCATTCGCTCCAAATCGGAGAGAATTGAGGAAAAAACAACTGCGCCAAAAGAGAGAGAGAGAGAGAAAGAGAGAGATACATAGATAGATAGATAGATAGAAATTAGAATAGATGGCTTCTTCACCGACGCCATCGACTCCTCTTCCTCGAGCGATGACACGTGCATTTTTGCTCTGCGGGGAGCGGTGCCTGGGATAATGCGGGTAGGGGAGCTGGGAAAAAGATATTAATTTTGTTTTTATCTTGTACTTTTTTTTTATCTACTCAATTTGATTTGATACTCTTCTTCTAGGTTTTAAGAGGTCACAATGAAGTTCTATTTTAATTTTTGCTGAGTTACTATTTGAAGATGCCGAGAAGACAATTTGGATCTGAATCTCCATGAGAATGCTTCTTCCCCCTCGTTTTATCTGCGGTTCAAGCGGGCTAAAGTTGAAATCATTTCCAGAGTTTTCAAGTCTTTGGATACCAAAAAACAATTTTGCTCCTAAATTAGAGTTGTTTTGCTCTTTTTCTTCTATTCATTTAATTACTACTTCGATGTAACAATCATGCCGTCAAGGCCACTGCTGTCATGGCTGTTATCGAGCTTGCTGCAGGAGAGGCAGAGGCAGGGAGGATGATGAGGAAGGGACGTGAATCTGCTGCACCCATTTGCTATATTTATCTCTAAAATATGAAAAATTATTGCACGCACCGCGTTCACCACGTCATCCCATACACCGCATATATTTACAAGCATTTTTTGAAAATATTTTTAACATAAAAGTTGTAGATATTGATGAGATATAAAACTTTCATTTAGAAATTTTTTTCAAAAAATATTTCTAAATAGATGTTTTTAGCCTCCAAAATTTTTTTGAATTTAAAAATATTTTTTTGACATTATGATTATTTAGCCCAAAAAATTTATTAAAAATATTTTTTAAAAAAAAATTCTACATGAAAATTATATATCTAATCAATATCTACAACTTTTATATTGAAAATATTTTTAAAAAATGCTTATAGATATATGCGGTGCACGGATGACGTGGTGCACCGGGTTCATGCAATAATTTCTCCTAAAATATATACTAACTTATATTTTTTTGAAAAAAAAAATAATATAAAAATTATAATTTTTAATATTATTTTTTAGTTTTATATTAAAGTTTTTTAAAAAAATTTTTTTAAAGTAGTGTTTAGGGCTCTAAAATTAACGGATACAACATGTTCAGAACGGATTTTATAAACTATTTTAAAATCCATTAATTTTGGAATCATAAAATACCACTTTATAAATTTTCTTTTAAAAAAAAAATTTAATATTAATGATAAATATTACCAAAATTAATTTTTATGTTGAAATTTTTTAAAAAAAATAAGTGCAGTCCCAAAACGAAACTGGTTCAGCGAAAGGGAGAGGAAGTGGGAGTAGCGGATCCCACTCCGTGAGGAGGAGAGTGAGGAAAGAATAAAATTAATTATACCATTTTTATAACTATTTAAAACTAATTTTAATTTTCTTTTCCTTCCTTACTACTTTGTGCAAACTAATTGTAATTTGTATGTTACTTTGCATGTCTAGCAACAAATATTAACTTCTTACTTGACGGCTTTCTGGATTTAATTCGGGAAAGATTTTAGTCCCCGTGGAAAATTTAAGGGTAAATTGCATATCAGGCCTCGTTTTTAAAGTTTGTACGCTGCTACGTCACGCGTTGTTACGTTTTTGTAACTGATATGTATTGGCCCCTTAAAATATGAGGCTGATATGTAATTTCTCTAAAATTCTATATTAAAATCGTTCCAAAAAATTTAACATTTAAAATAAATGTGTAAAAAAATGTGGTAGTAAAAAATAATTTTATCAATTAACAAACTATATTATATAAAGATCTAGCTTTATATTTATAAGCTTCATAACGTACTAATAAAAAAAATTATAATATAATAAAATTATATCACATAATATTCTGCTAAACAAATCTTCAATAAAATCTATAATTCCAGCAAACTTTTTCAAGATTATATAGCACAACCCATAAGTTTGAATAATAATAATTAAAAAAAAAAAGATATGCTAAAAATAATGTGTCAACGAATGATCGTGTTTTAACAAATGGGCAAGGAGCTACATGCCAAAAGATATATGCCAGTTAGCTATGTTAAAAATCCAGAAAACTGTAGTCCAAGTACAAACAAGGAAGCTATTGGGAAAAAATAACTAGGGAGCTATAGACCAAAGAGCTAATAGTCTAAGAAAATCGATGAAGGAGCTACAGATAGGGAGCTATAGGTCAATAACTATCACACAATCAAACGGCAACGCTTTGATCAGGATGAATATGGCAATAGCGATTCACAAAAATTTGAGGAAAAAAACCTGCAGCAGTGGACGATTCACACCAATAATTATTGAAGAAACAGGGCGATAGAGAAGTTGATTAGCAGAAAATTTCTTGATGTATAGGAAACTGTCAAATAGCAGAAGCTGAAGCTCCGTCCGGCCATGATATAAAGACGGTCGCAGGACCAGCAAGTTGGAGAATACTGACAAATCTTAGAATCCTGATGCTATGATAGCATATAAAAATGTATATTGCAGTAGAAGAATAATAATTTCTCCATCAATGTTCGACTCTTCATACTGCTAAATATATATTTATAAATATTGTACTGACAGATACACGCATGTGCGGCCATTATGTGCGACAGAATATTTCTAAATTAATTCTTATAAAAAGCACCTCGAAAACAAAGTTTTGTGTAGAAGGTATCACGGCAACGCATTTTAGATTAACACCCTTTTCTGAAATGTAATTTTCTTTTTTTTTTTGTTTTTTATGGGGATAAAGTTGAAGTCCAAATACTGGGGTGTTTATACGCTACGCCTTCTTGGTCAAATGCAGATGATGCATGTCCTTTCATATACTTATCTGCCAAAATTCATGAATGAATTTTTGTTTTTCATATATCCATAAATTAAGTAACTTCATTGACTTAATTTTCAAAGCATCTAGTTAAATTGAATTTGTAAGCTTGCACTCATTTGTTGCTACAGTTGAACTCTTAGCCAGCGCTTACGAAAGGAATGCGGATTTACTATCCCAACTAGGGCTGAGCATTACCCGAACCTACCCGAAAAACCGACCCGACCCGAACAAAGCCAAAATTTCGGATTCGGTTCAGGTCGACATTTTAATAGTTCGGATTTATACAATTCGGTTCGGGTTCGGTGGTCGAATTTCGGTTCGGTCGGGTTGGACCCGAATTATCCTCGCGAGTCACATTTTAGTTAGTTTTTGTTGATTTTTATGTGCTGATTTTTTCTTTTTAAATAAAACATTCATATTACAACTATTCGGGTCGACCCTAACCGACCCGAATCCGAATTAGTATCGATTAAAAATAATATTTTTTTTTATCGGATCAATCCGAACCAACCCGAACTGATCCGAATTTTAGTCGGTTCGGTTGATACGAAATTCGGATCGGTTCGGATCTGAAAGTATTCGGTTCGGGTCGGTCTTAAGAATTTCGGTTCGGGTCGGGTCGGATTGACCCGAATGCTCAACCCTAATCCCAACCACATTATCTCCAATCCTGTTTGGCTCTTCAATCAAATTATGACATGTATTCCAATATTCACTTTCTAAATTTTTTTTCTTTAAATTCTAAATTATAATGCTTTCTACATGAATTTTTCATGAATATATGAGGTTATGAAAAATTAAAATTATTAGTGAAAAATTCTTTTAAAAAGATTTTCAACAGTGAAATTTAAAAATAAAGATTTGGAACATATATCATAATGCGATTAAGAATGAAGAGTTGAGGTAGTGTAATTGAGACAGTGAATTCGCGCTGTTAGGAAAGAGCATACGTGTTAATATGCTTGATATGGCCAAAAATTCTATGTGTAAATGCGCATTAATAACCACAAGCTATATTGCATAAAACATTTCCAAGATACTGGCATTTAGAAAATTATATGGAGGTCCATCAATTTTATAATTTGTTAATATTTTCTGAAAAGGCGATGAACTATATATATATATATTTTTTATAATCTACAAATTTGGAGGTTAAAATTTTTAACAAAAAAAAAATTAATAGACTGCTATAGTTGTAGTTTACAAAAAAATGATTAAACTATAATTTCTGTGGGCCTTTAAAAAGCTTTTTTTTATACTTTTTTTAAAAGTTTAAATAATCAAATTGTAGATAATAACAAAATACTTAATGTTGTAGTTCATTATAATGATTACAACTCTCAAGGTTCAAAACTGTTGTGAATGCCTTTGTTCCTCTGCATATTATGGCTATGAAAGGTGCTATCTGAAAGACTTGGGCTGCTAACAACAAGCCCAGAAACAAGACTTCAAAACCAGAGTCCAAGATATCCTCAGAAGTTATACAACCTCCAGAAGTAATTCAAACTCAAGCAACTGCTCATTGTTTCACTGAATAAATATTTCAAAATTTCAAAATGTTAATTACTCTAAATAAAAATATTTAATTTTTACTGATCAATCTCGACCATATTATTAAAAAAAAGGAAAGAAAAAATGGTGGTTGTATTCTGTTACCGCCAAGAGGTGAGTATGGGGTATTCATAGTAGAAGGACGGACTCAGAAATCCTTTCAATCTCAATATCCCCCGGCGTGTCCGACATATGTCCGATCGTGTCCGCGGCATACAAGTGTCAGACACTACACAAACACTGCACTGGGACGAAATTTTGAAATGTCCGTACTTCCTAAAATGTACATAATCTCTCGATTATCTTTGAGTTCAAGTACTTAACTATACTTTTGTCCTTAACAAAAATATTGACGATCAAACAATAGAAAGCGGGTCTAAGTCCATCTTACGAGAGTACGATTTTTTTGTTTTTGTTTTTTTTATGACTATCCTAAGAAACTTTTATCTGTAATTGTCCAATTTTATACAGATATAGTGATCGATATATTTGCAGAGAAATTTACAGATCAATCTCTTAGTGCTCATAGTTCTTCACAATGATAACTCTCTAATTTACACATTAATTATCCAAACATCTACTTAAAAAGGGTAAACAATACCTCCTGACCAAATAACTCAACTAGCGAGGAGGGCTGTTTCTAAATTATCACTCGCGAACTCAAGTTCTACTTGTTGCATGTGCGATAAAATTTTTGTCATATTTTCAAAAACAAAATATTCTAAAAATTATAACAATGCACAACGGAAATTCTCCCTGACTACAGTACAAAAAATTGTGGTTAAAAAACTATGTTCAATAATATAGCATTTTGCAGAACCAAGAAAGATCTAAAATAATATGGTATTTATTATAAAGAAATGTCTCAAAAAACCCAAAAAAAAATCTTTTTCTAATTAAAATAGGGGAAGTAAATAATACCGGGTATGCCCTCATTACGCTAAAAGAAAGAAGCAAATATTAAAGAATTATTTAAAAATATTACAAATTTGTCACGTCACATTAAAAAATGCCACATAGTAAGTAAATTGAGAGATGTAGACGAGAAAACTGACAGTAATACTATCGCAGACGTTTTTTCTATTATAGAAGGGAATTGTTGCAATATTATAGTTATAGAGATCCATTATACAAGAACAATATTTTTGCCCAATCTTTATCTAACTATTAATTAGTGAAACTCTCAAATATTTTATTTTCAAACACAATTTCTCATTTTACAGGCAGTTAACAGCAAGCTAATGCATAACTTTAATGTCCATGTGAATCAAGGCCGAAATTAAATTTAATTTCTCATTATGTAAGATAATTTCTTATAAAATAAAAATGAGTTATGCCATTAACTTCGGATAAATCATTCCAGAAAGTCAAGAGGGCTGACTCTGAAGGTGCGCATGAACCAGAGTCCAACAAGTGGGCGTAGTCTAGATTAGCGTGCGTTGTACCGTGTACACCCCGCTGATCCTACCTTACGTGGCACTCTTACGTGGACTCCTCCATCTATTTCCTACTCCATGTACCAAAAGCTCTCCAGACACGAACGGGCTCCCCAAATATCTTATTCACAATTAATATATATTTATTATTAATCTCAGCACTCTTTATAAATCCGACCCATCCTATACCTCCATTTATCACGTCCCAAACATCAACTCCTTCTGGTTATTGCATGAGAAAGCTCCTTCCCATGGCGGCTACAACAACAACCCCTACAATTGAGGACCTCCACCCAGATGTTCTCGACGCTGTTCTCTGTCACCTCGACGGCACTGACTTGGCCTCCACAAGCTGCACCACCACCCGCCTCCGCTCCATCTCCGGCGACCCTTCACTCTGGCGCCGCCTCTGCTTCTCCGCCTTCCCTTCCCTCTCCGATGATATATTGAACTCTTTATATCCACGTAGTTGCAATTCTCATCGCTCTTTCTTCTCCCTTGCATTTCCTTTCCCTTCTCTCGATCACCATACATCATCTGAACAGAACAGAGTGCTACCTGAGAGACTCATCTCAGCTGTCGATGTCTTCCATGGAGAATCTCTAGTTTTCTCCCGAGCGATCGAGACCGACACGTCATCATCATGGTTCCACGGTTCGCCATTCCGCATCGATGCTATGGAAAGAAAGGAAGAGGATGACGACAACGGTGCCACAAATGTCACATGCTCAATTAAGCCGGCCGAGCTGACACTCAGCTGGTTACTAATCGACCCTGTGAACAAACACGTGGTGAATATCTCCAGCCGGCAGCCTGTTGCAGTTGAAAAACACTGGTACACAGGAGATACTCTGGTGAAATTCGCCTTGGCGGTCACTGGTAGTGCGTGTTGCATCAACTCAGTGGTCGCCTGCAGTAAGGGTGGACAGGTGAAGGGGGTGACTTTGACAATAGAAGATCTGGAAGGCGTTTGTATGAACGGTCGGGATTGCTTGTACGTTGTCGAAGATTTGATCGAAGGCTGCAGGAGAGGGAGAGATATCAAGGAGGGAATAAAGGAAGCAAGAAGGAGATACGAAGAGTTTGTGAAGATGAAGAAGGTGCAGAAGGAGAGGAAGGAGAAGATGGAAGGGAGATTTGATATATTGTGTACTTCTGTTGGACTTTCTATTTTCTTCATTTTCGTGAGTTTGCTCTTGCTCTGATCGGAAAAATTACCGGGTGGGTCCGACAACAAAATGGCCCCGTCACTCGTCGACTAAAAAATGTATAAAACAATTACTTTCTTTTCTCTTTCCTTTTATTTTTATGAATGATTCTTTCATATTAAAAGATTTTGATTGGTGTAATGAAAGTAGTGTGGCAGAACCATTCCCCCAACAAAAAAAAAAAGTAACGTTGCAGAAGATTTTAGGGTTGTATTAGATACTAAGTTGTAGTTAAGATTCTAGATGTATATAAGCAGCTCAATAAATTTAAGCAACAGAAAAACAATTGAAAGCATTCTCATAATACTGACCTCTAAAAGTCTCACTTCTTCTCAACAAGGTTGCCCAAGATGTCAAGTTCTGGCTTCATGTTCCTTGCTAACTTAATGGAAACAGTCTGCAACATACGTCTGAAAATTGAGATCATACGCTGTTAACCAACGTTTCGGGCTATCATGAACTCAGATCTCGATAGACGCATTTTTTTTCCTTTATACCAATATAATTGTAAAAAGAAAAAAAAAAAAGATAAGAGTAAAAGCTCTACGAGAATATATGTTGCTTCTCTATCAGAATGTGTGCTGAATAGGATAAATACTGCATCTATATAGACACATGAAAGCAAACTGGTGCCAACAACAGAATGGATCAACAACTTAAATAGGAGCTATCAAATCCATCATAGTACACCATTATTAAGGAATTTTGTTTTGCATTCTCGGATACAAAAGCAGCAGCTCCGGACATCTCACATCAGAATTTGTAAGCCTTAGCTATTGTAACGGGGAAAAAATGTCCCGAGTGTAGAAAATGCATAATACGACATAGCGCCCAAGGCATCAAGTCAAGAAAACAACCAATAGGCACGCTTTCATGAAGTCTGCTCATCAAGTCATTATCTACTAATACATAATTTATTTCCAAGTAGTGAAAATTAACTAACCCTACCAGGTTTGTTCAATACTTTAACTGATCAAGTACTATGTAATAGAGAATATTATATTAGTAGAAAAAATATTATGTAATAGAAACTAGTATTAGTATAAAAGTAGAAAATAAGAGAATATTTGAATTAAGAAATAATTATATTAGGAGAGAATTATTAAAAAAATATTTTGGGAAAAAAATGTAGGAGTCTAGATAGGCATCCTCTATAAAAAGATAATATATTCTTTATTTTCGATTACAAAAGAAGAATAATTACTCTATATTATTTTGTCTTAGGAGCAGAGTAATTGTAAAGCCGCCACTGGATCGCCGGTGTTTATTCGCCGCGTCTGGACCACCGATGAGAACGGACCGGATTGGTTCATAACATCAAGCCTGTAGATGGAAGATATATCTTTATCTGGAAAGCTAAGAAGAACGATATAAGTAACTGATTTCAATACTATATATGAACAATCTGTATGGAGAAAAGCAGTAAGCATATGAATATACAAAATATTAGAACGATATAAGTAGCTGATTTTAATACTATATGAACAATCTGTATGGAGAAAAGCAGTTAATATACAACTATAAAAAATATTAAGTTACATGCCTTCACTCAATAATAATGCCCTTAAACTTGATACAGTTTTATATTTTTACATGCATTTAGCACTAAAAGTAAAGGATGTGGAACCTACCAGTTTGATTCAGCATGAAATTGAGATAATTCTTCAAAGTAGTAAATGCGGCAATGAGCATCGATCTATCTTCCGCAAACACTACGGGTGTTCGTAGAACTTCAGATTATTCTTCTTTGGTAAAAAAATTATCTGACGCATGCTAGAGCACTAGGGATATCTTTTTGTCCATCGGCATGCTTCAAGAAATCCTCAGGCTCAACAACAAATTCAAGCAGACAGCTAAATGCAGCGAAGATGAAAAATAGGGCAGGCAAAAAAGAGAGAAAATGAGTAATAATCACACAATAACTATGTAAATTACCTTACATTTAGCTAGAGAAAAAACGACTAATAATCACACAACGACTATGCAAATTTATCTTAAATTTGGCTAGGGTTTGATAACTTGAAGGAAAAAATATTCAAAACTATCAAATAATTCATGACATTCATTCCTCATTAAGATAACAAAAGATGTAAACAATCTGTTAACATTCCACGTACAGCTAGTAATGCAACTACAGTTAATTGACGATTCCAACTGTCCTGAGGAACCCTACATTTCAAATCACGTACCTCAAAATCGGTGAGGCAGCTGAAGCTTAGTTTGAGGCGCTTAGCTGGAGAATGGAGACGGCAGCGGTGAGTGAAAAAGGAGCCCATTTGCAACTGGAACAGCACCATGAAAAACAGTCTTTTCTTTTACATAGTCTACATAAATTATTAGGCCATTTAGTAGCTTCTTATATTTACAATGTTAAGAAACATCGAACTGGAAAATAATTGAAAGCAAAAGTGATCGATACCAGTAGACATGACCAATTTCTACCTTGCCATTCATTTGTGATAACACTTTTTGAGCCACGTCTTCTGAAGCAAACATTACAAATCTAAAACCCTTTGATCTTTTCAAGTTTTTGTCCATTATCACTTTTGCTGCAGATGAACATGTCACCAAAAAAAGGAGCTTTTTAGAAAAGAAACTAAAAAGTATACATTTGCAGAAACAGGATCACCTTTACAACTTGACAAAATTGTGCAATGCCTCGTGCATGCCATCATCTGATAGTCTAAAATGATAGCCCTGTTTCCACCAATAATTTCAATAATGTTTTTGTCCATTAACACTTACAACTTACCAATCCAAACACTGAACCGTTCTACAATTTCGATAATGTTTACATGGATTAACATCTATCAAATTAATAATGGATTAACATCTATCAAATTAATAATAGCTGTACAAAACACATTGTCAGGGCGAAAGGAAACCTACAAGGAGAAACCCAATTCACTATAGCTCCGATGCTCTCTCTAGGAATAGTGTAAATTTGCCATCTCCTGGTGGACCATGTCAATGAAGTTTTCATTCTGTCGACAAGAAATGGGATACATCACTACAGAACATATACAAACTCGCACGATAGTTATGATAGCTGATAAAATCTTTTGAAAGCTACCTGATCAAATTTCAACAATTACAAACAGTCCAAGCAAACTACAGAATAGTCTAAGCAGGAGACGGATAATGTTATCCATTTGTTCCCCAGTTATGTGATAAGAAAGGAAGAGGTTTCAAATCCTGCAGTATTGACTAAAGTAGGATGTTAAAATAGAAAGATGTTTTTGCATTTGTTTCCAGCAGATACACAAGATTCATTTGAAGAAACTGATGAAAACTAATGAAACTTTAACAAATAATGAAAAAATAAACATTAAAAAGATCTCATAAGAATTTAAGAGCGGAGAAAAAGGAACAAACCTGAACAAGCCGGAACAGGGCATCCTGCAACTTCTCTTTTGAAATAAACTGGCCATAGTTTGATGCAGGAGTTAGAGACAGACATGGAGTTGGCGGAGGAAAGGGCAAAGATGATGATGATGATACCGATGACCGCATCAATGAATAGATGGGGGACGAAAGAATGAAAGCTTTATAAGATCGGTATTACGGTTATCGCTCTTAACGCAGTGGGATCTAGCAGAGGCACTGGCGGAATTGAAGTTTTCGAGGACTGGGCAGGTTTAAGGGTCGGTACTGATGACACTGATGGTACAACATTTAGTACATGTGAAGAAATAGTTGCAGAAGATTGATGTGGTTGTCCACCAACAGCTGCATTTCTAATACTCATACTTGACTGCAACCGAAAATTTCACTCAGATAATAAAGAGAGAATGGAGAATTAACATCCATGGAGACCCAATTTCTACTAGTGTCCAATTGAATTGAGAATTTGCATCTATGGTGACCCCAGTTTTACTAGTGCCCATGATGCTGCAAAAGCAACTCAAGAAAATCCAAAAGAAGACATTAAACAAGACAAAAAGCTTTATGCCACTAAATTGAGATTCTAAAGAAAACTCTAAAACTGAGGATGGCATGATTCTCGTCACGTCTTCAGATGTATCGTAGTTGACACGTGGTGGAGATAATTCCACCTCCAATTAGAGGTTCTTTTAGAGCTTGTCTAATGAAAAATTGTCCGGTATACAAAGCTACGCTGTCCCTAATCTCGAAGCTGATGGCCAATGCACTAAAATAAGTGAGATGATAAAACCATTGTTGCTGGAGACAGAGTACTTACACTAAAGAAATTAACAAATGACGCATCTGTAGCGTCAGGACAAACAGGAGAAGATGATAATTGTGGCTCGAGAGGACCTTCAATCACAGATGAAGTAGGGATTGCTTCCAATCCTCAAACTCAGTTCTGCAAAAAGTATTAAGTATGATCACTACTAGAATGATGCAAAGTATCATCCTAGAAATTAATCAAGTTATAACAGAGAACAAATCAAAGCTCTAATGGTCATATCTTAACTACTTGAACTGTTCACATGCTTCAATTATATCATTTTTGAGGCATGCACAACTGAGGTTTAATACAACTACTACCGAACCAAGCCTTATAGTGTACGTTATATATGTTTCTACAGGGCTGCATGAAAGATAGAACGAGAATGAAGACAAAGATGCAAGCAGGCTTCGAACATTGACATTCTGAATCTTCATATCTATAGCTAAGTAGTCTCCATTACAACAGTGAATCTGTATTCAATTATTAATGGCATAATACAGAAGGATATGTGAAATTGGACAAATGCCTTCAGAGAAACAAAGTGCTGACATTTTTTTAGGGTAAAAGGTGTATTTGGTCAACATGCTACAACTAATGAACTCAGCTGCGGCGTACCTTTTTGTTGGAAGATATTTTAGGCTTCGCAGGGTAAAAGGTACTTTAGAGAATGCACTGAGTATCCTATAACCAAATTGACCCTTATTAAGTGTATAATTATGCAGAAAACACGAGGCAAATTTTCTACACAAAATTACATCTTCTGCAAATCATTGACAAGGAAATAATAAGCACAATGAAAAATGCTGATAACCATATGCAAGCCAAAAAACTGGCAACAAATTAATCAAATTAGTAAAAAGAATATTAGTAATAATTGATTTGAAGATTTAAAATATGATTAAGGCAAGAGGCTGATGATGTAAACCTACTTAAAGAGTTCTTGCCAATGCTTTTCTTTGATAAACTAGCACTAAACCTACTAGAATAGGTCTTCACCACATATTTATTATGATTGATTAAAGAAAGCTGATGATGTACCAAAATCTAGTTGAGTCAATGCCTTTTGTGCTAATCTTCATGACAGTAAAATATAAAGTAACACTCATTTCAACAGTACATGGCTGGTGGTTGAGAACCAACATATACCAGTATAACAGTTATGAGATAAAGATCTTACCTGCTAAAAATATTCCCAAGAGCTTCACAATCTTGAAGGTAGTAAAACCATATGCCGATAACTTCTTGGTTAGCATTCCTGTATAGCAAATATGGTACTTGCACCTCATACTCAAAATCCCCAAGAAGATCTTCCACCAGATTTTCTGTTACAGAGAGATGCTTTACCCTGAGGATCCATAGATATCTACCTATTTTCTAATGTTTATCTTGTAACAGAAACATAATATCAGACAAAATAACAAAAGACAAAGACAACTTCTTAAGTGAAGGGTGAAAAAGCATATGTAACTCAGATGCTTCAGCATACACCTATATAGGTGACATTTATCTCAACAGAGCTGCTGATGTTGGATGAGCTCCATGAAGTAGTAACAGATTCAGCAAGTACAAAAACTAAAATCGCAATTTCAGCAAGTTAAAAGTTCTACCTAGATTATTCTAGCAAAGAATAAACAACAAAAGGTACAGCAAATGGCGCAAATGACTTCTCAATTTCATAATCCATATATCCCACATCTTAACTTACATTTACAAGCATGAAGCCACCACATCTTATACTTATTACTTGAATTACATGACCTGAGCATAGACACATTTTAAATTGAATGCCACGTCTCTTATGCTCCCTTTAAAATCCCAATTACACGAAAATAGAAAGCCCAAAAAGTACCCATAATGTTTTTAGTTACCGATTCCATGTTGCCATAGAAATGTCTTCTTCAACATCGTTACGAATGCTAACATTACTAAGTAAAGGCAAAATCATATCATTCTAAGAATATGAGTAGAGCATACACACTAACCAAGCATCCTACCTTTACCATAAAATTAACCAGACCATTCTCATATAAAACAGATTATTTCCAATACTTATGATAAACAAATTATAAGCAAAAGATTGGTCATGGCATTCATTTACTAGAGACTCTCACGCCAATGCTTATCTGTATTCCGTCGATTCATAACAATGAACTGAAATCTGGGTTGCAAGTTCCTACAGCAACATAATTAAGCCATCTTAACACAACAAACTAGATTTCAATCATCTGGATACAAAACAAAGCATACTAAAAAAGAAAAGTAAAATTTTCCAATATAATAAGATCAATGATGAACTGAAAACCAACATGCATACTAACAGGGGTGTGTTCGGTTGCAAATTGTTGAATACCTTGTAAATGGTAGATTGCTTAGCGAGCTATATTCAATTACTAGCTGCATTTTCTAAATTAGTTTATTCAATAGCTTGTAACTCAAATTTAGTATGTAGATCTGCATGTTGAGCGCCTACTGGCATACTATTCGAAATAGCATTCAACCACCAGCTAGACAAGCTAGATTCAACTACTAGCTGCAACCAAACTTAACCCAGATCAGATTACCTCTTCACGACGAAAAGCGATCCCTCTACGTCCTTGCGACTCTGCCAAATCATCATCCAATAAAACAAAGGTTAAAACAACAACAGTAGTATAATTACTATGAATTAAATGAAGAATATAGATGTATATTTACCCATTGGCTGCGATCAATGTTGAATTCGTAGTAGGTAACATGAGCTGCAGTCATCAGAATCTTTTCGATGAATGGATCGGTCCGCTGGAGCACAGTCAGATTCAGCACTTTTGTGCTCCCCGCGTCCGCTAAATGCGGCATCACTTTCGCGCTTCCGCCGCCCGGCGACATTGACGGTACCTAACCTTTAAACGCCTCGGGATTCGGGTTCTCAGGTGATTAGATAACCAGAGCCGGCGGGGAATCGAGGAGGAAGAGAGGAAACGCGAGAGAGATCGCGAATTCGCCAAGGAGTGATAAAAATGAGGGATTCAAATTCTCTGTTTCAACTCTCTATCCCCGTCTATCGAAACCCTCAAAATACATTTATAAATATTTTTTAAAAAAAAATAATATAAAATCTCACTAATATCTATAATTTTTATATTAAAAATATTTAAAAAAATACTTATAAATATTTATTTATAAGCATCAAAGTGTTAAGAAATTTCAAAATAATTTTAATATTTGTTAAGGTATTAATATTTTGAAACCTAAAAAATAAATATTTAGATATATTTTTTGAAAAAATTTTTAATATGAAAGTTATAGAGCTTGATGAGATTTACAATTTGCATATTAAAATTTTGTTCAAAAAAAACTTTAAATATGTGTTTTGAGAGTTTAAGACAAATAACCGGATAGAGAATAGGAACAAAGGATTTAAGTCCAAAAATGAGCAGTAGAGAAAACATTTTTTGGGTAGATTTATCATTTTATTTCCCTCATAAATAAAATTATCAAAATATATCCTTAATTAAAACTTTTTTTTTATACCCTTAATCTAATACAATTGTGAGTTTACTTTCGTCAAATTAACTCATCATTTTCAAAAAATAAAAATAATTGTATTATTTTAAATTATTAATAAATTTTAAAAAAAATAAAAATTAAAAAATTTAATAAAATCAAATTATTATACAAAATATAACAAAAAATAAATATTCTTTTTTTTTCTTTTTAGTATTAGGAGAAGTAACAATTGGTTACTCTTAACCTACCATAATATCATAATTTAATATTTTAACTGTACATAAAGTGTATTATGTTCTCCAACTTTTTTAACCTTACATTAGTACGAATTTGATATTAACATAGATATGAATTCTTTTAGGAATTCGATATTAATACAAACAAAAAATCTCAAATAAATGATTATTGCATAATTTGTAGTAGGACTAATTATATATCAGCCATTCGTTTCCTAACATATTACAAATTAGTCTTTTATTTCAAATCTTTACAAATCAGCCATTCTCAAAGTTCATGTCAAAAATATTTTAACTATCATCTAAATATATTTTTTAAAAAAAAAATTAAAAATGAAAAATAAAAATATATTTTAATATGACTTACAACTTTAATATTCATAAATTTTTAAAAATATTTCTAAATAAATATTTTGACCTTCAAAGTTTTAGCGAGTTTAAAATTAATCTGCTAATCCATTACAATTTTAGAGACTCAGAACACCTATTTAAATGTGACTATTAAAAAAAAAATGAACATAATAAAAAATAAATTTAATGTGATAAAATCTATGTATTAAAAAATTTTCTAAAAAAATATTATTAAATAGATATTTTTTGGTAGAAGATTTATTTGGAAACTTTAAAACACCATGGGCACTGACATACAACTCTCCCTTTGTGTAAGCATAAATTTATTTTGAAATTAAATTACTTAAATAAAGTATTTTTGGAAAGTATATTTTTTAAATATTAATAAGTGGGCATAATAAAGGAATTTCTATTCATTCGTAGGTAAGATACTTAGTAGACTATTAGATTTTAAGCCGAAAAAATAAAAATTACGCTAAGCATAGTTTTTGGAAGATACCGCATGGTGAATAGTTATGATTACTTTTCAACACGTGGCACATAACTAAAATTTCATTTTTTATTAACATATAATTAGATGATATGTGGTTAAAAATGGTTTGTAATGCTCGAAAAAATACAAACAAATTTTGAATAAAATAGTCTTTGGGATATTTAAAATGCCTATGTAGTTCTAATTACTCCTATTTTATTAACCAACGTCTATTTTTGTAATTGTCTCTCCATACATGACAGGGTTCACATACATAGATATGAAGTGAGCATATGAAACGACTTTCAACAATTTTCTTATTTACTAACTGAATAGGTCCACAAAACTATGAATGAGTCTATAAAAGTTTGGGTAAATTGGGGAGTAAGTGGCCATTATTAATGGCATATAAGTGTTTAATAATTTTTGAACCATATTTAGTATTAGGACAATATTTAATATTTTAATAACATTTTAAAATTTTAGCTAGTCCATATTACTAAATATTATATTTTTTTGAAATAACAAGTAGTATTACTTAGTTTTATTTTTCAATTACACAATTATAATTATTTTTTAAATTCTGCAATTTTTTAATTACTTTTTTTTTGGATTATGTATTTTTAAAATTACCTTTTGAAATAACTACATTTGCTACCATTTTCTTCAAACATATCGAAATATGATAAATGAGACTATTTGATTTTTTGAGAACTACAAAATATGTCAAGTTACTGTTGTGAACTACAAATTTAAGTGGCCATCACAGCACTAAACAAAAAGGGATGGTTAAATAAAAAAAATTTATACTTCAGTCTCATTTTCATCTTACTTTCCTAGTCTAAAAATAAAAAAAAAGATTATATTCATCACATATTTCACAATTCTAAATAAACCAAAAGAAAAAAAAAAATCGAATATTATTTCGCACGGTGTATTTTAACTACATACTTTCAACTCACTTTCACCAAATAAATGCCATACTGAGGTTAAATTGAAGTTAAAAGACCCAGATAAAAAATGCAAAGTTAGAGACCAACTTTGAAAAGTTACTTTCAAATCATTAAGATGCTTGTTTGAAAAGAATGAAATATTGAAGCTTTTCGATGCTAGTAATTCTTTACTGAAGATGCATTATTCTCCTGCAAATTTGTAAGAATAAAACAATTCCAGCATCCACTGAGAAGTAATTTTCAAAAAACCTTAAGTTGAAATACTAAATATTCCACATAAAGGAAATTTAGTCACCATTGAAAATATTCAATATCTTTGCCGACAAAAGCAGTCCTGTAACACATACACACTATGCAAACCAGAGTTAAATTTCCATTCATGGAGAACTACTAAATGATCAGAATAGAGGTGTAAACGAGTCGAGCCGCTCATGAGCAGTTCGAGCTCGACTCGCTAAAAATTCAACTTGAACTCGATTTAAAAAAGCAGGGTGATACTCAAGCTCTACTCGAAAGCTCGTAAGTACGAAAAATAGACTCGATAAAGATAAGATAAGACAAGATATGCTACTAGATAGACTCGAAAGCAGTATATATTCATAATTTAACAGTTATTAGGCTCAATTAAGCTCGAGATCTGCTCGAACCAAACTCAACTAGAACTCGAAATTTTTTCAAACGAGCCGAGCTGAGCATTACTCGACTCGACTCGTTTTCACCCCTAGATCAGAACTTAAAAGAACTTAACAAATATTAAGTGAGACCGTAATATTAGACTAAAATGTTAGCCGAGAAAGACTGCTAGTTGAAGCAACTACATTCGACTAAAATGGATATTAGTTCTGGCAAAAAAGATTCACATTATGCGCTACAGACCGAGTAATTAGATCAACAGTATCTTATTGAAACTGAGTCATATCTACTAGGATTACAATATCATCTGCTACTAACTACGAAAGCTTATAGAACCCTGATGATAATCATGCTCCGTTTTCTTTTTTTATCTCTTTTATTTATTTCATTTTGTAGCTTTACCCTTCAGCCTGTGGCTGAAAGGTGAGGAGCTGCTGTTTCCCATCTCCAGTAGGTAGCAGACCATGGAATCCACGTCGTCCCCGAATATGCTGTACGCTTCAAGGACTTGAAGGTAGCCAAACCCCATCGACAGTACAATTTGCACGCTGTTGCTTAGAACCGTTTCAGGTACAACTAAGTGGCACTCTGGCGCTTGTTGGCTCCTAGATGTGCCTATCACTGTTCAACAACTTCATATCAGATAATGTTAACCAACACTAGTAGTATCTGTAGTCTACATCGGTAGGAAGTCATGCAAATAAAAATCAAGCAAGTTCTCAAATCTGGAAATAACAAAAACACCAAAGCAAAAAGATAAGACAAGATATGCTACTAGATCCAGAAACATTCCAGCAGATTTAATCACAATGGTAAAACTTAAAAACAATAAAGAGAGAGAAGAATAAGATCTTACTTCCTCCGGAAGAAGATGGTTCTGCTCCTGACGTAGAAGACTCTGTGAAGCCAAGCTGCTGCTTCAACATTTCCTCAGCTAGATATTCAGCTCGTGAAGCTTCAATAACGCTACGCTCCATCTCCTTCTCCGTCAGCTCCAGATCTGAGTAGAAACGGCCTTCAGCCACAAGCGCCTGCAAAAGATTGAGTCTGCAATTTCATCCCATAATCTAGGAACAGACAGTTGGTGAAACACAAAAGCAAGTATGTTCATACTATAAGCTAACTACACTTGAAACTTTCTGTTGCCATGAAATTTGATGTCTTAAAAAAAAAAAAACAAAGGCAAATTATGCATGAAACTGGATCATGAATAGGACATCAAGAGAAAGCAGCAAGAATAACTTACATTCTCAATCTGCTGATCTTGCTGGGCTTTAATAGCAGCCTTCACTTGATCCTTATCCACGTTCATCTAAAAAGAAATAGCATAATTATAAGCAAAGGATAATGCATCCAAATGTGTTTGGTATGAACAGTTTTGGGTAACCAACAACAAATATATTGCCAAAGAACAATATTAAAAAAAAGAAAATAACGTATGCTTCCAGAAGTAACAGCAAAACACAGATGCGGTAGGGATATCACAATCACAAGCACAGTAAAGATGATCAAATGCCAAGTATAGGAAAATAACGTATACTTCCAGTAAGTAACAGCAAAACACAGATGCGGTTGGGATATCATAATCACAAGCACAGCAAAGATGATCAAATGCAAAGTATCTTAGCATTAATAGTAATACTATATCTGAGACTCACCCCCCGAAGACCGCTAAATCCAAGACCAGCACCAATTGTTAATCTCCGGGGATCCACAAGTGAATTATAGTGATTACCATGGTGGTAGCTCAACCTTACAGGAGGCGTATCTGTGGTATAGCTTCCATGAAATATGTTGATAGGTTCTGCATTGTAAAAGCACCAATAAATACCAGGAACCAATGACAAACAACATGAATTTTGTACAAAGGAATTATTATCTACCTGTGCTGTATGAATAAATGTGAATTGGACGATTAAACATCTCAGAGAAAGCCTGAATCTCCACATTGTTCCCATAGACCTAGTAGAGAAACAGAAAACAAAGAGAAAAAGGTATCCAGTCTGCCCTTCAAAATAAAGCATCTCGAACACGCCACAAATAACTTAAGGCACATGTCACTCATTTATGCATGAAATGTAAGTAAATACAGGCTATGCCGCATTAGTTGTTTATAAAAACATAGTACGAAAATTAAGGTGCTCTTACTATGGAAAGAATTCAAGGTTAACTGCAAGTTGAGTGCTGGGAAAAATGAGAAAAAAGAAGAAGTATCATATCTGCTGTTCTAACAGACTAGATATAGATAGCACTTAGGGGTCTCAAAATTATGGTTAAGAAATTGTCTTCGGAACCTAAGACTACATTAACATATTAATCCACAAGCCCCTAGGACGATACGTCAGCAAAATTGTGCTCCGGTTATCAATCTAACAAAAAACAGTAGCCAGTTAAGGAAGGGGAAATATAAGGGGCACCGGTATATAACTTGGTACCTTATCTCGTCTTTTCCTCTTGCAATACGCTGAGAAGTTTTCAGTTATGAATTGAGAAAAGTGATCCCGCTCCCTTTCCTAAAGAAGCATAGAGGTAAATCAGTGTTAACAACAAACATATAACCACATTCAAGACTACAGAAATTGTTTAACTAACCTTTCAAATTAAGTGTCTAAGATTTTTCCTCAACAAGTGTACATTTGGAAGTTATAAATACAACAGATTCACTAGTGTTATGTACAAAATAAATAACAGCAGCAGAAAGATTTGCATACCATATAGTCAATGCACAATTGCCTGACCAAATCATACACCTCGGGGTCACCATATACTTGATCTGCAACAGCACGGAACAAGCAATTCCCATCTTGCATCATCCTCTTGATTTCCAATCCTTTTACTCTTCTGATTTCACTCTCAAATAGTCGCTCACGCTCCTGAAAGAACAAACAAGTTTCACTTCAAAATAAACATCAAATGTTCCTTTTCTCTCAAAATGAAAAACTAATTACAAAACAAAAAAAAAATATTAAACACATACCAAAACTTCAAACTCCCTACAGTTGCGAAAAGCGCTAAGAAAAAACGCATAATTCTTTCTTTCAGTTGCTAACAAGTAACAACTACCAATCAATTATATAAAGATATTGATGTAATCTCTAGATACATATGTTTTACTAATAAACAGAGCATAACAGTAGCAAAAAAGTTAATCACCAAGCAGAACTATTTTACAAATAAAGAGACATAAAACATAAGATAACCAGAGAGAGGTTAGAAATAAAGAGCACACCACATCAAGTTCCCTACAGTTGCTAACTTCACCTTAAGATTACATAAATATTTTACAAATGAAGACATAAACTTAGCAATACTAATGTAGCATACCGCATCATCATAAGATGAGATAAAACTGGGGTTTTGCTCATCCGCGCTGTTGTAACCTTCAGCCTCACCAAACGACCTCGGAGAGGATGGCCGCGAACCAGTCCTCACAGCGTTAGGTCTTCTAGACGAACCAATTTTTACAGCATTAGAACCACCAGAAACTGTCTGTCTTCTTTGGGTAGAACTTGTGCTAGAAGGTTTCTGCGGCGGAGCAGGAGGTGGCGGGGGGTACGTACCCACTGTGACAATTTGCGAAAACCCTACACCCGAACTTACAGAATCATGTGATTCAGGCTTCTCTGGGACATGAATATTATCTAATCTGTCTGTAACTTCATCTTCTGCCGTCTTCTCATTCACTGTCTCATCGACTACACTTTCAGACCGCTGTTGTTCATCGATTAGCGGTTCGTCTGAGCTAATCTGTTCTGAAGACGTCTGCGGGCGGTTCGAAGAAGAACCGGTGGAGCCCCGCGGCACGAAGATTTTGGTCATCTTGAAATTCGATTAATCACTGTACAGATCAACGATTTAGAGGATCAAAATGCTATGACGTTTCTTTATTTCTTGTTCGAACTTTGGACGTGATGATTCCGACACTCCGGTAAAGCGATAGTGACGATGATCCTCGGACCAGCGATCTCCTCAGCATCACAATCCCTATTCTCATGAATCACCAGCAATATCGAGACAAATCTGATCGAATTCGATGAACTGAAGGCGTAAGATATCAGAATATTCAATCAATTTGAGAGAATTCACGATGATCGGTGATTGGCTGTGAAAACTGGAACAATTTCTAGGGTTTTTAGAGTGAGAGAGAGGTTGAGAGTGAGGGAGGAAAAGAATGAAGGGAAGTTTCGTTGGCCTTATATTATCGGAGGAGAGAGAGACGAGAGGATCAAACTGCGATTTTATCAACAGCAAACAGATTATTTCTTGCCTTGACATACGACACGTGTTGCACTCTAACTAAGTCATCGTGACGGACAAAGATGGCATATATTGTTAAATAACTTTTGTAACTCTGGCCTTCAAATCTAAGCACCGAACGACCTTTAAATCTGTCCGTGATGATTACATTTTTATGGCAATAAGAATCCAAAATGATAATCAGCTGAATTTGAAAGTAATTAAATAAATCCACACGACTTTAACGGCTTATATTTAAAAATTCATTTTATAAAAATCATGACATGGAAACTACACAGTCCAGCTCACGCTATAAATTTTAAAATGAAGCGAAAACAATCACAACATGAACAATGTCATACAAGAATAAATTAGTTAAAAGTCATGACATCCGACTTATCCAGTTCTCGATCATTCAATTTTTCAAAATTTTGAAGAAAATTACAAATACGAATAAAAGCTGTATAAATGAAATTGCCGAACAAATGTAATCTTGCACTATACAAAATATGGAGATGCATTTATACAGACTACATGTATACACCATTAAACAACAAGTCCATTTGCCTAGAGCTCACAGAAAAATTAGAAAAGTATCAGTTCAAATTTCAGATTTGACAAGAAAGATTATTCAAAATGTAGCTGCGGAAGAAACGAACTCTGCTTTTCTATTCTAAGGACCATCTCTAGTATAATGATAAGATTAAACATGACATTATTAAATAATGCCGCCAATAAAGTACCGCCTGATGAGTCATATCATCGTTGCCGCCCTCAATTTCATTGTCATTAGAAGAATAAGATAAAGAGAGCAAAAGGCAAAAGCATGATCTTCTACTTTCTTAAAACATGGCTGTGACAATGAATTATAATGGTCCCTTTGCAACACAAGGGGTCCACAATGCGCATATTGTCTATCCAAAACTCATCTTAATTGCCAATCACTATACCTAATTTCAACTGGAACTGCTGGACAGCGCAGCAACAAGTCACAATATCTTTATATCAAACTTTACAGAATTTTCGTGCCAGAAGAGCTAACAGTGGATGCTTGTGGCCAATATTTCCAATGATCAATATAGAATGTGACATTATCATCACAATAAGGATAACAATGTACAATAAGTTATGTATTTTACAAGAAAAATTTTCTCTCATATTCTACAAAACTTTATGAAACCTTACAGAAAGAATGTAAGAGCTCAAAAAAAAGATGGATTATGGGTGTACAGGACAAAAAAGTGTATAATTTGACATTGAAAAGGAGAAGAGATACATGCTATGCCCGCAAGGCCCAGCCTCGTTGTGCAAGTGCTTCTCTTATCCGGCTAGCTACTTCGATAGCTTCGTTGAGAGGAGGATAGCTCCAGCTATCAGACATCTACAAATTCAAAGAAAAGTAAAAAGTTCAAAAGATAATCCCTCAATATAACAATGGAAGCATAGCAACTTAAAGGCCCAATTTGAAATTTCAAAAATCCCTTAATTCACAAAATAGAAGTTAAGATTGCATGGAGAATTTGATAAGGTCACAGAATAGCTCAAAAAACCACCATAAAGGAGCTCCAAGATGGGACGAAACGATAGTTAAGAGAGACATGATATATCATGTAAGCATTATCCATTCAGAGTATTCCATTTACAACAGAATATTCAAATGTAGAGGCGAACGGAGAATAAACTTAAAATTCTACACAGATCAGTGATAGGCCAGAAAGTGAGTCTCCATTAAAACTTAAGATAATGGCAAAAAAGTTTTAGACTGGGAAAAAAAATTAGAGCTTACATCTTCCTTCCCCGTAAATGGCCGAACCAGTCCCCTCTCGAGAAGAGTCTGATGAAATTCAGAGAACTTCCATCTACATCGCTCAGCTCCAAGTACATACACTGGTTTCCTGTAACAAGATGGTTTGTACTTAGCTACAAACAAATTCCACAATGTTAACAAATCTTTCAAGGAAAATTTTGATTACGCACCCAGTACTGCAGGCTTCACTTAACATACTAACAGAATCAGCAGTGACTACAAAGGCATCCCCCCATGCTAGATGTCCCATATGTGGGTTCGGTTCTGAATATCCAAATAAAATGCAGACGGTTAAATAAGCCATTAAATTTCCAAGAAAGCTATCCGCTCCAAAGAATTACCTTCTCCATCCCAGATATAGAACTTAGAATGTGATCCAAGTTCTCTTAATATAATATCAGATATCTGCAGAAGTCAAATATAATAGCACATTAACTTTTGAAGTAAGCCAGCTAAAGTACACAGCCAGATGCTTTCTAAAGTGTGTATTATGGACAAAAAATACACCTTTTGTGGTGTCCTTCTAGAGAAGGATATTCTAACACTTCCACAACTTCTTAGAACAGAAAGAAGAGATGCTACTAACTCTTTAGCAAGATCTGCACCATATCTGCAATGACCTGCAGACAAATTTAAAATTTTTCGTTACAGTCTAAAAAATACTCTGATGCTATAACGAATTAGGGAAGAAAATACCACTTCCTGAGATAGATACAACTCAAATATAAATTACTGTTAAGTTACGCCTTGTATTCACAATCATCAGCTGGTTCTTATGTAAATGTAAAATCTTTTTCCAACTTAAGAAAGCTGGACATCGTTATGTGAACAAGAGAAACTTCTATAACTATATCTAGCGCTCCAATTAAATCATGTTTCCAACTTTCTTAGTTTCTTTCACCTAAAGCCATTGCGACATTACATAAGAACATTAACAGACTTGCAAGTATAAATTGTTTATATGGTCCAGGTACTATACAAGACCTCTATGTTTCACGCGATTCCATTTGACAGGCAAGGTTTCTAAAACATAAAGCAGTCACATAGAAATGATTTTAAGTAGCTTGTTATAGAGTAAGGTTCTGTAGTACTTCAGCTTATCTTAACAAGTTGTTGGCAATGGAGGTTATCACATGCTTAGGTTGAAGATCTTTTGCTGGCTTAACAGATACCAAATAGAACAAGCATTGAGGTGATATTCCAACCCAAAAAACTAACAACTAGCATGGCTAGTTCTAACGCATCCATAGAACATAAATTAAGCTATTGTAGTAGGTTAATCCTGGCAGAGTGGTAAAAGCTATTGCCCACGACCAAAAGGTCATCGGTTCGAGGCGCGAAACCACCTCATGCAAAACATGTTATGGCGGTATACATTAGGTTAGGAATCGCCCGCTCCCTTCCAGAAGCCTATGCCTACATTCATGGGAGCCTTGTCGTAACGGGGAGCCCCTTTTTTTAGCTAGGCTAATCCTACATAGAACAATTAAGAGTCATTACGTGTAGGTCCTCCAATGTTAACTACAAGCAAAGGCTTTGGAAGAGATGCTAATTCGTCATGCCAAGTCCTGGCAGCAATGCGTAGGGTTGTAGAGTCCGCCTGATGTAATGCTCCAACAGTAAGAACCTGCTAATACAAATTTATAATTATGTAACAAGCAAAAATGACAAAAAAAAAGTAATGGTGCTTTTTCTACAAAGACCATTTTGAGCTAAAGTCATTAAACACAATAAGCATACCATATTCCTACTTGGTGGTCCTTGAGGAGTAATCCATCGTCGCAGAAACTTGGGGACTTCTTGTTGGCCCTTAGGGGTCAAAGCATAGTAATCATGGCGAGGAGTAATTACCAAGTCAAATTTATCCAGATGCCTTCTCGGATGTTGTATCTGATATGAGAAGAAATACAGCATTAACTCAACAGTTTATAAACATCCATTCGAATTACCAACAAGTGAGGGGTTCACAAACTTGAACAACAAAGACGTTTTCTGAAGCTAAACGCTTTATTGTACTGGCTATTGAAACAGTATCCCAGCCACAAGCAACCACCAAAAGAGGACCTTCCCTGAAATGAAAGGACTTCAATGAAAATTTTAATACAAAAGATATTGTGTACATAAATGATTGCCCGAATTTAAAGTCATCAATTTAGCATAGAACCAATATATAGCCGAACACCCAACGCAAAAATGGCAAATTCAATATTAAAATTATTATCAGAAAGTACATTTCTCTAAACTAGATATACCGAAACAAGAGCTAGAGAGAGGTGACAGATATACTTCTCAAATTTATCCCTTGCAATTCCTGCAATCTCTTTGGCATCAGCTTCTAGAATGGAAGCTAGGCCAACTTTTCTGCCATTTTGAGCAGTTAATGGCGATAACTTCTTTCGTCGGTATGCCATAAATAAACCAGAATCGCCAAACAACCATCTGATAAAGCAGTCCAACTTCTTGTGAAATGAAACAGGAAGCCAAATCAACCAATCATTAACTCCCCCACGTGGCCTGATAACACGCTGTAGAAATCATTGAGATAAGAATGTAATAACACTAAACAGAAGACCATAAAATATCTAGAATTCAAACCAACATAGATGTTGAAGTGGGCTCTCATGGCTAAAGCCAATAATAGATTCAGTCTCACATCCCTTATGTGGGATGACCTCTCTAGTTTAGAAAGCTTGGGCCTCTCCTATATTTTTCAATGGGTTTTGGGGTGGATGCCCATCCTAAAATGATGCTAGAGCTAGGTCTTCTACCGCCTATCTACTGTAATTCGGATTGGACTATCATGCCGCTTCGTATTTCCACGTTTACGTGTTTTGTCACGTTTCATGCAAGTGTTGAAGTGGGTTCTCATGGGCTAAAGCCCATTAAAGATTTGGTATCGGTTCTGACAATACAGGATTGATCTCTCTAGTTTATAAAGGTTGGGCCTCTCCTCTCTTGCAACTTGCTCACGTTCTAACAATAAAACAAAAAAGACATATATCTGTATACTAATGCAAGTAACGGCAGTTTTATTTAGCTACGGAACTTCTATACAACTACTTTAAGCATCCACCAAATCTGCTAGTTGCTGCCGAGCTTGCGCTAATTAGAAGCTACTTAAGTGAGTTACAGGGATGGAGTACAAGGACAACAAAGAAGATGAAATATCAAAGATAGTTGAATTCAACCTTCATATGAAACCATGTATAACAAACAGCTGTATTGAACATTTGAATACCATTTCATGTTGGTTTTCGAATTGTCAGATTGAATGATGCGGCTAAATGAATCAGTATGAAGGCTACTATACAGAGTGTTTGTTCTTATTGTAAGTAAAAACTCTTTGTCGTATTGGTTCTTATTACAACTAAGAATCTTCGCACAGGCATGTAAAACATTGTTGAAAGCAGATACAATTTAGAAAAGAGGCTCCATACAAAATCTATAGAATCAATAAAACATTAGAGCCTCCTAGGCATCAGTTTCTTGGTAGTGAAATAACTATAACTTGGAAAATCAGTAATTTCACACCACTCTAAATGCAATTTGATTTTATTGCAGCAATAATTGATTTTATTTTCTTTCTAAATATTAACAAGAGAAAGCCTTCCGTGCGGTGCCCATGGGAGAGAAACTCTCGGGTGGCACTCCACCAACTAGTACAACACCGCCGGGGACAAATAACCTCACTCAGCTATCAAACACAATCCTATAAAGCGACGAATTGATGAATGGATAGCAAATTAATCTCCAATTCAAAAGCTATATCAAAATCAAAACTCACATAGAGAGAATAATTATCGGCGAGGCCGAGAGCGCGGAGGAGGCCCAGGGATTGATTCTCGGATGACGGGAAGCCGTTGCCGATGATGACGGCGCGGCGCACGACGTTGACGCCACCGTCAAAAATGTCCGGCGTCGGCGTCGTCGGCGCGCCGGTAGGAGGCTCCGGCAGCCTGATCGGTCTCATTGGAGGCATCCTTCGGATCTCCGATCGACTACCGCCGCATCAATCAACGTATTTCAAATCGAATTTTGTGAACTCGATTTCGTAATCGCAGGGAACATTTGCTTTGCTTTGCTTTGCTTGTAAGAGAAACAAAAACATTTGTACCTTGTTTTGAGTAATCACCGTTCAAAGCTGACGCGGGAGAAAAGATGGACGGCTGGATCGCGCGCGTTCTAGAAACTACCGAGAAACAGTACGCCCGGTTTAGTATGGTCTGATGTTATCGTCAGACGCATCTGAACCAGAATTTGGCTCCTTTAATAAATAATATATATATATATATATACATACACGTATATATATACATAGAGAAATGCTATTCTTCATGGTCATTTTGATCCTGAATAAATCAGGGCTGATGTGGCGTTGTCCACGTCAGCGCCACGTCAGCCTATTATTTATTATTTTTTGATATTCAATATTTTGAAAAAAAACGTATTTAATGTGACTTTTTCGATAAGTGTAAAATGAGTATTTTTAAAACATTGAGATGTGAAAATAATTATTTTTTAACTATTTTATTAAATGTTTGGGCTGATGTGGACAACGCCACATCAGCCCTGATTTCTTCAGGGTCAAAATGACCCTGAAGAATAGCATTTCTCATATACATACATATATATACATACATGTATATGTATATATATGTATATATATATATATATATATATATATGTATATATATATATATATGTATATACATATATAATATTGATAACTATACTAGATGCAGTACCAAAACTAGATTAAAACTGAATATTACATTTTATATTTAATTGTGAAAATATTAATATTTTTAGATAAAATTATATATATATTATCCATAATATTAAAACGTAAGAGAAGGTTCAATAGTGTCTTATATTATAGTATATTAGTTAATAATTAAAATAAATTTAAATTATATATATTAATTATAATAAATATTATAAAGCTTATATTTTATAGAAATTACAAACCGTATGTTTTTTCTTTCATATATATTTTAGATTACATTTATCTTTTTACGAATTTGTGTTTCTCTTATTTAATATCTATTTTTTATTTTTCAGAAAATATAATGTATAATATTAATTAAAATTCTTTTAAATTATAAATTAAAAAGTTATTTTTTTTAATTATTAAATTTAAAAATAGTTTGTAATTATTCCATACAAATCGTGGGCTTGTTGTCTACTAATTAAAAAAACATGAGTAAGTTCAAAATGCAACGAAAAATAATTCAGAGATTCTTAATTTCTTATATATAAACTTATATACTTGCAAATAATTTTAATTCATTAAGTCTATATTTTTCATAAAATGAGATAACATTTGTAAGTGCTAAATATAAGTTTAATTTTTTTTTTATTTTAATCTAATTTGAGGATAGATTCAAAATGTAAAGAGATTTTAGGTATTAATCATTTTTTTGTTCGAGGCTGCCCAGCCCTATAAACCGGTTCAGAATCTTAAACCGACCCAGAAAGTGATCTGACCACTATTATTCCATGGCTGCCCTCGAAGTTGCTCCTATAATAAAAGCAAAAGTCGGCTCGCGGAGACGAGAGAGAGCATCAACAATGGCGAAGGTACGGTGCCAGCGGATCGGATGCGACGCCATGTTTTCCGACGACGATAACCCCGACGGTAGCTGCCGCTACCACGACGCTGTACTTCTTCTCTCTTTATTTATGAATTTCTTTATCGATCATTCGTTTCGCTTTTTATTATTTTGATCATGTGTTTCGTGAACTAGGCTAATTGTTTTAACATCCGATTTTTCGGTGGGTGCTGAGCGATCATTATTATTCTGAATAACATTGTTTTCCTCAGATAGAATGAATTTATCGGTATCGATTATTTGGTGTGCTCTTTGAGTTATTTTGCTAAACATAGTTCTTCTTTCATCGGACTATAAATTTATAGTAATTATGAACCGATATATATATATATATATATATATATATATATATATATATATATAACCAGTCAGCTAGCTATTATTTACTCCCTTTTGTACTAGAAGTTACTAATTTCTTTGTTATTTGCAATTGGATCTGTTGGTGACCTCGATGGTGGATGCTGTCATCTTAGGGGGTTAGTCTAAGTCTCATTTTCTAGTTTTCGACTAATTATATTAAGCTCTTCCTTTTTTGTAATCTATATGTTGTACCTAATATGTCCATGAGTAACTTTTGCAGCCTATCTTCCACGATGGAATGAAGGAGTGGAGCTGTTGCAAGCAAAGAAGTCATGATTTCAGCTTGTTTTTAGAGATTCCAGGGTAATCATGATTTAATCTTTTTTTTTAGCAATTCCACGGTAAAGTCATGATATAAGCTTGTTTACTGATTCCAGAGCAAATCACCATGCCACATACATCCTGTTTTTATGTTAGTTTGTATGATATTGTTTCTTTTTCCAACTGAAATTTGTTCCTCATCAGAAGTTTAGTTTAATTCTCTCATTATATGTACTGGAGAAAAACCATAATTGTAGTGCTTCTTTTCTAAATTTTCGTGAAATTCAACAATCTGCATTGCTAAACTCAATTAGGATTCTGCATACATTATATTCTTGGACACTCGAAATCTTCTAAAATATCATGCAACAAGAAGAAACATAGTGAGAAATTACTGGACGGAATTAGTTCAATGAAGTTTTATTACTGAAAAAAGGATAAATCATCTGTAAGTGAAAACGATAGTGCTTTTAATAGGGAGTAGTACTTTAGTGAATGTACTAATACTGGAAAGAACCTATAGATACACTTTGAGATCTTCCTCTTTATGGAAGTGTTATTCAAATGATAGTTTCACATGGATCTGCAAAATTATCAGAAATCATTCGTTAGCTTATTCAATGGTGCAAGGTGTGGTAACATCTTCCTACTTTGGTTTCAACTCCCATTTACTTGCTCTTCTATGTTAAGCCTGTGGGTTACTCAGACTATCCTCTTTGAGTCAGCCATTGTAATAAACCAAAGGCAGGTGCTCCTGTTGTTCCTATACATGTGCATGCTCTCACTGTAATTGTACTGACTATGCTTTACAGTGAATTGCCACCTATATCTAGTACACTTTCCTACAAAGAAAAGAGGCAAATGGAGATTTTCAGGGCTCTTACTTTAATTCTTAAGCAACTCAAATCAATAATGACTTGCTGGGGGGCTTTTCTAGGTCTCTTATATATTGCGCGTGTGATGTCACTAGAGGACGAGACATATATGTTGTGCAAGATATATCTCTTATAAGAGACATCGTTTTTATCACGTTCATTAAGTACACCCCCCCATAATTTGCAGTTAAACATATTATCTTGCTGTTCTCCCTGAATTTATGGCCTTGTCATTGAGATGTAAAATCCTAGTTCTTTTAGTTCGTTTGCTTTCTTTAGAAAATGCAAGAGCATCTTTAAAATACCAGTTGTTAATAGAGCAATGAAAATTAAGGACAGATCTAGAACTTTTAGTACATGGGGATAAAATTACGTTTCAAAATTGGTAGTACAAATAACATATACGATATTTATAGACCTTTAACAATCGTGATTGGACTCTGGAGGAGAATTGATATAAATTTACGTATAAGGAAACCAATGTAAATCATAGCACACTATTGAAGTATTAACGAGGACAAGTTTTCGGTTAGACCTTAAATGAGCCATCCTTGGGGAAAATAGCAAATGCATAAGGAGCGGATAGAGGCATCTGTTTCCGTTCTAAAGGTCCTATAAAGTTATCATGATGCAAGTAGAATATTGAACCAATTCTAAATTTATGATGCCTTTTTGTGTCGTTTGTTAATAAACTCTTTATGTGTATGTGTAGATGCAAGACTGGAAAACATACAACTCAGAAACCAGTTACAAAAGCAGCTCCAAGCCCTGCAAGACCAGTTCCATCTCCTGTCAAAAGTAATGATACTAACGCAACATGTTCGAGATGCCGCCAAGGCTTCTTCTGCTCTGATCACAGTATGTTTTTTTCTGCAATAAACAGAAAGAACTTCATATTTTTATCTTTCTCATCGACTTCTTATCATGTTAATTATGTGGAATTTACTGTTCTGTTTTCATGGTTTCACATTACCTTTTTTTCACTCTGATGTTGAAGGGTCATCTTTTTTTTTCTTAAAAAATAGATTCACAACCTAAAACTTCGAAGCCAGCGGTAGCAGCTACTCTAAAGAACGATCATGTGGAAAGTGCCTCAGCTTCACCAAAGAAGAAAGTAGTTGATCTTAATGAGCCTCAGACATGCAGAAACAAGGGATGTGGGAAGACCTTTAAAGAGAAAGATAACCATGACACAGCATGCGAGTTCCATCCTGGCCCGCCCGTGTTCCATGACAGAGTTAGAGGGGTAAGTAGTACTGTTGCTTTGCTTGCTGTTGGTCATAAGCACAGGAAAATGCTAGACATCGGCGCATCGCAAATTTATCCCAAAGTATCTCCCAAATTTTTTGTTGGTACTTGTTTAACTGTGTGGAAGAGAGATGGCCCTGAATTAAGCCGGGCTACTGGTGGCCACTGAATGTATGTTAGTCTCTGCATTTTTGTTTTTTAGTCTCCCAAGAGTTGTTATGTACTCTTATTTTTATTTATTTGTTTCTACGGTTTTTTGTTCTTGGTGTAATTTGTGTAAGAGGTATTGAGGGCTGGGCTGTTCCCGTGTTATTTGCCCGCTTCCTAAAGATTGTAATGTGATTTTTTTTTTCTTTTTTGTTTACAGTGGAAATGTTGCGATGTCTACGTGAAGGAATTCGATGAGTTTATGACCATACCTCCGTGCACCAAGGGATGGCACAACGCGGATCCAGCATAAGACTAAATCAGCTTTCTGAAGATTATTACGTTATGGTTAGTTCGGTTATGTTGGTTAAATCAGTACTTTATTGCTGATTGTTGTATCATTCAAAAAGAAAAGATTGTATCATTTAGAAAGGAGAACTAACCATGGGACGATTACTCTTGTACTTCGCATATTTATTAACTTGCTTCCTGTGGATTTAGAATATCCAAATCTATGGTTCTTTCGAATAATTGTCATATGATTTTAAATATTGCGTTTTATTTGGATAAAAAGTTCAGGGATCTGTAAATTAGTTTCTGCAAAAGATTGCTACAGGGATTAGTGACGCGTGTCAATACCAAATATTTTTTAGTAATTACATCAAAAATATGTCGTGGATGTGTTTTATATAAACCTTCAGATATTATTAGAGGTTGATTTGAAGGTATCTGTTCTCTCTTTTTCAACAAAGTCTAGATTTCTGAAGCAGCAGGACCACTGTTACACAGCAGCATGTTATCTAATCCATACAAGGAGTTAGGAGCACCGTATATGGTGTGCATGAGTGTTATTAAGGAGCACTGTATATGGTGTGCATAAGTGTTATTTTCAGGACTGTTACTTGATAATTAGAGAGAGAGAGAGAGAGAGAGAGAGAAGGGAGACAAAATATTAGATCAGTTTTATATGAAATAAAATTTGTTTAGGATGGTTGATTTGTTTGTTTTCCATACGCAAAAGCCGAGTTTGAGTTGAGTACAAGCTCAAGTCGTTCGATTGGTATACTACGAGCTTTAGAGGCTGAGGTGGAACTTGGTTCGGCTCAATTATATTAGTTAAATCAAGCTCGAGTCGAATTATCCGACAACTTGAGCTTACATCAATTAGATCAAATTCGAGTCAAAATCGAACTCGAATCCTTTAAGTAATAATATTTTTTAAAAAAGAATAAAAAAAGAAAAGCTCATTAACAAGCTGAGTAATACGATACTTAGACTCAACTCATTTAATTATTCGAGCTCGAATCAGTGTTCAAACTCAGTTCGAGCTCGGCAAGATATGAACTCGAGCTAAACTTAAACGAATTCAAGTCCGAGCTTTTTATGAGTAACTCAGTTCGTTTTCATATCCAACCCACACATGTATAAATAAGAAAACAAAAAGTTTATAATATTATATGTATGTTAAAATCATTTTAGAAGCTAAATTATTTATTTATTACATACCCAAAAATACGGAAAGTTGTCTATGAGCTACTTTGAAGAACGCCTATCGCCGTCCTCATGCGCAATGAGCTTTAATTTCATCCAGACTCGTGTTGGGCTTTAATCTGGTGGACCTCATATGTATTAAAGAGGTCCTTGTTTTGATAGGAGGTTTTTATGGTTCAGTACCAGATCAAACCGATGATCGATTAGCAGTCCAACATAGGACTGCGACACGGTCTGAATCGGACCGGAGCATACTGACAGATCCGGTCCAATTTTCGGACAAGGCCAACACCATTATATTGATCAACCCTATTTCCAGCTCAAAGAGATGGTTTCTGGATCAGACTCGGGTAGTGGACTCTGGGTCACACCGCCCTTTGGGTGACCCTTGCTACTATCGGTGAGCTACACCATCAAAGCAGGAGAGGAGCCTCTACCGGTTTCTCCAGTTCCGCATCGTGCCAGATCAGCATGCAGCGCCCGCCACCTGGCACTCTGCATGCGTGTCAATCCCCATCTCGGCAGCGGCTACCGCATCCACCACGTGGCCCACGCTCACCACGTCAGCCACCAACTTGACCCGCCCATCTTCACCGACATGTGTCAATCCATAATAACTGACTCGATGTAGCTTGCTCGTTCCGCCTGGGTATTTAATTCCTGCTTCCTCTTCTTCGTACAGTCGCCCTCGAACTCTCAACAGTTCGAAGATTTTCACCTGAATTGAACCCCAACAGAAACATGGCCGGAAATGTGTGGGACCCAGGAAACCCGCCCCCGACGTCCCCGCCGTCGTCCGGAACGGAGTTGGGCGCCGCCAGGGCACTCACCGAGCTCGCTGGAGTAGCTCTGCGTGGAGCTAGGGAAGATAATGACGATGATAAGACAGCCGATGCCGACGATGCCGCAGCCGCCGGACCGAGTAGTTGCAAGAAGCGTAACGTCGGTTGGCCCGTCTCGGCTGAGGAGAAGAACGAGGTATTGAATATAGTTATTTTTTAATCAATTTTTAGTATTTTTTTTCCTTTTCTTTGAGAATTTTGTTTGATGTTTTAATGGTGTTATTCTAGAAGTGTTTGTTGTATTTCTTTGGAATTAGGCAAAGCGGGAAGAGCTTTTGCTTTTGAGGTCGTACATGACAGATTGACAGGTGGACACTTCTAGTCTACTTCCTAAAATTTACATCAGAAAAAAAAAAAGAAAAAGAAAAGTTCCTCATATTGTGTTGAATCTGGCAAATTAAATAAGAAAAGAAATGATTTATTGTGCACTTCGGTTACACTTTGCACTTTTCTGGAAATTATATACTTTTGGCACCTTGTTGCTTGGATGTATTTACTTATATATATATATATATAATTCTAAAACTAAACTGAAGGTTTTATAAAGAGCATAAAAGAAAATGAAATGGTACGTTGTGAGATTTACCCAATCATGTTTTTGCAGATGTCCAGATACGCAAAATAGTCTTTATCCATGTGTAGGTGAATAAGAAGTTAATAGCTCAGTGGTACAAACGTGGCTGAGATTGATAAGCTCACGTTGCCATTGCTAGAACACTTTATTTCCTTACTTGGCCTTGCTATTGATAGCCTCTTGTCACTGTTATAAAATTCCACAAACCTATTGCCCCTTATCATCCAACTTATTTTTTTTTCTTTTCGTCAATTACCTTGATGACTGCACCAAAATTTATTTAGCTGTGTTCTATATTTTATATTTCATTTAAATCCAACCAAAAAAGATTACATCTATATATTTTGTTTATTTTATTTTTTGATGCTAAGTGGCTTCTTCTGGTGTCGACCCTTCGACGACTCTCTCTCTCTCTCTCTCTCTCTCTCTCCATATATATATATATATATGTTATTTATTGTGTTGCACCCAAAGCAAATAATAACAATAACCCTCGCAAAAAAAATTCGAAAGAATAAGATATAAATAGTCATATTCTAGTTAATAGAAAAGGATAAGATATAATCAGTGTAGGATTCCGATTCGAGTAACTATTGTTGCACCCATAATTATATCAAGTGAAACTTTGGATCTTAAGTTCTAACGAGGTTTTTAAGTAAGAAACAAAGGGGTGGTGTTTTTGAAAGGGAGGGTCTTAATTTTAAGTCCTATATATATTTATATTCTTGCTATCGTGTTGGTGTTTACGTGTTAAAGCTCTAGTCTTTTCTAGCATGGACCAGTCCCCAGTGCCTATTAGAAAAATATGAGACTTGCACTGTGGCTTTCCTAGATAGCTATTACTTTCGAGCATTCTTCACTTATTAAGATCAATTCCAAATATGATCTTCTTTTTACCTTTTTTTTCTTTTTGGTTTTTGTGATTTATGATTCTTTTGTTACTGATTCCAGTTAATTGTTTTTAGAATGAAGGTTCAGTAAATTATTGTGAAGTGAAAGATGTTAAACTAGAACTTGGAGAAGCCATGGAGATCGAACCGAAGTCGGAAGGTACTCAATCGGGAACAAGCTGTCCGAGTAATCGAGTTTCATCTCTGGGGAGTAGATCAAAGCAAGCACAAAGCGAGGTACAAATAATCATTTTATTTATTTATTTATTTATTTATTTTATTTTATTTTTGGCAAGAAAGTATCATATATTCGATACCATATTCCTTTTAGGAAGAGAAGGAAGCAAAGCGAATGCGGAGGATATTAGCTAACAGAGAGTCAGCAAGGCAGACCATTCGTCGGCGGCAGGTTCATCTATGTATTTGCTATTAGGAACAATTTCTTATTAATTTATATTTATCATTTTTAAGGTTAATTTGTCAATAATTTACTACACAGTAAAATGTTTTATATGTTATATACATAATGTCATTGCTTGGTAGGCCCTTCGCGAGGAACTGCTAAAGAAGGTTAACGATCTATCCCTGGACAATAAGAATATCAAGATGGTGAGAGCAAGTTTCATGGAAACTTTGATATTAAATTATGATATTATTATAATTTTATACATATATTTGTACAACAAATATCTTAAAATAAGCAGGAGAAGGAGCAGATATTGCAAGAATACGAGACGCTGAAGAGCACGAACAAGCAGCTCAAAGAGCAGGTAGGATGAACTGGATGTATTAGCAAATTTAGGTAAGAAGCTCAGTGTTTTTTTATAGTACAAATCCAATTATGCATGCAATTTCCTTTTTTTTCAATGCTTTTAGATCGCTGAGGTGACCCGACGCGAAATCGATTCGGGCCAAGACTTAGAACTCACTCTAGCAAGCTGCTCGACATCCCCCATTAAGATCCCTGGACCGTCGCATGCCCGACCCGTTTGTCCACAATATGGTTGGCCATCTTGGCCTCCACATTTTCCACCCAATTTGGTACAATTCTATGAAAAAGGTGGAACTTCAAAAGAACACAACCCCAATACAATACCATATCATTTTCCGCCATATTGTGCTTGGTTCTACCCTCCGCCAGTGAATGATACAAGTACGGGTCAGAAACCAATTATAAAGAAAGAAGGCTGTGCGGAGAACAAGCCGAATATCAAGAAAGAAGAGAAAATTGTTTCGGTTGCTCTTTCGGAAGGTATGATATCAACAACTGGTCGAGTTACACCCGCGAATCACATTCCATTTGCGAAAAGCGAGGAAACAATTCGTGATGTCGAAGGAAGTAATCCACGGGAGCTATCGCAGGTGACGGGCGGTTTCAGGGTACACAAATCGGCGGATGCAGCAGCGGCGGCGGAAGCACGGAAGAGAAGGATGGGACTCACCCGGTCGAAACGGATATTCGGAAAGCATCATTTCAGTCACCACACTTGAAATAGAGCTGATATTGCAAATCTTTGACATGACATATGCTGGATTCCTTGTCAAATGGTTTTTGAAGTGGCAAATGGAAGGTGTTGTAGTGTCTTCTCTAAACTCTCATAGTTTTGTGAGGTGTTGAAAGGTTCATTATAGATGTGTTGGTCTATGTCTCTTGAACCGGTTGAACCGGTTGCGTTGAACTGGACATATTGCCCCAAACCTGGGCGTGTCCTAGTTCGAGGTGAAGAGTTTTAAATAAACGTTTCGGTTTAATAATTTTAGCTATCAAATTTTCTATAGAATAGCAGACTGAGGGACGTTTTATTACTTGTATTACTGATGTTAGATGGTGGTGGTGGTAGAATGAATGAATCTTTAACATGTTATGTTAGATAGAGAAATGCTATTTTTAAAATTATAACAATCCTAAAAATTTTCATAACTGATGTGATCGGCCACTGTTAAAGTTGTTGAAAATGTTACATTCTTGAAGTTTTTCAGGCTGATGTGGCAGCTTTAATGCTGGAAATATCTTAGAAATGACCACCTTATTTTTTTCAGATAAATCACATAATAAGTAGTTCTTTCGAGATACTTTCAGTATTAATAGTGGCTGATGTGGTACTATTATTATAGGAATAATTGCGTATCAATCTTCCTATTTTCGAGGGTGTGCAAATCAGCCTCCGAAAACGTATTTTCGGAAGGCTGATTTGTAAAAAAAAAAATAAATCAGCTCCCGAAGGCTGATTTGCATGAATTTAAAAAACGAAGGACTGATACGCAAAAGTGCTATTATTATAGGGATAATTGCGTATCAGCCCTCCACTATTATATGAGTCATATCAAACATCAGAATTATTATAATCATAAAAAATAATATTTATCTATTAGATATAGTATAATTATGTCTCCCAAATTTAAAATCTAAATTATGTAATATTTATAAGGTTTCTAGTTCAATATATCTTTAATATATTTTTATTTTGTTCGAAATCTTTAATACATGTTAAAAATTTGTTATAGTTCAACTTTTCTGTTTGGAGTTGACCATTCTTAATTTTTTTTTGTGAAATTTCGAATAAATAGATATATGATATTTCAAAATAAATTATATTTTAATCGATTCTTCCGCTACCACGTAAGACATTTTCGGAGCTAACTTCCACGTTAGTTGTAGGTCAAGTTGACATAGATAGAAGTATAGAACTGATGTTTGATGTTTCGGAGCTAACGTCCTCTGTGTCGGATAGCACACATTGTTGCTATCAGTATTGAACGAATCATTAAGTGTGAAAGTCTCTAATTGTTAAGCTTTTTTTTTAAAGGGAAAATAGCTTATCAAGTCCAGATTTTGAAATTATAAAATTTATTTAAATAATACAGTCCATATCTCAAAATTTATATTAAATATATTAGTATTTTTTGAGAAATTTTGAATATAAAACATTTTTTGATATTATTTATAATTTTTATAAAAAATATTTTTAAATAAATATTTGAGACTTTAAATTTTTAATTGATTTAAAAATCAATCCACTAAGATACTAAGACTTTAGAGTATCAAGTATTTGTTTAAAAATATTTTTTTAATAAAAAATAAAATTTTTTTTTAAATTTGATCTATAGATTCTAAAATTTTTTCAAAATATATTTCTAATATGTATTTTGCGGCGTTGAAAATGGATTATAAATGAGGAGTAAATAAGTTTTGAGTAAGGACTTGATATGCAAGTCTTACTCTTTTTGCTGTCGCTTGTCTGGATAACTCCGTTCGAATCGCTGCTAATCCCCCTCTTTTTTGAATATATATATATATATGTCTTGACCCTCCCAATCAGGTGTCAAATTTAATTTCTATCATACATCTCGACTAGATACTGAGCGATAAACGATAGACCCTCTCAACCAAGTATTATTGAGATATTGAGATTTGAACTCCTAATCTATCATTCATGATGGATAAATATTTGGTCTCATCACATATCCAGTTTTACTAATCAACTGGGCTAATACTGATTGGTATATATATATATATATATTTTAAAACAACATGAAGATCACTTAACTGCAACTGGTGTTATATATTAACATTTACAAGAAGTAGATTGAGTTGTTTTTAAGATATACAAACAATATATAGATGATGTCTAACTAAAGATAAATTTTCATAAAAAAAAAAAAGAGACATAAGGATGCATAAGTTTTCTTAGAGCAGAGCTCGTCACACTCAAAAAAATAAATAAATAATAAAAAAAAAAAAGGCAGAAGTAACGTGAGATAAAATTCCAACCTGAAGAAACCTGCAAACATACAGTAAAATACGGATAATACGCGAATTTCATTTATTTAGAATTTGAGATAATGTGAGGAGTGAAAATAATTGAACCCACGCATTGGATTCACAATACATTGACTTGACGAGTCTATCGTATTGCCCGTCACCATTAGAAATATCGGCGACAAACAATTATCTAGCCTGTTAATGTCAAAATATTACCTATTAAGAATGCGTCAGAGCTTTCTCAAGAAAAAAGGAAGGCGTTAGAGCAAAAACTGCCTTAATACAAATAAGTCCTTATTTTTATCATTATTTTGAAAGTCTTTGCAAGCTAATTTTTAATTATTATAAATTAATTTCTATTTAAAAAATTAAATCAAATATATTTTAACTATCATATAATTATCTTTAGAGAAGCTTTAAATATAAAAAAAAATAGATTTTAATATGATCTATAATTTTTATATTCTATATTTTTAAAATAAAAATTTTTATGCTTCAATATATTAGTAGATTTTAAAATTAATCCACTAATTCGTTAATAATTTAGAGCATGAAAATACTTATTTATAAATAATTTTTTTTAAAAAAAAATAAATTTTTTTTTTTGATATAATTTACAATCTTTGTAATTAATTTTTTGTTAAAAAATATTTATAAATAGATGTTTTAAGGTGTCGAAAATGAATGGACTGTAAAGAGATATTTATTCATAAAGAAAATTTTTCAGAGGGTCGGATGTGCAAGTCTCACATTTAAGCTATTTAAAGATAATGAAGACTAGGAATGCTAGGTCAATCTAAATACATGTAAAGAAAAATCTTAACTTGGTGTTAAGAATTATGCCACCACTCAGCACATGTGCACCATCTCTATAAATGAGGGCGGACTAAAAGCTCGCAAGCAAAGCTTCCACGTGTCAACAATCACCTGTGCAACATTGGACACGTGGAAACTTCGACATCCGAAAAACACCGTAATTAAACATACACTTAAGTAGACCAAAAAAGGCTCTTGTAAAACCTGGCAAGCAGAGCTTTCATTCATTCTAATAAGTGAACTAATTTACCAAATTGTAGATTTAAAGACAATGGGAAATTGAAGGTCATCAAAGACATCTCTACGCATAAGATCGTCGACGATGCATCTCCATCCATAAATTAAGCGATGTGACGTATATCTCATAAAGCACATATCATAAATTCGAATTCTACTTATGGTACTAAAATAAAGAATAAACAATTTTAATAATCTTTTAACTAGATTGCTAATATAGTGGCTGAAAAATACATATGTATTTCACGTCTAACTCGAAATATGTATTAGGCCAGAATTTTAACTTCTAATCGCAGTCTGACCTAATGCGTGCCGATGAATCATGGTTAAAAAATAGTATTTTCAGTAAAATCGAAGTTGATATACTAAAAAAATTTCGTCTCGTTATCTGAAAAAAAAATCGTCACGACGGAATGCAAAAGTTCTCATAAGATGATCATTTCATTGCTACTGAGAAAATTGATTAACTACGACCAAGCAAGACATTCAAATATGATTCTTCATTTGATATAATCCACCATGCTTTTGACTAATAAACAAGGGATAATTCCATATCTACCCCCTTTTTTTAAAAAGGCCGAATCAAACCTTAAAAACGCGTTTCCAGAGGTTGATCCGGTAAAACTTTAAAAAGGAGAGGGGGGGGGGGGGGGGGGTCTTATATGGTAGTATCCTCAAAAATAATTTAACTTAGTCAGAGGACAACAACAACATATTAGAAAAAACATCTTCCTTGTCACAATCTGCACAAAGTAAGTGGTTTCTCTCTTAAGGAAACAGTCTCATTCGAAGTATATCTGTGTAAATCTACTCTTTCTAGATCCCGCCGTCTCATTCGAAGTATATCTGTGTAAATCTACTCTTTCTAGATCCCGCCGTCTCATTCGAAGTATATCTGTGTAAATCTACTCTTTCTAGATCCCGCCGTCTCATTCGAAGTATATCTGTGTTAATCTACTTTTTCTAGATCCCGCAATGGCGGGACTTGATTGAATTGTTATTGTTATAAGTGGCTTCTCTCTTCCTAGTGGAAATGAAAAACAAAGATGGATTCTGTAAATATGGGAACTTCAGGAAGACAACTGCTCGGATCTAACAGAGCAGATACAGGTTAAGAAATTCCACCAACTGGCAACAATAACAAGTACCCATATTTTATAATGGAAAAAATAATGCTAGCCCGATATGTTAAAAACCAGAAAAAATAACACAAAACTTCTAGAAAAGTAAGCAAATAAATATTCTCAGTAATGTATCATCTAAATCTCAAGAAATGTTTGCAATCTTGCATTAAATAAAGTGGCAATTATATGTCCAACTCTAAAGAAAATTTTGAGTAACTAAAATACTGGGGATACTGGATCCCATATGATCACGAAATAATCACTGACATGGCATTTCGTACCATCAAAACTTTGCTTTGGAGAAGTTTTTATAATATTTCAGACATAAATTTCACAATTGGTACTAAGCTTACTTAAAATCATGTTTATAGAATTTTTTTTAAAAAAAAAATTTAACTACAAATTTATTTAGAAAATAAAATACGTAAAGTTAAAAATATTTCGAAAAAATTAAATAATATATAAAATATATAGACAAAAATAATATACACAAATAAATTAATAATTATACCAATATTTAAATAATATTTTAAAATATCTTATGATTTTTTTAAAAAAAAATTAAACTATAAAAATATATATTTTATTTTTCAGAACAACTTTATAATTGAAATTTTTAAAAATATTTCTAGATACATTTTTTTTTGAGTTTTGGTGTAAATTTTAGAATTAATGCTTGGAGCATTGTAAAATTTTTCCATTGAAGGGAGTACTTTACCATTATCTTGCAAACCATAATCCATTTGAAGCCTACATCTGAAAGCATGAGGATAATGCTACACCCTATGCACACATATCCTCTTCTTCAACCTCAGGCAAAGATTTCCTACTCCGCCTGCTCCTCAAAATTAGCTCAGACTTATTCATCAATTCAACATACTTCTTTCTCACCTCCAACATTGGGTGCTTTTCAATCTCAGTAGTTCTACCAGCAAAATAAGCCTCCTTCAGAACTACAGTGCAAGTCTTCTGCTTAAGCAGTAAATAAAACACATGTGGATGCCTCTCAGGAACCTTGTGAAACTGCTGTGGCAAGCCCAAGTGTTTTCTAAGGCAAAGAAGTCGCCTTCTCTCTGCTGAATTATCAATGAACAAACTAAGTAGTTCATGTAAAACACCAGCAACTCTCTTCTCCGATACATCACTATTCGGGTCCAACTGTGAAAAATCCTCATAAGGAGATATATAAGGCAGCTTTTGAAATTCCTCTAACCAATTTTCAATTTTTTGTTTCAATCTGAGACCTTTAGATGGAAAAAGGGGAAACGAAACCGATAACGAGCAGCCCCCGAACTGTTTGATATAATTTCTCTGAAGAACAGATAGCAAATTCTCGCCCGGCTTGAGTTCCGCACGCAACCATTTATCTCCGTCGCTTAATTCGATGATTTTAAGATATCCGCTTGCTGAAATTTCTTCTATATTTTTCAGAAAATCTTCGGGTAACCCGAGAAACCACAGCAATCCCTGAACTATACTAAAAGGAAGCATTTTTTCCTTAGACATCAACGCAACACGTCTTAATCTCTCGATAATCTCGTGTTTACGAGCTTCGTATATAGAATTTTCACGATAGTGAAGGGCCAGCGTTTCAGGAGTGAGTCTGAACCAGGGGAGTTTGTAGAGAGGGCCGGTGAACTCTTCGAAGACGGCGGGAAACCGGCGCATGAAGGCGGCCACGCGGCCGGAGATCTCGAGCTGGCGGCCGAGTTTGGAGACGTCGGATATGGGGATTCCTACGGAGGGATCGCCGGCGGCGGCGATGATGTTCTTGAGGGCGATCAACGGGCGTAGGTCGCGGGATTTGGTGAGGATATCGACGCAATCGAAGTAGTAGTCCTTCTTCCACTTCATCGTTACGTCGACGTAGCTCGACTTCTGAATCACCATGGCTGAGAGCTTGAGATCGCGGAGAAGCTTCGGGTTTTTGCTGCCCAACATCGCCATTGTTGCATCGATCGATGGATGACTCGGGTTAGGCAAGCCTGGCTTAATTTGTTGAACCGGCTCGTTTGCCGTTGGATCCTCAGGTATTATACAATTTTTGCGAGAGTAGTGCAAAAGCATAATTTTTTTTTATATAACCGCTGAGTTCAGATTTCTATTCTAGAACTTTATTAAATATAAAAATTAAAAAAAACCTAACACATTAATTAAATTATTTTTAATTAATTATTGTTGAAATTTAAACTCATAATATGTTCTTAGACAGACTATAATATTTTTTTATACTTATCCGTCATAATCAACTGGATCAACGTTGGTCGGTAAATATCTTATATAAATATTGATGCTTCAATTGGCATTCCAAAATAATATATAATATATTCTTAGCAAAACAAAAAGAAAAAACTAAGAAAATTGATATTTGTTTTTAATTTCTGCTCTAATTTTTAACAATAATAGCTCTATTCATGTTTTTTCAAATGATAAATGTGAAGGGTAAGATAAGATCATAATTAAAACATGTATTGTGGATAAGCTATTTATTATGTTATAGGTGCAGTTAATTCTATAGGGCATTTTACCTTTATACTTCCTAATTTGAATTAGTATTTTTGTGCCCCATACTTCATTTTGGTTGAAATATGTCCCCATGTCTTGTGAAACGACCGAATTGTCCTTACTTTTTATTATTTGGACACAATGTAAAATCATTGTTACTGTATCAGTCACTTCACTGTCCTATCAAGAACCTTGCCGGTGTCCTTTTTCGCGCCAATTTTCTCCTTGCTAAACACCATGTCGCGCCAAGATCTTCTATATTCGCAGTTGATATCGTCTTCTCCATCTCCTTATCAACTAATTTACCTCGCGTTCATTATCTCGTTGTTCTCTTTTCGATCATGTTGGATCATTATATCTTTCAACAACCACATTCTAATGTAATTACCGACGTCGAGAATAATACACCAAATCCAAATCCATCAACCAGTCAGAATACATTCACTCCTAATTTCTCAACTAGCCAGAATCTTCTTCCTTTTTTCTGGCGGTTTCCTTCCAGTCATATCAAGCAACGTTTATTTAATTTACTACTAGACTTTGATATCGCCTTTGAGAATTTATCGACTCAGCCGACGACATTATCTGACGAGGATAGAGATGGGCTAGCGTAGGTTGAAGAAGAAGATGATGGCTGCATTGAGCTAGAGCATGATGAAAAAGAAGAAGACTTTGGATGATATATTGTACATAGGACATGATGTATATCACAGAGAAAATTGGCATAAAATTCACGATCTAATTCAGCTGATTGTCGACAGACAATTTTGAAAATTTTAATACGGAAGAAGACAGCTATACGTTGCATGCATCGTTCAGAGACGGTATATGCTTTGGAGGAAGATGACGGTGATATTCTTCTTGCACTTCCACCTGTGAAACCTACAAACACGAACACTTGCGAATATATATATATATATATATATATATTTATATATATATATATATATATATATATATATATATATATATATTTATACATGCGAACTCCAAGAACACATAAAAATACGTACAAACACTAAGAAATACCTGTGAACATATAAGAACACTAATGGAGGCAAACGAGCACCTATGAATATTTACGAACATCTGAGAACACTAAAAGAACTTTGGAATTCGCAAGATTCAATAAAATATATGAAAAATAAAAGAATACAATCGAACACATACGAACATCTATAAATACCTACGAACATCTACGAACACTAAAAAAATTGGAATATAAAATACATTATAAGACAACTGGAAACACTCAGAAACTAGGAACACCTACAACACATCAGAACACCTAAGAAAGCTTCAGAGTAAATGGTAAAATATTATTGAAAAAAATTTACTTACAGTTAGCAATATAGGACAATACCTTACGTAATCCATGGAGAAATCCTCTAACACCATCGATTGTGTGTTTATGTATTGCAGAGGACCAAATTATATTTGTTCAGGCCATTCAAATCATTGACGAGAGAGATAAGAACTATTGGAGGCTTTGGCTTGGTTGTGTGAAAAGTAATCACGGAAAATGTACATCATCATAACCTTTCATAATCTTCAACTCTCTTTATCTTCCCTGCACTGGTGTATTTTGCTTATTAACTCATCCAACACCGGTCCGCTGTGGCTTTTAAAATTAAATATGTTTTCTGACACCCTATTGCTGCTTCTAATATTATTGGCTCTCCCTTCAACGGTAACACTAATAAGATCGTCACATCTTCTTGAGTGAACACCAGCGGAAAAAATAAATGACGAACCATTGACCCAATGACGGCAAATTTCACTGATTCTCAGACGATCATCGCAGATAGGTAGAATATTCTACAAATGAAAGAAATGAGTCCTCTTTGCGATTGGAGTATGGTAATCATGCAGCACTAAACTCTTACTTTCGTCGGCGTGAAAGTTTTCAAACAAGTTTCATGGGAAACACCTCAATTTCACGAGTTTAGCCATCTCTGGCGGCAGTAAGCGAGAAATTTGGACGGCAATGAAGCGAGGACTATTGACGGCAAGAGGAACGAGGGCAAAGTCGAAGCGAAAAGAGAGAATATCTCGATAATGCGCACGGTGTCGTTGGCAACAGTTTGTAAAATTGCTTGGCAACATGAATTTAAAAAAAGCGAGGGCAATTCGATCATTTCCAAGGCAGGACGACACATTTCTGCGAAAACGAATTAGGGGGGCACAAAACACCATTTGAATTAGGGGGTTCATAAAAACGCATAAAGACAATACAAACTTGTCTTTATGATGATGTCCACCATCCACGACCGTCTGATTCTTCTCCAACAGTAGCGATAAAAGACAATACAAACAGTCGCATTCAAATTGGGATTGTCTTCAGCTGGGACGGTATACCTTTACTTCATATTTGAATATGTAGCTATCCCTATATAAACCTCAACCAACATCTTCCCACTTTCTCACTCTAAGCAAAGCGGAGAGCTCGACAAGTCGAGGACAATGGTGTCGGCTTTTGTGTCACCGCCGCCGACTTTCTTTCTCCTACGCCATAAACCCTTATCCTCTACACCTATGGCTATAAATCCTTCTTATCGCCGGAAGACCAGCATATCTGCGAACTCGCTGCGCCTCGTTTCCCACTTCCAGTGACAGGGGCTTGAGGTTTTACTTCCTTGTTTATAGTCTTGTTATTCTCAATTTGTTTTGCTTGTAGCTTGTTGAATAGCTTATAAATGGTAAATTATAGAGTAAGTTAACTGATAGATAATAGATTGCCCAATAACTTGTATTTTAAATTTAGCTAATAGATGTGTATATTGTAAAAAATAATTGCAAGCTACTTCATAAAGTAGCATGTAATTACATGCTAGACTAGCTAGATTTAGATACCAGCTACTAGTTACAAGTTGAAGAATTGTCTTATTGAGAAGATACAAACAATGATTGAAGAACTGTTGTTTCTACTATCTTCTCCTGGCTATGGCCGTGTTTTTTTGCAGCTTATTGAATAACTTGTAGATGATAGATTAAAGAATAAGTTAACTTTTAGAAGATAGATTGTCCAATATCTTTTCCCATTTTTCTTGTCTAATGCAGGTTATTTAGCAGTGCTAGATGTTCTTCAGCTGGTGTACTCTTGAGCACCGAATCTATTTCCATATCTGGAGCTTGTGATCGTCCTCTGAAGCCTCCTACAATGGGGAGGTGTCTAAATTGCTCTGGGGCAGGGAAGGTACAGTCTCGGGCTTCTTTTTTTTTTGGTCAAATCAAATTGGTTTACTTGTTTCTATTTTAAGTTTGTTAATTCATTATGTTTCGTATGAATTCTTACCTTTTCACTTTACTACCACTAGATAATCAGATGTTTTAGCTTCTCAAAATGTTCTAACCTATTTAGTAACTCTTTGTTGAGCTTAATCTCCATCTTCCTTGCAATATACTTCCACGATGATGTATCTTGCATTAATTGGCTTCGACAATAAGTATTTCTTGGGCTTAATTAACATTCAGTGATGATGGTTGGACATTTATGAGCGAGCTTAAAATTGAAATCGTGATTGCGAATATCATGCAATTACTAATAGATTGTCTACATGCAGGCGCTCATTAATTGTTATATTTGATTGATTAACCGTGCAAAGGTTCACTGGAGTGGTTTAGATGTTTAGAAATTTCAGATGTCAAATTTCCTAACCTTTCAAGACCAAATGGTCATTTAGATGTTGGAATTGGGGCAATGTATTCTTGTTTGCTCTCTTGGGTATAGGTTTTCGTCCTTCTATAGTGATTTTTGTCATTTCTTACTTTATGAAGGAGACAAAATTCAAGGATTTAAATACTTCTGGGCGAGACTTATTATTAATTAATTATGCAACATATGTAACATGACCTATACTGTTAAGTTGTGAGAGGCTAGTTCATTGACTTAGTTTTCAGTTGGTATGCTGATGCCGGATACGTAGGGGATCTGGCACCGACACGGTACCGAGCCGGCCGGCATAACATCTCAAGCTTTTTTTTTAAAAAATATGTAGCACCCTTCATATTTCTTAGGTGAAAGATGAATATGCTCTTAACGGTGTTGCGCAGCGCACTACACGTTATGTCGTGTGGCGGGCGCGACTTGTTTGGTCACACACCACACGCGTGACCAATAAAAGTCACTCATCTGGCGTGTGACCAAGTTTTTCGTTTTTATTTTATTTTTTATATTTTAATTTAATATACAAATAATATTTTATTATCGGTACGGTCCGATCGGTACGTCTCGAAAAACTAGTTAAGCATACGGATGATCCTGCTCATTTAAGAAACTAGCTGGGCATAGTTTTTATTGATAAAAATTCACGTAGTGTGCAATCAATGAATTTGAAAATTGTTATGCTGGACTAGAAAGAGCGGAACTTCTGAACCAAAAAAAAAAAAAAAAAAAAAGAAAAGTGCCTGGAACAAAACTAAGTTATGCTAATTTCTTGTTCTATGTGTTTTCTAACTTTTGTCAATAGTTTATACTAAACTTTCTACCTGATAGATTCTAAAGATGATAAGTGATGGCAAGTGAACATGACCCTCGATTCGACCCAATTGACTTAAAAAAAAGGGAACTTGGTCAATGAAAAAGCTTGTATAAGCCCTACAAATGCTTTTTGTTGTTGATCTGAACTTTGAGCTCTAGTTTTATTTCCTGACAACTGCATGGTGTAAATTATCTCATGATCATCAGCTATTATTCTTTCTTTTTTCGTTCTTTCAAAGAAAAATATCCTTAATATTTAATGTGCCCATCGTGCATGATATGCATATTAGAACCGTGCTCAGTGGTCTCAATTTGTGTTTGGAGAACGTGACAAAATAAATACTTATGTCACATAACTGCATACGAAATAGCTGACGACAGTTTGGCCGAGTGGTCTAAGGCGCCAGATTTAGGCTCTGGTCCGAAAGGGCGTGGGTTCAAATCCCACAGCTGTCACTTTTTCTTTTTTTTTCATTTGTTCTTGTTTACTGTCCAGTGGCTGTCAATTTCATTCATCATAGCAAAACTGCTTTTGAAAGAAAAAATAGTATCAAGAAATATGTATTCTGTATATTTAAATATAATCAATACAAAATTCCAAGTAATATCTTTATTTATGCATTACTATATAATCTGTTTTTGACGTTGATCAAATTACCGCATTTCTTAAATTGAGATTACCATTATTATTTAATTTGTATTTATATTTTTCAGATCATTAAGATCATCCTATAGATAGTATTGTTTGCAGAGGTGTGCAAAGTATAATTATTTGAATTGTCTTGGGCAATATTTATTGAGTTAATAATTGTGAGTCAGACAGAACTATTGCATATGAACTAAAGACATCATATTTAACATCAATTTGACCAACCAGCATTACTTTAATTGGTTAGTAAAATTGGATGCTAGAAAATAATTGCGGTCCGTCTTCCATTAAAAAAAAAAATCAGGTTGGAGATTCAAATATCAGGAAGCAAAAATTAGAAGGGACAATCGTACATCTTTACTTTCGGTTGGGATGTATAATAAAAATTAAACTTGGTCACAGAAAAAGTCAATTCGTCCAGTTTTAACATTTTTTTGAGAGATTATTAGGTGGGTATTAACACAAAGAAAGGAAAAAGATTTATAAGACCTGTAGAAAAATGAGAGAAAAATTCTCGAACTATGTTATTGGGTCAATTGTGGCACGAGGAATAAAAACCTATTTTTCCGGGTTATATATAATCCCTAATTTGAATTTATCTGTTTTTCTTTATATACGATAATTTATCCGTTCTGGAGTCGACCGCGCGGTCAGCCGAGGTCGCACATGTGAGTTAGGGGTCTCGGTAACAGAGTACCGAGGCTTGTCTTGGTGTCACAGTTCTCTGCGTTGCCTCTGCACGAGCTGCCGAGGTTTGTCCTGCGTACGATATCGCTGGGCTTCCTGGGCTAGCTTCCTCGTGTAAATAGACCTCGTCATTCCGTCGTCACGTGGCAGTCCAAATCCGAGCTCCATCACCTTTGTTTATTTATTTTTGCTGTAGATATAAGCAACATATTAAATGTCTATGTCAATCATAAAGGGCTAAGTGAGATATGCTAAGCATCTCTAATTTCTCTAACAAAAATATAGGAGATTCGAAATTATCATATTGTTCATTATGAATGATCTGCAATTTACTTTAAAAAAATAAAATAAAAAGTGTGGCCTGGATTAGATACATGTTTAGGGAACAAACAATTTGAAACTAAACATGGCCCAATCCATCATTAAGGGTATTACAGTCATATGACTGCATTTCCCACTTTATATTCCGCAGTGACCACACTAGGGTTTCCTTCCCGCGCCGTCTCTTGTTCTCTCGCTCCGTTGCAGAAGGTCTCCTTCCCCACACCACAATGGTAAGCAAATTCAATCTTCTCCAATTCACGAAATCCCTCTACATGACTTTTGCAAATCGAGTTCGTACATCCGTCGACGTTTCTGATTTTGAATGTAAAATAATTTGTCGGTTTTGTTTCAGTCGCGTAGTAGGAAGACAAGGGAGCCAAAGGAGGACAACGTTACGCTCGGCCCCGCTGTGCGCGAGGGAGAGCACGTCTTCGGCGTCGCTCACATCTTCGCATCGTTCAATGACACTTTCATTGTGAGTTGTCCGTTCCTTGATTAGGCGATTAATATATTAGGTGATAATATTTGTATAATTTTTTTTTTTAATTTTCCAGCATGTCACTGATTTGTCTGGGAGGGAAACCCTTGTCCGCATTACTGGTACGTATTTTCTTATTTAAATTTTTCTGTAATTGTCCATAAGTAGAAGTTCACATATGTAGCTCTAAGATTCATTTGGTTAGAATAATAAAATATGTAATTATATGTCTGTCAGCTTAAGATATAGTAGAGTCCGTATAAGAATATAGGTCCTGAGTATATCTGTCCGCGTAAGCAAATTGTATAAGATTTTCTATGCTCCATGCTAGTCTTCTTTTTTTTTTTTAAATGACCACGGAAGAACAACACCCAAGGGTATCTATCTACGCCCAAAGCTGTTAATAGATCAGCTTGTGAGTCTGGGGTTTAGAAGATGTTATAAATATTATAATGTATATCTGATGTCAGATAAGTTTTAGATGGGTTGGCTATCTCAATAGTATGTAATTTACAATGTGAAAGTTGCCGAATGAATGTGTAACCCAATGAAAGTTGTCGTATATACATGAAATGTGGAACTAAAAGTTGGTAAGGTTGAATCCTGTATGCAATCCGGTGAATGTATCTCTAAATACCCTAATAGAATCATGGCATGCGTGATTTGGTTTCTACATCACATTCTACAAATAATTTTTTGTTTTATGTGTGGGTCCTCCAGCCTTTGCTAATTTATTATGTATATTGTTTTGATTTGAATTGCTCTCTTTTTAGTGTTTTTGCCATAAAGTTTGATATTTGTTTGGAATAGGCACTAAGCTTAGCCCTTAAGATTGCCTTCCTTGAAACTGTCGAAGCGTTTTGAGTCATAGATATGCTATATTAAACCGTGGTGCCAAAGAGTTCTTCTGTGGGATCCACCTTTCCGCTTTCATTAAGTTCAACACATGCCACTGTTAGCATTTGATTTCTTTCATTAGTGACTGTGAGTTCTTTCACTTTGAGCAATTTCTGTGAACTTTTGGCATTGCTCATTGAGAAAGTAGAACAACATGATTTATGCAACTAAGGACTTTGGATGAATAAGAATCATAAAATATACACGCTAGCAACTTCATTTTCATTACGTGATTCATGTCTCTTCTGTTATGGGCATTTGGTTGGTTTTTTAACCGCATGGAATGGGAATCATAACTGCTTATTCCGATTGTAGGTGTTTGGTTGAGAGAATATTGGAATTGTAACCGTCTGGAATAGGAATTGGATTCCTCTTACCAAGGAAATTGTAATTACCGGATGTCTCCACTGGAATAGAATTAGGGAATCCACCTGCAATTTGATTCCGATTCCATAAATTACCAAATGTTATACAATTTGTGGTCATTCCCAATCCGATTCCAATACATTCCAATTCCGATACCCCTTCCGATTCTAACTTACCAACCAAACGTCACCTTAATGTAATGTTACATTGGCAAAGTGATGAACTGGTTAGATGTGTGAAGTTATGTTCGATGAACATAACATTGAGGCATTGGATGTCACACAAAATTTGTATCCATTTTGTTATTGGTTTTGAATTCACTTACGAATGATTATTGGTAAAAAAATTGTGGTGATTTGTCTTCATATGTGCGATTTCTTGGTTTGCATCGGACGTATAGGTTCATTAGTTAATGTTCATTGGTTAATGCAGGTGGAATGAAGGTCAAGGCTGACAGGGATGAGTCATCACCATATGCTGCTATGCTTGCTGCACAAGATGTTGCACAGCGCTGCAAGGTACTACGATGTTATTTGCTTGTGTATTAATGCTGACAATATTTTGCTGGACGTAACTCTTGCCCCTCTGTTTCATCAGGAATTAGGGATCACTGCTTTGCATATCAAGCTCCGTGCCACTGGCGGGAACAAGACGAAGACACCTGGTCCTGGTGCTCAATCAGCCCTTCGTGCACTTGCTCGTTCTGGAATGAAAATTGGCCGCATTGGTAAGTTTAGGGTGTTACTACTGTAGAACTTATTGTTTTTATGTTTTACAATGCTCCGATTATCACCCTTTCTTTCTTTTTTGAGACCACACGCACTCGGTGTAATAACACTAAATTGTTAGTGGGCGACACTAAATTGTTATGTTGCATCAACAGAAAATTGTTTAGAGATTATATAGTTATATGTTTTTCCTTGTTATATTGCAGAGGATGTTACTCCTATTCCGACCGACAGCACTCGTAGAAAGGGTGGTAGAAGAGGAAGGAGGCTGTAGGTGTTGCACATTTTGTGGCCCAACATCAAAATCCAGATTTCTGAAAGCAATAGATGCAGGGCTCATGTTTGGTTAATATGGACATTTTCATAGTTGTTTAATATTTTCTTATTCAAAGAATTGAATCCTACTTCAATGTTGAGACTTTATGATGTTGCTATCTTAAGTCTAGTAGATTTTACCTAATATTTTCTAGTCATTAGTGTGTTATTTCTATTTGAATATGAGCTGCTTGTTCTAGAATTTATTCTGCTTGTACCTCTGCATTTTTGAGCCATGTTACTTTATCTCTAAGGCCGTCCTTGAACGTTATCTTGATTATAATCCATTCCACTGTTTAAAGATTAAGTTCTACAGTGATCTTTGATGTGTGGTAGTTTTTTGAGAAAAGATGTGTGGTAAGTTATCATCTCACCCATTCTTCTTTTGCAAAAATTCCGAGACTTTTGAATTGCATCCATCCCTACTATCAACAAGGTGCCCTTGCCCTTGCAGTTCGTTATTCATGCTGGAATGTATTGCAGAATGTATTGATCAAAGCTTGTCGAGCTTGAGCTAAAACAATCCAGCTGCGGTTGAGCTAAATGATGTACGGCTTCAACTTGACTCGTTTTCAGCCCTGCTACAGATTACTCTAGCTGCTCTTGGGCCAGAGGACCAGCCTACGAGCAGGCACACTGCTGGTGAAAATGAGAGCCTTCGAGTATAATAAAATTAACTCGTAATGGAAGATATCGAGTATATGTTGCTTGATCACCTTTCTTATAACAAATTCACCTGGCAGTTCATTTTGGGAACACATTCAGCGCACTTTCTCATCATCCAAGAGACTCAGAATTCTCAAAAAAATTCAGCATAAGCTCCTGAAAGTACATTTAGAAGCACCCACGAATAGTTTTACAAAGATTAAGCAAGGAATACACTGACACACGCAACTTCAAAGAAATTTAAAAGAAAAAGTCTATAGTTATGGGTGCATTGTTTTACAAAGAAAAGTTCCAGATGTAGCAGCCCTATTCAGAATCATGCCTTTTTCCTTTATCCTTCCTATGCTTCCTCCTTTCATCAGAATCATGAGACCGCTTCTTCTCATACTTGTCCCTGGATTCATGGGATCGTTTTCTTTCATGTTTGTCTCGCTTCCTCTCTTTCTCATGTTTCCTTTCATCATGCTTTCTCTTCTTTCTGCTCGATTCCTCTTCGTGAATTTCTTCCTTTACAGGAACAGTAGGTTCTGGCAAAGCTTCACCATCGTCCATACCAGGTAACCCGTCCTGTCCCTCTGCCGGAAAACTGGGCTCTTGTTGATTATGAGCCACCCTGCAGCCACCAAATAAAATGTCAGTATGCAGTATTTCTAAATCCATGACTTGCTTGACTGCTAGTCTGCTAGGTGGAAATTCCACCACATGAAAATCGCAAACAATAATACTAGCCTTTAGCAGAACCTTGCCTGTTCATACATTGTAACAGTGAGCGCGTTGGAGCTATACCATGCCCAAACCAGTTTGAGAGATCAGGCTTTTGTTCTAAATAATAACCAACGGCGCTAAGAAAAAGCAAAATCTCATTTAACTACTACCCTAGTATATGCCTACGACAAATGAACTTCTCGTGGAGTTAGTGATAATGTCCTAACATTACATTATTCACTTTGCCTACACGGTAGAAGTTAATACAGTTGGTATACACTCCATCCAGTGAGAATCAACAGCAAAATGTTAGGGAAATAACTGTAATGACAGGTCGGACTTAGTCATCTCATGTTAAAAGTGAAAAGTCTTCAAGCAGGACGCTTTTAGCTTTTTGAAATTGCTTAAGCCAAGCTAAACTAGTACTAAAAATGTTGACACAGTAGCTCTTCAACTTTGGGCTCAGAAAGCAGCACTAGGTGCCATCAGCTTAAAAATAAAACGTTGGCATTACTACCGCATTATTATTGCCTACCACTTGAACTGACAAGAATACAAATTTCAGCTCAACCCAACTTGAGATTCAACATGAAATCAGGCGAGTGCTAGTCTGCTAGTCCAACTAACTTGACAAGCAACCCAGTGTAAATTCCTTTTAATATACAGAACAAGTTCAAATGAAAGCCAAAATTCATTGTCTTAGTAAGAATTGCAATATGCATACATACTTGTATAAACCAAGTCCTTGAACCTGGGCTGCTTCAGCATGACCCCCACCTAAGTCCTCAGCTGTGGACCCTCTCTTGATAAGTTCTGCATATTCATGTTTATCCAGTCGACTCCCTTGAGGACGGCTGGAACGCTTAGGTGCTAAACCAAGAGCTTCACGCATAGCTTGTTCTTCTTCCTCCTTTATCCTTCCTATCTCCTCTTTCAAATCTGCTTCCGCTGATTTTTTGTCCCTGGTATACCAGTGGAGATCCTTGCCTACCCATGGGAGCAAGAAGCAAATCAGTTAGGAAATATTAGTTAGTTGAGATATCATTGCTATAATGAGCATTCTAAAGAAAAAACAGTGCTGATTAACAAAGAAGAACATTGGCATGGCTATACAAAAGCAAAATGGTATTTATTAGGCAACTATTTTAACGTTCCTCCGTTAACTTAACAGACTACAATAAGAAGAGTTCACAGGAGAGTGCTCATTTTTAAAGGAGACCCACTAAGGGTGAGCCTATTTGTAGTGGTGCTATTTTTGTTGTGCGTGCGTGTGTATAACAGTTTTAGCAATGGTTATGAAACCTATCAATGGCTATAGAGACAGATATAAAAAGGCAAGAGCTATCGCAAGTCCAGTGAGCAAAATCTGTTTCTTCAGGAAAAAAACTCACCTTTTTGCCATCTACCAACAGGGGCTTTTATACTGTGACCAAGATAGTTCTCTCGGTGTTTGTCGACTTTAACATCATCCCAACTAAATTCTGCAATCAATTTAAACACTTAATGAGAAACCAATATGTATATCAGCCACCATACATCATTAGCGCATAAATCGACAGACACGGTTAAAAAGTAATGAAGTGGGTAGTTAAAAGAAAGTTTAGCTGCTGATGTACTAATACGAACAGAAATATTGAAAAGAATTTTCAGAAAAAAAGGGAATAAAGGCCAACTTGCAACTCCGTTTATCATAGAAAAAGATACAATTCCTTGATCATCTAAGCGAGGACCTCACTCATTTTCATGAACGATATTTTCTTTCACGTACGCGAGACCTCAAATACGGTGAGCCGTTCACATCAAGCAAAAATATTGCTGAAGAAAGAAATATTACTAAAATTAAAAAGGTGTATATCTGCAAAAAAACACACACCATATCTAATATGCTAAAAATAATGATCAGAAACTTTAAATTTTTCATAACTACCGGATTGAGATGTAACAGTAGAAGTTCTGGAATGACACAGACTGCTGACAAAAATTAAAGCGTTTAAGTCTTTCTACATGAATTATAAAATTTTATAACGATTACAAGCATAGAACACAGCCCAAGTAGTTCAATATTGAATATTAGCTTCATATTTAATTCTAAGATCTAAATAAGAAAACAGAAGAAGCAATAAACTAATTTTAGAGCCGCATCACCAAAATACGAACGCTAGAAAACCAATTCAAACAATGTCTAGAGTCTACAAAATCTTTTAATATATCTAAATAAACGACCATACCAACTACTTAATGGATACAGATAACAATAACCAAATAGAATCAACTACAGGCAACTCAGCGATGAAACATCACACTAAAAAAACTTATATCAAAACAAATCTCAACGGAGTTAAACTAATAATCGAAGAAACACAATTTGGGAGGGGGGGGCGGAAGGGGTTTGTGGTAGGCTTACGATCGCGGCCGCCGCGAACGCCACCTCGGGATGGGTGATACATATTCTACTTTCCGGCGATTGCTAGGCAGCGAGGTCTGCTGTAACCGATCGCCGGCACCGACGAGCTGGAGCAATTTAGAGATCGAGACTCCGTAGATGAGAGAATTTGACCTCCATTTCGCATCGGGTCTCGTCCTTTGTTGACCAAGGTGGATTTTCCGCCTGGTAATCCAAATTGGGCTTTACTAAGCTAGTTTTTAAAGGCCCATAGATAATTACCTCACTAGGTGTTTGCAAGGGTGAAAACACGTCGATTTTGATTTTTGAGTCGATTGGCACTGACCTCGAACCGAATCTATAAGCTACGCTAGAGCTCGTTGGGCTGAAATACTTTGTGCTCAACAAATTGTCTTAAGTTATGGTAGAATGGTATTTTGTTTGACAATCTTAGCTCATCTTGATATAAAGCTTTGGCTCATGCTCGACTTAAACTGAGCTAGCTCTCGACTCGATACGAATAGATATATAATCTTACTATTTCAAACAGTAGCAGCCAGTTTGCCCATCCTGCTTCAGTAAGACCTAGCTCAATTTGATATGAAGAATGACTCATGCTCGGCTTGAACTAAGCTCACATTCGATTAGAATAGGTATAGAATCCTATAATTTTAAGTAGTAAGTAACAGCCAGTTTGCTTATATTGCTTCAGCAAGACCTAACTCATTTTGACATGAAACTTGGCTTGTGTCTGACTTAAGCTGAGCTCGCACTCGATTCGGATAGACATACGGTCCTACAATTTTCAGCAATAGCACCTTGTTTGCTCATGCTATTTCAGCAAGAACTAGCCATTCTTGTTCGGTAGAGATGGTTGTACTTAGTAATGGGAGTTAGGTGGCAAAGGATCAATCAAGAAGAGGGATAGGAGAAGCTGTACGTGTTGTTGGTGTCGAGATGTTTTTTTTTCCTTTTCCTTTTATTATTATTTGGAAAATAGAAATACAAACTCTTGGAGCATGCAGATTTTTTTTTTTTTTTTTGGTCAAGAAGGGGGACAAGTGTCCCTTAAATTTTCCCTGATCTCAGATAACCAACACCTACAGCATCAAACTGAAAAAACCATAAGGCATCACGAGAAGGCAAGTCAAAGAAGTGACATCCTAGCGGTAGGGAATAAGCTTTCGACGCTAAGTGATTGGCTTTCCGGTAAATATGTCTGCAGCGCACTTCTCAATCGCGACCCAGAAGATTTCTACATTCAATCACTAAGCTTCTCTAGTTTCCTTCAGGTAAAAATTCAGTCACCAAAAGATCTATTAGGTTTATCGAGTCTGCTTCAAAACACACTTTACGGAATTCCATGTCCCATGCAAGTTGCAGGGCCCTCAGACATCCCCATAGCTCTGCCTTCAAAACAGAGCAAATGCCAAGGTTTATACTACCTCCTTTAATCCACTGACCATTTGCATCTCTGATGACAATTCCAGCCGCAGCTTCTCCGGTAGTCTTACAAGATCCATCTGAATTGATTTTTACCCAATCCTTATCTGGTGAGCATGCAGAATTTTTAACCAAGTGTCCTTTTTCTTTTTCTTCTTTTTTTTTTTTTTTTTTAGATTATCGTGGAAAGCTGTCTATAACCGGCTCATGTTTATCGTCGTAACAGATGAACCCACATGTGGCATTGACCCACTAACCAAATTTTTTAAAAGGGTTTTCAAACAGAATTTCCTCATGTTTTATTTAATTATTTAAATGCAATCTCGACAATTTCATTTACCAATTAGAAAATTTTTAGAAGAAAGTAATTCCAATTATTTCGGGTTTTCAGATCCTAAACCGCTCCGACTTTTCCTCTTCTCCTTCCAACCGTGAATCAAGTTAAAAGGCGAGGAAGAAGCATAATTGAAACCAAATTCCAAACAAGCAAATTGAAACAATTGCCAGGAAAAAAAGAAGATTGAAAGATCATACTAACAATGGCAGCCACAGAAGGATCTGATCTTACCTTCCCAGAGGTTGACGCTTCGAGGGAGCTCAACCTCGGCGTTCCCGAACAATTTACCGTCGATCCCGTCTCGTCCCGAATTGAATCCGCAAAGGTACTATCATTCCCTTCTGATCGATGCAAATATCTTGTCAACTAGCATTTTGAGAAGTGTATGTTGTTTGAATTGAAATATAATTTATAATTTCTGATTTATTTTATTCAATGTGGATATATGTTAAGGAGGAAGCAGCGGTAAAGGCGAAAGCAATTGCAGATGCTGAGGCTGCAAAGTGTGGACGGGGGAGCACTCTGATGTCGGCGCTCGCCGTCTCCGGCGTGGTTGTTGCTGCCATTGGCGTTGCCTTCATCGTCTCCAAGAAACTCAGGGAATCATAAGCAAGGACCCTTAAAAATTTTTTTCACTTTGACGTTTTGCTAGTTGCTTGTCTCCTGGTTGTTGTTTTGTTTCTCTTTTTCTTCTCCTTATACTGATAATGCCACCACTCTTGAGGCAGATTTTGGTGATACAGTGATGATCTTTGCATGGATTACAGTTTGTGTGGCTCGATCCGTAAATAATTTAAATCAATATAGCACGGATACGGATACATAAACACGATACGATACAATACGAAAATACGGTAATTTTTTTTTTAAAAGATATTGGTACTGCTTAGAAACGACAATTAAAAATTTAAAACAATTAAAAAATAATTTATACAAAATATTTAAATATTAAATAATATAATAATATTCGATAATAAATCCATCCATAATATAATATTTTACGAACTTAAAATAATTTAAATACTAAGAGTCTAGTTATATCAACTAAAACTAAAAAATATAATATATGAGTGCATAACTATATTATATTATTTATCACTATTATAAATCATATTTAACTCTTCTAAAAAAAAATAAAAAATAATTTTTCTAAAAAATAATATAAATACTGACATGCGTGTCGGACACGCCGAAAAGAAGTGACCGACACGCGTATTCGATTATAAATAATATATATATATATTAAGACTTCAAAACTTTTACATGTTATAAAATTATCGAATCTCAAAAGTTTTTATTTAGAAATATTTAGAAAAATTATAAATATGAACGCCATAGAGCCACCAAAATCCTTTTCTATATTCAAAATTGTTTAAAAATATTTGGCACATATATATATTTTTGAAACTTTTTAGAAATATTTTAAAAATAGGAATTTATTTGACACGTTTTCGAAAAGCTTTTTCCGACACAACCCCAACGTAAAATGGTCTAGTTCAGTCAGAGGCTTAGCACACCAACATCATCTATTCCCTTACCCAAATTATCACACAATGACGATATCTGCGAAAATTTTCCTTAAGATCTGGCGGAATTTTTTTGACGTTTTATTTAATTTTAAAACTTTTAACTTTGTAATTAGAAATATTTTGGAAAATAAAAGAATAGCAGAAAAGTACTGTAGACAAACATGGCACAAGCTTTAGAGAATCAGCAAATCTAGGAGGATATTGCAGCACCAATTTCCTTTCTTTTTTTTTTTTTAAAAAAGGCAGCAACTTTGTTATAGGTTAAACCCTTCAGAGGCAAATCAAATTTGCATTCAATCATACTATCAACATTACACAACAGAAAAGAGCATGGACATACGCTTACTTGCCACAGTGTGATAGTATCAGATTATACTAAGTTAATTACCCGCAGCCAGTAAATACACCATAACAGAACAATCATCTGATAATGTTATTTGCAAGAACAGAAATAACTGGAAAATAACGACATTTTGCAAAACATGATTAAAGATGTTTGATTATGCAATTGAGAGGTCTCTGTAAAAGCTGAGAGATTCAAGCCCACTGTAAGCACTTGTTGGAAGGAAAATTACTGATATTGTTATATTCTCGAATAAGATTAGTCTCACCTCATGTGGGGAATGGGGATACTCGTGGAAAAAACCAAAAAACAAAAATGATGTTTGCCACATTTCACAAGATGGAACGAATGCTCGGACATATGAAAGCAACACGAACTCGTCAAGGGACAAGCCATCTCTACTCCATCATCTGTTATTTTGAGGAATATCCAGAGGAACTGTTCTTAGATAGTTTCACAACCTAATAAGTGCCATAGAACCAATGCCAGATGAAGAAAGAAAAACAGCTTCAACATCCTCTTTATCATGAGATTTATTTATCATCTAGTTCTCAGTCAACGGGTTCTTCCTTCTTCTTGGGAGATAAAAGATACCAGCCAAGACCAGAAAGAATAGCTACTGTGCCAGCAATAACAGCATAATTTCGGTTCTTATCGGTTGAGACGCCCGTAGTTGAACCAGCAGGCCCACTTGCCTTCACGTCAACAGGGCTCTCTCGAGCTTTGAGAGTTTCTCCAGGAGTGCTAACACCCTGAGAACATATGAATCACAATATTATTCTCAGATCATAACAGACACAAGATGATAACTATAGAAAGTAATCCCTTGAGAGTAAACTATCAATAATCGACAAATCAATCTACCAAAATGTTTCAAGTAGACGGGTTAACACCAACAATCTTATCTAAATTTCAAGAATCCTGAGGAATATCTCGATATTTTCCTCTCTTAAAAGTTAAGTAAGAAACTTCTACAACAAAAGAAGTCATCAAAGATGAAAAATGGCCTTTACAGAATAAATAAAGAGGACCTTAAAGTACAAGAAAATATAAGTCACCGAAGATGAAGAATGGCCTTTACAGAATAAATAAAGAGGACCTTAAAGTACAAGAAAATATAATGGGATCCTTGAAAATGAGATCAAATATTATCAAAAAGTTACAAGTAAGAACTTTCTATATATTTTCAATACCTTGCATGCAAGTTTTTCAAGCTTCTCTTGCTCCAACTTCTGCAAATTAAAGCAAGACATGTATAAAGTTGTAGTTTTACAATGTCGATGAAAGTTGACACTGAAAGTTGCTTGGTAATGTTATATATATCAGCATCAAGAAAAACATAATCAGATGCCACATCATGAAATGAATAAATACACAAGATACAAAAATACTGCACCTCATAAGGACACATTTGCTAGTGCAAAAGATAACCACACAAAACTTGGAACTTGGAAGTCCTACGTTGACAACACCTAGCGAGAATGATACCAATGCATATCCACTAATCAATGAAATTTATCAAATAGCTCTAAAGCATGCCACAATAGTTCAAGGATCATAATTACCGCCTCGTGTCATTTCTAATATAATGTTTCCTCTAAGAACATATGCTGGAAAGATTTCATAATCATCTTAATACAAAAATCTCGGGTACTTAGAACTAAATAGCAATGCAACCAATTAACCTAAACAAAAAAACAGGACCTATCAAATATACTTGACAGGGCAAAGTTCCCTAAAAGAAGACTTTGCCCGCGCAAAGTTCCCTGAAAGAAGAATTTGCCCTTGGAATGATATATGGAAATTCTAAAATGCTTGTTCTACAATCAACTGTGTACAAACTATTTAAACAGCTGCAATGAATCACACTCTAAGAATGTCGCTCCTTGGTGAAATTCATGGTGGAGGTGTGTGAGATTCGCCGCACGGGATGCGTATTAGAATATGATAAGGTGGAGATCGAGTGAGAAGCGTCTCAGTGGAGCTGTACAAACAATAATTCAAACGCGCAATGCCTCAGCTGATTCCGAAGATCTCAAATGTACTAAAAAACTAAGATAATCAAACAATAAACCACCAGAATAGCCCCATCTACGATCCGTATTCAATCCTTCAAACATTGATATAGATTAAAACGGTCGAATCAAAAACCTTGATGTAGATATTCTCCGCAGCCTTCTCCTCCTCGCTGAGGACTTTGCCACCGCCTGTTGATAGCCTCCGGGCCACGTATCTCGCCGCCAGTCGCGCCGCCATCGGGATCACCAAAATCGCAAATGTTAGTTGTTAGGTCTTCTCTTCCTTTCGCCCGATCGCTTGTACTGATGAACTAGCACTAGGAGACTTGGCCCAAAAAAGCACCGACAAGTTTTATTTCAACCTGCTTTGGAATGGATACCAAAAAGGGTGATGCTGTTTGGCCCGATCAATTAATCCGATCCGCGGCACGAACGCGTGGGAAATGCGTTTTTCCACGTGGCGAAACGCGTTTCCTTTGATGCTGTTTGGCCCGATCAATTAACCCGATCCGCGGCACGAACGCGTGAAAATGCGTTTTCCCACGTGGCGAAACGCGTTTCACAACGCAGGAAAACGCGTTTCGCCACGTGGGGAAACGCATTTCCCACGCGTTCGGGCCGCGGATCGGATTAATTGATCGGGCCAAACAGCATTTTCCTACCAAAAATAAGACAAAATCTCATGTAGCATGAAAATTTTATGGGACACGAATCTTATAAAATAATTATTATTACACCGTGAATCTATTTATTATTATCATTTACTGCTATAAGACTCATACATCTGTTTGGTTGTAGATATTTCCATTTTTTTCTTTCAGCCGGAGTTAGCAAAGCGAGTGGATATCAATGTTGGAAAAGAGTCCATCCACCCCCGTTAATCAGACAACTTGAGGTAACTCATTTTCATTATGCATTATTTAAATTTTTTTTAATTTATAATAAAAATTAATATGTATGTTTATTTTTTAAAAAAATTTTGAGTATAAAAGTTATGATATTTGATGAGAGTTATAATTTTTATATTTAAAATTTTTCTAAAAAATATTTTAAATATTTATTTTAGAATTCAACCTCTTAACGATGGATCTTTTAAATTATTTTCAAATCCATTACTATTTCAGAATATCAAACTATAATTAAAAAAATTTAAACATAAAATTATAAATTTTATTAAAAGTTATAATTTTTTTTAATTTTTTTTTTAAAAATATATTTAAATATTAATTTTTATTATATATTAGAGTGAATTTACAAAATACGCAACGGAGAGGATCAGCCCGACAACTTGATCGGCCAGTAGTCAAAACGGTTCGATCCAAACCTTTGGTTTGAGCATGGAACGAAACCCTAATCCCGTCCTCGATTAGTATTTAAGGTCCGGTAGCAGTCCCTCAGCAGCCGCCTCCACCACCACCGAGCTCATACTTGCGGTTGCTGCCGGCGCTGTCTCAATCGCCGTAATCCAACATGGTAAGCTTAATTTCACCATGCCTATGATAATAATTCTTTGGTTTTTAGTTAAGTTGGTAATTGCTTTTGCCATCGATCAATTGATTGGTTGCAGGCGCCGAAGAAAGACAAGGCTCCGCCGCCGTCGTCAAAGCCCGCAAAATCCGGCGGTGGCAAGCAGAAGAAGAAGGTGAACTCATCTTACAAATTCCGAGATCTTCTGATCTTAGATCCTTCTATATATTGTTATTTGCTTCTAATGATTTCTTCTTTTTTGTTTGATCTTTTTTGGATGAGCAGAAGTGGTCCAAGGGCAAGCAGAAGGAGAAGGTGAACAATGCTGTGCTGTTCGACCAAGCAAGTTATGATAAGATGCTTACAGAGGTGCCCAAATTCAAGCAGATCACACCGTCCGTGCTCTCGGAACGTCTGAGGGTGACAATCTCTTCAAATTATTCTTCGATTTATTTCCATGAAGCTATAATTCTAGTGCCTTCGAACACATATTTTAATCTTATTTATATTTTTTTTACTTCACAATGTTTATGAATTGCTTTTTTTTTATATATAAAAGTTACCTACAACGTTTGTTTTGTTGTCATAATGCAAATGTGTAGTTTGCTAAAGGTTTTAATTCACTACTCGCAAAGTTGCTATATATATTAGAGCGTAAATATTTTGTTTACAGGAGCGTCAAATGAGCTTCATATGAATCACTTGTGTATCTGTATTAAAATGGTTGCTTTTCTTCGGTGGGAGTTGAGAATCTGACTAGTCTTAATTGTTATGATTTCTTATATTCAGTTTGTTTATTCATAGATGTCCTAGTTATAGATAACACAAATTTGATGTTTCTGGAGTCCGAGTAATATAACCATGTGGATTTTATAGCTTATGGATTCCACTTTGTGAAGTTGGCGGTGGATTTTTTTGTGGTAAATTATAACGATATAGTTGTTCCTGGGGTTTGTTTCTCGGCTATTTTTTTGTCCTTAGAGAAGTGGATATAGTTTCATTCGTTAAATGCTGATATGATGTACATCATCTCAAAACCTTGACAAGTTTAGTGCTTGGTTCATTTTTTAATTGATTTAGTTTCTTCTCATATTAGGAACTTTTGTTATCTCGATGAAAGAGCAGCCATATGCTACTTACATTATTTTGGGAAGACTGAAAGTTCCAGCAATAAAACCTGTAGCACCCTTTTGCAGGGTAGCTCACTATACCTTACTATTTGTGCTCTATTTTGTAAAGATAAGAGCTATCAGCATACTTTGGACTAGCTTATATTTATATTATAGAGATACTTAAATAAAGTTTTGTGAGCGTGATATTCATGCATAGGCTGTTTTGAAGGTTAATCAGCAAAGTATGTTTTTGTAGTTTTTGAGTAGCCTTTTTCCATCATACTTGGTTATATAGTCTCTTTTCTTTTTCATTATGTTGAGCTCTGTTAAGTTAGAAGCTTATGTGCGTCATAGTTGGATATATAGTCTATTTTCTTGTCTTTTACGTTCAATTTAAGTTACTTGGTGGTGTTAAAAAATCAGTTGCTCAGTCAAATAATTTAGTTGTTTTAATTTACTTCCATTATTTTGTTTGAAGATCATGGACTTGCATCTATTAAGCCATGGATGTTTAGATTTCTTTATTGTTAGTTAGTCTTCTAAAGCTATGATTATCTTTCTTGATAATATTGTGATGCATAACCCAATGGTTGAATTAGTTGTTCTTGATGCGTATGTCATTTGTTTCAGTTTATCTCGATATTGTGTAGGCTAAATGTAAGCAGATATTCCTGTTCAAATTCTTCTGTACAAAAAGAGAAGTATTAGTCCAACTGTGCCTGATTTTGGTTTCCTGATGCTTCTTTTCATGCTCTGTTGCATATAACTTAAAGGATTCCTTTCTATAAGAAAAAAAAACAAGATGGTCTTATTCTTTACAACTGTGTGCAGATTAATGGTTCTCTTGCTCGGAGGGCGATCAAGGACCTGATGGCGAGGGGTGCCATCAGAATGGTCTCTGCTCATGCAAGCCAGCAGATTTACACCAGGGCCACTAATACTTGAAAGTTGAAGGAAGCATTCCTAGAGTCCTTTTCTTCTCTGATATGTTTAGACAAAGAACCTTTTTCTTTTCAGTCTAAGTTATGTTTTAATCAGCATGGATTTTGTCATCATCTGTCTAGTACGAAAGTTTAGTACTGGTCCTTGTTGAGGTATTATTATCTGTTTTTTAGCGCATGAATTTGGAATTTTGGATAAATGTTTTTATTCCGAACATCCATCCCAAAACCTTTAAATTGCATTAGGATGGGTGTTTGGGGCATGCCCCTGCACTGTTCTGGGTGCCCAAGCAATTTCATGAAGATTGCAGTAATTGTAGTAATGCGTCCGGCAGTAGAGGTAGTGCTGGAGCTTTTTACGGATAAATGTCCCATTCCAAAATTTCGGACCATGTACTAAGCCACCACAAGATTAAAGAAAAGACACTTTAAAATCATGTGCATCTCGGCTAGTAGAACTGTTAAATTCTTATCTCGTTTGCATTCAAATCACTAGGAGTAAACTCATATTAGCGAAGTAGTAAGATCTGTCACACTCGGGCCAGAGTAGAGGGATATATAAACCAGTCCGGTGTCAAATCAAGTTTCATGAAAGCTTACTAACATCTAGAGGAGGAATACGGGCCAACCACACTCTAACCCCGGAGGCGGATATAATATAAACCACAATCTGCCGGATATAGAAACCACAGTCTGATGGGTGGAATGCAGGCCATCTACATTCTAACATCCCAACTAGGACTTTGGATTACTATAGAACAATGATAACATAATCACCACTTAAACATCTTGCTAAACCTATCTCTGTTGACAGGAAGTGCTTCTTCATTATTAACAGAATCACCTCTTAGAAACATCTTAATTGGGAAGAATTGACAGGATGCAGAGTTAAAACAGCACTATTTTGCTGCTTCTAGTTGGTACTAAGGGGCTGTTTGGTTCCCCGTAGTTGGGGTCTGCTGCAGCAGTTGAAAAATTGGAGTTGAAAATCCGGCGTTTGGTTCGCCGCGGTTGGAATTTGCTGCAGTTTAGCAGCTGCAGTTCGGGGCTTGAATGCCGCAGTTCGATCTGCGCCGAAAAAGGCCGCAGTTGCAACTCCGCGTGAAAATCAATCGCTCGCGTGCGGAAGCCCGTAGTTGCAACTTCTCGATTCCACGCTTGTGGTCCTCCGCGAGTGTTGTTGGCGATCGCCTGCCTTCTCCCATCTCTCTAAGCGATCATCCCTCCGATCAAAGATTGTGAGAGCCGCCGTCTTCGGCGGTTGGTCAAAACGATTGTCCCTCCTTCGCGGAGGCCCCTAGTTCGTTGCGATCTCGCAGCAACGCTCTCGTAAGTTAAGAATCGAAGCTCTCATAATTTCTCGGTGCCATGTTTGTCAGATCTACGTTTTTATATCACTCTAATTTCAGATCTGTATTTTTGAGGTGCTTGCTTTCAGATCTGAGTTTTTTTTGAGATGTATGCTTTCGGATCTGTATATTTGGAGATGCTTGCTTTTTAGATCTGTTATTTTTTAGATCTGTTATTTTCAGATCTGATTTCAGATCTGTATATAAGTATATTGTTGGATCTGGTTGAGTTGCTAATCATATTGAGATCTATATTGTAGGTGTTTTCTGACCCGGTTGAGCTATTTTTCAGATCTGGTTGGTTGCTTACTCTTTACTGGTATGCATTTACACATTTTATCAGATCTATATAATGTTTTGAGTGATGTATAGGTGTTGTGTGTTGGATTAAATATGTTGTTATAGTTAATGATAAATGTCGGTCAATATCTAGGAAAATGGATGAGGTGCATCGCGAATCTATGAACAGAAGAAAGGCGGTAGTTGTCACTGTTTTGTTTGCAATAAATCTTCTGCTTCTTTTTCATTATAAGGTTAAAGGTAACACGCCAACTCAACATATAACAATACGAAAGATTGAGTCAAAGAAATGAGATGTTGAACCGTCTTTACAAATGCGACGACAATTATTGTTTGCACATGCTAAGAATGAAGAAAGAACCATTTTTCTTGCTATCCAATTTACTAAGGAGTAGGAAGTTGATGTGGGGAATACGGTCATCTACCGTGGACGAGCAATTGGCAGTTTTTTGCACCCCACCGTCGGGCACAACCAACGAAATAGAACAGTAGGATTTTCGTTAATTCCCGTCTGGGGAGACAGTAAGTAGGTACTTCAAACATGTCATTTGGGCCCTCGGAAAGCTCCGTCCTGAATTCGTGAGGCCACCAAACACCAACACTCATCAAATGATAACTTCAAGTTCTAGATACATGCCGTACTTCAAGGTGTGTTATTTATTTTTTCCACTATCTATCTTATACTTATTAGCTAAAGACATAACTCATCTAACGATGTAACTATACCTATAGGATTGTATTGGAGCCATTGATGGTACCCATATTCCTTAAACGTACCTTCAAGTAAGTGCACGATTCGCAGCCGGTAAGGGCGTACCAACTCCAGAATGTCTTTAGCAGCCGTAGATTTCGACTTTTGAGATTCCACCTATGTCTTGCTGATGGGAAGGTCTCCCACGATGCTTGGTGCTCGCGTGATGCATTGTTGAGAAGGAGAAGGACTTAGGGCTGCCTGAAAGGTATATTTTACACTAGTTATCAGACTTAGATAAAATATTGCAACTAAAGTTAAATTGATAAATATTGTTGTTCGTTTAAGGTAATAACTACCTATAGATGCTGATACTCCAAACAACGTTTCGGGTTCATCTCCCTTATCGAGGTGTGAGATACCATTTGAAGGAGTGGTCTGATCGTCCTTCAAATGCGAAGGAGTTGTTCAATCACAGACATTCGTCGTTGCGATGCACAATTGAGCGTGCGTTTGGGGCCGCTGAAGAACAGATTTAAAATGTGATTTTATCAAGACCATATCCATCCCCTCAAAACCCAGTTGATGTTGTGCTTGCTTGTTGCGTGCTTCACAACTACATCATTAGTAGCGGTGGCGATCACTTGATCCCTACTATTGATGAATGGGAAGGTGCACATAATACTCCAACGCGCTCGAGGATGGATGCTAGGGATGAGTCGAGGGAGTGGGTCGCGTTACGTGATCGCATTGCTACCGATATGTGGGCTAATAGAGCATGACACAATTTGCATTAATGTATGAATACTTCTTGTGGTTTTGTCACTTGTGATATGTAATATTAACCTGACTTTATTATAGTATTTTGAACCTTAAGTAATTTATTCTTGAAATAATTACTTCTTGTGGTTTGGCTTCTTTGTTGTTATTTTTATTTAAAGATGGATGAGTTCAACGCACAAACTTCAAGGCAAGCAGCCAAGGCTCTTAGGTGGACAAAGCCTATGAGCCACTATTTCATCCAATTTATGGTCGAACAAGTTGCACAAGGTCAAAAGGTTGATAAGGGCTTTAAGCATAGTGCGTATACGGCTTTGTGCCAGAGTCCGTCTAACGAGAATTTTCCGAACGTCACCGCGTAGACCCGGTAATGTTATCAACCACTTACGGACCTTAAGAGGCCGTTGGGTGACGATTAAGAAACTAAGGGAGTTGAGCGGCGCGGGGTGGGATGAGGAAAAGAAGATGATAATATTGGGCGAAGACGAATACCAAGCATACATTCAGGTTTGAGAACATAAGAAATTTTTCGGAAGTTATTAATTTGAAGTAGTTTGGATACCTTATTCAAAACTACGTATGATTTTCAGGCCAACCCAAAGGATGAGCTGTTTTCTTACAAGCCACTCGAGTTTTATGAGGAGTTTAGCATTATATGGTGGAAATGATCCACCCTCAGGTGTGTATGCAGGTAATATGAATGACTTCAATATTGACATTGGTGTGACTATGGAACCACCAACATACATGAACTTAGACAAGGACAACACCGATCTCAATGATGCCACTTCACAATCTGATGTTAATGTGTTTGGTAATTGTCCTAATGTCCAATCTAGTCCACATGAAAATGCTCAGGCCACATCTTCAAGCAAAAGTAGCGGACGCAAGCGTGGCCGTGAAGGCGATGATATAATTGCCGAGGCTATTGCGTTGTTTGGTTCAAAAATCGATAACGTATGCGATGCTCTTCGTCACGATAATACTACCACGTTTGGAGATAGACTGTTTGCAGCTGTAATGGAGTTTGATGGGCATACGTTATGGTGATTTTGATCACGGGATATGATTATATGATGGAAACACGTTACTTGCGAGGTCGTTCATTTCCAAGAATAGACAATCGTAGAGAGCATATGGTTAGCAAGATTTCTTTTCTGGATTTAAAATGTAGACGTCATGTACTTGTGTGGTTTTAGGGCTTAGTAGCAATATTTTGTAAGCCCTAATGATATTTCATACTCTTGTCACCTGTTACGATGTTAACAATGACCGTATTGTATTGTAGTAGTTATATTTTATCTCGTAACCTTTAGTTTGATGCTATCAGGTTTGATATGACATACTACGTTGTTTTTCGTGGACGAAAGCCGGGAATCTATGACACATGGCATGAAGCCATTCTCAAGTGTATGGTATATCTTTCAAGCTGTTTCAAAAAAATTTGGAAACAAGAGAAAGAAGCGTTGGAAAATATATGTCCTATAATGGTTTCGTACCAAGCATAAGGAGGTGACGAAGATGTGCGTAACAAAGGAATTGGAAAAAGTCCATTGTTTGGTCATACTATATAAGGATGAAATCAAGCGTCTTAAATTATATCTAGCTATATCCGTAACTATCATTTGTATTTTTATTGGCTGGTGTAATATCACATGATAATAGTGTTCGTATTGTTACTTATAACTCTTCCACATTTGTTGTGTATGCAGGTATGAATGTTAAGAAGCTCTATGAATGACGTCCATTTTCTAATAAGGGCTTGGAAAGTCTTATGGTTCGATGGCATTCAGCTTTGATCTAAATAGCTTTGATTTTTTTTTGTGGTTTGGCTGTGTAATTTATCGCTGGGTTGTGTTGCAGACTGCATTTTGCAGGGTTTGCTTGGTTCTTATATAGAGAATGTGCAGTTGGTAGCATGTGTGTATGCAGATGCTGGGAGATATGTGCTGGATCCAGTTCTGTGCATGTGCTGAAGTTGTGGGAATGTGCAGATGTGTGTTTTTGTATGCAGGCCTGATAATGAGAAAAAGTACTGGGGAGTGCTGCAGTTCTGGAATGTGCAGTTGGTAGCATGTGTGTATGCAGTTTGAGGGTGTATGTGCTGGGAGATATGTGCTGGATCCAGTTCTGTGCATGTGCTGAAGTTGTGGGAATGTGCAGATGTGTGTGTTTTTGTATGCAGGCCTGATAATGAGAAAAAGTTCTGGGGAATGCTGCAGTTCTGTAAAGTGCAGCTCTGTGTATGTGCTGCAGTTCTGGAATGTGCAGTTCTGTGTATGTGATGCAGTTCTGGGCAGTATATGTTTGTGAATGCAGGTTTGAGAATATGCAATTGGTGTTGTTATTGGTTAACTTATCATATATGCTGGAACTGCATTAGTAATACAACAGTACTGTGATATTCTGGCATTTCAGAACTGTGAATTTTGCTAGTGCACTTGTGTGTTGCCTGTGCACTTGTGTTTCTGGAAATGCTGTGTCGTTTTATGCCTGGCTGTGCAGTTGTTTTATGTGACTGGGATCTATATTGTGAGCTGGGTTTTATCTCAGGACTGCAATTCTGAGAATATGCAGTTCTGAGAATGTGCATTCCTGAATTTGAGGTTGTTACTTTGCTGGGATGTAGTTTGCGAATGTTGGGATGTTTTTCAGGAACTGCAGCACTTGGAGGTTGTTTGTGCAATGATGGGAAGTTGTTTGTGCAGTGCTGAGATGTTAGTTGGACCAAGCAAACCCACAAGTGCAAATCTGTTTTGATTAATTTGAGCAACATTTGTACAGGAAATTTGTTATATACCAGTTGTTAGGTGGTTTATTTGCAGGTATCTTCGTATTATGCCATTATTGTGACTGCGCATTTGTGCCGTCTACTAGATAGGCTAGGCTTAGGTGCCATCTCAATACTTGGCGCAATACCGTAAGGTACCTATAAGTTAACCACATGCAAATGATACATAAGTACTTTCGATGATAGGTTTTTTGATGACTCATTTCATTCTTGGACAACTGAGAGCAAAGTTGGCGGCAACATATCAAGATACTGGTCGCATGCGAAACACTGGATGGGGCAGCACAGATTCGCAATAGCAAAGTTCTCCGTCGCGTGTGGAATAGATGAATTACAAAGTCAAGTGTATTTTTTTTCATTTAACATTCATTTGTAAATACATTTGTTTGGACCATGTATATTTTATAATATATGTACGTCATCATTTCAAGCGTGTTTATAACGATGTCAAATATATTTTTTTATAATAAAGATTTTAATATGTTCATTGATGTTTGACTATTTTATATGTTTATCTGTATAATATTATAAAAAATAATAGTAAGGTTCAAAATAATTTATAGCATTTTAACTTATAAACTAAATACATGATACCGAAATAATAATAATAATACTAATAAAGATAAATAATAATAATAATTATTATTATTATTATTATTGTTATAATTATAAAATTATTAAATTGATGTGTATAGTTCAACTGTTTTAATTGGTAGCATTTTTGAAAATAAAAACTTTTCCAATATAAATTTGGAGAATTTTAACTAATTTAATATTAATTTCATAAATTATTCATAGATAGAATATAATAATATTACATTTAAAATATATATCATTTAACGTTTCATACATTACATATAATTATAATTTTATAATATTTCATATACAACCAAAAAAAATAATAAATAAATAAAAGAAGGAGGTAACTCTATCGCGAGTTACCATATCCGCTCAACTGCATCAAACCAAACACAGGATTTGGAACTGCACTGCTCAACTGCATCAAACCAAACAGATTCTTTTCAAATGCAGTAGTTCGAACTGCATCAAACCAAACAGACCTACTGCATTACCAACAACAGCAAATACAACTCCCAGCACTTCTAACTACTGCATTTACAACTCCGATTTTCAACTGCACCTAACCAAACAGCCCCTAAGATGCAGAGTTAAAGCAGCACCATTAACCCAAATTTGTACAATAGGAATCATTCTGGAACTACGATTTATTGCAGAAATAAATTAGTCTAAATGTTAAAAAAGAAAAACCAAAAAACCTGATGGATCAGTAGCTATTCAGGAAAGTAAGGCGGAAATGTAGATCTAGAAGATAATACGATGTAAATTTCAGCAGTGCTAATGTGCTGACAATTTGAGTGAGTTTTTAGTTGGAGTTGGTAATGTGGAAGCTGAACATGACGTCAGTATTTCATGTCTAGTTTAGGGCGCAAACTAAGGTTTCCCTTTTCGTGCAATGCCGAGTCTCAGTAAATTCTGAACTCAAGGCGACCATGCCGATAATAAAATGTTATTATTTTATATTATATTTTTAAATATTTTATTATATTTTAAAAGTTTGTTTTAAGATTTTTAATTAAAAAAATAAAAAATTAAAACAGTGGTTACGCGCTATGTGTAACCACTTAAGTCGCACTACCGGCGCGACGAAAAAACAAAAATAAAAAATCGTCGTGCACACCGACACGACTGGCAGATGCCAGTCGCACCTACAGTCGCGACTGTTCATCTTTCTCACGAAAGCGAGGAAGATGAACAGTAATACTTACATAAAAAAAATATGTACCGGCCGGCCCGGCACATTTTCTGTGCCGGCTCCGAAACGTTTCGATAGGCATGTCTTGTGCCGACCGAAACGTTGAGCCTTGGAGCAAACCAAGTCAAACTTTTTCTGGGACGGTTTGGCCCAACGTGGATTAATAAATCGTAGTTAGAAAACGGTGTTCCCCCGTAACATCAGAGGCTAATGCAATGTAAAAAAATTTTACTTCGTTATCTCAAATAAAAAAAAGTTTTTAGCAGTGCTAAAACTATAGAAAGCAAACTATACAAACAACAAAAAAGGAACTAAGACAAAAATAAAATCATCGATGTGACAATCCAATCTACCAAAATCAAAGAGCTATAACACACAATAACGTATCTAATCAAATGCTAAAACTCTGGAAGCCGAAGGAGAATGAGAGTACTTAGAAAGTGACTGCAGAAAAATAAATATATCGATCAACGTAACAAACTCATAAGATCTGCAGCTATTCGTGTCAGAAAAGCAAAAATCAACTGGCCAGCGAAACGCATAAAGATCTAGAACACACTGCGATGTAACATTTAGCAATGTTAAATAAACTAAAAATAAGAAAACAAGAAGCAAAACGAAATTGAAATACAATCTACTAAAACCAAATATCTATAGCAGTTAATGATGTACCTACTTGGAATTCAAAAACTCTGAAAATCGAAGGATATATGATTGTATCTATAGTTACCTCGAGAAGCACGGCGATGAAACTGGCAGATCGAATGTGTAGAATAGAAGCTCCGGGATTGAAATGAAAATGGGAGCTGGCGGGATAAGGTCAAGGGGATTGATTAATTTGAAAGTGTACAGCTGAAATTCAAAATACCTATTAAAGAAATAAGGAGATTGATTAATTTGATTTCATAAGAGATCATGGCCGATATTATTCCGATGACGGAGAGAACATCGACGAAATCTTCAATGCAACGGAATTATCTGGTTTACCATCGCGAGTGTCGGACAATTTCATCTGGATATCTCGATCTGTAATGTACCGACCGAGGAATATAGTGTGGCGCTGGTTTTGGCGGAGCCCAGCAGAATGGAGAGGACCAGATATGAAATCATTGTTTATTTATTTTACAGCTGGATATAGTTAAAAATAAATTAAATATGCTATAGAGATCTTCGGTCGGTATTCTAACCGCAGAAACCACATGTTTCGATTGTAAATATTTGATTAAAAGAATATTTTATAAATATCTGAATATAAATTATATTTTTATTATTAAAAAAATTATAATTATCGAATATTTTTACAGAATAGAATTAAAGAATCTATTTGGTTCATTGTTACTATAGCACACTCCAACTCTATGACGCAAATGTTATACAATTTTGATAATTTCAATTCCGAACTACTGTAATTTGATACTAATCTGATTCCCACTTAACTACATATGTTTATTAAATATTTTTATTATTTTTAAATTAGTATAAAATACTAATAAGTAGAAGTAAAATATGTTTATTGAAGTGTGTGTGATCTTTTAAATTATATAAAATTAAGCTATTGTAAATTTAGCATCGGTGCAAAAGTTTGACAATAATAATAGTAATAGTATGTATGTGCAATATCAGCACGTCCCATCATACACATAACTTTAGGACAATTGCATATATATCAGCCCTTAAAAACAATAATTATGTGTTTCAGCCTTCAAAAATATAAAAATACGTGATATAACAGTACGCAAGCATGCTATATCAGCACAGAAACGTAGTTTCGGTGGTTGAAATATAAGAGTAAAACTTTCGAGGGCTGATATGCAATTATCCCCATAACTTTTCTCATATAGATGTCATGTATCAACTTAGCACATCCTTCGATCAGATATTATGAGTTACTGTTACTGGAAACGAATGAAGACATATATGATAAATAAATTATAATGGCATAAATAATAATAAATATACCAACAACATACAACACAGACCATCATCGTTGTCCGCGGCCTCGATCTAAGGCCAGATTAACAAGCAAAACTAGAATCAATCTGAAGTTTCAGAGCTAATCTAGCTGCAGAGAGGGCAATGGATCAATCCATTCTCATTGCATATTCCACACTTTGCTACGTTCGTCCCCTTATCATCCCTAACCTTGCAGCTTCCATTACACTTCCTGCACATGACGAACCTCACGCCGCCACATCCTTCGCACCAGGAGGCAGCCCTCGGCATCCCCTCCATTAAAAGCCCAAACTTTCCTTCTTCCTCCAACTTCAACACCTCCTCAGCCCCGCCGATCAAGCTTCCTTTAACAAACAGCAATGGAACTTTCACTTTGTTGTTCCCTAATAAAACTTTCAGCTCTTCTCTGAACCCGGAATCCATGGAGATGTCTCTCTCAACGAAGCCAACTTCATGAGCCTCAATTAATCTGCGAACTCTGTTGCAGTCTTCGAATGTCTTGCGGATACCTCTGAGAGTTGTTGTGTATAATATTATTGATTGTTGTCCTCCGGGCGGGCACTTTTCTTCGAAATTCTTTAGCAGTGATGCTGAATTTTCGTTCATCTTCTTCCATTGTTCCTTATCTTGGTATAATTCCTTTTCGAGAGCAGCTAGAAGATCCGGGTCGAAAAGAGGGCTCGAACTTCTCCTTGACAGAGATTTTGCAGAGTCTCGACCAGATCTCCGAATCTTCGAATCGACCGGAGAATTCTTCCGGCAAGCCGGTGCTGGCGAGTCTGTTTTGGCTCTCTGTTTGTTCTCCAACGAGCTGAAGGGCGCACGCGGCCGGCTCAATGGCGTCGAAAAATCCTTGTTATTCTCCTTTGGCGAGAATTTCTTACTCTTTTTAACAGGAGAAGGCGCGAAGCGAGATGTTTTCGCAGGAGAACAAAAGCTCTTAGCCGCGGGCTTCTTCGCCGGAGACCAAACCGGGACGTCGAGATCGCGCATGAGTTCCCACGCGTTGATCACTTCCGGCGTAACCTCGTCCCCCGATGGGGGTGGCGGCGCCTTGCCAGGAACAGAAGGAGGTTTAGGAGGAGAACTACTTCTGCTCTCTCCTACAACGGTTTTAAATTCTTCAACTTGGACTGCAGCAGCATCTTCGCCACAGCGGTCGAGATTGAGGACGCCGTAAGTACTAGAAGTGAGTGAGACGATGTGGTTCAAGGTTGCTGCGGCGGCGGAGGAGGAGGCGGCGGCAGGGTTGTTATACTTCTTCTTCTTCTTCTTGGTTGCTCCGGAGACGTCACCGTCGCCGCCGCCGTCGCGGACGAATTTGGAGGTGACACAACCCATAACTCGGTGGCTTCTGGCTTCTGCTTATCAGTTATCACTTGAGTTATGAAAATGGGTGAAGAGGGCGGTTGGAAATGGATCGTGAATTCGAAATTTTAACGGTCGGAATGGCCGTGGAAATAAAATAAGGGAAAATGTCAGTTCAGTCCATATTTGTAAAATCTACTACAAATTAATCTTTTTTCTTAAATTTTATTTTAACTACTATATTAGTACTTTAAAAAAAAAAATTAACATTAAAATTAAAATTTTATGAAATTTATAATTTATATTTTTAATTTTTAAAATTTCTTTTTTATTCTAAAACTCTACATTCCTAATGGATTATCCATTATCTATTATAAAATGGAAGTTTTAAAAATATTTTTAAAAATTTAATAAAAAATAAAATTTTAATAATATTTATAACTCTTACATTTAACGTGTTTTTAAAGAATACTTATAATAGATATTTTAAAATATAAAAAATAATGAATTAAAAATAAATGAGTTGATATGTAAAATATAAAATAGTAGAGGGACTGATATGTAAGTGCTCTGTAAAATAAAAAAATTTTAAATTCCTTTTTGATAACGGGTCTTTATTTTGGACAACGTCACAACACGTTGAAATGTTTCTGACATAGTGGACTTTTCGCTAGATTATAAGGCTGTAAAAGTAGAAGTAACTGGAGAATTGATATGATATACCGATTTATGCTTGTACAAATTGTATTATGATATGTGGAAACATACTAAACAAATATTTAAAAATATTTTTAATTAAAAATTAAAAATTTAATAAAATACATAAATTTTATGTTAAATAGTTTTTTAAAAAATAAAATAAAATAGATTTTAAAAATGGGATTGCCACTCACTCTCAAGAGTGTTCTAACATTGCACCTTATAAAATCCTATTAAAAGTACGACTAACTTACCATACTTCAGGCTAAAAATTGCAATTCCATTATCCAGATCGAACAATACCAGAATAACAACAATAACAAGCTAAATTTGAAAACTTTTAGCATTTGTTCGTCAGTGTCTGACCACATTTAGCTAGCTCGCGAATTTAGCAATACCCACTTTCGAGCGTAAGAGGCTGTATTTATACCGGAAATGAATAGTTTTATAATACTCCGGATATAAAGTTTGATATTTATACCAAAAGTAATAGAAATTCATATATAAAGATATTTGGAGAAAAACTCTGAACTATAGAATATATAAAAAAAATAAAATATATAATCTAATAATTTAAAATATTTTAAAATATCTCAAAAACGTTATTAAAAATATTCATTAAGTATTTTTGTCTATTTATTAGACATATTATTTAACTTATTTTAAAAAGATTTTGAACATACATATTATTTCTTAATAAAGTTTTTAGTTCGGAAATTTTTTAAAAAATATAGGCAATTTTGGCAAATCGGGCCCCCCCTAATTGGTTATTGGCGAACAGCGCCCCCCTAATTAATTTTGGCCAAATCGCGCCCCTTTACGTTGAAAAATGACCAAAATACCCTTATCTTAGTTTTTTGAGCATAACTTTTTGTATAGAACTCCAAATGAGATAAAATCGGTCCCGTTTGAAAGATTTGAATTATATTTCAAATGGGACCAATTTTACTGCATTTAGAACTTTGTACGAGAAGTTATGGTAAAAATACCGAATCAGCATCAAGCCTACGGTAATTTGACGCGTTCGGTATTTTTAGTATAACGTTTCATATATAGCTCCAAATGATATGAAACTAGTCCCATTTGAAAGATAACTCAAAGAATTTTCCAACAAATATACAATCAAAACTAGGACATTCCAGCGAACGCCTGCGAACACCCGCGAACACCCAGGAACACCCGCGAACACCCGCGAACACTTGCGAACACTTTTCTACATAACTTTTTGTAGATAACTCCAAATGAGATGAAGCTAGTCCCATTTGAAAAGATAACTCAAATAGCTTTACAACAAATATAAAATTAACAATAGGACATATCGGCGAACACCTACGAACACCTACGAACACCTGCGAACAGGGAACACTTTTCTACATAACTTTTTGTATAGAACTCCAAATAAGATGAAATTAGTTCCATTTAAAAGATATTTGAGTTCTCTTTTTAATGGTGCTATTTTCACTACATTTGGAAGATACGTACTAAAAGTTATGAAGAAAAACGTTCGCAGGTGTTCGCGGGTGTTTCCAGGTGTTCGCAGGCGTTCACCGGAATGTTCTAGTATCGATTTTATACTTTTTAGAAATATCTTTGAGTTATATTTCAAATGGGACTAATTCATCCATTTGAGCCTCTACTAAAAATTTATCAAACAATTACGAGATCTGTCAAATACCATAGCAGCTTAATATAGACGGTATTTTTTACATAACTTCTCGTACGTATCACCAAATGCTGTGATACTAGTACCATTGGAAATATAACTCAATATTTTTTAAACAAGACTAATTTCAATCTTCATTTGGAGCTATACAAAATTATGTAGAAAAGCGTTCTCAAAGAATATTCGCTGGGTGTTCGCGTGTGTTCGCAGGGTGTTCGGCAGGTCGTTCGCAGGCGTCACGCGGATGGTCCTAATATTTATTTATCACTTGTTAAGAAATATTTTGATCATCTATCTGTTCAAATGGGACTATTTCTCCATTTGAAGCCTCTCTAAAAAGGTTATAACAACAATACCGAGATGCGTCAATACCGTAAGCGCTTAAATAGATTCGTATTTTGGACAATAACTTTCTCGTACGTATCTCAAAATGCTGTGATACTAGTACCATTTGAAAGTGAACTTCAATATCTTTCAAACAAGACTAATTTCAACTCATTTGGAGTTCTTTACAAAAAGTTATGAAGAAATGCGTTCGCAAGTGTTCGCGGGTGTTCGCGGTGTTCGCAGTGTTCGCAGGACCTGCGAACACCCGCGAACATCCGCGAACACTTGCGAACGCTTTTCTTCATAACCTTTTGTAGAAAACTCCAAATGTGATGAAATTAGTCTTGTTTTAAATATATTGAAGTTCTCTTTCCAATGGTACTAGTATCATAACATTTGGAGATACGTACGAGAAGTTATTGCAAAAATACCGAATCAGCATCAAGCTGCTACGGTATTTGACGGCGTTTCGGTATTTTTAGTATAACTTTTAGTAGAGAGCTCCAAATGAGATGAAACTAGTACCATTTGAAAGATAACTCAAATAGCTTTCCAACAAATATAAAATTAACAATAGGACATATCGGCGAACACCTGCGAACACCGCGAACACCCGCGAACATCTGCGAACACTTGAGAACATTTTTCTACATAACTTTTTGTATAGAATCCAAATGAGATGAAATTAGTCCCATTTAAAATATATTTTGAGTCCTCTTTTCTAAATGGGTGCTATTTCACTACATTTGGAGATACTACTAAAATTATATAGAAAAGCGTGTGCAGGTGTTCGGGTTTCGGGGTGTTCGCAGGTGTATCTGCGGTGTTCGCTCTTTTCGTCGAAATGTTCCTAGTATTGATTTTATATTTTTTGGAAAGCTCTTTGAGTTATCTTTCAAATGGGACTAGTTTAATCTCATTTGGAGTTCTCTACTAAAAGCTATACAAACAATACCGAGATACTGTCCAATACCGTAGCAGCTTAACATATATTCGATATTTTTGACATAACTTCTCGTACGTATCTCCAAATACTGTTATACTAGTACCATTGGAAAGAGAACTTCAATATCTTTCAAACAAGACTAATTTCATCTCAGTTGGAGTTCTCTACGAAAGGTTATGTATAAAAGCGTTCGCAAGAGTTCGCGGGTGTTCGCGGGTGTTCGCAGGTGTTCGCAGGCGTTCGCCGGAATGTCCTAGTATTGATTTTGTACTTGTTAGAAAGTTCTTTGAGAGAACGCTTTTCTTCATAACTTTTAGTACGTATCTTCAAATATAGTGAACACCTGCGAACACCCGCGAACACCCGCGAACACTTGCGAATGCTTTTCTTCATAACTTTTTGTAGAGAACTCTAAATGAGAGAATTAAGTCTTGTTTGAAAGATATTGAAGTTCTCTTTCCAATGGTACTAGTATCACAGTATTTGGAGATACGTACGAGAAGTTATGTCAAAAATACCGAATCTATATTAAGCTCACGTATTGACCAGCTCCGGTATTATTTTTAACTTTTTGTAAATAACTCCAAATAAGATAAAACTAGTCCCATTTGAAAGATAACTCAAATAGATTTCTAGAAGTATAAAATTAATAATAGGACATATCGGCGAACACCTGCGAACACTGCGAACACCGCGAACACCTACGAACACCTGCGAAACATTTTTCTTCATAACTTTAGTATTCTTCTCCAAATGTATGAAAATAGCACCATTAAAAAGAGGAATCAAATACTTCTTAAATGACTAGATTTAATCTCATTTGGAGTCTATAGAAAGTTATGTAGAAAAGTATTCCCAAGTTTCGCAAGGTGTTCGCGGTGTTCGCAGGTTGTTCGTCAGGTGTTCGAGTGTTTCGCCGCTATGTCCTATTGTTAATTTTTTATACTTGTTGGAAAGCTATTGAGTTATATGCAAATGGAAGCTATTTCATCTCATGAGGTAGTTTCTAAAAAGTGATGTAGAAGAAGTGTTCGCAAGTGTTCGCAGGTGTCGCGCGGTGTTCGTCGGGTGTTCTCCGGTTCGCCCGGGTTTCAGCAGGCGTCGCCGGAATGTCCCTAGTTTGATTTTATATTTTTGGAAAGCCTCTTGAGTTTTCTTTCAAAAATGGGAAACTAGGTTCATCTCATTTGGAGCTATATACGAAAAGTTATACTAAAAATAGCGAAACGCCGTCAAAAACCGTAGTAGCTTGATGCTGATTCGGTATTTTTGCCATAACTTCTCATACAAAGCTCTAAATGCAGTAAAATCAGTCCCATGTGAAATATAATTCAAATAGCTTTCAAACGGGACCGATTTCATCTCATTTGGAGTACTATACAAAAAGTTATGCTCGAAAAACTAAGATAAGGGTATTTTGGTCATTTTTTAACGTAAAGGGACGCGATTTGGCCAAAATTAATTAGGGGGGCGCTGTTCGCCAATAACCAATTAAAGGGGGGCCCGATTTACCAAAATTGCCAAAAATATATCTAGATACGAATTTCAATGAATTTATTATAAGTATCAAAACATATATATGGAGTATTGTAGACATGTAATACTAACCGTCCCACTAAATAGACAGTTCTTGGTTTGATTTTGGAATAATATAAAAAAAACTATGCTTTTCAAAACTCGTTAAAAAAGAATTTCTGCTCTTTTCTTATAATTTGTAAATCAAACCAAATTACACATACATAAATATTTTTTAGAAAATTTTGACTATTAAAAAAAATTATATTGATTTTATTTTTTTCAAAAATATTTCTATATAGATATTTTAAAGCTCTTAAGTCTTTACTGATTATAAAATATAGTCCCTAACATATATCTTAAAATAATATTTGAGAAAAATTAGAAAGCAAAAATTATAAAACACACCATAATAATCTTTTTTGGTATTCAAGATTTTTTTTTTTTTTTTTTTATAAAAAAAGTAAGGTTTTAAACATCGTTTCATGCCGAATTTTGATAAATCCCAAATTCGTGGCGTGCCAACCGTGCTAGTCTGTATATTTTTAATTTTTTAAAAATATTTTATATAATTAAAAAATTAAAACTTAAAAAATAAAAAATAAACTAAATTTGAAAAATTCATAAAAAAGAACACATAACTTTAGAACTTAAAAAAAAATAGAAGTCACGTTCGACGCAAATTAAAAAATCGTAAACGGGTCGCGACAACCCGTTTATGTTATTGTTCATCTTTATTGCGTGAGAAAGATAACCTAAGTTAAAAAAAAAAAGAAAATGGCTGCTGACTCGGCATTTGTTCCGTTGCCAGAGTCTGGCTGCTCCAGCACGCGCGTGCCGTCCGACATTTATATAAATTATTAATTATTTTAGTTAAATATTATATTTTATTTATTAGATATTATTAGAGTAACAACAAATACGATATGTAACGTATAAAATTAATTGAGATGTGACATAAAATGGTGGTGATACTATAATAAAAATTTTTCAAATATTAATAAAATTTAAAGTTATTATTATTAAATATGGAATAATTATTTTTATATTAAAATTTATATTTTTATGTGGATAATTTTTCTATACTATTTTAATTAAATTATATATTATGTTAATTTTTAATTTAGATATTTCATACTCTTTAAATTAGGTAAATACTATTTTTAATTTTTATAAATTAATATAAATAATGTATATCTTTATTAAAAAAATAAATATTATGGTGCGATCACTTTGATCACTATATATATATATATACATATAGTTATTTATTTATTTTTTTTATTTATCTCGAAGAGTAGGTAGCGTGATAGATTTTGGCTGTTGAAATTGCAAGAGCCAACTCGGAATCATCTTTTCCATAACACCATTCAGTGCATTCACTATTTCTCCAACCGCATGCTTTGACCTTCTCTAAAATCTACTATATTCTACTAATCCAATGTAAATTAGCAGAAAAAGTTTAGCACGGACGTGGAACTTTTGCCTCTTAGTATTTCATATACAAATTTTACAAATATCACTTCGTAAGTGTAAAAAATATATTTATTTTCTATATCTCATAGAAGATGATATATCTTCTTTGTATTACGTGGAGCATAGTAAATGCCTTTATACATGCACAATTGATGGACTAAAAATTTCTTAATTAATAGATATAATTGGTGCAATCTATGAATTTATCTATATAACGATCATATGGATTGCTTTAATGTTTTGTACTATATAGTCATCGACTAGCTAGGGAAGGATTGATTATTTCAACTGCCTCATACCGAGATTTTGCAAAGTCGTGCACGTCCACATTATCCATGCTTCTCTTTTTGCGATACGTCGCCTTTGTACACAATGCTTATGACACTTATATATATCACTACGTAGTTGTTCCACGTCTCCACTTATCGCCTTCTAGCACTCAAACCTTATTTTCGCAATATAAATGGTTTATTATATATTTTTAATCGTAGTTTAAAAATATTACATTAAAATATATATTGTTTATTTTAATTGTAGATTTAAAAATAAAAAAAGAGTCGATAACTGAGTATACATTTTCACGTATAATTTTGAGTCGATAGTATACATTTTAATCGTACTTTAATGCGTATTAATGTATATATATATATATATATATATATATATCACATTATTTGAATAACAACATGAGATAGATTGATTTGCGAATGATCAAATGTCAATCATTTTATATAGAAAAAAAGGGTTTAAACAATTTCAATATGATCAAATGTCACTAATTATTCCAAAAACAAATGTAGGGTAAAGTGATTCAGCAATGCCCACTCACTTGTTTTTAGAAAAAATTACTGTTAAGCCTCTCGTTTTTCGTTTCTTACTGTTCAGCCTTCCGAAATACCACGTGGCGGCACGCGCGCGTCGCCACGTCGGCAGATAAACTGGTTTCGGAGAGTTGATTCAAACACCCCAAAAATAGGAGGGCTAAACTGTAATTATCTTTTGTTTTTATGACATGATATGTCTCTAATTGTTTCGGGGTTGTACTTCGGTAATTTCCGACGATCTCGTTAGAAATGGGGACAATCTTGAAAGCCTTGGTGAATATGATTTCCACGATGATTTTGTACTTTTCAAATATAATGTTTTTAGGTGACTTAGTATAGGTTTTGACTTTTAACACGCATATATACATCTTGGTCTCTTGGTTGGCCTCGATGAATACTTGCACATTTATAAATCGAGTATAATAGGCCAACAGAACATAATATGTCAGAATGCTACAAAAATGACAACCTCTAGTTTTAAGTCATGCTTAAAGATTTTTGATAAGTTGGGCATTCATTATCTAAATAATATTATTTTAGGAATAATGTAAAGAAAGTTCTTAGATGTAAATTCATGATAAATCAGTCCTCTATTTCATATGTGTTATTTTAACTCCTTTAATTGATATGATAACGCTACTAAAAAGAGAGGATCAAATACGAAAGTGGCCGATTCATTATAGTTTTGGCACACCATAGATTTTCTTGAGGAGTAATATTATTTCCGAATGTTTAATATGAAAAATAGTCTGATTTGATTTATAGATCTTGACGTACGCCGTTCGGACTGTTTTATTAAATTTAATAGTATTTCTATTTTTTGGGAGGACCATTTTTTAAAGGACAGTGGGTGCGGTATTGGTGCTTGCATTATTTGATTTTCCAGGTCAAAAAGATGCAAACCCAACGTGGAGATGATTAGACGAAAATGAAATCCAACTCATCTGCTTCTAGACTCTTTAGTAAATCTCAGAGGGTACTTAAAAGTCCCCATTTTGCATTCTTTGAGGTGGTCAACAATGGAGATCGACATGGCCGTCTCCATCATATTCAATGTGCTATATCTGTCCGTATATCACTTAACAAGGATTCTATATACTATGGGCGAGTTGAAATATAAAAAGACTTCTCTCATGTAGGGCTGACCATTAACCGAACGTATCCGAAAAATCGAATTGAAACGATCCGAACAAAGTCAAAATTTCGGATTCGATTCTCGTCGGTATTTTAATAGTTTAGGTCTATATAATTCGGTTTGGGTTTGGTGATCAAATTTTCGGTCGGTTCAGGTTGGACCTGAATTAGTTTTTATTGATTTTTATGTACTGATTTTTTCTTTTTAAACAAAATATTCATGTTATAACTATTCGGGTCAATCCGAACCAACCCGAACTTATCCGAATTTTAGTCGGTTCGGGTCGGTTATGGTTGAAATGAAATTCGCATCGGTTCGGATTAAAATGACATTTAGGACTTTTTTTTATTAATAGAAGTATCGTCCATAAATAAAGGGGGTCGGAATATCGCTTTGGAAAATATTAGTGTGTTTGTTATTTTAGTCATCTATTTTTGCCGACATCCAACAAAACAGAGGTAGAATGAAATTCGCATCGGTTCGGATTAAATGACATTTAGGACTTTTTTTTTATTTAATAGAAGTATCGTCCATAAATAAAGGGTCGGAATATCGCTTTGGAAAATATTAGTGTGTTTGTTATTTTAGTCATCTATTTTTGCCGACATCCAACAAAACAGAGGTAGAATGAAATTCTAGAATTTAGAAAGGCTGATTTGAAATGGTTTACCATTCCAATGGCAATCCTGACATTAACGCAAATAAAAGGGTTAACAATATAACAGCTCCTTAGCTCCCTTATTAAAGGTAATTCCATTCTCTGTTTTTACTGACTGTATTGTCCGCCAAAAATATGAGCTAAATAGTGAGGATGGACTAATTTATAAATAAGCATGGTAAGAATATATACAAAGCCAAAGTAATTACATTTTTCATTTTATATATAATTTGTCTTATTTTTAAATTTATCTGCATAGTTAAATATCTTGAAACGGATATCGTCATAACAAATATTTTACTTTATAATTTAGAAAACAAAAACAAATTTTAATAGTTGCTTTCGTCCATTGCTATTTATTCCGGGGAGTGCTTTAGTTACCAATTCATGGATCCTGGAATAAAGCAAGGTTTAAAATGCCGGACCGGATCCGGCACCGGCCCGTCCAGTACGGGGGATTTTGTCCGTGCCGGACGTGCCGCCCGAAACGGGCGGCACAGGAATAAAATTGTCCATGAAGGGCTGACAAGACAACTCTTCATGGGCTTTTTTTTTTTTTTTTTGATGTAGCATGTAAAGGGTTGTTTTTTTTTTACTTAATATTTTTTTTATTTAAATTTTATTTTTTCACGGATATAAAATTAGATTTTTTTTTTCTAACTTTGTATCCGTAAATATATAAGTTAAATATAAGCTTTATAAAATAATTATGAATTATGTGTGATTTTTTTATAAATTATTATGTACTTTATTTTTTTTATTTTTAATTAATTTTTAAAAATATAAAATTATATTTTCAGCACGATCGGTACGGTACGGTCGGCACGTCTCGAGTTTGAGACTTATCGAAACTCAGCACGAAACGGTTTTTAAAATTTTGGAAAAAAGTATTTTAGCGTTTATTTATAAATATGTTATTTTTTTTGTGTTAATATAGTTAATTCTAGTTGTAATTGGTAGAAAATTTGTACTGAGAATTTGAGTAGAAAAAAATAAAGAGAGCTCCGAAAGTCAAAGAATAATACTTATCTTTAGGATCGGATTTTCTGTGTCCGCTTTTCTACATTCATTCGTGTCATACTTTTCCTTCTTCAACTTTACCTTTCTTTACTCTTCTTCTTCTTCTTCTTCTTCTTTTTTCTTTTCTTTTTTTTTTTTAAGTGTGGAAGAATCCATCAATATTGATGGCCTACTCGGCCGAGATCCGAATGTCTCTCCACTTACATTCAACTCTTGAGAATATAGAGCCGAAAGACGATGGCGGAGACCTAAAAATTTCTATACTTACGAGTGCTACAGACCGGCGGAGGAGCGATGCAGGACGAAATCGACTGGCCGGCAGCGATGTGATAGCGATCTTGTTGAGGAAGCCATCGGACGCCACGCAAGATTATGCGCGGCCTTTTGCTCTTGTCGTCATGCTAGATCTCGACCGAAGAGTCCATCGGAACCGTCGAATTCTTCCACACATGAGTAAAAAGAAAATAAGAAAAAAAGGTAAAAGAAAATAAGAAAAAGAAGGGAAAGAAAAATAATGGAAGCAGTGATATGTGGCAGCAAGATAACCCTTTTCTTTATTGACCCAAGAAACCCTTGTTTTTCTGGTTTTCAAAAATAAAAGAAATAATTACTCTCTCCAACTAAAATATATTTATATTTTGCAATTCTCCATCATAAATTTTTACTGAATAACTTCTATTTTAATGTTTTATTTTTTTACGAACAAAAATACTTTCAGAATGTCTCACTCCAACACTTAAATATTATTTTTAACTGATAATTTTAACACTCCAAAATAAATATTTTATAAATATTTTTTTAAAAAAATTTCAACATGAAAGTTAGATCTTATGTTGAAAGTTGTGGATCGTCATAAGATCTACAACTTTCGTGTAGAAAATTTTTTCAAAAATATTTCTAAGCATTTATTTTGGGATGTTAAAAAAAGTGATTAAAAATAATTTTTAGGCTATTTTCAATCGTTCCAAAATAAATTTTTAGAAATATTTTTTTAAAAAAAATTTAACATGAAAATTAAATATCTTATGAAGACCTAAAACTTTCATACTGAAAGTTATTTTAAAAAATATTTTTAAATATTTATTTTGGAGTATTTAAAATAACACTTGAAATAAAGTTAAAATGTCAAAACACATGGAGATGAAGGAATTTTTTTATGGGATAATTTTTTATGGAAGCTTAATCTGATAGAGTAAAATTTAAAAAGATTGTCTAGTAAAATTAGAAATTTGAGAGAACTGTCTTATAATTTTCTTAAAAATAAAACTGCAGTGTCTGATTAGATCAGTAGCCTTATTATAGCAAATTTGGTTTGACGAAGCACGTGAAAGTGACTTCCGAGCACTCATCTCATTTTCAGTGCTTTTCGACAAAGATGTAGTAACTAAATCAAATTACAAGGTTTTGTTGAATTTCTACAAGTAGATTTATTAACCCCGACAAGTCATGTACTCGCAAGGACACATTTATATTGTCTACGTCCGACTCGGCCAATTTCTTATTTTCCACGGCGCCGCCGCACTGTTTTGACGGCTTTAATTAATCCGATAAATTAAGGTATTTTATATTTTTATGTCTCTTAAATTAAATTTGATAGTTTTATACTTTCTTAAAATATTTTGGCCCAATTGTACTCTTTTACAAGGTGCAATGACAAGTATATTTTTAATTTTTAATTTTGAAATAGATAATTATACACATGAACACTCACCTCCAATATCTACGAATATACGCGAATACTCACGAACATCCAGATACATACGAACACTACCTAGCACCTCCGAAATCAAAACACCCATATTCCTCATAAGTGATCGTGAGTGTTCGTGGGTGATAGTTCGGGATTTGATTGATTTAGAAATAAAACTACGATAAACGGAATAATAATAACAAAATAAAACTAGCGAAAATACCTACGTCCAAGGGGAGGAAAAACGCTCTTTGTTACTATGCCAGAGGCGAGATAGCCGAGTACAATATCTGTCTTTCTAGGAATAGATTCTAAATATATATACATATATGAATCTGCTAAATCCTAAATGTGTTGCCTCTAATTAAGTAGCTGCATCCTCAAAAAAAAAGAATGTCGAGTCACCGTATTAATTCGCTATTAACGGCCTGATAACTCTTCGCCTTTGGTTAAATCGCGACTTCATCGGTGGGTGTTCCAATATATTCGTGAATATTTTCTAAATATTCGCATGTACTCGTAAGTGCTTTAGGTATTTTTATACGTAGTTGAAGAGTCTCAAAGTATTTTGACATTATATGATGTTCCCATATATTTTTAAAAGATTTTTTTCTTAAATAATTTAAGAAAACAACATATAACGTTGTCTAAATACTTTAAGATTGCTCTGTTATACATAAAATTACTTAAGAATACTTAACTAACACACATGAACACTTGAAAGAAATATTTAGTAAGCTCTATGTATTCCTAACTGTTTTTATAGGTGTTCGTGTACGTTTTCTAAATATTTGTGTTTGTTTTAAGTGTTATTCGGTGTTCTTATGCATAGTGGAGGTGTTGCCAAATATTTGAACAACGCTATATAATATTTTTTTAATTATTCAAGAAAAACTCTTTAAAAATATATGAAAACAATATATAATATTATCTAAATATTTAAAAAATTTTCTACTATGCATAGAACACTCACGACCATTTAGAGACAAAATCAATCATCACTCAGAACTATTTGTTTCTTAATTTTGTTACTATAGATTCATTACGTTGAATCATTGAGATATAGTTAAAGCTAACAGGCCTAAAAGCAAAATTACCTAAAATTGAAGGTCATATATGTAATTAAGCTTAAATTCCACTTTAAGTTACTAATATACCGATTTTTTCTTGTCGGAAGCTGAATATATGCTCCCGGAGCTGATGGTTTAGTCTATCCATGTTAAAGCGATGAGTCACATTTCGGCACCTTATTGGACTGGTTTATCTAATCATATGGATGTTCATACACGGCACTGAACCAAATATTGGACCGGTCTAAATTCGGACCACCCATCACTTTTGGTCCGCCGGTCCAGTCCTATTAAAACCGGAGAATGGACCAAAGGCAAATTTTTCTACTAAATATTTTTTTAAAAAGCACTATTATTATTTTTAAGTATTTTATATATACTTTTGTTAAGATGCATCAAATAGATTTTTGTCTAAACGTTAAAGTTCAAAATAGACCAGTTATTCGGACCGTATAAGTACTTGTACTTGTCAGTTAATGACATATTTCAATTATATTTTGAGAAATCATATATTTCTATACTATACCGGATATGCCAAGACTTATTATGCTTATATATAATTTAGAAATACCATATCAATCTTCATATTTTAAAAATTGTATAAATTAATCTCTAAAAACAAAAAATATATTATTTAGTTAATATATATATTTTTATTTATAAAATTTAATTTATAGAGTAAAAGATAAAAAATAATGTATAATTATCCGTACAATTAATTCTTGTTAGGGCTTATACCATATCAGCCCCCAAGGTTTCAAAAGTACCAGATCAGCCCCTATTTCAAAAACCTACCAAATCAGCCCCTTAATACTGTTTGAATTTTTTTCGGACAAAAATATCTCTATACTCGTTAACAGTTCGGACACCAAAAATATCTATTTAGAAATATTTTTTGGAAAAAATTTGAACATAAAAGTTATAGAGCTCGTCGAGATATACAACTTTTATGTTGAATATTTTTTCCAAAAATGCTTTGAAATAGGTATTTTTGAGATCTGAAGTGTAACCAGCTCGATCCGAAATTGCTGAAACAGTTTGGATACCGAAAACACTTATCTAGAAGCATTTTTTGGAAAAATTTAAATATAATATTCAATTTTTTTCCAAAAAGTACTTATAGATAGATGGTCTCGGCCTCGGCGAAACATGGACATTTTTGTCCGAAAAAAATTCGAAAAAGTAACAGGGAGGTAGATCTGTCCTTTTTTAAAATAGAGAGGCTGATCTGTCTAAAAAATTTAAAATGGGAGGCTGATACGTCATTATCCCTTCTTGTTATATTTACCGTACTTGTTGTAAAATATTTTAACTTGCCACCGGCATTTTCCCAAGTTTTTCCGGAACCACCTCCGCCGGTATTCCAGCGGGTCCCATCAATCATCCAACGGCGAAGCTGTAGCGTATCTGTGGGTGGCGGGCCGGCTGCTTTCATACTTAAAACAAACAAAATCTGCTCTTCTTTTTTTCTATCTTTTTACCCGTTGGTAAAAAGAAAAAACACAGGTTTTTGTATTTTCTTTTTCTATAATTTAAATTATATATTTTTTATTCTATACTTTAGAACGACGTTTTATACTATCTTAATTATATAAAATTATTATTATTTTTAAAAAAAGATGATAGTAATTAATTTGACAGCTTCGTCATTATATACAGTTTAAAAGTACAAAAATATTATTTGAATTAAAAATATATATTTTTTTTAATTGAAAATGTTGGTGATATAAAAATATAAATGTTCTATAAACAACCACAAGAGTACTAGTGAGTGAAAAAAAAAGGCGCAGTTGTGTGCTGGGTCAACTCTTTGGTAGTTCCATCTCTGTCCAAATAAGCCATCCATGAATTCTTAGTATTACCTATCTCGAGATTCATGTACTGCATGTTCCTTTGACAATATTGTGATGAATATTTATAGCTGATTTTGTAACTAATTTCGACCAATGTTTTCAATTCCGAGTCAAGTTTAATTTCAGTATATTCATATTTCAACATGTATTAATAATACCAATAATGTCGTGTTGCCGTAGCGTTACATATTTATACTTTTGAAAAATAAGTGTAAAAATTAAATTTAGCTTAATAATTTATATAAAATTTTTCTCGACGTGTCTTATCGGTACGAGCTGTGTCGATAATGAACAAAGACACGTTTTCTGACATAGGATATGCCAACATACATGCAAATCTATGATTTTGACACTATAGCGCCGCTCCATAAAAGATACTACTGCACCTAAAAATTTATCAGCAATACTAGATACTCTAAATTATTAATATTAACATAACCATAAAGCACATGAAAGAATTGACGAGGAGACATCTCTAAGCTTCACATTATTGGAAAAAGCCATTCATCAGGGGCCCTGATGCAATCTGGACCGTCCGAGGTCCCTCGGGATGTGGACGGTCCAGATTACATCAGGGCCGTCAGGAATCTCAGGATCCCTGATGAACAGCATATCTCCACATTATTTCCCACTAACAAAATTTTGTGGCGCAAAGTCAGTCACCATTAGCAATGCTTTTACACTGCATCTGTTATTGTTTAAGAAACGGACACAGTTTTTATTTCGAATCCCAAAAAATATTCTAAACTGAATATCAAGATGAAGTCACATATCAGCATTTGTCCAATTAGAATTTCAAATTGATAGAATAAAAATTCGAAGTCAAAAATTTTTTGGAGCTCTAATCCAATGCTGTAATATCCAACCACCCACAATAAATAATTTTTTTATTAGACACAGTCGTGATAGGCCCTGAGATATAGTACAGTCCAAGTTAAACTTGTAGACCCTCTCTTGATAGATCCAAGGTGTATAACATAGTGCTTCTGTTTATTTTTAAAACTTATACTGCATCTCGTATCCGATGATTCAACGTTCAAAAATACACATTAACATGAACAATTAAGAAGACAAATCTCAAGTAATTATCCTTGTTAGGGGCATTTGTATTTTATATCTTATATTTGAAAAGTACAAATTTACTTCAATAATTTAAAATGACGTTTAATTGTGTGAAATGACAAAAATATTTTTGTCAAATTAACTACTATCGTATTTTAAGAAAAAAATTATCTTATAAAATTACAAGACATAAAACTCTCGTTTTGATTTAGTGGGCATAAAAATGACATCTCGAATTATGGGGAGATAAAAATACGAATGGCCCTTATTATATAGCTACTCATCAATCATTGCATCATTAACAATGCTGTAATTGAAATGTGGTAGTAGAACTGCTAACAATTATCTAATTTCAACCAACACTCAGCATAATTGCGCTGCTTTTTGTTAACTTCTCTATCATAAATTAAACAACCAGATGTAGAAATATAAAAAATAGTCAAGCCATGGAAGGCCTGTAATCAAATCCCAAGTATCAGTCGGGACTGGACGTAGAATTTTTTTGTAAATTTGAAGTCCCTACGGAGACTTGCGCTCGCATTACAGGTTCCACCACGATAATAAAAAAAAAAAAGTCAAGCCGAGACAACATTTAGGCATTACTCCGACCAGCCAGTGGGAGTTTTTGCTTTTTATTGGACATAAATAGGTGTGAAAACGAGTCGAGTTCTAGTTGAATACTATTAAGTTCAAATTTGGCTCGATTGATTTAGCTCAAGCTCAAATTCAACGGGTTCAGAGACTAGCTCAAATTCGATTCGAAAAATTTCAAGTTTGAACTTAATTCTATGTATCAACTAAGCCCGAACTTAAGTCGAATTACACCGAGCTCGACTCGAGCTTGGCTCAATTAAATTAGATCAAGCTCGAGTCGAACTCGAATTCACTTAAATAATTTTATTATAAAAAATATTTGAATAAAATAAAAAACTAGCTAGCCCAGTAATACGATATTCAGACTCGACTCATTTAATTACTGAAGTTTAAATTCGTACTCAAATTCGATACAAACTTGATGGTACTCAAATTTGAACCGAATTTAAATGAATTCGAGGCTGAGCTATTCGTAAGCAGCTTTGCTCGTTTCACCACAAGAGTAATGTTTGGCCAACCAAGAGGTACACCAGAAATCTTATAATTTCACACTTTAAACTAAGTTTTATCACGAAAAGGTTGAATTTTAGCTAAAGAAGTTACACGAAGAAATCTCCAATGATGGTCCTGGAGCCTTGGTGGCGAGTGAAGGAAGCTTTGACAGGTTGTTAAAAATTAAAATTTAACTTGAAAATCAAATAAAAATAAAAATAGTACTTTTAAAGTTAAAAAATTAGTGTTATTTTGACAAAATGGAAAAATTGTTTTTTTCAATTGTTTAAAATATAAATTTTGTAATTTAAACATAATACTTCTTCATCTCCATAATTTCTTTTTTAACAAAATATAAAATTTCTCTATTTGAAGCCCTCATATAATTTGAGTATCTCGTTAACTCTAACGTAGCATACTATTGAATCTCACCGGACTAAACCTTTTGCGAATGAGGGATGTCGAATTACATAAATACCCCTTAACTGCTTACCATCCACTCTTTAAACTCTCCAACTCCTTATTTCATCCTCGCGTGGATAAGAAGGCTCTATAATCACCTCTCTCTCTCTCTTTCTGTGGAAAATTCTGATATCAATGCCAACACTCGAAGACGAGACAGCGGCGCAGCCGCTAGAGGCAGAAGCAACGCCGCCTCCGCCGCAGCCCGCTGATCCTGATCTACCGGCGGAGTCGTTCAATGTTCGAATCGGCGATGAGATCGATTGGAGCGATCTCAACCCCGTGTACGACCGCGACGACTCCACCAAGGGAAACACGAATCCTAAGACGCAGCACTCTTCGCATCATCTCGCCAAGGCGAGGTCTAATTCGCAGCGGTTCTCCGGGAACTTGAAGCCGAAGACGCCGATCATTGCGCTCCCGGCGAAAATTCAGCCATCGGGCTATCTCGGCCGGAGTAATCGCAGGCCCACCGCCGTCCGTATTTTCCCTAAAAGGGGCGCCGCCGCCCCCAGCGAAGGCAAAGCTACCACCATCACAGCGGAGCCGAGCTCTCCTAAGGTACTATGACTTCATTTCTTATATGCTCTGATTACTGCGTCCGCCTACAATGGCTGTGTATATCGTCTTATCCTCTACAGATCCGCATAAGCGGGACCGTGTTGTTATTTGTATATATTCTGATTATAGACGAATATGGCTGCGCAGATATGATTCTCCTTATCGCGCGAGACTTTCACTGTATACTCTTGATTACAGTCGTAGTCATATTACTTTTACCAGTCAGGTTGCTAGGCTCACCCCTTGATATATAACGGATTGTATGTGTGTGATTCTAGGATTGAGCAATCTGTTTTTCGGTATTAGCATATCTGATCCTGACGAATCGAAGTTGTTTGAAATTCATGGCAGGTGTCGTGTATAGGGAAAGTGTTATCGGATCGGGAGCGGAACAGAAGCCGGAGAAACCGCGGAGAGAAAGTACCAACGATGCAAGAGAAGAAGCGCGGGATCTGGCCGGGTTTGGCGGCGATGTTCCGATGCTGCGGCGGCGGGCGCGAGTGGCGGGGGGCGGCGGTGGAGTGCGTGGAAGAGGACACGCCGGCGCCGCTGTCGAAGGCGGCGGGGCAGCCGCATGCGGCGGCCGAGGTAGTTGTCGAGCCAGTGGGTCTGGGAGCGATGAAGCGGTTCTCGTCGGGGCGGAGGCCGGCATCGTGGGGAGGCGACGAGGATGATGAGGGACACGTGGCATGGTCGGGGCAGTTGGATCTCGGCCGGCGGAGGTCGGTGGGGACGCTGGAAGATGCGCATCGGGACGTAGATTGGGAAACAGAATGATCGTCGTCGGCGTGAAGAGCAAGAATCGGCCTTGGCTAATTCTTAGCACCGTGGCAGAGGCATTTCGGTGGACCCGGTGTGTCATTTGCTGTTTCGATATGGATCTTTACTTTCCATTTCTTATGGATTTTCTTTTTGTTTTGTTTTTTTTTATTTACTGCTATTACTTACCTCCCGGTAAAGAGGTAGGTGGAATGCACGATTGTAAATAGTTAGCAGTTTTCTCTGTTTTCTGGTTGCAGTTTTGAGATTTTTGTTGAGTTATTGGCTTGCTGTGGAGAGCGTCAGTGGTGTGATCTAACAGCAAGAGATGTAAATTTTCTCTTATTTACTACGATTTTTGTTTATATTTTTTATTAAGAAAATGTCATTCATAATAACTGCGATGTTTTATGAGAAATTACTAATATTTTCTATATCGATTTACTTATTTCTGCATTTTCCATTTTTTAATTGTCAGTTTAGCCAATATTGAAAGGGTATATCCCTCTCTCTCTAATATTTTAGGAGCTATTATTAGTTTTATCAACAACATAAGGGCATTCTTTTTCTTTAGAAAATAACATTATTCAGAATCATTTTGACCTCTGTAATTCAAAATTAATGTGGCATTGTTCACGTCAGCTTAATATGAAATATTTTGAGTTTTTTTAATAATTAGAAATGATCACTTCACACTTTTTAAGATTATCGCATAAAAGTTATTATCAAATATCAAATATTTAAACAATAAAATATAGACTGCTATATATAATTTCATAGCAATCCTAAATTTGTAAGTCAAAATGATCCTAACAATGTAGAGGTTAGATGCAGGATAAGTGATCTAGTGGTAGAAAGTAACGCTAGATAAAAGATCTTGTGTTCGACTTTTTTCAATACCATTTGAGAAGATGAACAGTCTATATTAAAATTACTATAACTTTCCGCTCTAGATCAGACCAGATTGTAGGTTTGGAATACCGGAGGTCTCTCTCTTGATGGGAAAAGAAAAAAAAAAAAAAACTTAGTTCATATATTTTTGTTTTGCTTCCAAGAAACCAGGTTCTATTCTAATGATATAAGTTGATGTAGCTACCGCGTCAAGAGTATGGTCTCACATAAATATAATAATAACTAGTTGGTGACTCTAAAAAGAACTTTCCAACAATGCGCTTAATTTTCAATAGAAATTAGGTAGTAAAAAATTATTTAAAAAATTGAAAGAAATTTCGAAGTCTATTTAGGGTACCTGTCATATATCATTGACTAATTATTTTCTGGATAGGTAGTGCTATCATTTTCTCCAACTACCAGTCACCTTTGATATGCTTCTTCTGTTATTGGTAGTTTCTGCATCCTCAAGGAGATCTTTCTATTTAATGTTATCATACACTAATATTCCTACTTAGCATCCTTCTATTAAGCATTATAACCGGCAATAAAAATCCTGGAAGAATTTCCGCGATTTTTATGCACAAGCGTGTCTGCGAAATGCCGAAATGTGTGGGCCGTGAAGACGCATCAACCCATGGGTTTTCGGCTAAGAAGTACGAATACCTCACAGTTTTATTCCATACAGTATCCGAAATCAACACGTTATAAACACGTCCGATCATGTGTCAAGCATAATAGATAAGTGTTCGAATAATAAAAAGTAAAAATAAAATTATCAACATGTTTGTCGGACACACCTGATAATAATGTCCGACACACGTTTTCTTTTGTTTTTTTTTTTTTTTTTAAGAAAATTGATTTTTTTTAGAGAAGTGAAATATAATATGTTACTGTAGCACATTACAGAAAATAGTATAATATGATTATATAATAAAAAACCGTGCTTTTCGTTATGTTTGTTGATAATTAGACTATTATTATTTAAAATTACATTAAAGACGTAAAATATTATATCTTTGACTTTATCATATGATGTTATTATATTTTAGATATACAAATACTTAATTTAGCTTATATATATATATATATATATATATATATATATATATATATATATATATATATATATATATCCGATCTGTATCCGTGTTCAAGTCTGTGCTTTCTAGGTTTTGGATGGTTGGCATGCCCTAACGATGGGCTGGGCTAGATCAGATTTCCACCTCCTCAAAAGAGTATTTCTATTTCTACTAACAAAATTAAATATATTAAATAAAATATATGAAACCCCAACTTCTCAGGACAAATGGTTTGCATTTGTTAATGCTACCTTAGGGAACATACTTCACTTGTGCTTCATATAATGATGATGATAAATAATAGAACCCTTCAGTTGTCTGCCTGATTGTAAAGCGAGACTGTCCTCCCGTTCAATGGCTGCGTTGGCCTCGAGTTGTTCTGATACTCCACATCCAGTGGCTTCTTCAGAGCAGCAACTTGAACTTTAGATACCTCCCTCACCTGTATAGACATATGCAAGCAACTTTTACGACTTTTTCTTTTTCTTTTTTTTTTAAAAACAAATAAAATATTATAGTGTTCGTGAAACGGATGGTAATAACTCATACTGAATGAAAAGTCATAATATTTAGATTTTAGTAGGCCTGAATGTCCATAGACCACTTCGTGGTTGTATGTTACGTTGCAGTTTCCCCGACTTCTTAATAATTGTATATTCGGGAGTTTGTTATGGTAGGAAAATTACCTTGCCAAGTATTGTCCAAGTGACATTCGCAGAGCAGGGAGGCGTAGTGAACGAGCCAGAATATCTGAAATACTTCTTGCTGGCACGGCGAAGGGCCTTGACATTGACGAAGTCCACCGGAATGTGAGCTTCCTCGTCGCCGGAGCAGACCTCTTTTGAAAGTTCACTGATCTTGGACTTTATCTGTGAAAAAAAAAAAACATGTTGCATTCTAACATTTCCTTAACTTCAAAATGATCTTTCCTTCTCTGCAAAACACTTGTTTTTCTGCTGTTTATTTTTAGTGTTTCAGTTTGAGATCACAATATATACCTGGAGAAGGAAAGGATCAGCTTTGCCGTATTGATACAAAATCGCAACTACGGCGAGGTCGTTATCTCGGCTCAGATGGACTAGTTGAAGCTCCAATGGGTGCCTATTACAAAGGCAGACGAAATTAAAACCTTGCGTGACATTGTTGTTCGATTATGAATCATATCTTAAGTGAAGTTAACAAAAAAAAAAAAAAAAAAAAGAAAAGAAAAATTAGGTTTCTGCCAAATTTTTTTTTTTGAGATTGGAATCTGTAGTGCGAGCGCACGTTTCCGTAGAGACCTCAAACTTGGGAGCAACTTTAAATAATTTCTTCTACAATCTAAGCTACAAGATATTGAAGATTAACAGGAATTCATGCGTCGAAACAGAAAATAGCCCGGTGTAGCTGGATTGCAAAGATTATTTATTTATTTATTTATTTTTAATTTTGTGTGTGTGTTGGAAAGACGTACCGAACGCCATCGATTGTGTGTTCAGCAGGGGAATGCCATTGCATCTGGACAAGAGAATAATTCTTGCCCAGTAGGGTCAAAGATCCTGCACCTTTGCCAAATCTCAGCTGCATTGAAAATATTAACTTTAATCTTCTCATCCGATAAAAGAAACACTACACTCTCCATAAGCAATACATTGTAAATAGGCAACAATACTGAAGCTTTCCTAATAGTATCAGCTGATGAAAATGTCTCTTATCATGTAGAGAAATTGTCAAAGTTACGCCAACAGACGTAAGCACAAATATTAACAACAATCCGCTTCCGTATGAACTCGAGGTAACTCGAGATCTGTACTCACAGTAAAACTGATGCCTAATTACTTTCATCAACCAACTGTTGGTGGCATCATGTGCCTTTACATGTTCATCTTGTCTTGTTAGTCTAATGAAAATCGGGTCCACGACCGCCATGATAGCATTGGTCTTTTTTTAAGTAAACGATAAATCAGCTCCAATTTTTAAAACTTGCACCTAATTAGCCCTCATCTTTTTCAAGAACAAGTCCAGTGAATCCAAAAAATCCACCAAATTTGGCACCAATAGAAAAAAAATACCAATAATATTATTTTAGTTTATGGATCCTACTACAAGTGTTCCCAAACATATGTTTGTATTTTGTTATTAATATTGGTGGTTGTTTCGGTACACTAGCGTTGCCTATTTTTTAAGGCCCAAATAAGTTCCTGTATTTCCGGACATGGTATGCAGGAGATAATTTGGCTAGGAAGTACAGACACTCTAAAATTTCACCCGGAACAGTGTCCGACGCGGACACCGCCGGACACGTGCCGGATACGCATGAGAAGTGTCCAAAAAAAAAAAAATTTCGGACACGCGTGTTGGACACGCCAGACAGAAGTGTCCGACACGCATGTTCGAAGTTTTGTTGATTTTTTTTTAAAGAATTTTTTTTATTTTGTTTATTGTTAAAGAAGTAATTTACAATAGTAACAATAAATAAAAGTAAATAATATAATATAATTATATACTTAAATATTATATTTTTTTATTTTTGTTAATATAATTAGACTTTTTCGCTTAAGTTTGTCTTAAAAACATAAAATATTATATTATGCATGAATTTTATTACTAAATATTATAACTACTTTCATATATTCAAATATTTAAATCAGTTAATGATTTATATTTTTATTGTCATGTCTGAGCCCTACTATGTCTTACTTTTTTAAAAATTATCGTATCTTAGTCCGTGCCTTATCGTGTCCCCATATTCGTGTCCGTTTTCGTGCTTTCTTGTAATTTGATATAAGTTTGCGGGCTGATTGTCAAAGCTTTTTTAGGCACAGCTGCATTGCGAGAGTCTGAGAGTTTGTAAAGATATTACGATAATAAGGTGAGCAACAAACCCCGATATTGAAGCCATTGTCGACGAGGGTTGCATTGGTGGACTTGTAGTTGCTGTGCAGAGGCTCCAATTGAGGATCAAACTCTGCGTCGGCCTTGACGATGTTGATCGGTGACTGCTGCTTCCCCTCGGCACACAGGCGGTATTCTGGGCTCAGGCTTCCCCATTCCTCCGGGCCGCTCGCAGCAGTATAACCGAACTTCACTAATGCTGCTCAACACAAACAACAAAAGGGCAACAACATCAAACTACATCCTTTATACATTTTTTTATTATTCTTTTTCTTTTTTCTTTTTTTTTTGCTGGAAAAGTGGTCTTCCACATGTTAATCAAGCAAAATGACAGTGAGATAAGGTAATTATAATCTGGTCTTGAACCTGAATTTTCCTATATTTCTAGGGGTTTTGTCCCAACAAAAAAAACCATTGTATATATATACACCTTAATTTGACAATTATTAAAAACAATATAGATTATTTTGAAGAACAGTATAAAGCATGATTGATTTGTAATTATTTCATACTTCTATGCTATATGGAAAGCAGTATATATCTTAGTTTGATTTCATACGTTCGTGCAAATAGAATTATCATACGCACGAGCGTAAGTGATAATTTTTTTTTTAATTATTTAAAAAAATTTAATTTTGATATCATCGATAATTTTTATGTTAAAATTTTTTTTCAAAAAATATTTCGATTTTTGAAACCTTAAAGTTTAACAAATTTTGAAACAGATTTTAAAATATACTTCAAATGTGTTAAACTTTAGAGCTTCAAAATATCTATATTAGAATATTTTTAAATAAAATTATCATAAAAGTTATAAATTTTATTAAAATGTATAATTTTTTATTTTAAAATTTTTAATAAAGAATAATCACTAACTATTTTTTTTTACCTATCTGAATTCAATAAGCACGAACGTACGGAACGAGCAATGAACTTATATATATATATAAAGAAAAGAGAGAGAGAGAGAGAGAGAGAGAGCATGAAAGCATCTTCAAATTGTTATTATCTCCTTTGCATCTCTTACAGAGGAGAAAGAAAGAAAGAAAGATGGTGATGATGAAAGTCTACCATCATGAGCAGAAACATAGGCAACGAGAAGGGAGCAAGTTACTCCCAGCACCAGGAAAAGCGTCCAAGTCCTCGGCATTCTGTCACGATCTCTCGTTCTCTTTCCCGAAAGAATGGTAGATCCCAGCTTCTCTTCTCTGCCGTTTTTATCTTGGCAATGGTGGTTGACAGACGACAGGAGAGATGCCAAACATAGGCGATGAAACCAGCTATTATTAGTAGATGGAGAGACATCAAAAGACGAGGTCCTCGTTGCTAACTGATGCTAAACTTAGATGTACTTTGTGGTACGTAACCGTTTTTTCACCTGCTACCCTATGCATGTTTTTCGTTTTTTTTTTCTTCTTATTTTCTTTATTCTTTCTTCTTCTTTTTTTCATTTTTAAAATGAGGGTAACGCATGGAAATTTTGGTGTAATATGATCGTCGGGTTACAAAGCAAAGTTTCGACATGATTTGGACACATGAAATGGGAAGTTATTTTCCTCTGCTTGCCTACGTCCCTGATAGAAAATCGTCTAACTCAACAGTCACCCAAAAAATTATGGATGATGAGTAGCACAAAATTGAGTGTTATTTTATTTTATTTTATTTTTAACTAATTTAGATCAAATGCGCTTCTAAACAGGTTCCCTTGAGCGCATGAATGCCTAATATTGGTCTTGTAGGCAGGTTGATGGTTGTCTTCAACTGGGCTCTCTATACTCCTATTTAGTTATCCATCTGTTACCTTTTGCTAGCCAGCCCATTACGAACTAATAGCCTGAGCCCATTTAACATTAACTAGTTATACAAAGAATATGCACGTGGTCGCAATGGATTTTCCTTAGAGATACAAACCTAGCCCACGCCCTACGGATTGAACTGTGTTTTGCAGGATGGACCGCGGCCCGCATTATCCGTACAAACCACAGTTCGGCTCGTCGGATAGATCGTACAGGACACATGCGGCTCGCACTATTAGAAAATTCAGCCCGTAGTGGCCGCACAGGCCGAGCAGGTTCACTGGCTTGTTGGGAGCTATCCCACACTGCATAATTCCCTCCCTCCCCCGTACGGAAGGGAAAAAAAAAAAATCATAGTTCCATGCCTAACGGCTACTCCGCAGGTTTGCTGGAGCAGAGCTCCCAAATAATTTTTTTTTCTTATAAATTTTTTCTTTAAAATAAATTACACTTGGTCTGTACAGGTACCGGCTCGGGGGCTACAAGACCATGCCGAGTCAGCTTAGCCCGCACAGTGTAGGCCGAGACCGGCTTGTTTTTTCTGCATCTCTAGTTCTCCTGTTGGCAAGAAAGATGAGCAATGGTCTTCTTGCATTTTGGTGTCTAGCTCGCAGCAAATAAATATGGATAGATATGTGTGGTAATGAGCTATTTTCCAAGAACATAAGTCTCCGTAAATATATGAACTAAGAATTATATATGACGGTATTGTGATAAACAATAGTATTCAGATAAATAAGTTTAAGCTAGAGGTGAAAATGAACCGAATACGAGTCGAGTACCAATAGACTCGACTGAGTTAACTCGAGCTAGAAGTCGATGAGCTTCAGAGGTGGAGCATGAACTCGGCTCGCTACATAAAATCTCTAGCTTGAGATTGAATCGAGCTCATCTCAATTATATCAATCAAGCCGAGCTTAAGCTCGAGTTAGAATTAGCTTAAGTAATTTTACTATAAAAGATACTTGAACAAGCTCATTTAGATTCACAGGTCTAACGAACCAAATATATGATGCTCATAGTTGCTCGTTTAACTACTCAAATCTAAGTTGTTCGAGAGCAGTTTAGGTCGTTTTTGCCCGTAAGATAGGACCGTCCTAGTCGAAGTCCCTATTATTGAAAAATAAGATAACTAACTTTATGGAAAGGGAAGAGCTTTATGGAAGCATATCGCAAAATTCGATTTTTAAAGTAGCCGTCTTTGAATAAGTGCAAGCTTTACGCATGCAGAAGCAGAAAAATTTTCCTGGCATGCGCATGCTGTTAAAGCAAGAGACTCTTTTTACCTGACAACAAACTTAACGAAGCTTTCAGGCGGTGCCGCCCCACTAATAATGATCAACAAGTTTTAACCAATGACAGCGATCCACGTCAGCACGTGGCCCACCTTTAATGCCACGCTGGCCATCGTCAAAGTCCGTTCGAAGCAATGAGATGGTAAAAATAAGTAGGGCTGAGCATTACCCGAATCTACCCCAAAAATTAAACCGAACCGATCCGAATAAAGCCAAAATTTTGGGTTCAGTTCGGGTCGGGTTCGGTTCAGGTCGGTATTTTAACAATTCGGATTTATATAATTCGGTTCGGGTTCGGTGGTCAAATTTCAGGTCGGTTCGGGTTGGACCCGAATTATTCTTACGAGTCATGTATTAATTAGTTTTCATTGGTTTTTATGTGCTAATTCTTTCTTTTTAAACAAAATATTAATGTTACAACTATTCGGGTCAATACGAACCTACCCGAATCCGAATTGGTGTTAAATAAAAGTAATTTGTGATGTTATTCGAGTCAACCCGAACCAATCCGAACTGACCCGAATTTTAGTCGGTTCGGGTCTGAAAGTATTCGGTTAGGGTCGGCCTTAAGAATTTCGGTTAGGGTCGGTTCGGATCGGGTTGACCCGAATGTTCAGCCCTAAAAATAAGATACTTTTTATTTATTTGCTTTTTTTTTTTTCTGATATGGTGGTCCGAACTAACATTATTTTCTGGAAAGAACTATTAGTAAATAGTCTCAGCTTTAATTAAGTTAAATGTAAAATCAATTATTTTTTCTTTATTTATTTTCTTTTTTGGGGATCAAAGAGAAGGGCATAGCTTTTTATTGCTTTATTAGTCTTGCAGAGTCATTGCTAAGTAATTAAGAATTCAAGAATGAGTTTCGACTGTAATTATCTTTTATCTCTCTAATACAGTTTAAAGTATGATTAATTATCATTTATCTCTAATTAACTTGAAGTTGTGATAAGCTAGAGGAAATTTTTTTTTTTCCACACGGTTATAAGATTTAAAATAATAAGAAGAAAAGTTCTACGCACTTAGATTGAGCAATGCCACCAGTCTCTCAGTAAAGATTGGTTGTGGTTCGAATTCAAGATGCGCCCTGAAATGGAGGATATGCTGCTCGACGTGTTTTCAATTAGCTGAAAATGGTGGCTGGATGACTCCAATACTTCATATTCGGTTTGAAAGCGGATGTTAGGTTGGAATTTTATCTTTTGACAGGTAGATATTCATTATAGACTAGAGGACTTGATTAAAAAATAATTCGGTGTATATCATCGAAAACATTTTGTCTTGTTATTTCAATATATATATATATATATATATATATATATAGAAAAAAACTGTGAAAAAAACAGTCTTGGATATAATGTTCAAATGTAATGGAGCGCGTCTAGATGCTGGTGGGTTAGTGTAAAGTGTTAAATTTCTTAGTGCGCAGCGTGAAAATGGCACGAAACATTTCATCTCATGTGTAGTTGATGACTTTTCATTTTTTGTGAAACTATTTAGAGCAAATTTTTTATCTCGAGCATTTTATAAAATTAAAGAATAAAATATACCGCTCTCCTGCAATTCTAACTTTTCTTTTTTCATTAGGGAGAGACCGATGTGTTTGAGCTCGGGCTCGAAACTTTTGTAACCACAGTAGAACTTTAGACGCTTCAACTATAGAAATTTTATCTGCAATTCTGACATTTTATTTAAAATTTAAATATATAAATAACTGTTTATAACAATTTTTTTTTTATTCTATTTTAGTGGCTACTTACCATTCATCTGTCAATTTGAATCATCATTAGAAAGTTTTAATCTCAAATATTCTAATATTATATTTAATAATGGAGAATATTAAGTTAGATGTTAAAGATCTCGTCAACAAAAGAAATCAAGATCGAAAGATTGAGTAAAAAATGTTTATTTGTAGCTAAAGATATCGCTGTCTTGTCCCACCATTTACCCTTCCAAAGAGGCTAGTTATTTTATATTTTATTTTATTTTTGACATTAACAATCTTCTTCTACCTTTCTTTTGTGAGTTCCCTCAAAGTTAAGTTCGCCAATCGCCATGAAAGCATGCTTGCCTTTTTATGGGACACCTTCTGACCTAATGGTTACACATAAATTTCATCACATGATAAAAGTCTTCTCATCCAAATTGAAAGATTGAGATATTTCGGTTAATAGAATATAGAGTGATGCTGTCATAGAACCTACTTCTATCTATAACACTATATTTAGAACAATTTTTTTGAATTTTTGGCCAAATTTTTCTTAAAAGTTGAAAGAATAAAAGTTGATTTGTACATATTTTGAAAGGTATGATTTTTTTTTTTAACATTATTCCTTTATATAGTTACCATTTCTAGTATCTATTGTGGGCGAAATAGCAAACTGCAAGAATTATGATGGTATTAACCCTGTAAGGGGTACAAACACTCTTACTACTAAGCGCATCCAAGCACGCGCACATTTGTTGGATTTTTGGCACTAGCCGCACTACATTTGTCTCAGAAACTTTTTTAATTTTAGACGTCTAAAAAATCTTAGTAATGCCAACATGATCGCACCTTGTAAACTTGGCGTCTTTTAAAACAATAGCAAATGCTCACATATCAGCAATATATTCCATATATGTTATGTTATATCTATGATTGATTGATATGATGAGCAACAACTTCTTTTTTTTCCTTTCTCCTTATGATCTATGAAGGAATAAAGAAATGATGTTGATATCCTAAAACATGCATGTAAATATCTAACATAACAAATGATCCTCGTTTCAATTTTTTTTATTTTTTTATTTTTCAAGAAACAACAAATCTTGATGACATTTTTTTTTTCCCTAGAAATAGCATTCTTTGAATATGACTGCATACATTTTTTCTCTACGGTTTCACTTTAGATAAACATATATTGTGTTATCGTGATGACTTATAGATGGAAAAGGAAAAATGCAGGCGGCCTCCCTATTTATCCATCTAGAGAACGGGTCACCTAGACCCGGCAATAATTACCCGCAATTGTGGGTTTACCCGTACCCACCCGCAAACGGGCGGGTACGGGTAAATAATTCACTCTTGAACAATAAAAGCGGGTACGATCCATACCCACCCGCATATAGCGGGTCTGGCGGGTGGGTACCCGCGGGTGGACGGGTACCCGCATCCGAATAACACAACATTCAATAGTCTTGTAGTATACTACACATCCAGTTGTTAGAATGGCCAAAATCTTAACATCCAATTGTTAACTATCATGGGCCAAATTTTTAGAGGGCCCGACTGTTAAAAGCTTGCAAATATTCATTATTCATGCTTCCAATTATGGAATCTTCTCGAGTCTGACTTCTAAGTTTCAAGGCTTTCCCAGTGTACAAAATTCGGATTTAGCTAAAGGTTATTTTTCGAACCACTTATTAGCAAGTTGATTTTCAGCAACTATTAATAGCACTATTGCAACAGAACATAATTCGGGAGACAATAAGTTTTCTTGTGCAAGAAAAATAAGTCTAAGACGGGTACCCGCGTACCCACCCGCATTACCCGCGGGCGGATATGGGTATCAATATTTAGATAACTTGAGAGCGGGTAAGTTTTCGACCCGCGACCCATTGACCCGCGATTTGGTGACCCGCGGACGAGTCCGACCCAACCCACCCATTTGCCAGGTCTAGGGTCACCCACTATCTCGTCTAAGTCAATAAATTGCACTTATCTTCACCAATGCCACTTATGAAGTTCTACATAGTGTAGCTGTGTAGGATTTAGTAGTGGTCTAATCTAATCTAGAAAGCACTCACACTAGAAAATATGCTTTGTATAGTGTCAGACACGGACACACCGTGGATATATATCGAACACATCAGAGAAATATCCAAAAAAAGAAAAAAATTCCAACACTCATGCCGCATATATGTTTTATTTTTTATTTTTAAAAAATAATATTTTTTGAAAGAAGAAAAAACTCTATATCATTAGTTAGTAGTATATAGCAGTAAATAGTATAATAAGTAATTTAATAAATAATACATTTTTTTTTATTTTTGTGATGTAATTAGATTTTTACTTCTACATCTAGACCATTTATTTGAACGGTAAATAAACGTGAAATATTATATTATTAGTAAATAGTAATTTAATCAATTAACATAAAAAATAAAAATTATTCGTATTTTGATTATATTATTCAAACGTATTTTCCGACACGCGTGTATCAAATTATTTTTTTAATTATTTTTATTTTTATTTTTATATTAAAATTGTATTTATATCCTATTTTTAAAAATATTTTAAAAGTTATCTAATTTTGTGTCCGTACTTCTTAGTTCTAAGTGTAATATAGGGTTTGTGATGTATTTTAGTCCAACCAAAGTGCATTCTCACGTGGTGCTTTAAATCATTATTAGTCTTGAAAGCTCACTAATCCAAATCTAGAAGAAACAAAAGCCAAAAGTCTCCTGGATAATAATGTAATTTCATACACACCAAAGCTCCATTTTTTTACCTTTATTTTTCCCCATTAAATTAACTAATTAAAATACGGATTATAAATAATCTATAAAAAAAATTATGTTTTAACCCCTCCATTTTTCAGACTTAATAATAACCCCTCCATTTTCCACATTTTTTAGACTTAAAATAATGTCACCTTTAGTTCTTTTCAACTAAATAACCGCCTTCTGCTGTATATATATTCGTCCCCTCCAAATACCATAGCTTTGCAGATTCTTCACTTATTATACACATAACAGAGAGTAAAAGAGAGAGAGAGAGAGAGAGAGAGAGAGAGAGAGAGAGAGAGAGATCATGGGAAATTGCTTAATATCCCTCAGGGATACGAAGGCAATAAAGGTCATGAAAATTGACGGAGAAATTCTCAAGTTCAAGCCACCCATGAAGGTTTCCCAAATTCTATCACGGTTACCTGGCCATGCTATCTCCGACAAGCTCCCATTCGTCCATTATCTCGATCCAGAGGCAGACATGGTCGCCGGACAGCTGTACTATCTTCTTCCTCCGGCGAGACTCCACGTTGACACCAGTTCGGTCGACGGCGTGGTTCGGGTCAAGCTGGTGCTGAGGAAGCAAGAGCTGAGAGAGATGCTGAGCAACAAAGGGCTCTCTCTTGATACCATGTTGTCTCACCTCAGTACAGAAGCGAGAAGCCGTGATGGTGATCATGACCGTGACGAGGACGCTTGTTTTGGGTGGAAACCTTCCTTGGAGAGCATACCAGAAGTCAGTGATCTCTCCTAATGAGAGTTATTTTCTAGATTCAAGTGATTATCTTCTTTTTAAATTTTGGGTTTGATACTTTTGCTAGTGAGAAAAGATCAACATACATGTATGCTAGAAAGATGAGTAAGAAGTTCTCTTCACTTTTTCTCCATGCTGCATGTGTGTGGAGAAAAGGTAGAGAGAGCTCATCTAATTTGGATAGCAATATCAATATGTCTTTGCGAAAAGTCACTTCTGCCCCTACAGATATTTTGCATACCACTTTAGTCTAAAATATCAGTATAGGTCCTACCATTATAGCTATAATATAATAACGGAAGCATTGCCATCAAATATGACTATAGTGAGCTAAAACGTCTAGAGCGGATGATAAAACTTTCACCTCACGAAATAGAGATTTTATATTTAAATCTCGCAAGATAATGGACTTTCAAGCCTATTCAGACCGAAAACTGTGACTCAATTAGTATAATATTGATCAATATAACGTATAGGTTTATCTGTTATAACGGTCAAATAAATAGGCAGATGATGTAGAGAATTACTACAGGATAATATTAATAAAAAGGACTATATTGTACCATAATTTAGTAGCCGGAGTTATGGCATTATAACACTGATGTAATCTCTCTGACATTGTCATTGCATATCATTGACTGTAAACTATTAATTTTGTAGATCTAAAATGATATTAAAGCTTTGAAAGGGTCAGAGCAGTATAAAAGAGATAAGGACAGTAGCCATATTATCCAGAGCTGTAAACTATTCATTTTATTTTATTTTTTATATTGATATTGTTCCTATATCTTGGTAATTATCATTATTATAGTTTCTGATATTAGTTTAGTAAATATCCGGTACATGGAAGGATCATTTGGGCGGCCTCAACCCTGGTTAACTAACCAGGCATGGGCCTTAGCTCGGCTTAGAAACTTTAATTTTGGAGAAATCCTATTTTCTAATCTTAAAAAAACAAAAGTTATTTCTTTAGGGTCATTTTGACCCTAAAAATTCAGTACTGATATGATATTGTTTAGATCAGTCTAAGATCTTAATTAAATATTTGGAAAAAAATGCAATTTTAGCTTTTCAATAACTTGGAAAGGACTACTTCACACTTTTCAATATTATCATATAAAAATGATTATTTTAAAATATTAAATAATTAAAATAATAAAAAATGATATATGTGAAAAATACAACACCAGCTTTGAATTCTTCATGATTAAAATAATTCTGAAAAAGTAGTAGAAACCTTTGTTTAACATAGCAAATTAGGTTCAAATTCTTAGTTAATAGACTAGAACTATAACTATTAAATACGATAGCTTGCAAACCGGAACTTAGAAATTGGTGGTTAACCAGCCCAATGTTGATTCAGTTGGTTGCGAAACTGGATGCTGGAAGAAAACCACGGTCTGTTCCTCATGCAGGGTTGGTCGGGAGTTCGAATTCGATCAAGCGTGAGTTGGGAAGAACTGATCGTACTATTTTATTTTCAATCGAGAAATATGATAGAAATCGAACTCGATGGTCGCTGACTGTAAAACCAGAGATATGTGGTTAATATGTTTCTGCAAAAGATAATCATAAGCATTAACAATTGATATTAAAGGACACATAGTTCACATCCTACTAAGAATGATGTTCAAATCAGGACATCGTGATGGGTGCGAGGGAGTGAACGGGTGAGATTTGATAAATTGATAAGTAGGGGGCGATCTCTTAACATATTTTGGTGGGATAGAAATAGATAAGAACTGGAGGTGACTATCCATGGAAATGTTAGTAGTGGCTTTGGTCGATCAGCACTGTTAAAAGGAGACCCAGATTCCCTACTTATTTTCATCCGCACGGAAGATATTAGGCTTGAAATTGTTTATTTTTTATTTATTTTACTTTTTGCTTCTTTACCCTACAGCTGTGCCAAATGACAAACAAATTAAGCCCAAACTTTCAAATGTGCCAAATTTATTCCCATCCAGCGCACCGGTACGGATTTAAATCCTATCAAAGATATAATAAATTTTTTTTTTTTACTAGTAATAGATATAAATGCATACACAGTCCTCCACCCCCATTTTAGTCACTTCAGCCCCTATATCAATAGAGAGAGCTTATCAGATTTGGATAGCCATATCAATATGTCTTTGCGAAATGTCACTTCAGCCCCTATAGATATTTTGCATACCATTTTAGTCTAATACAGTCTCAAAATATCAGTATATGTCCTACTACTGTAGCTATAATATAATAACAGAATCATTGCCATAAAATGTGACTATAGTGAGCCAAAACGTCTAGAGCAGATTATGGAATTTTTTACCTTACGAAATAGAGATTTTATATTTAAATCTTGCAAGATCATAGAATTTCAAGTCTATTCAGACCGAAAGCTGGGACTCAATTGGTTTAATATGGGTCAATATCATTTGTAGGTTTATCTGTTACGACGGTTAAATAAAAATAGGTCGGTGATGTAGAGAATTTCTACATGATAATATAAAAAAAAGTATATTGCACCATAATTTAGTAGTCGGAGTTATGGCATTATAACACTATGATGTAATCTCTCTGACATTGTCATTGCATATCATTGACTGTCAAGTATTATTTTGTAAGTCTAAAGTGATATTAAAACTTTGAAAGGGCCAGAGCAGTGTAAAAGAGATAAGGACAGTAGCCATATTATCCAACTGCCGTAGAAAAAATTCATTTTTATTTTATTTTTGATATTGATATTGTTCCTATATCTTGGTAATTATCATTATTATAGTTTCTGATATCAGTTTAGTAAATATCGGGTACATGGATGTATCATTCATTCATTTGAGCGACTTCAGCTCTGGTTAAATATAGACCAGGCATGGGCCTTAGCTCGGCCTGGTTCATCTGAACATTAAAACTTTTATTTTTGAGAAGTACTACTTCTTTTCCTATTAAAAAGAAAAAGTTAATTTTTAGGGTCATTTTGACCCTAAGAGTTCAGTACTTATATGATATTTTCCACATCACCGTAAAAATTTAATAAAATATTTGGAAAAAGTGTACTTTTTATTTTCCAATAATTTGGAAAGAACTATTTTACAGTTTTCAAAATTATCACATGAAAGTGATTATTTTGCTAATATTAAATAATTAAAATAATAAAAAGTGGATTGATATGAAAGATATCGCATCAATCTCGAATTCTTTAGGGTCAAAATAATCTTGAAAACATCATTTCTCTTTGTTTTAACATAGCATATTATGTTCAATTTCTTAGTTATTAGATTACAATTATAACTATTAAATATGATAGTTACCATACATGCACTTAGAGATTGGTGCTTAACTAACCAATGTTGATTCAAATGCCGGAAGAAAATCACGGTTTGTCTCTCATGAAAGGTGGTCGGGAGTTAAAATTCTATGAAGCGTGAGTTAGAAGGGACTTATCGTATGGTTCTGTTCTCGATCGACATATATGATAGAAATCGAACTCGACTGTTACAGACTTTAAAAAAAAAGATAAAAAATGGTTAATATATTTCTGTAAAAGATAATCATATTCATAAGGCATTAACAATTGATATTAAAGGACTCATAGTTCCCGTCTTATTTAGCATATTTCCTACTAAGAATGGTGGTCAAATCAGGACATCGTGATGGGTGCGAGGTAGTGAACGGGTGAGATTTGATAAATTGATAAGTAGGGGGCGATCTGTAAGTCTTTTTTGGAGGGATAGAAATAGACAAGAAGCGGCGGTGACTATCCGTGGAAATGTTAGTAGTGGCTTTGGTCGATCAGCACTGTTAAAAGGAGACCCAGATTCCCTACTTATTTTCATCCGCACGGAAGATATTAGGCTTGAAATTCTTTTTTTTTTTTTTTTTTTTTTTTTTACTTTGCTTCTTTCCCCTACAGTACAGAGCTTTGCTAAATGACAAACAAATTAAGCCCAAACTCCAAATGTGCCAAATTTATACCCATCCAGCGCACCAGTACGAATTCAAATCCTACCAAAAGATAATAAAAATATTTTTTTTACTAGTAATAGATGTAAATGCTATTTAAATGCATACGTATGTAACAGTGTATGTAAATTGCATACATGTCCTCCTTCCATAGAGCCTGAAGAAAAAGTCTGCGAATTAGTGAATTTCAAGGGTGGCCTCAGGTACTGAATTCGTCTTTCCAAAAAATAAAAATAATAATCTCGGGATTTGCCCAGAAATAATATGCATCAAGAAAGAGTAGCTTTGGTAGCTGCAACTAGGGGTGAAAACGAGCCGAGTTCGAGTCGAGTACCACTGAGCTCAAGCTCAGCTCGATTGGTTTAGCTCGAGCTCAAACTCGAGCTCGACGAGCTTCAGAGGCTGAGCTCGAACTCGACTCGATAAATCTAAAGCTCAAACTCGACTCGAGCTCGGCTCGATTGTATCAACTGAACCGAGCTTGAGTCGACTCGAGCTCGGCTCGATTGCGTGAATTAAACCAAGCTCGAGTCGAGCTCGAACTTGAATTTGCTTAAGTATATTTGTTATAAAAAATGTTTGAATAAAATAGAAAAACTCGTTTAGGCTCGCGAGCCTAACAAGCCGAGTAATATAATGCTCAAGCTCGACTCGTTTAATTACTCGAGCTTAAGTTCGTACTCGAACTCGACTCGAGCTCGATAATAATCGAGTTCGAGCCGAGCTTAAACGAGTTCGAGCCCGAGCTACTCGTGAGCAGCTCGGCTCGTTTTCAGCCCTAGCTGCAACTGGCTAATAATAGAAAGAACGCAAAGCATCATCATATAATTATCCATAAGAGACTCCTGATGGTCTAAATGTAATATGAACATGCATGTTATATCAAAATATGTGTGACATATATTCAATATAAATTATATGATTCATATTATATCAGAATTATCAAGGATATATGATGAATGTCATTTTTCTATGCACAATATGGCATGCAATTACCAGTTACAGAGCTATATGGCTCATTATAGATGTAAAGTCATATGCAGGGGCTCTACAAGAGTACAGCTATATATACATCTCCGTGTAATTTATTCATCCTTTGTCAAAAATTATATACATTGAAACTGTTAAAATGTGTAAATAGTAATTTAAACCACCAACATGCCTCTCAAGATTCCTTAGAAGGTGCGAGGAATTTGAAATGGCAGTCGCAAATTTATGTCGACGTTTTCCTCTCAACTTCTAGCGCTATTTCATTGCGACGCATAAAGGGCAGCGTGAAAGGGGGATTATACTGCACGAACAGAATTGTCGATGCCTAATATTAGCTCTTCTTCATCAACACAATAAAAACAAGTATTAAGCAAACTGTTTACCTGAGCAACTTCTACCAGAGCACCATCTTTCACTTGAAACTGTTGATCTTTTCTCAATGTATCGCGTAATTTGGTGTCTCGGCGTTCGACATCTAGATCGTTAACCAAACCTATGGAAATTAGTGGAGACAAAGGTAAGAAATTAATGAAAATTTGGAAAAGAACGCCAAAAAGCTTATGTAGCAATGATTTAGTGGATTTTCTCCAAAGTGAAGTTAAGAAATAAAAATAAATTACAGCATCATGCAGTGGAGAAACTATTTCTCCTAAGACATGCGAAAGTTGAATAAAGTCTTCTTCTATCCATAAATTGACATAGAAATTTAGTAATATCTGCTAACAATTCAGCAACTGTGTAAGTATAGCTTGATTCTAATCTCAATAAGTCCGGCAATGATGTGGTAGTTTTCGTGATCTCCAGTAGAATGACCTGGTTGAAACATGCAGTAAAAAATCTGAAAAATCCAAGTAGGAGAGGTTAGAGGTACTCAGTAAAGACCTGAAAAAGCAACAACTGCTACTAGTTTCCGAGGCACTTCCTTGATCCTTACAGAAGAATCTTTTGGTACTGGCAAATCTTGACCATACTTGGATGGCATAACAAAGGACATCACCCAGGTATCCTGATCATCTGACTGGCCACCAATGCACTCATTAGACCATGTCAAGAAAGAAAGTATAAATGAAAGTAGCATGGTTTTTTGTGCCGGTCGGCACAGCTCGTGCCGAACGGCACGTGTCTGTTCCAGCAGTTGTCGGCACGGCACGTATCAAAAAATCTTATATTTGAATTTTAAAATTAATATTTTTTATTTTTATTTTTTTAAAATAACAAATAAATATATATAGGCACGACACCATCAACACGGTCGGCACGTGCCGGGATCTGAGTATAAATGAAAGTAGTAAGCAAGGATCAAAGGTGGATTCTCAAGATTCTTTGCACACTGCAGGGTTTGGAAAGAAGATAACAGAAATGTCATTCTTCAGGAACTCCTAATAGTTCTGAAACAATTAGAATCATATACTATGTATCGGAAGGTGTACCATAGATATCCCGCACACCATATAATTTCAATTGCATCGGAAGTCCTGATGCCCTGAAATAGCAGTGCTCAGAAGAGAAACTTGCCTTCTTTGTTATGACAGGAGTAGTCATGTCCATTTTCTCTCCACCAGATCTAACTTTTTGGGTGAACACTGGAGTTGTCATCTCCATCTTTTCCCTAGATGTATTCTGTACAGCAGATACCAGAAAATGAAGGTGCAAAACAATCGAGAGTATAAATTTTTCGAAAAATTGTACGCCATTATTGTACCTTACCGAAAAGATATTCAGCCAAGACATTGAAAGATCGTGAGGAACCAACAAAGTCGAAACCTGTCTTTCCAGGCATTGTTGTCTCAGCTACGAAGTATGGCTGTTTCACAAACATGTCGCTTAGCAATAGAGCTATCTCATAGTATTCTAACAGGGGAGAGATTAAACATCAATTTCAACATTTTGTCAGGTTCAGAATTTTCCCTTTAAGTTTGTGGTTAGCAACAAAGTAAGTATGAATTCTCTTCTCAAAAAAAAAAAAGAAAAAAAAAACAAAACAAAACAAAGTAAGTATGAATTCTGAAAATAAAATAGACCAAGCATTAATTGTAAATGTTATGAACATCTTGACCAATGAGATTCATTCCTAAAGACAACAGACAAGGATGAGATATCTATTTTGCTGCTACTTATTGGAGAATATGGTTGGAGAGAAATGTTAGAATCTTTACAAGTTTCACTTTTGATCAAAGACATTAAATGTTAGCTTTTCAATGGTCCACTTTGACAAGAGCAAGATAGAAGCAGCACATAAAATATATATATATATATATATATATATATATATTATATATATATATATATATATATATATAATATATATATATATATATGGGTGTGAAGGTATTCATCCCCTTTTGTTTTTCGTGTACTTCTTCACAAATTTATTGAATGAAGCGCTATGGTTAACCATCGGTGTCTCAAATTTTCTTTAAAACGAAAAAAAAAGACCAAAAGTAGAACTTGCTGCAGAATTCACAAGCTTTGCTAATCATTCGTTGTTGTTGCATACAAAGTAGGAGAACTGATCTTTCCAATGTTAAAGCAACAGTTCACTATTTCCCTTTAGAATGCCATTATAGGCTTCGCCTATTGCTTTCTTGCAGACTAAAATCCCTAAATTTCAAATATCAATATGACAAACAGAGAATTTCAAGAAGAGCTAGAGATGATAAACTTAATCCTGCAAATATGGGGAAGGATCTAATCCGTGCAATTTAAGCATTCACGATCGTCCATATTAAAATGGAAAATACTACTCACCACCAATAAACTACCCAACAAACCACACAAATCAATCTCCACCACACACATATCTCGTGATCCGCACAACTCTCTCGTGATTCGTCACAAAATTTAAAATTACAGATATACCTATCGTAATATGTGGTCTTGATTGTGCCACGTCAGCATGTGTGGTTTATTGTGTGGTTTCTTGGGGGCACATAGCAAAGCCCAAAATGTTCTTGAAATATATAACGAGTGTTCTTGAACGAAGAAATTAATACCTCCACTTCCCTAATCTCATAATCATTTGTACGTTTCAGCACTTTGAATCTGACTGTCTCAAGATCTGGAACTGTACACGGTGATAATAATAACAATTAGTGGCGAACAAATAGAAAGGAGGAATCAATCAATAGGTGATGGTGCTGGAGCTGCTTACCTGACATCAATCCTTCGTCCAAATTCCCGGCATCGGACCTTCTCGGAAAAGCATATTTACCAACTTCAGTTGCCAAATCTCCGAGGACTGCCATGAAAACTGAGAGAAATTAACTAATAAGACAGCAAATTAACATATCACTATTGATTTAGAAAGAAATAAGAAAATACAACACTCTTTTCATACTTCTTCGAGAGAGGGATGAGGATTGAGATGCCAGGGCTAGGACCAGGGAAATTCGAGCCTCCAGAGCTGATGGGCTCCGCCTGGCAGCAGGCCTGCTTTGTGCTCGTGCAGATGCTATACTCGGCGACCATTTCCTGCTATCTTTAGTACTGCGAACCAGGGACTTGGTGGGAAGAGATCGAGATAACAGAGAAGGCCTATGTACCACAAGCATCTTCTAAATTTTATCAACTTAATTCTTCTACTCTTCATGTTCTAGCGAAAACTATGAAGGCTTGCTCTTATACAGGTGATTGTTTTTTCAGTTCCTGTAAGTCTTCTCACTACATCTAGAAACCTGACTAACATCATATCGTCTCCCTCAAACTGCAGATCAAACAAAACAAAAGATCTCTAGATCAATGGATTCGTGGTCCAAGCATGTTCACATAAAAGGTTGTGTTGTATTTTCCCCATGGACCAGGGTCATCAAGGGACCCCAGTAACCTTGGCCATGTATCTCCTAGATGGTTGGAGAAACTTAAAAAAAAAAATTCAATCCACTTACAAATGGCATGGTATATGACTAGCGTTCCTCATACCCTCTGCAATTTCTATAGATTATACAAGCTTTTTGCGCCCCGCGCGCTGCCGCGGTCATTAATTTTTTTTTTTTTGAGGTTATTATAGAAAAGTCATGTATGTGAGTCATTATGACTTAATAAATACGATAATTATAGCAGATAAATTCAGTGATGACTCGGACTCATATTCTCTCAGTTGTTAAACTTGAACGCCATCTTCCTCAGTAAGGTCACACGATAGTAGATTATATGACCTTCCAATTGGTTCCATATTGTTCGGGTTCATCCTGTTCATTATCTTTGTCTATGGTTAGCCAGATTTCACCACAAACATCTTTAGCCTTTCTGAATATCCATTTCGTAGCAAAGGCCCTCAACCTAAAACTTATAAGTAGGCTCAACAAATGAATTTAGAGTAGAAAATAGGCTTGGAAATATAAATTTTTAAAAAAAAAAAACTCTCTTCTTCATTACAAACTTGATTCTTGACTTGAAGATACCGTACTGATCTGCAAGTGTATCTGTCATATGTGCATTGGTGAACGACTAATCCACATTTCTTTTCTTTATGGAATGCCTTCTGCAATTCTAAATACCTAGTTAAAAAATTTTTATGCATAAGACAAAATCTTTACTGCAACATAAACTAGATTATTTTCCTGGCATGGATTTTCTAATCACAACTTCTTGGAGCATGGTCATAGAATAAAATTCTAAATGTACCGTTTCTTCCAACAAGCCGTTGAGTAAAAATATATTTCTGCCGCAACATAAGACACCGTTCAAATACCAACGGTTGTACTATTAGCACGAAGTATAAAAAGGTAGCTTGCCGGCGTAAGTTATACAAATTTGATCCTGCTTCAAATTATAAGCTATAAATCAAATATATATACTGTGTAACGTGTTGGCTAATCATGTTTGTCATATATCTATATATATATATATATATATATATATAATGATGTTTAAAAACTTGTTTTTTTCATATTTTCAATTTCATACAAATAGTGTTTTTTTAATTATATTATTAGAGTAAAAATAAATATCACATGAATACATAAAAATTATATAAAATGATATGTCATATAGATATATATATATATATATATATATATATATATATATATACAAATTTTTGAAATATGAATAAACTTTTTTTATTTTATATAATATATAATATAAAATTTCTTATATTAATTCTCTATTTATATTATTTTTTAAATTAATATTATTCTGATTAAGTTATTATATTTTATTTAATTTTGATCTTAAACCTTTCATATTTTTTCAACTAATGCAAATGCTGTATGGTACAACAAAGTTTATTTAAGAAGCTATGTGATGCTACAAGTTTGATCACCAACTTATATATATATATATATATATATTATATGTTTGTTATAGGACGAAATTACTCACGCAATAACGATTTGTCAATGTCCAATATTTCATTTGACGTACTTACTCAAACAAAACTAGATAATTATCGAGTAAATCACAGTTCCCACTTCCTGTCACATAGCACTGGCCCAAGGTGTATAAACTCACTGGTAATCCACTGAGGGCCGGCCTACTAAATTTTAACGGGCCGTGCCCAGGAAAAGTATTTATAGTCGCAATCTCCCAAGTCCATTATTAAAAAATTTCAGTTGAGATGGAAACTGGTTATTTTGGACTTGGAGTAAGGCTCTGATCCAGTCTGCTCTACTAAACTAAAATCTGATTTGCCTAAGTATAAAAGAAATAATATTCGCCCAGAACGTTTAGAACGAATGGTTGAGAGTCTTGAGACTTCCACTTCATGACGTGAAAATTTTATGTTCGAATCCCGTAAGCGCCATCTATAAGGGTGTGAGAAATTTATCCTTTGTATCTTATAGAGGGTAATACGGACCTTCAGACTTGTCCAGATTGAAAGATTTAAAATTCTCGGTTGATGGAACATAAATCGGTGCCACTTGTGGTGTTGTTTATCTGTTACGATGGTCGCACAAAAAAGGGGCTGATTACGGATATAATTTCTCCATGATAATTTTAAAAAACAATAATAATATGCGACAAAACAAATCAGGCATCTTCAAATCCAAGTCATGTGAGTTTAAATATGCACCACTTATATACTCTATCATGAAAATACATCATAAAAATACTTTAAAACAGTTGAGTGGAATATTAGACGTTGAAGTTAAAATCCTCGAATGCGGGCATGGAACATCAAATTAGGAGGTCTTCTTTCGTGAGGTGGTGAGGTACTAATTATACCCTTGCCATCTATCTTTTTATGAACTGCATCCACATTGCTGCGGGAGGAATGGCTGTGAGAATTAAAATAGGCCACCACCTCTTATGAGCATAATTTGACCATGGGTTTTTATTTTTTTATTTTTTATTTTTTATTTTTTTTGGGGAAACTTGAATATTTTTCAGAATTAAGATGTTGTTCACAACTATTCCTACATGGCTATTTAAGAATAATACTTTTATTTTAGGATTATTTCATTGTATGCGCATAAGCACATGTGCGTGTGACTGCTAGCACGATAGTTATAATTTGCAACTTACGACAATAGAAGTCGAGCCTGAATGCAGGAATCATGAGCTCCCGTCCACCGATTTCGTCGCTCCGTCGAACAATAAATAGCCTTTTATCGTCGTGAAGCTTGGGACGTATATATAACTTACAAAATATCAGCTGGCTAGGGCGAACTTAAATTTTCAAAACTTATTATTCTTCACAAGCAAAGAACGAATGTTTCCATTATTAATGCCAAATAAATCGCCAAACAAGTTTATAATCCACCAGCAGATCGAAGTATGTATTATAGTCACATTCATAAATAAGAATTCACAAGCTGTTGTTCCCTTGTTGAAGATGCAGTATCGCATATAGTAAATATATAATAACCCAAAATAGGGGAGAAAATCATAATAGAGTTTGTCAGATCGATCATGGAGGGTGATCAGATCAGTCAATCAAGAACACCGGTTCTCGATTCCGGCGCCGGAGCTCGTTCGCTGGTTCTCCTCGACGAGCGCTGTCCTGGCAGAAATTAAACCGTCAGGAACTAGCGACCGATCGAACGCTGAACAATCGCTCCAATCTTTCAGAAGCGTCTCTTGTCCCCATGTCTCCGGTATCCAAACTCTTCCCGCCATCTCGACTCTGTGCCTCTTCAGCCTCTCTCTCCCACTACCTTCTTCTTCTTCTTTGTCTTCTTCCTCCTCCGCCTCCGCCTCTATCTCCGTCTCCGCCGCCTCCTCCGGCATCTTACGTTGCTTTTCCTCCTCACACTTCGATGCCTCTCGCTCAGAAGTCGTCTCTTCTACTTCCATGCAGTTCTGATCTCTCGCCGGAGATTCCTCGCGAGGATTGGAATGGTTCGACTCAGTTACTTTCTGTACCTCCTCCGGAGGAGGAGAATTCATCACAACAGAATGCTTCGACACCTCTTCTTTGATCTGTGCTACCTCAGGATGACTACTCATCACGGATGCTTGCAGAGTCCTGCAGCTAGATTCCGGACATGAAAGAGCTAAAAAAAAAGATCAAAAGAAAGGATCTGACTTCTGAGGAGGAGAGGATAGGTGGGGATGCAGGAGGACACGTTTAGAGGCAGGGAAGTTCATATGGTGAGAGGAAGATGTACGTGGCCGTGGGACTACTTCGGGTGTTTAAAAACATTATGTGGCGGGCCTTGGTGTCGGGGGGAAGAAGATTGGTTTGCGTTTGTGTTTCCTACTTTGTCCACCGGACAATCCAATTATATTTCTGAATTCGATCTGATATTTTGTATTTTCTAGGGAAAACAAAAATCATATTAATTACTTATCAATCCACTTATAATATCGAGTCTAAAGAATATGTTGACCATGGAATATTTATCCAAACAAGATATTTATGTGTTACGCCATTACTCCGATGTCTCCCTCAATATTCAACTTTAACTATACTTTACATTGGTACTGCTAACCAAAGTTAGTTAAAAATGAATGTCAACTTTTAAAAAAAAAAAATGAATTATTATCATGAAATGTATGAATCATGTTATGTTACAGTGTTATGATTTATTATAGATAAAATTCAAATTATTTCGTTTATAAATTATCCCTGAGGGATAATGAAGACTCTGAAAACCAAGTGGTCCTGCTTGCTAATCTTGTTAATGTTATTTTTTGAAAAACATATATGGAGTAAAACATTTGTGTGTCTGACACCTAAGAAAATTACTAATTTTTCAGTTTTTTTATTCTTAAATTGATACTAATATTTTTATTTTTGATGTTACTGCTTAGGATTTTTTCTATTTAACGAAATTGGATCAGTCAATTCTTAGTCTGACGACCAATATTAATAAAATAAACATAAGCAAATTATGCAGTAGAGATGAGTAGCATCTGATTTGAACGGAGAAAAGAAAATCTGCTCCAAATCTTCAAAGAAATCTCTAATAGCGAGAATCTTTTTCTCTTGATCTTCTTCTTCTTCTTCATCTTCTTCCTCGACCTCATGGGGGCTAACGAATGAGGAGTCGCCGGCGACGATGAGCCATTAGCGTCCGGTCTCCTACTCTCCGGCGAGCTAACAACAATGCCGCCGTTTTCCTCCGCGGCGCCCCGCCCCCACCGCCTAAATAAGCTCAACGATGACGTCCCGCCGCCGTCGCAGCTCAGCCGTGTGCTCCTTAGAGGCGAACGCCACCGCGCCTCCGGTCATTACGACCAGACATCCGCTTCGCTCCGCCGCAGCATGACCTTCACATTGCCTAGATCCATCGGTCCTAGCACTCTTAGATCCATCAGCCAATCGATCACAAAATCAACTTCCTGTCATAATTTTGACAGTGATTTTTCAATTGATCGCTTTCAATTCGTGTAGCAGAGAAAGAAAGAATTCCAATACCATTCAAATACAAAAAAGCTAAGAAATTTGAGCAGAATATTAATTGAGGAGAAGGGGTCCTCAACATTTCATCATTTTCATCTGCTCTTGCTAAAACAACGAAAATACTTTTTCCTTCTAAATAATTTCGTTAGATAAGAACTTTAAACAACAACATCCTAAATAAAAACATTAGGGGTTGTTTACTTTGGAGAAAGTGGAGCAAGTGAGACAAGTGAGTGGAAGGAAAGTGGGAGAAAAGTGGTAGAAAAGCACGTTTGAATTATATTGTTTACTTAGAATTAAAAAGTGAGAAAAAAGTGTGAAAAAATAATTTTATATTATAATATATTAATGCTATATATTATATTAATATTGTTAATATATAATTAAAATATAAATATATTATTATAAATTAATAATTTAATAATACTATATTTTTAATATTATATAATAATAATCTTATATTAATATAATATATAAATAAAGTATTAATATATTAAATATATAACTAAAGTAGTAATCTAATATTAAAAGGTCCAATAATATATATATATATATATATAGTTTTAACACTTAACGGCGCCGTTAAATACTTAAGGCGTGAATCGTTATTCCGTTAAGTGTTAAAATTAAATCTCAGCCGTTAGATCAAGCAGATTAACGGCTGATATGTTAGCTGACAATAGGCTATTCTCAGATCAAGCTGAGAATAGCCTTTCTATATAATATATATATATTATATATATATATATATTATATATAATTATATAATTATAGTAATACTTAATTAATTTTATTGCTATTATTATTATTAGTAGTAGTAATATTATATTATTTATAAAACATATATTAAGATATCGGTAAATAATAGTATTAATATTAATTTAAAATATCATTAAACCTAGGTTGCTAATAATATGTAGGGAAAAATCATTCATTAGGGGTCCCTGACGGCCCTGATACAATCGGACCCGTCCGCGGGCCCCTCGGGATGTGTGACCTCGAACGGTCCCGATTTCATCAGGGCCGTCAGAGCCCCTGATGAATAGCAGCCCTCTAATATGTATAATAATATATTAATAAAATATGTTAATAAATAACATAAATGATATAAGATATTGAATAGTAGTATAAATATTAAAATCAAATAATATATTAATTAAAAATATGTTAATTATTATTAAATAAAATAAATGTTGTATAATAATATATATTATTATGTATATATTAATTAATATATTAATAAATATGTTATATATTAATAGTTACTAAGTATTAATAATATAATTTTTAAATACTAATAATTTAAATAGTATATTTTTATTATTAATAATATTATCATTAATATTTTATAATATTATATATATTATATATATATTAATACTTAGTAATATTTAAAAATTATAATATTAGTATTTAAATTATTAGTATTTAAAAATTATATTATAAATATATATATATTGACTTTTCTCATTTCTCTCCAATTTAAAGAGAACTGAGGAAGGTAACAATTCGATATAAAAGAATAGTAAATGGAAAGTAAGGAAAGTCACTTGTCCCAATTTTTTTTTAAGTAAACAAGAGAAGAGAAAGTGAGAAAAGTGACTTAATCACTTTCTCCACTTTCCTCACTTTCCTCAAATGTAAACAGGCCCTTAGTGTCAATTTAATAAAATAAAGTTTAAAACAATTAAAAAAAATTTAAATTTTTAAAAGTAATTATTAAATATTAAAATAGAAAGAATTAAATAATATTTTTCAATAAATTACGGATTATCAATAATTTTTCGATCTTTATTTTTTTAATCCTTTAGTGCTATTTTATTCTTGACCTCGAATTCGATTTCCATCGAATAATTCGTTCCGATACTGAACAGTAAACGATAAATTCTTCCAATTAAGTTATTGTTAGAATTCGAATTTTCAACCTATCATTCTAAAAAAAAGTCTTTTAGATTTTTTTTAATATTTAATTGTACTAATAAATTAGACAAATACTGATTAGTTTTGTCTTTTTTTGTTGGTGTGAATGAAGAACTTGATTGAGCTCAATATAAATTTATTTTCAGAAAATACTAGCGACCATCCATTGTACTAATTATAACCTTGATAAAATCTTTTACATATTTGGATATTGTAATAATTGTACTCATCTTATTATACACGTTGAGCAGAATTTTAAATAGCATGAGAACTTAACGTATTATCTAGCGTTATTCTTTCCAGTAATTAGCATGTTATATAAACTAGCAGATGAAACTCGTGATGTGTGTGCCAATGTTAATAACAACAGAAATAAAAATATTTAAACACAAAAATTATAAATATAAATTAAAATTTCACAGCCGTATAAATATTCTAAATTTTTTTACCACGAATAATTATAGATGGAAAAAATAAAATATTAACAGATAAAAAGAGAAAGAGGAACAGAAAAAAGAGGGCGAAATGCCATGTTGATTGGGTGAGAGAAAATAATAAATAATTTAATAACTTTTTATAAAATATAAATTATAAAAATAAAAAATTTAAATTTATTTTAATAAAGAAATAATATTGTTAAGATATAAAATACTAAATTTCTAGAGACTTTTGCGTATCAGTCCTCCGTTTTCATCTTTATACAAATTAGTTTCTAAAAATACGTTTTCGGCTGATTTTTTTTTTTCGCATCCTAAAAATATATTTTCAGGATTAATTTATAAACTCTAAAAATAGAGGAACTGATACGTAATTTTTCGAAATTTCTATATTAGGTTCGAGTACTATAGACGAAAAGTGATATTCCAACGTCAAAAAAAAGGTTTTAAGTGAGAATTTCAAGCAGAGGCCTGGATATTCGGAATGGCAATCACTTTCCAGAAGTGGACTCATCCAGAGGGGGCCCCATCTTGTCTCACTTCCACGTCCATGGAGTGATGTGACGCCCTTCCTCTGCTTTTATTAGTGCTTCAACGGAAGCCTTCCGATTAATTGTGGCTTATATCTGAGCTACTACTTTTCATTCTTCCTTTCGAAACTTGCATATTAGTTTGGGATAATATTTTTTCAGCCCCTAATTTTGAAACTTTACCCGTTCAGCTCATGTATTTTATCTTTTCATTTTCAGTCCCTGTATTGAAATTTGTAAAATGTTGTTTCAACTGTTATATCAGTATTTTTTAAAAACTTTCAACAAAAAAATTAAAATTTTTGATAATATTTATAATTTTTATGTTCAACACTTTTTTAAAAAAATATTTTTAAATAGATATTTTGATGTTTCAAAATATTAACGGGTTTGGATCTGACCTGTTAATTCGTTAAAATTTTAAAATCTCAAAAAATCTATTTAGAAGTATTTTTTTTTTAGAAAAAGTGTTGAACATAAAAGTTGTAGATCTCATCAAAATCTACAATTTTATGTTGAAAGTTTTTTTAAAAAATACAGATACAATAGTCAAAACGGTGTTACACTAATTTTAATGAAAGGCTAAAGAAGAGGAAATGAAAATGCATTGGCAGAATGGGGTGAAGTTTGGTTTGTAGGAGCTGAGCAAACATTACCCCTATCAGCTTCCCCTTTAAAATTTTATTTACGAATAAAAATTTAATTTACAATTCGCTATCCTCAACATCTAACATATATGTTAAAAATATTTTTTTTTAAAAAAAAGGTTTGAATCTAAAATTTATAAATCAAATCAATAAATTTGTTTGTATTATAAATTTATCTAAAATATATATTTTTAAATAGATATTTTAAAATTTTCAAAACTTAATTGGTTAAATTTCAATCCATTAAAATTTTGAAGGCTCCGAAGCAACAATTTAAAAACAATTTTTAAAGAATATTTTGAATACAAAATTTGTGAATCACATTAAAATGTATTTAATATATTTAAAATTTATCTAAAAATATTTATATAACAATCAGAATGCTTCATGTATAAATTTTGTTGGGATGACCTATAATATCTAGCACAAATTCGGTTCCAAGAACATCCCCAATAGGAATTATCAACAACAATTAACACAAGCACAATATCAACCACAAGAGACACCGAAATTTTAACGTGGAAAACTCTCGAAAAGGGAAAAACCACGGGGCAATTACCACCCACCGAAATAATCTTCTATTATATCAAAAATAGTAGGTTTACAAAGTTCTCTCTAATTTGTCCAAATTAGAGGATTACGACTATCCAAGAGAGCACTATAGATATCACATTCACCACATAAACATCACCTAAATACATAGGTGGATTAGAGAGATTAGAGGATTTCACCTAAGATTTGGAGATTGGAATACAACCCTTGATGTCTTCCACGAGATGAGAACTCGTGGGTTTGAAGTGCTTCTTCTCCTTCTCCAATTTCTCTCTATTTCTCTTAATTTTTCTGCTATTTTTTCTGCTAAAAAAAGGAATTTCAGTCGGCTGGATGGAGGCTTCAGTCGGCTGGATGAATAGAACAGTGGGGTTCCTTCAAGAATTGCTCTCTGGAACGTCCCAAAGAAAAACAAACTGCTGGTGGCAATTTTGTAATAAACATAGAAACTTATTGGTGCTAGTGGGCTATAGTATTGGGCTCAATTTTTGACTACTCCATATAGGAGGGATTAGCCCAACAAATTTTGAAACAGACAAATTTATAATAAATTCAAAATAATAAACCGAATTAAAAGACTTTTGGGGTTTATAAGTGTGTTGCGCGAAATTTTAGCAAATATACTAATCTCACAAATAATAAAGAATAAGTAGAATATTATCTTTTCAGACATTGAATTTATTAATTACCAACCTAATCTTATTTTGATTTTATTTAACTGCTGCTAAACAAAGTTAGTTTAAATTAACAAATTATCAAAAAAATGAGATACATAACTTTTAGCAACTATAACAATCTAATTTTATTATCTTGTTCAGAAAAATATTTAATTAAATTTTTAACTAGTCTCTACATTATCTAATATTATTTCTCAAAATATATTAGAACTACATTTCTCTTGTTCCCTACTATATCTTTATATGAAGGTTAGTAAGAAAAAATTACATTTATTTTTTCGACTTTTTATGTTGTACGAATTATGTAGATATTTCTACTTTACATCTATTCGTAATATCTTTTACAAGACTCAATAGTTGAATAGTGGCCAAATTATTTAATTATATTATATCTTTTGAAACATATAAAATTAAATCGAAATTTTTCTAAACTTAATTAAATATAACATGATGGTAGGACTAAAAGCTATGTCCTTAAAAAAAATTTTAGCTCATAAAAGAAAAGAAAAATTCATATTGAATAAAAATGATCATGATTACAGAAATTAGGTACAAGAAATTAAAAAAAAAATGAAGTTTCTTTCCTACCTAGCCTCCAATTTTTCTATCCAACATGTCCTTTTTACGGTGCCCGCTAAACCGTCGACATCTGTCTGCATGGCGTGCCACCGTGGATATGGTCGCCATGCTGACAAAGGTCGTCTGTTAAACAGACGATCCGATTTTATTTTTGTAAAATTTTATAATTTAATATTAAAAATATAATTATTTTTTAAAAAATTCGCCTAACTAGCCAAAAAATCTAAGACGACTTATTTAAATAAACAAGTGTGGTTATCTCAAAAAAAAAAGACGATTTTGAATTTGTGCTAATAATATTCGAATCTAGCTCATTTGAGCTCAAATCGAACTTAAACGGATTTGAGCTAAAAGCGCGGACGAGGATTTCCGCTCGTTTTTCGTCCTACATTCCACCCTTCATTACGTTACACCATACTACTCTCAACAATTCAACTAGTCCAGTGAATTGGTCGCTCGAAGGAACAGCTAGAGTCGGTGGAGAGATATCTGGCGGTACTAGTTTTGCACCCGTACGATGCATGGATATTAGTCATCAATATAAATTAATAATATTGATTTTTTTATACTTTTACTAATGATGTGATTAATTATATATTTATTATATTTAATTGTGCCACATGTCAAATATAAGGTAGTAGAGATGTCATATGGCATGTTGTGAGTTATAAGAGGTGCCATATGGCACTCAACTATTTTGATAGATAGTTATATATATATATATATATATATTAATTATTGTGGATTATATTCGTCGCTCCTCCGATCAATACTTGGGTAGAGATTGAGGCAATAAATAGGGTAGAAATTGAGGGCGAGCGACCGGAGGAGTGACTGTACGGCTGCTATGCTGAAAAGGCCCGCCAAATTGGCCCAAACAATTCAAACTTTCGCGCGCTCGGGTCGCCTAGACAAAGGCAAACAGCTTCACGCTCGCCTGATCGTCACCGGTGGGGTTCCCTCCAACTTCGTTGCCAACCATCTTCTCATCATGTACTCTAAAGGTGGCGACCTCTGTAACGCATCTCAACTGTTCGAGAAAATGCGCCAGAATTCTCCTGGACAGCCATGATAACAACGTTTGCCCTGCACAACATGGTCGCTGAAGCTAATAATATCTTCTCGATGATGTGTAGCGATGGACTTAGCCCCACAGAATTTGCGCTTTCTAGTGTGGTCCAAGCTGCGGCTTCTCTCGGCTTGTTGAGTTACGGGAAACAATTACATGGATTGTGTTTGAAACTTGGTTTTGAAGTAGAGCTATTCGTTGGGAGCAATCTTGCTGATATGTACTCCAAATGCGGTGATTTATTAGATTGTTGCAAGTTGTTCGATGAGATGCCTTACAAGGATCAGGTGTCTTGGAACGCTTTGATTGATGGTTATGTTAAGAACAATGAGTTTGACGGAGCTGGAAATTTTTAAAACAATGGTTCGAGAAGGCACTGGTGTTGACCAACATATCTTTTGTAGCACACTGAACGCTTCTGGAGGCTTGAAGTGGAGTAGGTAACTCTCTTCACTCGATGATATTAAAGCTTGGTTTTGAATCAGAAGGCTTTGTTGCCAATGCACTCATTGATATGTACTGTAAGTGCAGAGATATGGATAGCTCCTCCAGGATGATTGCATTATATGAAAAGGGATGCAATGTGATTTCTTACATTTCTTTAATTGATGGGTACATTGAGATGGATGAAGTTGAGAAGGCTTTGAGTACGTTTGTTGATTCACAAAAGTGGGGAATCAAACCCAATGAGTTCACTTTGTCTAGTATCCTCAAGGGCTGTGCTAGCCATTCATTGGTTGATTAAGGGATGCAGATACACACGCAAGCAATTAAGACCAGTATTATCAATGATTGTTTAGTGTCTGCTGGCATTATTGACATGTATAGCAAGTGTGGGCTTCTAACATATTCTCTACATTCCTACAATAAAATTGAGAAACCGAATTATCTTACGTGGAACTTAATAATAGGTGTTCTTGCTCAGCATGGCCGTGTTAAGTTGGCCCTTGAAGTGTTCAATACAATGATCTTCAAACGGGTCAAGCCCAATGAGATAACTTTTGTGAACCTACTAATGGCATGTAGCCATGGTGGTCTAGTCAATGAGGGACATTATGCTTGTATTATCGATATGCTTGGCAGAGCTGGAAGATTCAAGCAAGCCGAGGAATTTATAAGCACAATGCCATGTGAGCCCAATGCTTATGCTTGGTGTTCTTTGCTTTCTGCGTGCAAGAATTATGGTAATATAGATATGGGTGAGTTTGCTGCAGAGAAACTCATGAAACTTGAGCCAAATAACAGTGGCATTCACACACTGCTTTCAAGTATTTATGCCACATCTAAACGATGGGAGGATGTTAAAGCAGTGAGAAAGTTGATGAAAGACAGCGGACTAAAAACCTGCCTGGTTTGAGCTGGGTTGATGTCAGTAATAAGACTCACATTTTTGGAGTCAATGACTGTTCACATCCTCAGAAAAAAGAGATATCTCAGAAAACTGGAAGAAATAACTCAAAAAATTAAGGAGGCTGGCTATATTCCAAACACAAGTTGTGTGTCCTCCAATGTAGAAGAGAGCTTAAAAGAAAGGATTTTTACTATCATAGTGAAAGAATTGCTTTTTTTTTTTTGTTTGATATATATGCCTGTTACTAAGCCTATTGTTGTCAAGAAGAATCTTTGAGTATGTGTAGATTGCCACTCTGCAATAAGCTCATTTCCCAAGTCGTAGGGCGGGAGGTCATTGTCAAGGATAATGATAGGTTTCACCACTTTTTTAATGGACTGTGTTCATGTGGGGATTATTGGTGACAATAGATTTAGGGTTTCATAGGAGGAGAAAAGATGATCTGCATAGATTTTCGAGGATGATATGGGCCAGTGGAAGTTTGGGCTTTACTTCAAAAAAATGCAAGAGCTCTCAAAACGTCTCCGACAATTATCGCATGAATTGAGCATGGGCTGCTCAAAGTGGACTATGTGCACCACAATTGGTGTGGGGAGCCCTACCCCGAGGAACAGTTCAGTATATCCATTTTCTTCATGTGAGGGCCAACTGTTACAGCTACAGGCACAAAATTGCTTCCTTCTACTGTTATAGCTACAAGTAAATTTTCTTCCAACTCTTTGTCGTCAAACTGGGTTTGGAGAAACCAGCCACAGGGGCACCTATAGAGCACATTCCATCAGGATTTTTTCATTGATCCTCTGATGTGGTTCAAAATTGAAGAAGCCTAAGGATTCAGGTGAATTCGACAGTGATATTGATGTTTTGATTGGTTATTGTTGTTGAACTGGACAATGAAAATGATTTCATTTGTTTTTTGCAGTTGGAATTGGAGAATGTTCTTTGAGAAATTAGTATGGTTGGATTGTGGCCCAGATATTGTGTTTTTTTTTTTAATGACATAATCACTTATCTTTGTAAGAAGAAAAGATTCCAAAATGCTTGTACTATTTTTTACTGCTTTCAAACAAAGGCTATACTACAACCAGGTAGAGGTTCATTCATGTTCTTATTGAATTATTCAAATCTGAGAAGCTATTTGACACATTTTCTTTGTATTAGCTGATCAAGGAGGAATTGATTCGGATTTGGCAAAGAGAGGTTATGTGGTTGTTGCTTTTTGGAACTTCCAAGTGATCATAAATCCCTTTTCAAGGACAAAAGAATTGACGACACCTTTCGCCTGCTTGAGATAGTGGGGCTAATGACCCAGATTTGATCATATTCAGTGTGCTTTTCTGTGCATATTTGGGATTAAGGCTTCAGAAGTCTATAGATGATGGAGAAGTAGAGTTCACCATCTATAGACTTCTAAATTAAGGAAGTCTAAGAATTGCTAAAGTGTGTGTGCTCCCCCATGGGTTCACTGGGACGCTAATCCGGCTATTTTCACATGGAAAATATAACATATTAGTTATGTTGTGAAGATATAGCCAGGGAAGTTTGGGAATTACTTGGACAAGATGGTAGAGAATGGTTTTCCATGCCTCGTAATGGACTTATATAAACTATACTTGAAAGTTCTGTACAGGCGAAAACTTTGGAGCTTCTAATGATCATTTCAAGTAGTAGTTGGAGAATGCCCTGGATTTGCACCAGACAAACTTTCTTGAGCATGCAAAGTCACAAATTGGTAAATCTTCGTAGGCCATTATTTTAAATAGTGGTGTACGGAAACGACGGATAGAATCCGGGGTGCAGAGGATTCTCATTCCCCTTCTTTCTCAAGAACTCAGGAACCTCCAAAAATTCTACCTTCCCTTGCTGATAATGGAGGGGTGCCATATTCCTAGACCATCTCCGTAGCCCGATTGAGCCCCGTTTAATTTTTTGCAACAACGTAAATGTTTAACATAATTACTCAAAAATTCGGAGAACAGAGCTAGCTGAGCAGGAACAAGTAGACGACCTGTACCTGCGGTGACCTGTTTTCTGTATCTTCTTGGCGCTCGAAGCCCGTAAAATCAGTCAGAGTGATGCAACAACACAGTAAAATCCTGTCTGTGCAGGGTCTGGAGAAGGTAGCGAATTCACCTGCCGTTTCCGCAAGAAAATCATCGTCCGGAAGCTTACAACTAAGAAAACAAATAATTTATTACTGGCAAAATAATTCTGTGCAGGGTTGGGAAGGGTAGAATGTTTCCAGCCATACATGAAGAGGTCGTTTGAATCAATCATAGTAATGCTCAGCTACGATAGGAAATGGAGTGAAGTTATACTCAAGGAATTTTTGAGAACTAGTGAATGCAACAAGTAAATTAGCCGGACATAGAAATTGCTAATGACATAAACTAACATTGAATTGAATATTAGATAAAAGGAAGAACCTAGGAAGCAAGCAACACGAATGCATGCATACTCAGCCGGATATGTGTCGGGCACACCAAAAAATGTCCGAAAATTAAAAATTAAAAAAGAATTTCGACACACGCATGTCGGACACGCTAGATTGTCCGACATACGTGTCCGAATTTTTGTTTTTAAACTTTTTTTATTATTTTTTTAAGAAATAAAATACTAAAGTACTAGCATTATATAGTAATAAATAATATAAATTATATATTCAAATATTTTTTTTTTTTATATTTTTGTTGACGGAATTAAACTCTTGCTATTTAAATTTATCTAAAAACGCAAAATATTATATTACGTATGATTTTATTATTGGATCTTATTTTATCTTCATATGTTTAAAAATTACTATATTCTGTGTCTATACCGTATTGTGCCTCCGTACAAGTGTCCGTCACCGTACTTCCTAAAGAAGAACATAAAAAAGTCACGTCAAGTATTAACACATTCTAGCAGTTTAATAAAGTTAAAACAAAACTATGCCTTGCAGTGGGCAATAGTCAGTGGGTCCGTCTGTGGATAGTCCAAACGTTAGAAGGGATTGATAATCGCCTGATGTATGAGCGTTGTTTAAGTACGTAAATTTATCTGACAATAAAATTTGATTAAGCGCAATCTGAATATTTACGTATTACTAGTCGTAAAAAGTGGACTGTTACTAAATTCTTGCTCCTAGATCTCAAAAATAAAGTCACAACTAGGGGTGAAAACGAGCCGAGTTCGAGTCGAGTACCACTGTGGCTCAAGCTCGCTCGATTGTTTTAGTCGAGCTCAAACTCGAGCTCAAGCTCGACGAGCTCAAGCAGGCTGACGCTCGAATCGACTCGACTCGATAAATCAAACTCGAACTCGACTCGAGCTCGGCTCGATATTGGTTTTATCAACTGAACCGAGCTTGGAGTCGATTCGAGCCGACTCGACCGAGCTCGGCTCGATTGCATGATAGATCAAGCTCGATGCGAGCTCGGAACTCGAACTCGGCTTAAATAATATTATATAAAAATATTTGAAAAAATAAAAAAGCTCGTTTTAGGGCTCGCGAGCCTAACGAGCCGAGTAACACAATGCTCAAGCTCGGCTCGTTTAATTACTCGAGCTTGAATTAGTGCTCGAACTCGACTCGAGCTCGATAATAAGTCGAGCCCGAGCCGAGCTTAAACGAGTTCGAGCCCGAACTACTCGTGAGCAGCTCGGCTCGTTTTCAGCCCTAGTCACAACTACAACTGCATTGCTCAATCTTCTGTTTTCATTACGAGGATAAGGAGGAATGATCAATTGATAGCGCATAAATTCCTTGGTATCACATCACTCTTCAATCGCGCACCAAAGGCTTAGCCGCTTAGGCAGGATTGAAATCCTCTGCCCCAACTCGGTACCTCCATCTTTGCCTCCACATCTTAATACATAATTATATATATTTTTTGAAAACTTTTAATATTAAAATTATAGTTTCTGATGAGATTTACAATTTTAATGTTGATTTTTTTTTTTCAAAAAATATCTTTAAATAGGTGTTTTAGGCTCAATTTTTAACGGATTTTAAAACTATTTAAAAATCTGTTAGACTTTGGAGTCCCAAAATATCTATTTACAAATATATTTTGAAAGTTGTAATTCTAATTAAAATTTATAACTTTTATATTGAAAATATTTTCAGAAAATCTATATAAATATGTGTTTAGGAGTGGAGGCAGAGATGGGAGCACCGAGTTGGGGTAGAGGATTTCAATCAGCTTAAGCAGAAGTAAACATCAACGGTGGATTTTTTCTTTTTTATTCGTCTTGACCCGATTTTAATTTTTATTATATATTTTGACAGAAAATAATATCCGCTAAGATAAAAGTTTGTCAATTAGATATTGTTGTGATTCAAACTCCTGATCTATTTTTCATGAGAAGTAGGTCATAATTTTCACACAGTATGCAGACGCACTAATCAATTGGGCTAATGGTACATCAACGGATTTAAGAAAAGCATAATTTAAAAAAAAAAAAAAAAAACCTATATTCATATATAACTTCGAAAACATGCCTCGCACAATGTTGAATCGCTTCCCCCCGGTAATATTCACAGACAATTCCAGTGGCCTTCCCAATACCACTATCGAGTAAAGGTGAATGGATTACACATTCAAAGTAGCAGCATCATGTGCCCTCGACTTGCCTGCAATTTATCTTGTGGTTTACATAAAATCCAATTTGACATCACTAAAACTGTCTCTACTTGTATAAGTCAATGATGAACAGAAATTTTCTGCCCGCTCTATGCTCTTATTTTCTAGTACCACACTCTAAATAAATATCTATCTATATTTTTTGAAAAAAAAAACTTTCAACGATAACATTTATAACTTTCATATTAAACATTTTTTCAAAAAATACTACTAAATAGATGTTCCGGTGCTCCAAATTCTTAACGTCTTAACGGATTTAAAAAACTATTTTTAAACCCGTTAAGAATTTGGAGCTCCATAACATATATTTAGAAGTCTTTTTTTGAAAAAATTTACAATATAAAAGTTATAAATCTCATTAAAATTTATAATTTTTTATTTTTTTATTTTTTTGAGATTTTCGTGGGGAAAACCCTGCCCGTAACCGCCCTCATTCGAATAATATATGTAGATATTTTTTAGAGTATAGGGCAAAGGGTTAGATAGAGATGTTAGTTTAGCCCGTTTGGCTCGCTAGGCCGCAAGCTGGCCACCCCGCCTTACCGGCCGCGCGAGTCGGGCAGGAAAAACTAGCACGCCAGGCCAAGACGAGCCGACGCTTTTAGTGGGGCAGCCCGCATCAAACCGTGCGGGCCCGGATTGGGCCCGCACGGTTTGCAACACTTTGGTTAGATATGGAGGGGGCTCAGAGGATTTCTGTTGGCCAAGGATATGCTAAGTTTGTTATTGTACTATAAACAATCTACTATTCTACAAACATATATTTAAAAAAAAAAAAACACAATAATAATGGACTATGCTTACCATTGCAAATCAGCTCCATGCACTGCCTCCTCCATGGACTCTGGTTTCTTTAGCAGCATCCATCGTTATGCCTGGATTGGGGCCAGGCTCCAGCCCCAAGCCCCCTACTTAACTCGTGCCTGATCTGCGATACACTGGAGGCTTTCTCATTGCTTGATTCACATTGGCCTTCATGGTACATTCAGTTATTCTGTTCACCTTGTTCAAGCAACCTCCCCCAACACCGATAACTTTGATCTTAGCTTCGGTCGCAGTTATAGATAACTCTTCTTTGGAAAAAAAAAAAGATAACTCTTCTTTAACTGTTATTAAAATTAGCAGTTAAATAACCAACAAATAAAAATAAATAAATAAGTATGTTTAATGAATAATATTGAAGAACCTTTCTTTTTGTAAATATATGGTAGTTAAATTAGATATAAAAAGTTAAATATGCATAAAGGTAATTCAGAAATAAATCATCAAATTAAAAAAAAAATAGTCTAACTTGTTCTTTTAAAAAAAATAATATTTCTCAAACTTTTGTTTAAAATGAGTTTCTTTTTTCTCCCGTTAGAATGGGTCAAGAGACAAACCCATTAATATTTCAGACACCATCTCATTTAATCCGAATGGTAGAGTCTACGAACAAACACATTTAAGAATTAGGATAAGTAGAAATTTCAATTATGGATATTTAATTTTAGTATCATCATAAAATTAAGTATTTATCACATGAAAAATAATAGTTGCACATGCGTTACCCGCAAGGGTGTGGGGAACGAAGCTTTCATGTACAGTGTGGAGGGTTAAACAGGCCCTCTGGACCTACTCTATCCACAAGGATGGGTCGTTGTTATCTATATAGTTTACTGTTACGACAGTCGCTCGAAGAGGACTGTTATTGGCAGAATTTTTTCACGATAATCTCCAAAAAAAATAATAATAGTTGCTTGACTTTGCCAAAGTGGCAGATAACCGTTGCTTCTTCTCTTTTTTTTAGACTATGTTCTTTTTGCTTTAAAGTTGGATTATGTTTAAATAGCCATTTTCTCTGCACAAATAGTTTTAAGGCCTGTTTTGTGTAAGGTGCTAAGTCTACATTAGGCACTTGGGTAAAGCTTGAAAGAGATATCAATGTTTCTTAAAGGTCTCTAGATTTTTGGTGGCCCCCTTCCTTGTTACATGTTCTTATCAGAGTTTATGTGTTTGGGGCCCTTGCTCCTTAATGGCAATTTGAATATATATGTTATGCAGATATTATAACTTTATTTTGTTCCTCTTTCCTATTGTAAAAACGTCAACATGCATGCATGGAATTACTATATGTATTAATGCTACTCAGTATAGAATTAAGACATTTGGGATAGATCTACTTTCCGGAAATTAGTGAAAGTGGGTGAAGGAAGATTATCTTTTCGACACTTAGCTGAGCAATGATAGGAGTTATTTCCTCCCAGAGCATTGGTGCATGTTTGAATCATGATAAAGCCAGAAGAGAATCAACCTCTGCTAGTAGCAGGTATGGATGCGTACATTGTGTACGCACTCATACACGTAGACCCCACAGAGCCTGGCTAACAGAAGCAACTCACCCTGGGTTTAACTTTTTTTTTTTTTTTTTTTGGGAGTCCAAGCTCCTCGATCACTCGATTGGTGGGCTTTTGCTAATCTCCAATATGTAAAAAAGTTAGGAAAAAGTTAAAAGGACATTACAGGTACAAAGTGAGAGAGAGGCCAGCTCTATTTTATTTTAAGTGCAAAAGAAATTTCCACTCAAACTGCTGAAATTCCACTTAAGATTTGAAAATCTCGACTTAGATTCAATGGATTTCTCCATCACCTTTCATGGAATTATCTGCCATGCAGTTCATGCTTTTTTGTAGATATTATACTCTTGAAAAATATAGTTGGATTATATGCCTTTTTTTTTTTCTTTTTTCTTTCCTTGAGATAAAGGCAATGCATGTACAAATAATACTTTGTGCTACCAAATGTCTCCTCGTAGTTGATTGACGTTGCATTCAGTATCTGTCCTGTATGGCTGTATATGTCCACAGACATAACCAAATCCTTATCACACATGGGAAGGCCTGCAAGTTACTGTTACTGTATATATATATATATAAAGGACATGAAAATATATATAAAGGACATGAAAAGACATATACATGCAACAATGAAAGTTCTTCCTATGAAAGGTCTTTCATTCGTCAGAACAATTTGCTTTCCTGATTGTGTATATCCATTATGCTCTACAAATTAATATCCTTTTTCAGTGTCTACTAAAATTCTATCCAGGCTCCTGTGCTGTTCCATCTACTTCTTAAGAACAGCTTCTAGATCCATTTTTCCTTCCATTAGGTTCACAAAAGTAGAACTATATATATATATATATATATATAATGCTGATAAGATATGCAGGCAATCTGACCAAGTTCAGCTCCGATTGGTGATTTCGCAATCTAATATCAGAATAGCCGTAAATAACCAAAACGGGGAGCCAACCCCCCATAAAACTAAAAACAATATTTTTTTTTTCCCCTGGATTTTTTTTTTTTTTTTTTTTTTTTTTGTAACAAAAAAAAGTGGTTATTAGTAGTACATCTACAGAATTAAACAAACAAATCAGGTTATTTGTCACCTAATCCAGGGATTCAATTGTTGATAAGGTGAAGTCTTGAGAACAAATGATTGACACTAAAATAAGGGAGATCAACTGCAATTGATGGTAGTAGATGAAAGCAACACCAATGAATTTGCTACCTATATGTCTCTGGTATGAAAAGGACCCCCTCCTTTCATTTTTTTTTATAGTTGTTACATATATAGATTAATAATATGGCAACTAGGATGTGATGTTTTTGGTAGTCTATTTTCTCCTAGTGGGTGATCAATCAACAATCAGTAACAGTAACAAAGAGAGGAGGGTAACATTGTAGGATGTAAAGTACCAAACCGTGTCCTACGTACGACGGATGGTTTCATCGTGTGTGTCAGGGCCATAATAGTCTCCTTCTGGAGTAAGCCGAATAACATGTTATGACGGTAATACATATACCAAAAAACAGTCGTAGAGTCCCGTGTAATTTTTTTGTTGAAAAAAAAAAATGCCCCAAGGTCCCTTTTTGAAGGACATATGGTCCCTCATAACATTAAACAAGCTTCTATTTGTGTAAAGGGAATCTTGATGTGGCCAGGTTTTAGGTATGTGACAAGGAATGGATGTTGACCCATCAACGAAGGCATAAATACCAAACAAATCCATTTTAAGTGTAGGATATCAAATTACAAGTTGGCATGATTGTGGTGATTACTGTAGAGAAGCCACTTAACTAAGCAATTCTCAAAGCAAACTTAATCCTTGATCATAGAAAGTAGTCATGATGAAAAAAGGAAAGGAGGAGAAGAAAAAAAGTCCATCTTTTTATTCATATTTACGGAGCAAAACAAAAAACTCCAAACTTTTCATTGCATATATAGCATTAATATTGTAGGAAGGGTTGCACTGGTTTTGTTGAGTATTTTATATATCTCTGAATAGCCCAACAAAACAAAATCTTTACAAGGAGTGGAGTAGGAGTCAGTGATTCTAGTGTCTTCCTTCCCTTTTCTCTCTGTTTAAAAGCTGAAAACTCCCATATTTTTCTTTCTCCCTTTCTCTTTCTGTTTCTCTTTCTCTCAAATGAAATCAAGTTCCATACCTTTTAGACAAAGTTCACAAGGACAAGATCTTCTTTGTACCATGGATATATTAATTTCCAAGGTGATATGATTGCATCTGGGTAGGGTGACAATTAAGAAGAACTCTCAGAAGGGAGAAAAATTGAGTAGAAGCAGCTGTTCCTTCCTTCTCTTTGGCCTTGTTGAAGGTATGTTCTATTTTTCCAAGCTCATTAATGGCTTCATCCACCATGAACTGTTCTGTTATGCTATATTATAAATCTACGAACAATTTCTTTTCCATTGTATGGCAGGGAAGAAGAAGAAGAAGAAGAAGAAGAGGGGAGCTTGATGAGTGTGGAAATTAAGAAACCTGGTTTTCTACATATGCAGTGAGAAGTCGACACCTAGAAATGGCTAATTCCAGAGTTGGTGAAGCAGGCCTTTCAGATGCTGGCCCTTCAAGTCAACCTCTCGCCTATGGAGTAATCTATGGCACCACGCCAGCTGCCACTAACTTCTTGTAATATCATTCTTCACATTTTAATTACCTTTAGAAATAAGATCTTCAAAAGCTTTCTAAAAGATATTGTGTTTCTTTCTTGATCCTCTTATATCTTCTTCAAGCTCCCCCCATTTTCTTCTTAATTTGTTGTGTTTCAGACATACATATATCATTACGGTGCTAGCGCGCGAATCTTACTCTTTTGCACTGGGGACTTCAATTTTGCCTGTGTTTCCAGACATGCATAGGACTCTGAACTTGGCTTAGGGAACATAATATTCCAAATATAGCTTATCACCTCTTTCTCCTTTGCGGATTCATATCTTATTTGTTCTCGGAATCTTTAAAATGGGTTCCACTTTTCAATTATCTCTAGTTTATTAGCGTGACCTTTCGTTGGTTATAACGGCCAATATGTACGTTTTATGTTTTATGCTGCTTTAGCAAACTCTAATGGGATTACACCTCTTACCACCAACTTCATCGACTTTAAGCCTAATCCATTCAGGCTCTTTTGCTGATATTCTACTCAAATCTATATCCACTTTTTGATATATTCCTTTAAATCCACATACAATAAAAAAAAATATTTTTATTTTTTATGTTCATTGATTGTGGCTTGCTTGATTAGCAGTGACCCAGAAGGAGCTGCTTACTTTGGTGAGCTAGAGGAAGCTCTCATGCAGGGAGTTGTTGGCGTTACAAACGATGCAGACAGGAAGCGTACGACTCTCTCTCTCTCTCTCTCTCTCTCTCTCTCATATCAAACTCGTGCCTTAGATAAACAAGCAGAGAATAATGAATGGTCTACAAGATGTGGCAGCTTTGCCTTCAACGACCAGCACGGCAGAGATCACATGAGTAAACACAGACATGTATATGCTGAATGCTTTGATCTCCTCCTCACAACAGACCATACAGTACAGTAAAAGAAAAAAAAAAAGAATCAAAGGACAAAGGGAAAAAAAACTCAAACAAAATGTTACATAGTTGCATACTAACTCTCTGCAAAGAGTAAGTAGAGTTTGATTCTGCAACAGCTTTATGTGATCTTCTATGACTACTGCAGCCTTTCTGTGCGCAGCACCCAGGCCCCCCACACTGGAGATCTTCCCCTCTTGGCCAATGAGCTTCCACCAACCCCCCTGTGTACGTTGCTTCTGCTTTTATTTCCTTTTTGACTTTGAATCGAAAACAATACGTCCAAAAGATAGCGGCGATTCTTTCATAATTACAGTGAGGTTATATGACTTTGTACTATACGTAACATATGTATACAGGGGAATTCGCAGTCAACGGAGAGCACTGATTCGGGGTCGGGGAAGAACAATACAATTTCTCAGCTGGAGTCGGAGTCTCCAGTAAGCAGAAAAGACTGCTCCTCAGATCAGTCAAATGAGCAGCAGCAACAGCAAGAGATGATGATGATGATGGCCGCTAATGCTGGGGTTGCCATGTTTACAACGGAAGCAGAAGCAGCAAATCATCAGCACAAAGTCCCAGATAGGGTACTGTTTTTGTTTGGGATGTTTTTATTATTTCACTTTTTTGAAGTAATTGTTGGCACAACTCTCCAAATATCAGTGTGGTGTATTTATGTTCTTGTAGCTTGTCAGAGCTCACTGTCCAGATCCCAAGAACTAATGGGTCATCTGCTTCTGTTCGTAGATATGGATGTTGGATGTTTCCCTTACCTCATCATGCACTCTCAAAATTAATACTGTTACTTCCAATCCCGATATTATTTTTTACTAGTGTTTCCAGACAGCTTTGTCCAAATTCCACCATGAATCTTCAGTAATGCTTACTAACACACAGAAGGCTAAACTTTATTTAGATGAGAATTAAAACAAATCCATATTACTATTTATATGCAATTAAGAAATATATCTTTCTAATATTATTTGTTTTTTTTGTAGCAGAGGAGATTTGGCGGTTCAACATCTGGGAAAGATGGAAAGCCTCTTGATGCAAAGGTATCATAAAGAACCTTCTCCATGTTTATTTTATTTTTGATCGACATGAATGTAAATGACCTCATGCAAGGATTGCATCGACATATGTTAAACGTCTATAAATATACACATGCATGCATAGATGCTTCACATGGCTAAACGTGGTTATGTGTCATATATGTGGCAGACTTTGAGACGTTTAGCCCAAAATAGAGAAGCAGCAAAAAAAAGCAGGTTACGAAAGAAGGTAAAGAAAAAAAAAATTCCAAGTTATTTGGTCAGACATTGTTTGATCCCATGCAAACTAATTCTTTGTTATTTTGGTAGGCCTACGTGCAGCAGCTTGAGTCCAGTAGAATCAAACTTACTCAGTTGGAACAAGACCTCCAAAGAGCTCGATCACAGGTTATTTATTAAAAAGAACCCTATTATTCAACTGCAATTATTTATCTATTATTTGATATATTTGACTTATATTGAAGTTTGAAATGTTTTTCAGGGACTCTTCCTTGGTACTGCCAATGCTAGTATGAGCCATGGTAAATAGAAGCACATTCAAGATACACACACAGCCGTTATCATCTATTCTGAGCGCAGCATCACCTTCTTTTTCTTTTTTCTTCTCTTTTTTTTTTGTCTTTGTTTTTTAGGTGCAGCAATGTTTGATATGGAATATGCTCGGTGGGTCGACGAGAACAAGAAGCAAATGGTGCAGCTGCGAAGTGGGCTTCAATCTCAACTGTGTGACGGCGAGCTCAGAGTCATCGTTGACGAATGTCTTTCGCACTATGACGATATCTTCCACCTGAAAGGCTCTGCCGCGAGAGCTGACGTCATCCATCTTATAACCGGAATCTGGGCCACTCCCGCCGAACGTTGCTTTCTCTGGATGGGTGGATTCAGACCCTCCGAGCTGCTCAAGGTCCAATTCTATATATGTTCTTTACGAATTCCGCAGTCTAATTAATCAATAAAGGACAAATCACTTTGTTCTATTAAGATCGTTTAGTATATAAATATATATAAGCAAACAACAGACTGACTTCTGGAAGTAGCCGTAAGTGACTTCCACACAGCTTGTGATGAATTCAAAAAGCCTCAGGTTAGTGTGTGTGCCGGTGAAATGTTGTTCAAGGATAATTGGTGAAGTGAACTTTGATCACAGGTATTGTTCAACGTATAAAAATGGTTAAAAACTAAAACTAATGCAGTAGCTATGTCTTTGAATGTAGATACTGATGCCTCAGTTGGACCCTCTAACGGAACAACAGCTGGTAGGACTCTGCAACCTTCAGCAATCGTCGCAGCAGGCCGAGGAGGCGCTGTCGCAGGGGCTCGAGCAGCTGCAGTGCTCCCTGGCCGATACGATAGCCAATGGACCCCTCGCCGACAGCATAGACGTCGGGAATTACATGGGTCACATGGCCCTCGCTCTGGAGAAGCTTTCCAACCTTGAAGGGTTTGTTAAACAGGTCTTAATTTGTTTCTCTTCTATCATCTGATTTTCCTCACTGGCATTGTTGTATGAGTACTGATATTTTATCATGGTCAAAAAATTAATGTTAGAGTTAGTCAATCGATAACAGCTGCATGATGAACTTGATGCAAATTGTGGTCCTTTTTATGTTATGAGAAGAACATACTAGCTAGAATTTTGACCAAAATCTGATGGCATCCCTATTCATCATGGCTATCAATACCTACATATAATAATCTCAGCCATGCATCGTGTGTATATGTATTGCATGTGGTTCTAATTGTATTAAGACCATCAAGATCCACGTAGGATAGTTTTTCTCAAATCTGATTCTTCTTTGTAAGAATTCGTTACAAGCATTATAGAACTCACATGATTTGTCCAATAAATGAATTATTGTCAAATTGTGTAGGGTCATTTAGCTATCATTCATCCTATTCACCTATTCTAGAATTAAAATTTAAATAGTGGAATATTGATGATTGCAAGAACCTTTTCAAATGGACACGTCACCTTCTAAATTAACACAAACAATCATTTGAAGCTTCCTTTTATCATTGCGAAAGTCTTGAGTATAAGCTTCCTCCAAGGCAACCATCTCGACCAACCATTTCATCTTTCTTTCTTTCTTTCTTTCTTTTTCTTTTTTAGTTGGACATCTCAACCAATCCGAACTGCATGTTTCTGTTGCTTTGGTTTCTTTCTTAGGTCCCAAGGGGTCCATCAATGTCAATTTTCAAATATTTTATCTTATTTTTACACCATGGATATAATCACAAGTGCCACTATTGTTGTATAATGTGCATTGGGGCATGTTTAGATTAGGACCAATGGAGCAGTACAAAAGCGAAAAAACATTATCTTATTTTTAAAGAAGACCTGAGGGCTGAAACTTCTGATTCAAATTTTTAGTCTGCCAAAGTTAGCATTTTATTGTTGGTTTATATATATATATATATATATATATATATATAACTAAGTATGTTTCAGCTGCAGTCATACAACTAAGTAACTATTAGCTCTTAGTGCCCACTTACAAAACTTTTCGACTAACCATATAAATAGATTTCTTCCTCTAGTGATAAACCTAGTTGGAGTCTTGAGGAATTCATACTTACGATATTTTCAATAGAGTAAATTATTGACCTGCATGATTAATAACGTCCAAATTTAAGAAAGACATCTTTTTTTTATTTCTAAAAAGAAAAAACAAAGCAAGACATCTTTTTGTTTTAATTATGATATTTTCTATTCCATTTGTTTGTTTTTTTTTAAAAAAAAAGAAATCTTTCAATGGTTATTTTCATCAGGTAAGGTAGTCTAATGACATATTTCATTGTATTGTCTATAAGTGAAGATTCTGAATTTTGTGAAGTGTCTTCTTTGTATCTCCTAATCAAATTAATTACAAATAATTCATGCAGGCCGACAATTTGAGACAAGAAACTTTACATCAGTTGAGACGATTATTAACAGTTCGGCAAGCAGCAAGATGCTTCCTTGCAATCGGAGAGTACTCTCATCGTCTTCGAGCTCTCAGTTCATTCTGGGCTTCTCGCCCTCGAGAGTAAGATTTCCTCGCATTTTATTTCCTTTTATCTAATTTCATGTAAAATTGATAGGTTTTTTCCCTTAAAAACAAACGACAGACGTTATTGTTTATACAAGGCACTGCATTAAAATCAGATGCTATTTTATATTACTTTTGGCACACATTTGATATTATTTCCAAGTATAAATTTAGAAAAGCACTATTCTTCAGGGTCATTTTAACCCTAAAGATTTCAGAGCTTATGTGGTATTATTCACGTGAACCTTTTTTTATTATTTAATTATTTAATTTTTTAGGAAGAATCAATTCTCATGTGATAACTATAAAAACTAAGAAGTCGTTTTTCAAAGTAAGTATTGAAAAGTGTAAAATATTTTTTTTTCAAATATTTCATTAAACGTTTTAAATGATATGAACAATACAATATAAATCTTCAAGGTCAACATGATCCTGAAAGCATTTCTCATAAATTTATCCAAAAAGATGATGTTAGTCGGCATACTTAATGTTCACAAATGGAGGACCACAAACACCTTGGGATAAAACATTAATGGAAGTTTCTTGTAAACGATGATCTCTTATCCCTGGGTCCACGGTATTTAAAATGGTCCATTTAAGACTGCACACTGTCTTTTAATTGTAGATCATATTATATATATATATATATATATATGGGCGCAGCCCCCCCCCCCTATATATAGTAATTATTTATAAATTTAAATATATATAATATATAATTAAATAATATATATTTTTAAATATATATATATAGTAATAATATATATATATTTATATAATTAACTGTATATATATATATATATATAATATCTTACTTTTTTAAATATTTTATTTTTAAAATAATTAAATAATTTAATTATATTTTTTAAATTTTTAAAAAAATTAACAATAATATATATTTTAAATATATATTCACAGGGTATATATTTAATAATATATTATATATATAAATATATATATATATTATAATATATATATATATAAATTAAAATTAACTGTATATAATATATATATATATATATATATATAATATCTTACTTTTTTAAATATTTTATTTTTAAATAATTAAATATTTTAAATATATTATTTAAATAATTAAATATTTTATATATAAGCACTGTCCTTTCTCGTATAAATAAAAGTCTCATTTTTGTCTGGACATTGTAATTACTGTCGAACATTGCATGAATTTCTAAGAATTACCGTGTATTTTTTATTTAGACGATGTCTAATTTAGCAAAGTTGTAGCAGGAACTTGACAGGTGGTAATCAGGAGAGCACATGCCCTACAACCACAGATCAACAGATAATTCATCAACCAGCTCATACTCATTTTGCAGCCTTCTAAGTTCTAACACAACCATGACTGAAGATGATATCTTGTTTTGTTTTTTTTTTTTTTTTTTTTTTTTTTTTCTACTTTTTCTGACCATGGGATTTTGGGAACGGGCTGTGGCAGCAGGGTTGGGGTGAAGCAAATAGAAGGAAGAGAGAGAGAGAGAGAGAGAGAGAGAGAGAGAGAGAGAGAGTTCATATTGGTTAGAAGTGCAGAAGGATGAAGAGGTTCAAATTACCATGATCGTGTCTCAACTATCACTTCTTTGAAGAGTAATGATCAGTAGATAAAGAGGTTAAATTTTTCCTATTTGAAATTTTTATTTAAGCAAACCACTGCTCAGCCCCCCCTGGACCATCTTTTTTTTTGGATTGAGATAACCATGCAAAATCAGCTATTTACCTAATTATTTTTAGCCTAGGGAGGCAAAATCTTTCGTGCGATAAACATCATATTTTTTCACTGGGTAGAATCTTCCAACCACAATCATTAGATTACAATCAAAGAGTAAAATTCTGGACATTTCTTGCATTTCTTGTATCCTTGCATGCTACCTTACCTGAGTATTTATCCAGGAGAATACTCTGGCAGTAGGAATATCTCGTCGTAACATGAAAGGGCACATATCGCATACCTAATGACGTAATATTTACAAATACACAACTAAGGAACTTGCATGTGAATGAAAAGAATTTCTAGGTCTCCGCCATCCAGTTCGACTACCCGTGCTCTTCTTTGCACAGTATTGCCTACAAATGAATGTTGCAAGTAGCACTACCACAATTCCCAAATGGGCTTGAACACATATCCCTAGCCGATAGGGAAGTCGATCAAAGGGATGTGATCTTTTCACCTATTTGCTTATTTCAAGAACCGTGGGACGGGCATCCCACCCCTAAGTTTGACCAGACTTCAACACCCTTAAGCATTTCTGTGTTGTGTACAATAACATCATATTGTTAAAGTTTTTCTAGGTGACCGGCGAGCGTTAGCCTACTTGATTAGCGAAATTGGATGTTAGGAAAAAATTATGATTTGCTCTTTATGAATAATAGTAGGTCAGGTGTTAGAATCCTAGCATGCGTGAGTTAGAAAGGACTTACAGTATCATTCTGTTTTCAGTCGAGATGTAAAATTGAAATCGAACTTGACGGTCACAGACCAATAAAGTTTTGTACGTAATGTTCAAGGTAAAAGAGGATCTCAACAAAAAGTGCATATGCATGTGAAACTATTATGAAAGAGAGAAGGTGGGAGGTGTGTTGCCTTTATGTCCATTTTTTGATGGACTTGCTTCAACAAACTGGAGGAATTTTCAAGTGCAAATGATGGAATATAGAGGGCCTACTAGCTAGATATAATCGAAGGTATAATATGATATGTGGTGGTTCAACCATCAGATACTGCGCCCATAAACAATTCATGTTTCCAAATGAGTCTACTTCTCAATCTCTATCCAAGTTTCTTTTTTCTTTTGTTTTTCTCGACCGCCGAGTTTAATTTTAATTCTATATTTCGATTGAAAACGATACACATTAAAATAAAATTCTTTTCTATCAAACATTGCTAGAATTCGAATCCCTTCAACTATTCTATATTAGGAGCATATCATAATTTTCTTCTAACATTCAATCGTGCTAAGTAACTAGACCGAAACTATTTTTTTTAAAGAATATATCTCGAGCTATCTCAATTGGCCTTTTCTCAATTTTTTTGGCTCACCTTTTTCAAATGGATAATTGCATATCAGCCTCCTAAAGCTAACAGTCGCTCATTTCTGCCCCTGGAAACGCGGAAACGCTCGACGCGGCGGCGTGCGCGTGCCAGGGAGCTTATATGCAATTTCAGCCCTTGAAAACGCCTTTTTCAGAGGCTGAAATACAAAGGTGAAATTTTGGAAGGTTGATATACAATTATCCCTTTTTCAAATCCATAAAGGTGCCACTACATTGATTTATTGAACAATTATAAATTGAGTGTTTTGTCTGCTCGCGGATGACCTTATCTGATTAAACCAATCAACGTTATGTTTTAGAAATATCAAAGTATGGCTATGAGGACAATATAATCTATTAGATATTGTGATACACAAACATGCTCCTAGCAGTGAGCAGCTCGGGCTCGAACTCATTTTAGCTCGTTCACATTAGAGCTAACTTCGAGCATAGATTCAAGTTCAAGTAATTCAAACCTGGATATCATGTTAGTTGATCCGTTTGGCTTGCGAATATAAATGAGTTTTCATATTTCACTTAATTATTTTTTTCACAACAAAATTATTTAGGCAAGTATCTTTTACAATTTGAGCTCGGCCTAAATTTGAGCTCGGCATTACTAAATTCAAGTTCGGCTCGAGTTCTATTCATTTGATACAATGGAATTTTTCTAATTCAAGCTGAATTCGAGCTAAACTTTTGAAAATCGTTGAGTTCGGACTAAAGCAATCGAGCCAAACTTGAGTTTAGTGATACCGAGCTTGAACTAGTGCTAGTTTTCACCATTATTAGCACCCACCCAAAATCTCATATGTCTCACTAGACCTATTCCGAGACACATAACTTGCACTCATCCTCTTCAGTCTTCTGGTACAACTGTTACCATGAGGGGTGCTAAATAACATGATAGATAAGACATTCTACAGCAGGCCTCTTATGATGTAATCAAAATTTAATCAGCATATATTACTCAGATATAGAAGAACCTATTATTTCACTGCCAACACCAAGAATAGAAGACCCTATAATGTATTCTATGGCGGTTCATAATACATCTTGATTACATTTTTTTTTTTTTTTTGAGATTATCGTGGGAGGACTCTACTTATAATATGTTACTTTCGAGCGACCGTCATTAATAGATAAATTTATGATTCATACTATCTATTTTCTACTAACCAAAGAGTCCGTCCGGTCTTAGAAAAGTAAAATGTAGCTGTTTGAACAATTATACTGAACAGATATGCAAGCATAACTGTTTGAACATAAATGCAAGCACCTTTGGCATTTTAATTCTTTTCTATTGACTCGAGAAGGATTAAAGACCCTATAATCTTTATTGCAGTTTCAAGTTTATAAAGAATCCTACTGCAACGTCAATGACACAAGCAAATATGAGGAATCAACATACAAATGAACTACTTTTCTGATAAAATCCAATTTTTTACCACTCCTTCGATAACTAGATTTCTATTTATTTCTTTTATGATGTTAGAAAGTTGGGACAATATACATTAATTTCTTTGCATGAATTTGTTCTTGAAGGAACTGATTTATGAGTTAACGTACTATTATGTTCATTGCACTAGACAGGTGGACCTCTGTTTATATTATTATTTTATAAGATTGGTTTGACCATAGTAGTTCCAGAATATATAGTCTCTTAGGAGATCAGTAAGATTACAGAGTTCTCGGATACGAGAGCTTGCCAGCTAAGGGGACCTCGCTCGCAATCAAAAGTACGGGAGACCAACCGTCGTGGGACGCTGCAACACCTTACCACCGTTGTTATTATGCTTCCTATTGTTGGTTCGCTTGCGCAGTGTGAGTCCTTACTGGAAAGTAGAAGCTAGCTATTTGTGGTGTTGGATGTCTCACCTGTAACATCAATCTTTTTACAAATATAGACCCTGACAAATAGCATTACATTTCAGTTGCCATTGGCGCTAATCATTCAATGGGTGCTGCTACCTTCCTCTTGAAATTTGAAATACACTTAATAAAATAACATGCTCAACCTCGCTTAATTTTTACCATTTATTCGGACGTAAGTTTCTAAATAGATAGAAAAAAAATATATAATGCAAACCGTCTACTATATGTAGTAGTATACGGCATGTACAGGCCATCAAAAGCAGTACATATATTTCGTCATCGCTGCGGATAATTTACTGCCGGAAGTGATGCATAAAACCAAATATCCAACCAAAGAGTGCGTAGAAAGATATCGCTGAAGACGACGCCATGTCCCACCTTCTAAGGTAGATAGACGCTGCTGCCCAACAAAAAAAGAACGAAGAATATGTAGCTGCAACTCCAATGGCTTTTGATATTAGCCATCATTATGCTTTAGAATTCGCAACTTTTATCACCCGAACTATAACGGCCATCAAAGCTCCTAATTTGCCATCAAATCGCGTATAACCAGCAATCCTATCCAATCACATAGTTGCTTTGAATGAATCTAGTATAACTGGCTAAATATATTATATCGCCAGCGAACTGTAAATCTAGGAGATGCCGACAGACAAAATGTAGAAACTCAAACGTAAATGTCTAAAAACGTAATGTCGAACACAAAATGCCCCCCATTTAGCACCGATGTTCCTAACAAATCGACGAATTAATTTTTCAAAACTTCCAATATACAAATATTGTAGTTCAATAAAACAAAATTCTTGCTAGGCTTCCTGAAGAAATATATATGGGATGAATGCGCCTCTAATATTACAAATTGGTACAAAGGGAGTTCCTATTTCAAATTGTCAAGAACTTTTGGAGGTGTGAAGAAGGGGTATCGAACTTTATACAAAAGAATGGATTCCCTAATTACAAATAACTAAAGCTGCTTCATGTAGAACTTGCTGCCGGGTTAGACGTATTATAAGAAGATCGCTAGAATGCTGAGCTAGACTCCTTTATATATACAGGAAGTGTAACCTGCTGACTCTAAAAATTCAATTTTATTTCTGAGAGATCATCCATAGGAATTTCTAGCCCCACCAAATCTATGTCTTGCATATCTTCATCAACACCTAACCAAGAACCAATATCTTGACCTTGCCCACCAAGGCCATCGGCCACATCTAGCTCCTCAATTGAATCTATACCATTAAAAGGTAAGTTCGTAAAGATACTATCTTCTTCCTTGGATAACTCTTGAGCACCATTGCCAACTGGTTGACTCATTTTAGTGCTATCCAATGGTCCATAGGACTCTTGATGTCTTGAAGACTGACTTGATGGTTCTAAAACCCGGCTAAGAAGACCATTTCCTGAGCTTGATAATTGGGCTGTCTTTTGTTTTAGCTTTGACTTTGATTTACATTCACCTCTCACATTGTTAACAGCTGTTCGACTGGCTTTTGCAGAATTTTTCAAGGATAATTCTTTGTTTTGATCCCTGTCCCTATCGGTCCTCTTTCCTTTTGCACCTCCTGGAAGAATGTGGCCAATAGTAGATGTGGCTCTTGAAGCAGCAATTGAAACGACGTCATCAAGCAAGACCTCTTTCTTCTTCCCTGTCCTAATAGAAACTTGCTCAGACACCTGAGCTGCGCTTGGGTAAGTATCAGATAGGCCTCTGTCAAGTCTGTGGTCAATTCCATCGCCACCGTTCATACTTGAAGTATGAACATTCCCCAAAGAATAAGCAGCTGCAACCACAAACCATTAAATACTAACGAAGATGAAATGCCAGATATAGACAAAGGCGTCTATATCCATGAAAAAGTTGATGAATATTAAATTCAAAAGCAGCAAAACATCACTCTAAAAGAATGAAAAGAAAAAGGGCCATCAATTAACAAAGATGGTATCTAAATCATATACCTGATGCCCTAGTCCCTATCGCGGACGTGCGATTTTCAGCAGTAACTCCAGATTTCAAAACTTCATCTCTCTTCAAGTCACCTTTGTGCGTAGGAGATGAAAAGAGGATATCACGAAGAGGAGGTTCACTAAAGCAGCTTCGGCCTGTTTCTTCGTACTCCTGACACCTAGCAAGGGTTCGCTTAGCAAAAGCATGAGCAAGTTGTTTGGAAACTTTACTTGCACCACTCTTATGACTATGAGATCCTCGGCCTCCCTGTCAACCAAGAGGTTCCAGTGGTGTTAGCAACAGATACATACATGCTAAGGATCAAAACTTTTACTAACATAATGAAACTTCTCTAAAATATAATAATAATTTCCAAATATGAAATAGAATCTCACTTACGCAGAGATAATAAAGTCATAACCAATGCAACATACAGAAAATCGGGTGAGTCCATAAGCATATCAAATGTTCAAAAAAAAAAAAAAAAAAAAGATCCACACGAAAAATAAACTCACTGAATGGGATGCTTTGGAGTTTCCCATTTGTATCATTCCTCAAAAGGGAATGCGGGTTTCAACTTCCAAATTTCTTTACTTGTTAGATGAGCCTCACGGAGGCAGATATCTAGTTAACTTCTATATTAATACAGTGCGACCTATTACCTCAAAATAAAGACCTTGTGCGACCCATTATTGTGTCCTATAAAAAACCATTCAGTAAGTTCGTTTGTTTCAATAATTCATCTTTTCTACATTAACTTTCCTTCATGCTACATTTGACAGGTACATCATCCTGAACTGCCTTCCTATCTCTAAAACAATTGTCCAGCAAAAACATGCTTTTATAAACTGCTTGTGCCATGACTCTTATGTTTCCACTGTTATTTTACGTAATGGATTATAAAATCTCAAAATCTACCAAAAACACAAACTGTAAAGAAAGATCGTGCAAATGATTACAAGTATTGAAAGTCATATACTGTTACAATTTTCCTTTTACATAAAAAATAAGTAGTCAAATAGATAGCATGGCTTTTTTTTTTAAAATGTGCAATGTTGCCAAAACTTGCAACAAGGGTAGCAACCCAGCAAAGTCAGTTAAACTAAAAGCATTTCATAAGCTTATAACGAGATACATGTGTGTCCAAATCAATACATCAAGCCAACTTACGTTCCAAAAAGCATATTGAACATAGTTCTTCCCAATAGCACAACAATGAACAAATTATGCATGGTAGAGATGATAGTAGGTGAGTACCACTAATTTCTTATAAGCAATTTCAACAAGCTTGTTCATGGCGAGCTGCTCCAGATTCCTGTACACAGCATAATAACTACTATCAAAACTGTATCACTGCAACAGACAAAACAGCTTAAGAAAGTCAAAAGCAACATCCCTCACCTTTCTTCGGTTTCTTTGACATTTCGAATAGAAGTCTCCAACTTTGATAGCTGTCCTTTCTTTTTCTTCACCTATTACGTCAGAAATCATAAACGAAGGTAGAACTTAATCCAGTTGAAAGGAAAATCAGCCAAACAAACAACAAACGGCAGTATAATTACTAGAAAGCTATTTAAGAAGAAAACCTCAAGCAGGCTCATAAATGCGATGCCTTAATAAATATTACGTATAACTGTGCATCCCATTACGCAGTTTTTACAGCTGAAGTTGCTCCAGTATTATTGCAACTTCATAAACATCCAGACAAAATGATTACTGAAACTAGTGTTTGCAGACAATAACATTGAACATGCTATAAAGAACCTATAGCATCAAGCTATAGGTAAAACAAACTTCTTTTGTGATCAAACTGACATTGTATGCATGCTAAAGAAATTCCTCCTCTGACGTGATAACTAATCGTATTTCGTCACAAACTAAAAAAAAAGATACAAATCCCACAAGAAGAAGATATTCGAGTGTTACCTCTTGGTCAAGCCTCAATCTAAGTTCCCGAAGATCCTTCTCAATTTCCTCATCTTCTCCTTCAGCGAGATCTGGCTGCAAAGTAGCAAGAGAATCAATTGGTTAGCGACTACGCCTTTACAGTTTTGAGTCCGCAAAAAGACACGAAGTTCTACATCATACGATGTAAACAGCAGTTACAACACACCGCAGAAACAACTAGTCTGCTCAGCTTTCACTTAAGAGCATTGGATATACCTGTATGGGTAGGTGCTTTTGCTATCTGGATCAAAAGATAGCATTTATAACTAGGAGACAAATACATGATAGAATAAAATATACCAGAAAACACACCATTTACAGCTGCAGGGACTACTTTCTATTGGATACAGGGTTTGTCAACAGGTAGTGCATCAAAACCGTATTCAGGACATAGCCCTCCGTGCAGTGATAAAGAGGGGATTATTGCAAATTATGGATCCAACATTTCTTTTTTTGAAATTATTGTGGAGTAACCCAACCCCATACAATTTAGTGAACTTGCAGATGTGGCAAATCCACGAAAGGCAATGGTCCATATTCCACCAACCTCGCAGTCGCATCCTTTCAACATTAGCAAGCCTATAGGCCAATTTCACCCTCGACATGGTACAACGGGGATAAACACTCTACACCCTTTGGGGGACGCCTGCAGAATTCAAACCCACAACCATCACTTCCTGAAGCGGGAACTATACCGTTCACCCTGAGCATCCTAGCCCAATACTTACTAAATACCAAAAAGCTTTTAGCTTTTGTTCTTTCACAGCCATTTACTTAATGTAGCTAAGAGAACTTGACAATTAATAGAAGAGAGAATGTGCTTACCACTGTCTCTGGGTATAAGCCGATGCTATTAAGCTCCATCAAGATCCTCTCATTCAAAGACATATGCTCATACCGCGAATCAGATGGAGAATCACCACAAGATCCAACTCTTGAAGACTGCAACTGCTCTGAATTTGTTTGGACGAAGTCAGATAACAAAACACTAGCTGAGTTAGCAGCAACATTCGCATGCACCAATTCATCGCTTGTCAAAGAACTGTGGATAATTGAACTACTAAAATTGCTTGTGGCAGCAAACCCATTGCAAGAAGAATCATCTCTAAAAGATGTTTTCTGATAGCTGAAATCTGGTTCCAACTTTATTTCAGGTCTAAAATTTTCTGGTGCATTATTGTACTCTTCTTCAATCTGGGCACTTGCAGAATTGTGACCCGCAATGGACGAACTTATGTTACCATGCTCAGCACTAGCATCAAACTTTTCACTTGTGTCTTCCATAATGAAGGCCGACAAAAGCCTCTGTGACAGTGGAATCATCCTCTCGAACCATCTGTCTGATTCCGTTCTTCCAGATGTAGTAGTTTTACCCAGTTGTGCACCATCAAGAGAACACAAGTTCTGAGGTGATCCCTTTTGTCCAAACATGATTCTTTGCTCTCCGGAATTCCCCAGGAAAACAGAACCATTTGAGGTCTGTATCCCTTTTGCAGCTTGCTCATCCTGGAAAAAGTTCAATAAGGGACACAACCAATGACCAAGAAAAAATAATATGGCTACATATTGACAAGATACAGAAGTTTCATTTATTGATAAAAGTAGATAAGCAAATCATAATTGTCAAAAATGCAAATCATAAAACTTATTTGAAAGAAAAAAGTAATAACTGGACTGAGCTCCAAAGGGTTCGAGAGCAAAGAGAACCTCAGAATAAAACAGGGAATTGTCAAACATCAAAAAAAAAAAACAGGTGTTACTCGTACTTACCATCATATTATTTTCACCATTAAGGATGCTAGCCAAATTTGTGTCCAGCTCTTCTGCGAATTTTATCTGAGAAAAATCACAGATCCCTATCAGTGCAACAAAAAAGTACAGACAAGCATAACATCAAAAATTATCGTATATGTTAAGTTGGAGATAAACAAAGAGTTTCACATGCCTGAAGCTTCAAGTGATTCAGATCATCTGAAGAGACAAAAGCAAAGAGTGGGTCCATTTTCTTCCAAAAATAACTTGAACACGCAGCAACTGCAAAATAAATGATTATTATACCGGGAGGAACATAAAAGGATGCCACATTATAATACCAAAATCATTGAAGGGCACAACACACCGTCGGCATTACGAGCGGCATTAGCAGCTGCTAACAATTCCTCCCGATCATCATCTGAATCGCCTATGGATAGAGAAGCATGAGCATATGTTAATTAGAAAATTTATTACAATGAATAAAGGTGCAATGGCCATATACCTATCAAATCTGATGAACCATTAGTTATAATTTGACCTGGACGATAAGACTTGCGATCAGATCCTTTCTTGGATGGCGGACGGCCTATTCTACTGCAAGGATATCAACATCTTTTTAATAGGCATGTAATTGATGATTGACTATTTAACACGAGCAAACCCAATAAATGGATAAGCTTATAACCTTTCACATTTGTCAATACCAAGCCTGCCATTTCTGAATGGCTTGCTTGTATCCATGCTATCCAATTTTTCTTTAGCCAATGGCAAGCCAGCCTTTGGTTGCATTGAGCTTCTTCCACTTCTGCCCTGTCTCCTGACACCATCTCCAATTTCTTCTTTCATGTTACCTCTGTTGTTCTTTTTCGACGACAAAAGAGTAGAAGCTTGTCTATGGACGGGATTCAGCATCCCTTCCTCTACTTCCCCATTCTCCATTTCTTTTTCTTTGTACTTATTCTCAATAGCACCTGATTCCTTGCACTCAGAAGGTCCAAGAGGTGATGGAACATTCTCAAGCTTCATTTTTAACTGCTGCACGTTATTAGGTATTCCCCTAGAAATCGCGGCACCTGCTGGCTCTACAGACATTCTCGCAGTGGCATCAGAAGATGGACATCCTTCAGATAAACTTGATATTTCTTCAAAGTTTGACATTGGAGAAACGACATTTGCTCTCCTCGTGCGTGACATCTTTGGCGGCCTTTGTCCACCCCATGAAACAGGAGGTGACGAAGATCCTGTAGGTAACGGCCTCTTGCGATTGGTTACAGCTGGCAAAGGCTGAATTTTGTGTGATGATGGTTCCCACCCATCAATATTTCCTGGTGTGCGAGGGAAGTTAGATGATGATGTTGCTGCACCACCAGAACCAGTTCTAGGTTGCCTAGATGCCTTTCCTTTTGTTAAAGAACTTTGAATTGTATTTTGGGAATCCTCACGCACATTCAGCCTAAAAAAGAATGTGCAGAAGGTGGTGAACAACCAAAAGCTAAAGATTAGTTAAAACAAAGGTTAACAAAGACAAGATAATATTACTATCCTTCCTTAAGAGTGTAAGACCTTTAAGAAAACTATCAAGGTCAGAAATACTTTCAGCAGAACAATGACATGCACGCCTATATACATACTTGTTGCTTCCCTTGGCAATGACTCGTTCCTTATCCAGCACTGCAGCACGCTCCTTCCTCTCATTTATCATAGACATGCCATCAGAGTCAGTCTTGAGTACTATACGAGGGCTAGAAACCGTGAGGTTGGACTCATCAATCTTGTTATTTCCAGTTGCTGCACTCGATGATCCCAACCTGCAAAATAAATAATTTAGAACAAGAAACTAAGTACGTGTCCGTCTAACAACTATGCAACCGAACTTAAGCATAAAGAAGTGGTCCTGGAATAGAAAGTAAAAACGAGTAAATTTAAAAAATTTTAACAACAACACAACCCTAGTTTCCCTAACAAGAAGCAAAAAGAGCCTAGAGTCATCAACATATCCTTGCAAAGTCACAGTAAAAGAGGCATAAGCAAGCACTTCAAACTAAAAAGGAAAGCGCAGCCTCACTAGAATTAACTATTGACATCAACTAATGAAACCTCAAAAAGCAATTTGTCATAAATCAATAATGTCATATACAGCAAAGAAGCTATTACTATGAGCACTGTTGTTGCTAAATTTTTGTTTCACGAGAATTGGCATCACATTATCCATATATAAGTAGAAGCTCCTTTGCATAGCACATACACTGCTATCTCTATTTCCAAGCATGTACCTAAGTTGAAAATGCAATTCCAACAGTATCGAAAGGATAAGCTCCACACAAAAATTAGTCTATGCATGAACTCAAAGTTGCAAATAAGGATTGTGTCAAGAGCATTTTTATGGCAGCGTTAAAAGACATAATCACTAGACATTAGCAGAAAACATAAATAGATTTTCATAAAGCATGGCAAAAAGGAGCGACAGAGTCCGTTTTGGACAATAGAAAATGCTACCTGACCCCAACTGCATCATTGGTTCGTGCATGAGACTCAGTAGCTGTCCGTTGTTGCATTGTAGTTTTCAGCTCCCGATCACCCTCAGACATTCTACCAACCATTGTGCCAACTGAACGTTTTCGTTTTAACTTTTTCTCCCAAACATCTCCACCTGTGGGAAGTCCACGAATCTTCTCATGATCAATTTGGGTCGGAATGCCATTGCAAGCCCTAAGCAAAGTCTTTTCCTTATCCATTTGCATGCTTTTCTCCTTGTCTACCAGAATACCCTGCCTAATTGAAGCAGAACTACGCCCTTCAGACTGGAGAAAGCAAAAGAAGAATTAACCGCTGATTTCACTAGACCTTTCCATCATAAATCAAGCAGGGTAACTAAATGATATGCTAGAAGTAGAACTCTGAAGCAAATAAACACAATGCAAACCATAGAGGAAATAAAACCACTGAAAGTATCAAAAGTTGGAAGGGCTAATAATCAAGCAGACAAAAATTCTATCATGGTAAAAGAAGTGATCTGACTAGTAGGAAGGCTAACTTTTTTCCTAGATGGAAGAAAAACCGGCAAGGTAAAAGAATACACTTTATGCTCAAACTAATGCATGATATTGGACACAAACCCGTACTTCCGCCATTGATGTTCGAAGACGCTTATTGGGGAGACCATTTTTTGTCCTATCTTCTAATCTTTGGCCTACAACATCCAAGGAGTTATGATGCATTTGGCCTCCAATCTTCAACATACTTGAATTACCAGACTTCTCAATTGATGAGAGGTCATTCCGTTGCCGTTTCCTTGCTGAGAGAAGATTCCTGCACTTATCCACTTTCGGTATGGATTCTTGAAAGTACCTTGCTCTGTCTCTGGTAAAATCGGCAATTCAAAACCAAAAAAACAGTTTATAAGAAAGAATGTCCTAATCTAAACAGGTTCCCCAAAAGCAAACAGAAGTTACATACTGAATATAAAAGTGACGGCCTTTCAGCAGAAATAACAAGGATTGAGAAGGCATTCGGTACCTAGCTTTGTTAGTTGACTCCAGTACGTTTGCTTTGAATCGTTTCAGCTCCTCCGATGCAATTGGGGGGAGAGACTTAGATTGAGAGGATCCAAATGAGTGTTCCTCAAGCGATATGCCAAGCACCCGTCTGAGCTCGCCTGAACGAGTGTACTTTTGCTCATTCATGGAAATGAGGTCCAAAGTCAAATATTGTGTTAGATGTGGGACTTCCACTGAAGAAGACGAATTTTTTGATGTACTGGTTCCCGAGCTCATAGAACGGTTCTCTATGCTCTCTCGGAAGCTTCCGGACCTGTCCAAGCTGGCACCAGAGTACGAGCTCCGCTGCCCACTTGGATATGATCCCGTAAAGGTCCCCTCCAAGCTTGTGCTTCCAGCCATTCAATTAATGGAGATACTATCAGCTTACAACAATATACTCTTACTCACTTTCTAGAATCCTCTGTTATCTAACTTGATCTTAATCCTAACAAAGCAAGCAATGGAATGAAGTAAAGGACTAATGGTCGTAAAAGGATCGATGTTACTAGTGGATTCTAACTGTGTAAGCTAGAACTAGCAAAAATTCACAACTTCCTTAAATTCAAAACGAACTGTACAGATATCGACGCAGAAGAAGTGCCTGTAGCAACTAACTTGCTTCAATCTAGATAACTAACGAGGGCAACAACAACCACAAGGAAATACTTTGACTCAGAAAAAAATAATGATAACCAGAACAACGAGCCTCAGACTGATGATAGAAACAGAATCTCGATCAAATTAAGCGAGCTTCTTACGATTGTGTGACAGAATTACCCCCGCAAGAAGCAATTCCGAGCTGAGGGCGATAAAATTAAGCAGAGAGGGAGAAAAACCCTAATTGTGGAGAGACTGAGGGAAGTCGAAACCCTAATTCGCGAGCTAAGCTTCGTGAAGCGGATCAATCGGGCTGCATTGACGGATTGAGGGGAGATCGATAGGGAATTGGGGAATTTTGGGGGTTTCAATTTGGTGAAGGAGATTGAGAAATTGGGCACACCCCTGCGGCCGTGGTCGGGGTGCGGAAAGTCCCGATACGAAGGGGTCAGCGAGTAAACGCCCGAGTAAAATAGTTGCTGACGTAAGCGATAAGCTCAAGGTGATTAGGGCAAATTTACCGCTCATAGTCGGATACTTGGATCGGATAAGATCGCTGTGCAATTACAGTGAAAAATGTTTCTTCTCTCTATTCATTCCTCAAAAAATTCACTTATTTATATAGTTATAAAAAATAAAAAAAAATTGGTTATAAAAAAAAAATAAAATCAAATAATTGCTCGAATAGAGTTCTGCTTGATTCGACTCAAATCCGTTGGTATAATCGAGCCAAGTTCAAATCAAACTCATATAGAAATTTTTTTAAATCGAGCTGAATTCAAACTTCGTTCACTGAAATTCGTCGAGCTCGAGCTTCAGCAGCTAAAGAAATCGAATTAAGCTTAAGTTAAGTGGTGTTAAGTTGGAACTCCACCCGTTTTCACTTCTAGGTTTGGGTTTTGAATATCCAAACCAACACGTTGACCTAATCCAGCATAATGCAACTTGTATTTTTTTTGGGCCGGTCCAACCGGTTTTTTGGGCCGGTCCAACCGGTTGAGACGAGCAATATCTGATCACTTTTGAGTTAGATAAAAAATATAAAATGCATTTGGGAAAAAATGTTTAATTGTTTACGGAAAAAATATAAACTGTTATTGGAAAAAAAATACTCTAAAAATATTATTTCAAAAAGTTTCATGCCAAGCCAAAGATAAAAATTCTAGGAGCTATTTAAAAGACCAAAAATTACAAATTAAGATCTAAGAGAGTTAATTAATAAAATTTCTTTATTTAAAATTATTTATAAAAAAAAGACTAATATTAGATATTTTTAAAAATAAATTCAACTCTCCAGTTAGCGTCACCTAGGCAACACGCAGATTCACTCGCCAGTTAAAGTGGCATAGCTCTCACCAATCCAATTGCTGCGAGCTTGATCTAGTAATTTGGATATTTTGCTTGTATTCAATAAGTGTTACGATCAAATCATACTACAAACACTTATTATTTATTTTTCTTGTCAATATTTACGATTTTTCTTACCATTTATTTTTTAAAATTCAAAATTAAATTTCTATTTTAAATTTTTAAATTAGTTCAAAATTCTAAACTTCGATTTCAAAAATTGAAAGTAAAATTTAATCTTAAAATTTACATTTTAAAATTCAAAATTTAGAACTTGAAACTTGAAATCAGAATATAATCTAATTTTTTAAGTTTAATTTTGATTTCATAATCCATTATTTATTTTTAAATTTCACAATTCAAACTTCAATATTTACATTCAAATCATATTATAAATTAAAAATTAAAAACTGAAACATGAAATTTGAAATTAGAAACCAAAATTTAATTTCTAATTTTCAACGTAAAGGTTTGAATTCAAATATTGAAGTTTGAATTGTGAAATTCAAAAAAAATAATAATGGATTACGAAATTCAAAAAAAAAGTAATGGATTATGAAATTCAAAATTAAATTTGAAATTAAAATTCTATTCTACTTTCATATTTTAAAATTCGAATATTAAATATTAAATTTAAATTTTAAAATTATGTTTCACTTTTTTATTTTGAAATTCTTTCGGAATTTAGAATTTGAAATTAATCTTGAAAATTGAAATTAGAATTTTAATTTTAATTTGGAAAAAATGGTGAAAAAAAATCTTGATTTATTTTGAAAGCAAACTTCAAAAAGAAAATTTTGTTTTTTTGTTTTTTAAATTAAATTTTAAAGCTTGATTTGAAACTTAAAATTTGGAGTCCTTCAGGAGTTTGATATTGAAATTAAATTTTCAAAATTCAAAGTTCAAAGTTGAATTTCTAATTTCAAATTTTGAAATTTAAGAGTTGATTAATATTGAAATTTAAATTGTGAAATTTAAAATAAATATTGAAGTTCAAAATTTGAAATTAAATTTTGAAAATTAAATTTTATATTCAAATTTTATGTTTCAAGTTGTAAAATTTAATTTCAAAATTTAAAATTAGAATTTAATTTTTTAAATTAATTCATATTGAAAACTTAATTTAATTTCTAGTTTGAAATTTAAGATTTTAATTTAAATAGAAGTTTGAATTATGAAATTTAAAAATAAATAATGAATTGTGAAATTCGAAATTAAAATTTGAAAATTAGATTTCTATTTTAGTTTCAAGTTTTGAATTTCATGTTTTTTCAAATCTTAAATTTCAAAATTTAAAATTAAATTTGAAATTTGTAATTTGAAACTATATTTTCCTCTTCGATTTGTGAAATTCGAAGTTCATAATTTTGAATTTAAAATTAATGTTGAAAATTAAAATTAAAATTTAATTATGAATTTTAAAAAATAAATAGTGAAAGAAAAAAAAAGTAAATATTGATAAAAAAAATAAATAATAAAGTGTTCATGAGAGGATGTAAACCTAAAATATATTGAATATAAGCCACACATGTATCCACATTGGTGAGAACTATCGCCACTTTAACTGGCGAGAGCAATCGCCAGTTAAAGTGGTGACGCCACCATTTTTTACTTTGGTGGCACTCACTTGCTAATGAATTTTTAAAAATATCTAATATTAACTTTATTTTTTTGTATTTTTTTAAATAATTTTAAATTAAAAAATTTGTTAATTAAATTCTCAATCCTCAGAATCATGCATTACCGCTGCGTACACGAATCGAGTGAGTTTATCTTGTGTGCAATTGAAGAGAGAGACTAGTTAGAGAGAGAGAGAGAGAGAGTGAGAGAGAGTGATTATGGACGGTTAGATATAAGCCACGTCTCCATGCTATTTCTTTCGGCTGTAATCCAGCGGCGGCGACTCCCCCTATCCCCAAAACGTGTCTTTCCCCCTCCCCTTTGTCCTTAAAAAGTGCTCAAGGAAAAGTAAGTTCAGACAGTTAGGCTAAATCAGAAAAAGAGGCAAGAAAGTCTGTTTTGGCAACACACACAATTCGCCCGCTAAGCTTAATTCCTTGATCCGTTGATCTTGCTGCCTCCGGCTTCCAATCAAGCGGCAGAGAGCAGGTATCGAAAGCTGAAGTTTGTGTATATGCAGCGGCCATTTGTGCAAGCTGAGATGGTGTGATTTCATTCGGATACATTGTCCTTATCTTTCATGGAGATCCTTGGTCCAATAGAGCATTCCTTTCAAAGCGACGAGCCATAATTTGCTTACAAAGTATGTCTTCATGCACAGATCATTCCCGCGGGTGGCCCGTCGCTTGGTTTTGGTGAAGCTTACGCTTGGTTTGGGCCTGATCCAGTTGATCGGACTTCCAGAAATTTTTTCGCAGGGGTGTCCAAATATACGAAGACATAAAGTAAGAATACACAGCCAAAAAAAAAAAAAAAAAATAAATCACAAACATACCTTATAATAAAAGTCAAGATTAAATCATTGTTTCTCTGACGGATTTTCTATTAAATATAGCATCAAAAGATACACTCAATAAAACGATGTAAATAAGCAAACAAGTATTCTCGAAAATTGATATCCAGCACTTAGTCTCGCAAATTAATTTTATTTATTTCATCGCAGAAAAAGTATGTTCTAAACAAATGAAAAAATAATATACCGATCGAAGACGGGAGAGACGAACAAGCCAAGCGGGTTGTCGAATAAGACGGTGAAATAGAATAAGGCGCCACACGTGCACAGTGGAGCGGCGTGACTCACGGGTCACGGCGACGGCAGAGGTGCGGACAGCCTGGACAGTGCATGGGCTGTCGAGCTCTCGCTATCTCGCGAAAAGCTGAGGGCCGCAGGCGCAGGCGGCGGCATGCGGGACGGTACCCACGGGGCGAGACGTCGACGGCGCTGAATCGCGAGAGCTGAGTATCGCCGAATGCGAGAGTGATGACGGGTGCGAACGAGTGGCAGCTCGGCTGCGGGAGATCTACGAAGTGTAAGCTCAGTGGTGGGCCTGCTACGCAATGGGGGGGGGAGGTAGGTAGAAATGTAAAAGTGGTTTGCAAGTGGAGGTTAGGTTTGAAAATAAAAGAAAACTTAAAGACCTGCTGCAACGCGCTGACGGTCGAAGCGCGTCGCGCGCCATTCATTGCCAATATCAAATCCTACTAGTGCCACATTTCTCTAACGTCGTGCCATGTTTATTTTTTACTATCATTATTTTAATGTATGTATGTATTTATATATATACCCCCACCCGAAATGCAGGGGTGTCGCTTGACACCCCTGCTATATGGGTGTGGTCCGTCCTTGTCCTGATCCATCTCTGATCCTCTAACTGCATCATCACTTCATGGTTCACCAAAGTTAACTCCGACTGCGACATGGCCCCTGGTCACTAATTTCATCCTTCATATCAGCAGTCTGTCCAATCTTATATAGGATTTAGGGACCTCTCTCGTTATATGTCTAAAAGATTAATATTTTATGGTCACACTCATACAAGATTCCTGTTTGTATATTATATATATATATATATATATATATATATGACTATTTTCAGCTCGATCTGAGAATAGCTTTGATAAGCTAATATATCAGTCGTTGAACTTCTTGTCTAACGGCTGATATTTAATTTTACATTTAACAGAATAACGATTCGCGCCGTTAAGTGTTAAAACTAAATCTCAGATCAAAAAAATCAACGGCTGAGATGTTAGCTTACAAAATACTATTATCAGGTCGAGTTAAGTATATCCTCAACATAATATATATATATATATTATAAATATAATTATTAAAATATATTATATATATATATATATATATATATAATAATATATATATTATATATTTACAATTATGTTTTTTGAGTATGCAGAGACAGGTCATCGTCCCTCATTTCATACATTGAATTGTTTAAACTGCATCAAACCAAACAGCCCCTTAGTGTAGCAGTTGTCACCAGATTAGAATTTTGATCCGCTCATAAATTTCGAGCGATATAAACATATGGCAGTTAAATTTCAAGCGACCTAAATTCAGCTTAATCCTAAGACAAGAATGATAGATAGATATGAGATAACAAACTATCTTTCTATTACCCAAGAAAGATATATAAGGTCATGTTTGGTTTGGGGGTAGGGGTAGTAGTTACATGGATAAAGCACTTACTCGGGTAACAGGCCGGTAACGTCTACCCTTGTTTGGTTTGCAGGTAATGGTTATCCGAGTAACACTTACCCGTGTTTGGTTTGAATGTAACAGTTACACTGATAAATTATAAATAATAATAAAATATGAATATAAATTATAAATAAATATTAAAAATATTAAATTAAATATTAAATTAAAAGTTAGATAAAAAAATTAAAGAGAAATAAATTACTAAATAATAAAAATTTAAAATTAAAAAAATATAAATAAAATATATAGTAAAATTAAAATAGAAAAAATATTAAGAGAGAGGAAGAGGGAGAATATAAAAAATAAAATATTACAAATAAAAAAAAGAAAAATATTTAAAAAATATTAATAGTAATAAAATTATAAAATATAAATTATAATAATTATTAATAAAAAATTAAATAATTATAATTATAAATATTAAAATAATATTATTAATAAAAAATTAAAAAATAAAAAACTAAAAAATTTTTAAAATAATAATTAAAAAATAAAATTAATTAAATAATTATAAAATATTAAATTAAAAGTTAGATAAATAAATTTAAAGAAAATAAATTATTAAAATTAAATTAAAAAAAAAAAAAAACTATAATAAAACATGAATATATCAATATAAATAGAATAAATATTAAGAGAGAGAGAGAGAGGAGAATATAAAAAAATAAATATTAAATAACGAAAATAAATATATGAAATAATATACTTATAAGAAATATAAATAAAAAATAAATATTAAATAGAATAATAATTATAAAAATATTTAACTAATAATATAATTATAAATTAAATATTTATAATTAAATATTAAATAATAATATTATAAAATATTAATAACTATATTAAATAATAATAATAATTAAATAATTATAAAATATTAAATTATAAAATACTTGGGGTAAAAGTTACCCTAGTAACTTGGTACCCACCTATTTAGGTGGGTACCAAGTTACTCCTTTTTGGGGGCCCGCACCAAACGTGGGTAATAGGGTGGTAAGTGTTACCCGAGTAACACTTACCACCCCTTTACCCACGAACCAAACATGCCTTAAGGGAGAGGTATCCATCATCTTTACAATGTTGTATTTATAAATATTTATATAGAATTGTAATGGAGTAATAATAAATTACATCTTTAATGATTAATGATATTCATTAAGCTACACTTAATATCATCCAACTCTCGTGACTACTGTATTTATGATAGTTGCATTTATGGAACATGATCGTCTTATAATCTTGACCATATTCTGACTCGTGGGTTGGATTACGAATCGCATGTCCGGCCGGCCGTGAACCTTACTATGTGAAAGCATGATGGGACTTTTATTTTATAAAGTGGAGATTTCGAGTTTATATCTCAAATGCCACTTATAATTATTGAAATTTAATTTCAATATAGTTCATTGAAGAATAATACGACCTTTCGAATCAACGTAGACCGAAATGCTAAAATTTATCGATTGACATGATATGATTATGTGTTATCATATATTTATCTATTATAATAGTTATAAAAAATTTAATCATTCCAGTCAGAATTTGTTTACGATAATAATGAAAAAAAAGCTAACACTCAAATGGTACTGCTATAGTCCTTGCATGCCCTAAAAGCTGCATTTAGGAGTGAAAATGAGCCGAGTTCTAGTCGAGTACCACTGAACTCAAACTCGGCTCCATTGGTTTGCTCAAGTTTGAACTCGATTTCAAGATCGACGAGTTTCAAAGGCTGAACTCGAACTCGACTTGATTAGAAAAATCTCAAATTCAAACTCAACTCGAGCTGGGCTCAATAGTATCAACTGAACCGAGTAGAGCTCGACACGGCTCGATTGCTTGAAATAAATCAAGCTTGAGTCGAGCTCGAACTCGAATTTGTTCAAATAATTTTATTGTAAAAAATATTTAAATAAAATAGAAAAACTCATTTAGTTTCGCGAGCCTAAATGAGCGGAGTAACACAATGCTCAGGCTCTGCTCATTTTAATATCGAGCTTGAATCCGTGCTTTAGCTCAATTCAAGTTAGTTCGAGTCCAACCTACTCATGAGGAGCTTGACCCGTTTTCACCCCTAGCTGGATTAGCTGTCATTCTAGGTTGGATGTGCCTTACCATGGACTACTGTAAAACCATCACATAGTACTCTGTTTGTATTATGTAACACATATTCCACCAAATAACGAAGAGCAATGCTCATGAGATTCATAAATCCACCAAATAAATCGTTAATAATTATGAAAAAAAAGTTAAATAACTTTTTGTTTGTTTTTGGTCAGAAGGAAGGAATATATCCCTTAGACTTTTATTAATCTAGAAATGCCGATGCCACTTGCATCAAAAACTACAAAATAATCCACCTCTATAGGAGGGGACTTAAAAGATATTACAAAGGAGCATTTTAAAATATCTTTAAAATGCTCCTTTGTAATAGGATCTACCATCTAAAATTACTATTTTTATAATTTTTTATTTATAGGTAGATTATTGCATTGCACTAATTTTTTTCAATACCAAATGCTCAAAATATTGGGTAGCCTTGTAACATCAAAACGTAGTGAATAAAGGCCTTAATGGATTTATGATGGTAAAATTTTCAACAAGAGAGGAGTTCATTTAGAAGATTGCAATGTTTCTTTTATCGGTTTTTGACACATTCATTTCTATCGAGTGATTGCGCAAAATAGTCCAAGAAATTGAGATAGATAAAGTAAGAGTAGTGGATTTTTTAAATAACGAGGAGAAATTTTTTTCTACAACATATATTAAATTATGATCAATAGAGTTGATTATATGCGGTATGCTCCCAAAAACCCAAAAAGTGTTTCCATAGTTGTTATATCTATTTACATGTTTAATTCATTAAGGTCGTCTTTTTTGTTTTGTTTTTTTTTCTTGCTTTCTTCTCAAATAAGGCGCTACTAAAAGTATTTGTAATTGAAGCGAAAAGATAATTCAAGTAAAATTCTGAATTTTCAGTCTCCTTCCCCCAATTTTTTACACGCCAATTCTGATAAACTTATTACATTCTACCATTAGCGTACATTCAGATAAAATAGAATCCGTAAATTTACTAATTATGAGTTGATTGTTTTAGCTGTTCGGCCGTGAATACTTAACACGGATTATCGCATATCACGAATAACTAAATTTTTCTCCAAATAAAATCTTTAGGCGGAGCCAATAAAGCTGTAATTTTCTCTCATCAAACATTATTAGTTACATAAGTGTTGGCTTAACATTTGCCTTCCGGAGCTTCACATGCAAGCATGAAACTATGATAATCATATATCATCCCTTGGTCAACAAGCAATAAAAAATCACAAAAAATAATAAATAATAAAAAATGATGGCCTAGTTATGAGTAATTATTATTATTATTACTATTCTAATCCTACAATACATAATAGAGAACCTAGTGGTCGTCCACTATTTCTGTTGGGGCACATGCTAACACTAAACTACAAATCGAAACACTAGCGAAAGATGATATAGGAAGTAGTGTGGTTGAACACGTGGCGAAGGGCCGACGTCGGTGGCAAGCTCCTGCACTGACACTCCACTATGTTTGATCAAGAAAGGCCGGACGTGGGCAACGGAAGACTCGGTCGCTCGAGGCCGAGAGGACAACACGTGGCGCGATCTGGAAAGATGTTGACCGCGTATCTCGGATCGCGCCACGATCCGAGTTTTCCTCTCTTAACCGTTTAGTTGAATGGTATAAATAACATCCCCCGCCAATATTAAGGGGGTTGGCTTTCATTGTATTCAGGAGAGACCGAGTGATCCGAGCTAATCGTTAAGCTCGGATCATCTGTATTTCTTTTTCACGATCAGTGATTCTTTTTTCTCGTGGTCGCGTACGACCAGTGGTTTTACCTCGGCTTTAACCGAGGGTTTCCACGTTAAAATCGTGTTTGTTCGTGTGATTACCTGCTGACTTTTCTTAACCTATTTCGTCTTCGAACACATAATAGATCGGTCGAGTACACGCTCGATCAAAATGATATAAAACTACTTTGATTTCAAATATAATTATTCCTTAATGTATGCAGATTTTCCGTAACAGAAATTATATTATTATTATTTTTATAATGTCAAAAGAATTATTTAACTATATTAAAAAATTAATATTAAAACTATTAATTTTGAATAAAATTTAAAATTTTAATTTCAAAATTTTTTTAAAAAAATGCTCTTTATGGATATTTTAGAACAACAAAATCTTAATTTTTTAACGAATTTCAGAAATTATTTTTAAAATCGGTAAATTTGGAAGCAGTAAAATATATTTAAAAGATTTACTAAAAAAATTTTCAACATAAAAATTATAAATTTTATTAAAATTTTATATTATTATTTTAAAGAATATTTAATTATTTTTCTCTATGCTATTGTATAGATAGTAGTAGGATCCCGTTGCAGGAATCTGATCCCTTGGTAAATTACTAGAAATTTATCGAGATTGCTTTTTGAAAGGACTAATTAATCGTCGCTGCATTTATTATAGCTTAGAAAATTGAGCGATTAATTTATCAAAATTCCACATAAAAAAGATTGACTTTGCAGAGTACTTAGGATTAATAATATTATTATTATTTGCTTTGTATGTTATGGATTAGTGTTAAGACAGCATATACTTTTTCAAAAATTATTCGAAAATATCTCTATTTATATATTTGCTTTGTAGTGATTTTAAGCCCTTCCAAAAGGTAAGAATTTTTTGTGATAATTTTGTAAAAAACTTTTCGAAATCAAACTCCAAGAATAATAAATTATCTTTGATGATATTAATATGTTATGTGCTATTTAAAAGTATTTTTCATATTAAATATATTACTAAATTGATGCTATTTTTCACGATACACTGATATTATAGGTTAGTGATGAAGTCTAAGTATATATTTTTTTTAAAATTATAATAAAAATTCTATTTATAATAGAAAAATTTTAGTCTTTTATTCGTGCTCATAACTATAGAATAGGTTCTTATTAGGATCGCTCAAAGCTTTTTGTGCTTCTTCTCTGTCAGGGAGTCTATGGTCAATTTGCACCATCTTCATGCCCTATATTAATCCATGCTTCAGTCTCTGTCAAGCCGAAGCTTTGCTTAAAGCCATGGCGAGACTAATATCCCTACTATCATCATCTCCATTTCTATTCTTCTTCTTTTCTCTCCTCCTCTCCTACAACCGCCGGGGCTTCGTCCTCGGCGATCCCGACCCAATCTTCGACTTCTGCATCCCCATCGTCGTTCACGGCCACACTAAATGCGAAAATCCCGCCAACGTCACCGTCAACGACTTTGTCTTCTCCGGCATCCGGTCCCCGGGCGAGTTCGCAACCGAAACCGGGCTCGCCGGAGTTTCTGTAACTCCGGCGACCTTCCCCGGCCTCAACACGCTCGGGATGTCGTTCGTGCGCGCAGATTTCGAGCCCGGCGGGATCAACCCGCCGCACTACCACCCTCGCGCCACCGAGACGGCGCTGGTGCTCGACGGCGCGTTGTACTCCGGCTTCGTCGACACCGCGGGGAGAGTCTTCGCCCGTGTGGTGGAGAAGGGTGACGTCATGGTGTTTCCCCGCGGGCTGGTGCATTTTCAGATGAACGTGCGTGAGTCTCATGCAACTATCTATGGGAGCTTCAACAGCCAGAATCCAGGTGTTGTGAGGATCCCAAGCACGGTTTTTGGGTCCGCCATTGATGAGGCTTTGCTGGAGAAGGCGTTTGGGTTGAACGACAAGGAGTTGCAGAGGCTGAGGAAGAGGTTTAATCCGAAAAAGTAGTACATTTATACCAGAATTTCAGATTGTAAAGCAGAAATTCGTAGCTTATTTTGCTTTCCACGTTTCTTCTTTCTCTGGTTCGATGGTGAAGTTATGTTTATATATATTTGATTGATGTTTTTTTTTATAAGTGCTTTGGAAAGAATTGAAATGTCTTCATTTAAGGTTTTTGTTTTTGTTTAAAACAAATAAAATTTAGGTATTTTTAGTGGCTTTTAGAGATTCTAAGTGGTTGGTCCAGCAGCTATTTATGACCACTTCCATGGGATAATAATTAGCCATCAAATCTTGCATATATATCATATGGGAACAGATAACTTAGATATTAAGGTGTTTTTAGTGGCTTTTAGAGATTCTAAGTAGTTGGTCCAGCAGCTATTTATGACCACTTCCATGGGATAATAATTAGCCATCAAATCTTGCATATATATCATATGGGAACAGATAACTTAGACATTTCAAAAAAGGGTACAAAAGAAGAAAGAGGACTTGAAAAAGCAGCAAGAATGATGGAATTCATAGTGCAATGCGTTAGGTATGGGGGTGGGATCAACGAGACGTGGGCGCTTTTCTCTCTTTTTTTTTTGTTCTTTTTTTTTGTGAGCGTTGCTAGTGACATCCACCACACCATCAAAAAAGTTATCAATTCGTATAGTTAAAAATAAAAAAAATTTAAGAATATTTGACGGAAATTTTTTTAATATGACAGTTATAAATTTTAATAAAAATTATAATTTTTTATATTAAAAATTCCTACGATTTTTTTTTTTTAAATAAGTCTATTGAAACTTTTAAAGTTTTTCAAAAATATTTTTAAAAACCGTTAAATATAAGAGTATCCAAAATATATATTTAAAATTATTTTCTAAAAAAAAATTTAAAATAAAAAATATAAATCTCATTAAAATTTATAACTTATATATTAATTTTTTTTAAAACAAAATATTAGATTTTTTTTTTATTGTGCAGTGACGGTACATTTTTTTTTTTTTTTTTTTTGTTATTGGAATAATTGAAAGTTGGGTATCCAGACCCACCACATAAGGTACCTTTCAAAACTCAGGGTATGCTCCCAGTAACACGGGGCTGGCACGACAAACTAAGCCCAGAAATGGTAGCATAGCACGGGGCTGGCACGACAAGCTGGGCCCCGGATCGTCTATGCCTCTCGAAACCGAACCTAGGGGCATGAAGTGAATTAATGTGAGGATTATGGTCTCCAAACATATAATAATTTGGCTCTTTGTTTGGCTTCATTATGTGTTTCCACACCAAGACAATTACCTTATTCTTGATGCAAATAGAATTAAATTACTGGTGATTGATAAATAACTTGGCCAAACTTTATGACTTCAACGATTGGGTTTCACAGTAACAAATATTCTAAAATATGAACTAAAAAACGGACGAATTCAACATAATTATAGAAGTTACTTAGATTAAGCAGATTAAAACGGTGCAGTACAACTATAGGATAACATAAATAAAAAAAAGGGTAAAAGTAAGAAGAAATCGACGAGGGAATGATGGATCCAAACTTACTGATCTCCGAGTAAAAGCGACTTGTAAATGTTGTTGGTCATGCCATCTAGAAACGGAAAGAAATGGCCAGCATCTGGAATCTCGTGATATCGAATCCAAGGAAGGTTCTGGCTCATATAACGTGAGAGGGTAACATGAGATAACCGATCGTCAACCCCTTGCCAAAGATGAACTGAACCTTCATTGTTTGGAAATGGGTTCTCAAGATCTAGAGGATCAAACTCCCAGCTACCAAAATGAACAATCAAATCACGATGCAGAGACTCATGAACTCCTTGCTGTCTTGCATAGCCCTGTAAGACACAAATATTAACATGGATAATTATGCATTCCGAGAAAGGCAAAAGAAATACAAAACTGAAATAAAATCAATAAAAGTTACCAAATTATGCTGAAAAATATGAGACACTGAGAGAAAGCTGGACAGAGCAGATGAGCAAACCATTGATTTTCTAGCTATCGACGTCTGTAAAACTCGTAAAATAAAATCGAAGTCTAATGTATGATGAAAATATTATTTCTGAGAGATACTAAGCTGGGAAAACCCCACCAAAGATACTCTTGCCTTTCCACATACAGAGAATTCTAATTTTTCTATATTTCATCTTCTCTTCACATGCCAATTCTTGGAGAATCGATGCATCTTTAGACAAATTCTAAAATACATTGCTTTCTTGGAAAAGTAAACAGGCGCATTTCTCTACATAAATAAAGCCATGTAGAGAAAAGAACGGTTCCTCGTCTAGATAATAGTTCCATATAATGTTCACCCCACATTACATATAAGCCTTTCTATGTGGTGGGTTATACAAAGTAATTCCGTTCAATTTAGATGGCCATATGCAGCGCCATTGTCCTTCATCAATTATGACTCCAATATACCAAATTAGCTTTATGTAGTAAAGAAATAAATAAGTGAAGCCAAATTAGCAATCAAAAGTTAGTCATCTATAAATAAAGGTCTTTATGCACCCCCAAGAAACACACATGCTGACGTGGCACAATCAGGACCACACATCACGATGGGTATATCTGTAATTTTAATTTTTTGCGGATCACGAGGGAATTGTGCGGATCACGAGGCACGTGTGTGGTGGAGATTGATTGTGTGGTTTGTTGGGGTGAGTAGTTTTTTCCATAAATAAATGGTTGCAGTTAATTATAAATGAACTAACTTATAGAATTATAGCCATCTTGCATTCATTATCCATAGCTGATAAGACAAGCCAACAACATATAACTGAAATTTATCTTACCGCAAGGCTTTCAGCAGCTGCAATATACTGCATTAACTTTCTGTCTTGTATAGAGAGGTTCTCAATGTGACCAGCTATTGCAGCTGAACCAGGAAACATTTTCTGGGTGTTCCACCAATATGTTAACCAAGGAGCATAATGAGCAACTCTAAAAGCCCATCTTTCCTGCATAAGTTTCGTATTGTAAGATTCCTCGGATAAATTTCTAGGAAACCTGGGCCACCAATAGTTCTGCACTGGTGCAATTAGTGCTGCTCCTGCAAGCCTGCAATCATCTTGGTATCAGATAATAGCAAACACTCAATTTACTCATACATATTATGCACCAGTTACATTCGCACGGATGATGTTGAACTACTCTCACTCATGGTTGCCAAAGTCTTTTTTTTTTTTGGGATATAATCTGTGCTCTTCTCGGTTAAAGTGAAAGAAATAATGTTGTCAAAGATGATTAATGCTACTGTTAAGTGTTAACTAAGCTATTCCGCAAGCAAAAAAAAAGCACTATTCCAGAAGCAATCTGATTGACAGTCTACTTACTATGCAAAGTACTTCTTGCTAACACACAAAAACAGAAATTAGACATACTAAAAAAGTAAAATACTTATCACTTAACTAAATATTAATCGTATAACTAGGGGACTGAAGAAGGAAATCATGGACACCAAAAATATTCAACCATCTACCTGTGAGGCATGAATTTAAGACAACTCCAGACAAGCTGTCCACCCATAGAAAATCCTAGAACATAGAATTTAGAACCTAGCTCCAACTGATCGGCAATTTCTTCAATATCATTAACAATGCTCTTTTCTGTCTTTTCTGGGTGAGGATCGCTTTCTCCGTATCCAGATCGATCAAACGATAGAAGGTATATCCCTAACTCTTCAACCAAGTCCTGAACACCAAAAAGCTCGAGCATCAATCCAAGTATATATAGGAAAATGTTAAGGAACAACAGCCTTAATAGTAAAACTATGAAATGTATTACCTTTGATGGAAGTAAGAGACCCTTTTTGCAACTGTTAAAACCATGAATAAAAACAACCTTATATCTAGCCTTTTCCTTAGGGACCCCAGCTTCAAGGTAAGAAATATGCCTTCCATCTTTGAGTGTTATTCTAGGGGATGTTATAGGAGGACCATTTGGGGATCCACAGATTTTCGGTGGCGGAGGTCGAATCGCCTGGTACGACCATGCTATTAAACCAGCAAGCAAAACCACCAACAGTTTCTTCAGCAGCCCTGCAAACAGTAACTTTAAGATTATTCATTGTACATCTTATATATCTCCTCATATTCATAAACAGAGTGATTATCACCTATATTATCATCTGAAAACATTATTTGCGTGTTTATAGTTAAAAATAACAATAAATTAGCAAAGAATATAAGATAATAGATTTTGACAAATCTGTAAAACAAGTTTCACATCAATCATAGACAATCTGAAGGACCGGTTAGAGGTAGAGTTTCTCTTGTTAATCTCAAACAAAAACAAAAGTACAAAACAAGTTTACGTAAAAAATTATTGAACATACAGTGATACAGTCACGCAACACAGCCAAAAAGAAGATCGGACATTGAAATACAAGTACCAGAGCTCTTTGAGATCTGGGTATGAAAAGTTTAGTAAGAGAAATTAGAAAATAGCATATTTAGTTGACCTGAGAAATGGGAAAAGGGGGAAGACGACTTGGAACGCTTCCTGGTGTGAGCTCTGGCAGACGCCGCCGAGATCTTGCGGCCGCTGGTAACTGCCATCTCCGTTGCCGGCGAGGTGTTCGATGCACTGTCGTATCGAGGTGGATAACATTAACAAGTGAGTGATGTCAGAGCAAGAATTTTAAATTTCCTTCTACGCTGCCGGCGAGAGAAGTCCAGCCCAACATCATACGAGTCCAACCTTGGAAAAGTATACCTTGCTAAAGTGATTACTGGGTATAACCGTTATATCACGTCATTTCGTATAATTATCTAAAAAAATATTTTTAAAAATATTTTTTAAAAAAAAATTTAAAATCAAAATTGTAAATTTTGACGAAATCTACAACTTTCATTTTCAAATTTTTTTTCAAAAATATATTTTAGGGCACTGAAGTTTAACGGATTTGAAGCGGTTTAAAAACTGTTAAAAAATTCGTTTAACCCATTAAAATTTGGAACCCCAAACTAACTATTTGAAAGTATTTTTTGAAAAACTTTTGAATATAAAAATTATAGATCTCATCAAAATCTATAAGTTTTATTTAGAAAGTTTTTCTAAAATATATTTATAAAATTTTTTTTTTTTTATTTAAACACGAGAGGGATATATGCTAACATGGCGTAAACTTTTCATTATAGAATTTTTTACCTTGTTAAAACTTATTATAAGATTCTAATTTGTTCTCCTTTAAAAAAAAATATTATATTTTGCCCGAGTAGTGCCCCACCCAATAGTGAAACACAAATTATATCCGTAAAATTTTATATTAGATATTTTTTTAATAGATGTGTTGAAATTTGAAATTTTAATAAATTTAAAAATTAAAAAATTTAATGAAATCACAAGTTCAAATAACTGTTCAGATGAGTTTTTATCGAGATATTTGCGATTTTTATATAGTACTAGTTTTGCACTCGTGCGATGCACGGATATTAGTCATAAATATAAAATAATAATATTAATTTTTTGTATACTTTTATATTTATTATTAAATTGAATAACTATTTTTATTAAATTTTATATTTTATTTATCATATATTATTAGGGCAAGATAATTATTACCTGTTATATATAAAATAGTAAAAGTATTTGAAAATAACGTGAAATGATTATAATATCCAGTTATATATATAATTTTTTTTAGAATGTAGATAATTTTTATTAAAATGAATTTATTATAAAATTTGCTATTATTATTATTAATATATGCATGTATGTAGCATCAATTGTATAAACTAATATTATTTTAAAAATTTTTTTTTTTTTTCAAACTTATTTAATCTTTTTATATTCTTAAATTAAATTACTGATACACTCTCTTTAACAAATAATAAAATATTATGTATTTTTATTAAAGAAAATACAGATTACACACCGAAAGTTATTAAATGCCACATTGGTCGAAACTTGACCACAAATTTTATATATTTATAAATATTCATATGTTTTTTAGCATATCTTTAAATATAATAGTTTATATTTGTAATACTTTTTAATATATATATATATATATATATATATAATATTTCGAAAGTTAAGTGTTTTTTAAATATATTAATTTACAACATTTATATTATTTATTAAAATATATATTATATTCATCACATATTATTAGAGCAAAAAATAAAATATCAAATAACATACCGAAAGTTACAACTTATCACTCCTAATATATATATATTGTATATTTACTATATATAAATTATTGAGAATTGATAATAAATTTCAAAATTCTGTTCGAAATGATTATAATTTATATTAATATACAATTTGATCACCCATTTATATATATTGTAATAATAACATATATAGATTATTATGAATTGATAAAACCTTTCCAAATCTTCTGAAATGATTGATAATTTATATTTAATATAAGTAAAAAGAAAATTATTTTAAATATACTTTTTTTATATTTAATAATATATTAAATGTGCATGTGCATTGAATCAAAACTCTCATTAATAATATGATTAATTATATATTTATTAGATTTAAATGTGCCACATGTCAAATTGTGAGATATTAGAGATGCCATGTGGCATATTGTGAGTTATAAGAGATACCACATGGCACTCAACTACTTTGATAGAGAGTTATAATATTATATTATATATTATATATACTATTATAATATATATATATATAGATTAATTAATAATTACGTTACCACAAAAAAGCCCATTCTCCCGCTCCCACGTCGAAGTAACGACAAGATGCCCAAAAAAAATACTGTTCATGCGATGTCGATCTCAATGATCTGTATCATCATTGTTTGTTACCAGCTCCCTCTCCTCCCCACTAGGGTGAAAATCAATTGAGTATGAGTTGAGTACTATTAAATTCAAGCTCGACTCGATTGGTTCAGTTAAAATTCGAGCTTGAGCTCAATAAGCTTCAGAGATTGAGCTCAAATTCGACTCGACTCAAAAAATCTAAAGCTCGAACTCGATTCGAAATCAGGTTGATTGTATCAACTGAGCAGAGTTTGAGTTGAACTGAGCCGACTCGAGTTCGGCTCGATTTTATGAATTAGACTAACCTCGAGTCAAGTTTAAACTCGAATTCACTTAACTAATTTTATTATAAAAAATAATTGTATAAAATAGAAAAATTCGATTAGGCTCACGAGTTTAACGAGCCGAGTAACAAGATACTTAAATTTGGCTCGTTTAATTATTTGAGCTTGAATCAGTATTAAAACTCGAGTCGAGCTCGATAACACTTAAGTTCAAGCTGAACTTAAATGAATTTGAATCCGAGCGTGAGCGGCTCGTTTTCACCCCCTACTCCCCCACGATCAAGTAATTCTCCTCGATCGAGCTGTATACTTGGCTAATTCTAGCATTCAATGGTACGAGCTTGGCGCAAAAAGAAATATATATGCTCGTCTTGCTGTTGTCACTGTCTCAGATCCTTCGTTCTTTCGTATCATTTTCTTCCCTGGTTCAGTTGGTGAAGTGAGCTCGTTATGAAGGTGTGCTTCTTATTACAACTGTATTTAGCTCATTTCCTTTCAACGGTCGGCACGTGCCGGAATCTGATTTTACCGAAACTAGGTTCGGCTCGGCACAGAAAATTTTGGATCTTATAGAACTCAGCGCCTGTTGTCTTTTCTTAGTATTACAATGTTTATTTTATTTTATTTTTATTTTGTATTAACCTAGGGACATGAAGATTTCAGTACTGAGTGAGAATTGGCTTATAGACAGCATTATAGAAGAAGGCTGCTCAGCCACTTGATGTCTATGATGTTGTCTCTGATCTGGCGTCACAAGGGAGGGGAATTCCATGGGACAAAATGGATCGTAGTGAGGAAGCTATTGCATCCTTATCTTCCGAGGTAATTGTCAGTCTGCAAAAGTTATCTTCTTGCAATTTAAAGCGCAATTCATGACGGTTGAATCCTCTTGAGCAGGTTAAACTCTATGATAAGATAGCAGTAGATAAAGATTTTAGGTTGGCAACGCGAGATGACTATATCTTTTAAAAAGATGGGATTATCTACAATTCTGCATTCTCACTTTGTGATCTTACTCGACGATTGAACGAGAATTTCTCCGCTGCCCTTGATTGTGATATGATGGTCGAAACTCGAAAGTAAGGAGAACCATATGTTTAACTTATTTTCTTCTGAATGGATAGATATTGCATTATGCAGCTAATCATGGTACCCGAGATTAATTGTTTGCACCTTTACTACAAAAGGAGGAGAGTTGGAGCTGATGTAAGAGTTGATGAAGAATGAAGGACCGGCCAAACGTAGATGATGCAATTAAGGAATTTCCGAGGCTCTTTGAGGAGCTCACTGGGAATGAGTTCGAGCCATGAGAGCGGGATTTAAGAAGAAGCCTTTGAAGTTCTATCCAATTGATATGGTGAACCGCCTAAACTTTTGCCTTCAGTTTAGGAAACTGATTAGTACTTTCATGTCCTGAATTACTAAGTGATGTGTCTTTTAGGATGAGGGGGTTGATGCGAGGTCTGGAAGTCTCGGTCTGTAGCAGTTAGGTGTCGCCGCAGCGCATAGCTAGCAAGGTTTTATATACCGAGCCGAGCCGAGGTTCGGTAAACTCAGACCTAAGCACGTGCCAACCGTGACGATATATATTTAATTTGTTATTTTTAAAAATGAAAATAAAAATATAAAATTAGTTTAAAATTTTAAATATAAGATTTTTCTTGCCACGCCGACAACTGCCGGAATGGGCACGTGCTCGATTACAGTCTGCTGCTGCTTTGGAGAGTGTCAAAGATATTACGGTTGCTTCGCATCTTATCGGGGAGATGACCGGATCAACTATGGATGATCCTTTGTCTGATCGATACAACAAACTTGGGTGCTCGATTACTCCTGTAGACTGAGAGTCAGAGGACTACAAAATGATCCAGAAGTAACTGGAGACAACTTATGAACCTGTTAACCTTGGTGATTTGGTAATAATTTTAATTAAATGGCTTAATTATTGTGATTAGACAGTCCCTAATAAGCTGCAATGAAATCAGAGTGACGGAGTCTTGTTGGAAAACATTTTTGGAGTGGAATCCAAGGCTAGTCCATCCTATGAAGACATGAAAAAGCTTCCAAACAAAATTTTTGCTTTGGTGCGGTATATAATTGAGCTTTAACCAAGCTTTTTTACCCTTGAGAAAGATCAAAACTGAGATTTCCCTATGATCCGCTTTGTAGGTACTAGAACTTCCAACTTGTTGAGGCATCTGCAAAAGGGTCTACTGTCATTCATTGCCAATTGCCTGTCGATTTTAAGTTCATGGGCAATCCTTGCGCAACGCTCAAACTAGTTCACTTTTAATCGGCATTTGATAATTTACAAGCAACAATACAGTTCTTGGGTGGACTGAAGTTTGAAGAACAGAGCGTGGAGATGGATGTCGCAGTATGGAAACGTGGCTGTTTCGATGCATGGTCTCGATTATCCGGTTGGATATCACTGCTGTAAGATGTAGGATTTTGGTGATTTGTTTTGGGTTTCATCTTAGGATTAAATCACCACAAACAGCTAATCCTTGAGTGCCTTTTGTTGGAGACTCTTCCATCATTCCATGTATGCATCTTTCTATGTGAATGCATCTGTTTTAGAACTAGTACACACACACACACACACACACATATATATATATATATATATATATATATATTTGAGATTATCGTGGTGGACCCGTAATGCAAGCGCACGCCTCCGTAGGGACCTCAAACTCGCGGAAAACCTCCACGCCCAGCTTCGACCGACGCTCTCGGATTTGAGTACATGCCTTCTATGAACGGGAGCTCTTGCTACGAGGTATATAGAATTTTTAGAAAATCCTGTGAGGGATTTCACCCCACGCGAACTCGAACATGAGTGGTGACGCTTCCTGAGGCGCCTTCCATTCAGTTGAGCTAGCTGCGCTCGGCATATAATCTACAATTTCAATGTTCAGTATATAAAAATTGCTAGAATATTTGATTTCAGGGGTGAAAACTCCGGGGACTTAACAACAGTGCCCTCATTACGGCATGCTGCAGGCCCGGCAAGGAATGGCATTGGCTATATATGCTACAGGTAGAAGACAATTCGCGAGCAGCACTTCTCCAGCCGAGTTGAAGTTTCCCTTGCATCCTTGCTGCGGCGGGCCCTTCAGTGCTTGGATATCGATCTCGAAGAACTCTTCGTCGTCTTCGCCGCTGCTGTTGCACTCTTCTGCGTCTGTGTTTTCCTTTCCAGCCATGGTAGCTGTATCCATTGCTGGTTCTTTTAAACTTTGTTCCTCTTTATAGAGAATCTGGTAATGGGGTCATCAGTTTTAACAATCAAGTGTTTTAGGTGAAGCTGGTGAGACCTTCGGATACATGGTATATTAAATTCTAAATTGTTGGTTAGGGAGGTGTAACCACTACGATTGGTGCATTTATTGGCCTAACTGGGCCCGGGCCCGGTTGCAAACCTCTCGTTCAAATTCCAGTTTCTAAACCATCACATCAAATATTTTGAAACTCTCGCCTCCGTGCCCCTAGCGGGTTAGTTGGTGGGATAGCTGACTTATAAATTATCACTCACAACTTCGAGTTCCATTTGACATAGTGCACGATATAAGATTATGGCCGTGATGTGTACGTATTCAATGGCGTTCAGAGGAAAACATTCACACCGCGTGTTATTTTTTAAGTTTGCCTTAATATACAAGTGAGGTCCTTAAGATATTAATTGGATCCATCCTCTTTTCCGGACCCCTAGGTGGGGGGTGGCTAGAGAATTGAGGCAGTTATGGTTCGGATAGGTACGAGTATCACAAGAGGATATTGTAGGGGTGTTCAACTGGTCCGAAAGAGACCGAATAATATTAATATTGTGGACTGAAGATCGGACTGAAATTGAACTGGTTCGGTCCGAACTGGACTACAAAATAATTGGACTAAATCGTACCGGATTGGTTGGACACACAAATTGCATTCCGTACAAAGTTTGGCTACGAACTGGTTTGGGCCGCGAATTTCTGACTATTTGGCTACAAATTGCTTATTAGTTTAATTTATAAATTTATTGGGCTGGACTCTTAACTGGTCCTCTATCCGATTAACAAGTTGTAACGGGACTGATCAATGATCAGACCGTTTATATACCGCTCCGAACTAGAACAGACTGTAAAATCAGTCCGGTCCGATTTTTCGGACTGTACAGGTATATTAACACTTCTAGGAAGTTAAAATCGGACCGGAGCAGTATATGAATACTTCTAGGATGTTAAAATCGGACCGGCGCGATATATGAACACTTCTAGGATGTTAAAATCGGACCGGCGCGGTATATGAACACTTCAAGGATGTTGAAAAGCATGCATTCTTTGTTGATGGTGATTAAAATTTCACGTGATAATATATATAGAGGATTTTCCACATTCTGAGGTACGACTTTCATGCCTCTTCTATTTATGGAATGAAATAGCATAGAGCTCCAAAACTTTACCCATAAATTTTCCAAAATGTGTGCATCAGTTACAACATCTGAATGGTAATCCCCGGGGAGCTAGTTTCTTAAATGATAAAATATATACAATCATATTCTTGAAAGATTATTTCCATAGGACAAGTTTTCTTAAAATGTGTCATAGCGAAAAATAAATTTGATTGATTTGGTGAGAAACTTGGGAGGTCTAGTATTACTATAACCAAGTTCATCTCTTCCATTCTATATTCAAAGGTCGTTGTTATAACGGATTAGAACATTGAAATATGTCAAAAAAGATGGTGCCACCAGAGGATTTACATGTTACCATTGCTTATAAAGTAAGCTATATTGACGACCTTGTTAATGTAAATATATATATATATATATATATATATATATATATATATATATATATATATATGTAAATATATTAAATGAACATACCAATTGAAAAACAGAGCTTAAATTTCCTTAATCCATTACTAATGAAATAACAATATTATTTAACTATGGAGATTAAACACAATAGCAAGATGGTAAGAATAAACCATTAAACCTAATTTATTCTATTACATCACATAGATGATCCATTATCATTGTAAGAATACACCCTCCCTAGGGGTTTTGACATATTAGCCCCTTATTTAAACTTTTGCCGTTTTTTGACATATGAGCACCGCCACGCCACGCGTTTTGGAATTTTCAGAAGCTGAAAACGCGCGACGTTTTGAAATAGGAGGCTGATATGGTATTTTCCGCCCTCCCTAAACAACACCTCTTTCAGTGTGCCACTACATGAATCATTATTTCAGGGGCGCGGCTCCCCTGTTGCATACGCAACATGAAGTAGGAACAGACATCGATCTCGACCGTCCATCGCTGTATGCACAGATCTCGAGATATTATATAAAATTTTCTTCCGCTTATTTAATCTATTTGTAAGTATTTTTTCGAAAACTTTCAACTACAAAATTATAAGTTTTGATATATTCTACGACTTTATAGTTGAAAATTTTTCCAAAAAAAGATGATCATAATTTTGATTATTTTTTTTGGCACATTATTTGATAATTTTATGAAAAACTTTCAACTAAAAAATTATAAATTTTGATATAGTCTAAAAGTTTATAGTTGATCATTTTTCACAAAAATATCAAATAATATGTCAAAAAAATAATCTAACATTTTGATTATCTATTTGACACACCGTTTTGTATTTTTTGGAAATATTTTTAACTACAAAATTTTAAATTATATCAAAATTTATAATTTTATAGTTAAAAATTTATTCAAAAAATATTTTAAATAAATCAAATAAACGGACAAAAATTTTATATAATTTTAAAATTCATGCGTATTAAGATGGACGACGGAGATCGCGCGCTGTTTCTACTTCTACTTCCTACTTCGTGCAAAGAGGAGAGCCGCCCCCCTCTTTCAGGGCTTAGTTGCATTGGGATCTGTGTTGGCAGTAGTGGCATTAGCAGCCACCATGTCTGGACTTGCATTGAGATCTGGAATCTGGTTGTTTTGATGGGAGTTCGATTTGGACTTTGCCAATTTTTGTTTGAGTTCAGTGAGCAGAGCCTGGTTTTCTTCGTTCAGAAGCTGTGCCTTCTTCTTCAGCCTCTCATTCTCCTTCATTATGTACCAGTTCTGCAGGTAAAGCTTCGAGTTGAGCCTCTCCATCACTGCAATCTCTCTCTCTCTCTCTCTCTCTCTCTCTCTCTCTCTCTCTCTCTCTCTCCTGAAAGAAGCAATAAAAAAAAACAATTATTTAAAGAAAAAAACAAGTGTGGCATATAGCTTCCAACTGAGGAAGTTTAGAGGAAAATATAAAATTTGATACTCCTACGGCTTATTCATAAAGATCAGAAAAAAAGGATACTGAAAATAGAAAAGAAAGAGAGGAGGGGGCCCTGTTTGGAAGGTTCTTAAGTTTAAGTTTGCTATTTGTGGGAGTTCAACAACTGAACCAAATTCGACTATCTCCCTTGAAAAAAAAAAACCATATCAATAATAACATAAACAAAAGTGAACATAGGTGAAAATAATATATTAAATTGAAACTAACTACTTATATTAAATAACATAAATAAATAACTGCTTATATTATATAAATCAGCAAAAAACAGATGAACAGCAAAGAGAAATAGCTCTTTTACCGCAAATAGAGGAAGAAGAAGCAGCAGAAGTAGTGTTTATACGTAGAGTGTAGAAGAATACAACGTAAAATGAAATATAGACGTGTGAGAAGATGGATCAGATTCTGATTCTTGGAGCTCAATTTATAGACGCGAGAGTGAAAGAGAGAGAATTTGAGAGTTGAGAAAGGAATCGAGTAGGTCCCGTACGCTCGTGCCGGCATATGAAATTACCATAGGCACAAATATATAAGTTATAAAAAATAAAAAATTATGATTAAATTTTAAAAAAATTTAAAATTAAATTTGATAAAATTTATAATTTATATATTAATTTTTTTTAAATAAATATTTTATTGTTCTAAAATTGTATTGATTTAAAATAAATTCTAAAATAATTTTAAAATTTGCTTCAAATATGTTAAATTTTAGATTATCAAAATATTTTTTTAAAAATAATTTTTAAAAATTTTAAAAGTAAATTTTTTTAAAAAAATTTATAATCTTTATATTATATATTTTTAAAAAATTTAATCATAATTTTTTTTTTAAATATGAGTGTATGGTTTCTGCGTATGGGATCAAAATTGAAGGAAGAGATGATGCATGGCGTCACGTGATGATGATGGGAGAAAATAAGAAAGTAAAAAACTACCCACTTTTAATAAATTACACATTAAATCACACACAATTAATCTTCACCATACATTAATTTCATGATCTACATATTTATTTTGTAATTCGTATAAATTACAAAATTACAATTAAACTTATTGTGATATGCGATTCTAATTTTGTCACGTATACTATGTGACTTTTTTAAATTTGTAAATAATATCCAATAAAAAAAGGTAGGAAGAGGAGGAGGAGAAGGGTGTTTTGGGGAATTTACCGAATAATGATGGGCTCTTAGGAACGGCCCAAGATTCGCAATGATGGCGGGAAGGGCAACGAGCATCATCATCATTCATATCCATTCATGCTCTTTTGTTGCTACCCATATCAACGAGTACCTATCCGCCTCTTATTATCCTATTATTCACGATATAATATTTAATCCGTCTTAAAAAAAAAAAAGTTATATTTGTTTAGAGGTTTATTAGATTTAAGTTATTCTCCGATATAATCGTATACCTGTACGAATATATATATATACATATACACACACGCTCCATTTTATATTTATATATACAATAAGATAATCAGACATCAATTTCAATTAAATAGCACTCCACTTAATTTTCATTTTCTGTTATTAATAGTTCGACCTATCCTGATAAATTGTCGGCAAAATAGCATAATGAGTGGATTTGAAACATGTACAGTCAAGTGATTGTATCGCATTCCAATAGAGCTTAAACAACGGCAGCATATCCTCTTCAATATATATTTCACAAGTTTCATCTAATTTTTAATAAAAATTAATATCTAAATTTATTTTTTAAAAATATTTTAAATATAATAGATTTTAATGAGATCTATAGATTCATGTTCAAAATTTTTTTAAAAGATTATATATAAATATTTATTTTGAGCTTTAATCTCTTAACGGATATAAACATAATTATAAACTATTTTTAAATCCATTGCTATCTCAGAGTTCCAAAATATCTATTTAAAATATTTTAAAAAAATTTTAAAAATAAAAAGTGTAGATATCGTTAATATTATAATTTTTATGTTTAAATTTTTTTTTTCAAAAAATACGTTTAGATATTAATTTTTATTATGAATTGAAAGAAACTTGAAAAATATATATTAGAGGTGATCCGTTCCCTTAAACAACACCCGTCAACCCCTTTACCAAGCACGAATTACAGGTTTCGTAAGTAAATTTAGCTTTTAAGAGTTTATCATGATTCAAAAAAGCTGCGTATAACAATGTATTTAAACATAATAAGATTAGGCAGGCCAAAAAGGGTTTTGGAGATTATGTGGGTTCTCATCAGGGTTCAATTTTTTTCTACCTGGTATTTTATACAAGACAAGATAGCTCCTAAATCTGGACAGAAAAATTTCTTTGGACTTAGTTTTCTATTAGACAAACTGTCTTAGCTTATATTTTTACGCTTTTTACTGAAAATTTTCACTACTATTAATTTCCACACTTTTCTATTTATCAGGGACTTGGATATCTGATCCAATAATCTCTTTTGTTGTCTTGAATATCTTGTATGGTGGATTTCTGTTTTCTGCCTGGAAATAAGGTCTGCTGTTTTTTTTTTTTTAGTTTAGCAGAGTTGAGACATTTATGAAAGCTCAAAGATATTTGAAAATGATTGAAGCCTGCATCAGTATTTAAGATTTGTCTTGAGATGTCAGAAGTTTGGAAAAGAAAAGTTCGGTAAGCGTTTGAAATGAAAAATGGACTGAAGCCTGCATTATTTTCAAATGAATATTTTAGGTCCTTAGTTTTTTCTACATGTTCTCTTTTATTTGTGCTGGTAACATAATGTAGTAGTTACATAATGGGTATTTTTAGTTTTGGTTAATCAATTTACTTACTTATCAAAAAAAAAAAAAGATTAGGCAGGCCAGAGTCCAATTTGAGCTATTATTATTTTTTTTGGACCTTAATAGAGTAGAAAATTAGATTTAAATATCTAATTTAATATATATACTAAATTTAGAATTTATCTCATATATAAAATTTGGGTTATTTTTTATTAATAAAATATCGCCCATAAATACAGAAAGGAAAAGCAAATAATAGAGAGACTCCGCACTACTGAGAATATGCTCAACTCTATGAAGTTTGGGTCTTTTATGTCTTAGAAAAAAGATGGTTTAAAGGATGTAATAAGGCTATGCTACACGCGGTCCTAAGCGAAATAAAAATTTATTATAACTTATATTTTTAGTACTCTTAATATATATTTCTACTGGTGGCTACATTAAGATCCTTAGTTTTATCGATAAATTCTCCGAGAATTTTTATGTAAAAATATTGTGCATTCCGAATGATTGCTCACGTTCCTTCCTAACTATCTCTGCCTTTGAATGCTCAAAATATTGGCCGCATACAGACTCGATCAGGGCTATTATTCTATTATTTTTTGAATATTATCAAAATTTATCTTCTTTATAAAATTCATACAAAGTAGTTACTATATTTTTTCAAAAAAAAAAAATTAAAAAAAAAAAAAAACGTAGTCGCAAATATCTAGATGTTTCGGACGAGTAAGCACGGTGTTGGATTGAGTAAACACGATATATTAGTTTATATTATGGTATTAAAAATATGATATTGCGAGCAGTTAATCACGATGTTTTGGACAAGCATAGCATACAAAGTGTTGAATGACCAAAAATAATATTCTAGATAAGTAAATAAAATATTTAATCAAATAAATAAAATATTAAGTAAATAATCTGTTAGATTTGATTGGTTAATTTGTTAAAATTTGGGAGAACAAGGTTTCCTGACAAAGCAAATTGGGATAATTTCATATCAGCCTCCGTTTTTTTAAATTTATCGGATCAGTTCCTGAAAATACATTTTCAGGAGCTATTCCAGGAGCTGATCCCAAAATTTTTAAAAATAGAAGGCTGGCAAATTACTTGCGAATGAAATGACGAATTTGCCCCTGCATCTGTTGGTGGGACCAACGGAAGCAGCGGTCTCTGTTTGGCGGGGACGTGGAGCCTCGTGAAATTCGTTTGTTCAAGATGCTCTTCTTAGCACCTTCTCTTTTTACTATTACGAATTATTAGAAATATTAAAAATATTTCAACATAGATATCTTTTTAAAGTAGTTTACATATTTTTACGTTTAAATACTGTACTTCTTGTCACCCTTGATCTTATCCCTCTTTCTTTTACACTTATAATAGCTTTAATTCTTATATCTTCTATTCTCCAGCTTATAGGAGCCGAAAAGAAAAGATAAGCAGACGGTATTGAAAAAATAGTTAATTTTTCTTTTTTTTTTTGGGACGAAGTAATATATTAAGTACATTCCATCATATAAAGCTAAATTTAGCCAAAAATGTAAAAATATTATGTAAATGTTGAACTAATTTAATATATTATAACGGTGTGCTTTAGTTAAATAGTTGTATATATATATATATATATTTATATATTCTACGCTCCAGCCTGTAGGAGCCAAAAAGAAATGTTAAATGATAGTATTGAAGAAAATAGTTAATTTTTCTTTTTTTTTTGGAGACGAAGTAATATATATTAAGTGAATTCCATCATATAAAGCTAAATTTGACCAAAAATGTAATGTAAAATATATATATATATATAAATATATAAATAATATAATATATATATATATATATATATATATATATATATATATATATGAGGATATCCATGGTGAAGATAAATCGAGATTTACTTTGAGAGATGTGGGCAGTTAGATGGAGGGTGGAGACTGAGAGACTACGCAAACCATCAAATAGATTTATTTTTATAGCGAACTAGTTTTACATCTGTATAATAATAAATTAGATTTATATGATAGTACGGGTCGAATACGAGTAATGCTCTACTCACGTGATAAAAGCTTTATTAGCTATGTCAAAAGAGAGCAATAGGAATGGCATTTAAGATATACTGAAGACTGTAATTATAATTGTGGTAAATATTACATCCAATATGTAACTTTTCATAAATGAAAAGGTGGGTGGGAAAAGTAAATAGTCATGGTAATTATAACATTACATTTACTGATTTGGCCTGCGAATAAAATGATGGCGAAAAATAATGATAGCCCTTGTTAAATTTCCTAATCTGTTTTTTTTTTTTGAAATTTTGTATGACATTTTTATTAGATAGTTACAAACAACTTAAATAAAAGAAATATACTATTCTTCATAATCACTTTGAGATTAATGTCATATTATTTATATCAGTCTAAATATTAAATAAAAAGTTTTAAAAAGAGATATTTTTCACTTTTCAATATTTTAGAATGACCATTTTTTATTTTTCAAAGTTATCATATAGAAAGCGATTTTTTTTAATAATAAAAATAAAAAAGGTTGGCTAAAATGGATGACACTACACCATTTTTGAATTTTCCGAAATCAAAGTAATCCGAAGAATAGTGTTACCTAAATAATATTTACCATCCTCCATCTCTCACCGGTCCCAACAAACCTAATTTGATCCTTTTATGGATGGATGGTTGTGTTCATAGAATCCTTAGTATTCTTTTTTTTTTTTTTTTTAATTTTGAAATTATCGTGGTGGAACCTGTAATGTGAGCGCACGCTTTCGTAGAGGTACAAAGAATTTTTTTGATATCTTTTATTTTTTTTTGCGGGAAATTCTTACGATTAGTCCCGATCGATATTCTGTGATCCGAATACAGTTCTTCTATAAACGGAGATTCATGCAACGGGATACAGAAAAATTTTTTTTGAAAAATTTGTAGAAAATTTCACTCCACATAATCTCGAACCCATATGGTGACGCTTTCTGAGACGCCTTCCAACCGATCGGAATATCCTTCATATTCTTACTAGCTAGATTGCAAGCATTAGAATTAGGGTTAGGTCTCAATTGAATGTAAGCTAGCCATACAAGTGCATCCAATTTATCATCCTGCATGGCACCAAAACACAATGATAGCCATTCAAGTACACTCAACAACTAGTGTTTAACCGTACTAAACCCGGCCCGGAACTAAGATATTTAACATATATATAATTTAAAATCTAAAAAAACTAAATAAAATAAATAAATAGACGAAACAAGGGATATTTTTAGATAATGTTATAAGGGAAAATGTAGATTCAGTCCCTATTTTCTAAGTTAGAAAAGTTATTTCCGATCAGCCTTGCTGTTTTTAAAATATTCACTTTTGGTCCCTCTTTCGAAACTTGTGCCATACCATTATGACTGTTGTATCAGTATTTTTTTTTTAAAACATTCATATAAATTATAAATTTTGATGAGATCTATATTTTCATGTTTAATATTTTTTTTTAAAAATACTTTTAAATAGATATCTAATATCTTGATGATCCGAAGTATTTAACGGGCTTTGGATCCGACCCATTAACCTACTGAAATTTTAAAATCTTAAAATATTTATTTAAAAATATTTTAAAAAAAATATTTAAACATAAAAATTATAGATTTTATCATGAAAATTATAGATCTCATCAAGAACAATTTAATGTTTAAATTTTTTTTAAAAAATACTAATACGATGGTAAAAATAATATTACATGTAATACGAGAAAGGGCTAAAATGAATAGGTACCGAAACAGCCACGGTTTTTCCAACTACTCACCCCCAACAAACTACCCAACAAACCACACAAATCAATCTCCACCACACACATATCTCGTGATCCTGCAAACTCATTCGTGATTCGCACAAAATATTAAAATTACAGATATACCCATCATGATGTGTGGTCTTGATTGTGCCACGTCAGCGTATGTAGTTTATTGTGTGGTTTTTTGGGGTATATAGCAAAGCCTTATATGAATAGGCATTTTTTAATTTGCCTTAACCATAAGCTAACAAATATAGATCTGCCACGCGTACGCTAATTCTAATAATGTAAAGGCAGGTAAAAAGGAATGATAGTGTTGAAATATGGAGACGGAGGTCTGGAATTTTTTAATTTAATATTATTTTAAAAAATATTATAAATAAATTTTTAATAATTCTTTGAAAATAAAATTTGCTCGCCATTCTAAATGGTGAGTGTGGCCACATAAACGCCGTATGAACTATGTCGACCTTCTCTTTTTAAATGTGATCATTCTAAATAACGAGATCCAGCATAGTAGCAGAGAAATTCTACTCATGCCATCCAAATTGCATAGCAGAGGGAACTTGCTCTTATCCTCCGTACGAACTATGTTGATCCTTTTCATACCCTCCAAACTGTGTAGTAGATGGACCTTACTCATACCCTCCAAACAGCGTTGTAGAAGGACCCTACTAAAAACACACATATAATCTCTATAAATTACGTATACATTATAAATTTTATAACATTTATACAACATTAAAAACAATATAAATCGTATAGAATGCATAAACTAATCGTATTTTCGTGGATCTTTGGAAAACTAGCTAGATCCGATGAATACTAGTTTAAACTTGACGATCTTAAAGAAAATTTTATGTGTTGGGAAAAAAATTGGAAGAAATTAGAAGGGGATGGCGGAGGGAAGAGAGAGAGAGAGGAGGAATCCGAGAGAGAGCAGGAAAAATAAGGAAGGACTGTGCTCAGACGCGAGTTAAAAATTCATGCTCCATCTCGCTATTTAGAATGGCGAGATTCTACTGCATCTCGCCATTCCAAATGGCGAGATTGACACCGTGACATCTGTATTACAACGCTGGCTACGGTGATACGTGCTCACCATTTAGAATGGCGAGCGGATTTTATTTTTAAATAAATAATAAAAATAATTTTAAAGTTATAATAATAATTCCAGAGACCTGTTCTGAATTCATATAGATAGAATTGAAGGGAAGCCACCATGCTATTGAGATACCATTCAACGTAACTTTTAATAGATATGTTATGATTTTTCAGCCTTATCTATATATAAGTCATCTAAATATGAATATTAATTATGTCGGCACTCATGGTGGTAGAATCGTTGGTGGTCCAAAACCTCAACTTCGTAAGGGATGCACGCATAAACCATATACCATCCCTTTCGAATGGGATAATTTTTCGTTTATATATATTTTCATAATATGAAGCATCTACGTATATATTACATAGAACAAATACTGTTGGATAAAAATCAAACGAAAAAATTACATATCAGCCCTCCTATTTTGGAGGCCGAGCAAATCAGCCTTCTGAAAACGCATTTTCAAGGGGCTGATTTTTTTTTTTTTTAGAAAAACAAACCAGTCTCTAAAAATACATTTTTATGGGCTAATTTGTTAGATTCGAATATGCAAAAACCCAAAAATCAAACTCCCAATCACTAGGCCAGCTAGATAACGAAGGCTTGTGCAATGAGTCCGAATAAACCAAAATCAGCCTACTATTGGGCTCCAGCCTAGAAAAGTAGGGCAGGAGACGACATTGAGTCCAAGTTAGGGAGCAGACTGAAATATATCAGATTCGATCGGAACCGGACTAACTTCGACGACCCAGCCTCAGATTTATCTGACATCCTTTAAAAATTGGGGGACTACATGTATACCTTCTCTTGGAACGTGAGTTTCAAAAGAAAAAAAAAAAAAAAAACCCTCTCATTTACAAACACATTTCAAAATATTTTAAAATAAAAATTATAGTTCACGATAAAATCTTATTCAAATTTTTTTTAAAAAATTATACGTCTAAATAGTTATTTTAAGAATCTAAAATCTTACGGATTATCTACTAGTCCGTTAAGACGTTAGAGTCTCCAAATATCTAATAGAAATATTTTAAAAAAATTTTAATACAAAAATATAAATAATATCAAAATCTATTTTTATTTTTATTTTTATTTTTTAAAAAAAATTATTATAGTAGTCAACATATTCCTAATACAAATTTTAAAAAATAACTAATTTATAAATAATTAAATATGTTGGACTGACTTGTCAGACTTTTAAGAATGAAAGGCTAGTATATAATTATTCCCTAAATTTACAAATATAAATAAATTTTAATATTGCTTCAATAAAATATACTATTTATGTTGATCATCTTGACCAAGATTTAAAATGCCGGGCGTCACGTGCCGGATCCGTCAGGATCCGGCACGGAGAGGGCCGGCACGGCCCTCATTTCGGCCGTGCCGGCCTTTTCTTTTTTTGATTTTCGAGAGGGTACTGTTCATCTTCCCCTCTGGGGAAGATGAACAGTCCCTATTCTCTAAACGGGTCGCACTTGCGACCCGTTTAGAGAGAAAGGGTCGTGTCGCACGCGACGCGACCCTTTAAGTTATTTTTATTTTAATTTCTCTGTTTTAAAAAAAAATTAATTTCTTTTATTTTTTTTAATTTTTATGTTTAGTTATTTTTTTTTTAATTTTTTTTAATTTCCTTTTTTAAATTATTATCTATTTCCAATTGGCTCGATTTTATTTTATTTCTGCTTGATTTAATCTAACTAAAATTAAAATGATAATATATTTTTAAATTTTTTCAGTGTAATTAGTAGAACATAAGAAAGATGACAAGAAAATCAGTTATAATTTTAGCATATTTTAAATCTTATTGTGTAAATTAAAGAATAGATGCTCCGGTACATTTTGAAGATATTTTTAAAATGACGGAGCTTGTAATTTGGATATTTGTATATTTTAAATAATATATATTGTTGAGACGTGATTTGGACATCGGTATTTAGTATTTCAATTATTTACACAGTAACATCTTCTTAAATTTATAAAACTATATATTTTCTAAAGTTATTAATTATTTTTAAATATTATATTTTTATAATTTACAAATATTTAAAAATGAAAAGTAGTACGGATCGGCACAGTCGGCACGTCTCGGCACGCTTCGGCACGTCTCGAGTTCAGAATTTACCGAAACTCGGCACGAAACGGCATTTAAAACTTTGATCTTGACGTGCTAGGTAAGGAGTTGATGATATTGAAATGTAAGCTCCCTTTCTATCACTGGTAAGAGGGTGATGGTCCTTAAAGGACCCATAAGAAAAGACCGGTGTACTATTCACAAAAATATACCAAAAATTAACGAAAAATGCTAGGGCTAATAACATATCAGCCCCCATTGTTTATAAACGCCCAAATCAGCCCCCCGTTTTAAAAAACGGTCGTTTCAGCCTCCCGAACATTATTGGACTTTTTTCGGAACTGTTAACGGGTCGACCCGTAATCTACTGAACAGTTCAGACGCCGAAAACACCAATCTAGAAGTATTTTTTGAAAACAATTTTAACATTAAAGTTGTAGATCTCGTCGAGATCTACAACTTTTATGTTGAAATTTTTTTCAAAAATACTTTTAGATAGGTGTTTTAGGCATCCGACAGTCAGGATTATTTTCGTCCGAAAAAAAATCCAAATAGTAAATTGGGGGCTGAAATGGGCGTTTTTTAAAATGGGAGGCTGATTTGGAATGGAAATTTGAAATGGAGGGCTAATATGTCATTATCCTAAAATGCTATGCACCCTGCACCCCAAGAAATTCACCAAAGAATTTTTTCATCCTCACATGTCTCACAATTTTCTTTCCACTAACCTCTCATATATCATATCAAACACCAAATTTGACCACTTTTCTTGAGCCATATGAGATTTTGTGAAAAAGACGGTAAATCTATTGGTGGGACTAACATTGCTCAAAATTAAATATAAAGCTCACTTTTTTATAGATTAATTTAAAGGTGACTTATATTACAGTTCAAACAAGAATTTAGTTTACACAACAGTTCACTTGTAAAAAAATTAATTACAATTAGATTTTTTTTATAGAAGGTGTAAAAAATTATTAAGAAGGTGAAAAATAGTTATCAAAAGTGTATCAATGTATTATTTCTAATTATGAGGGTGTAAAAAATTAACACAAAAATATTATAAACTTATTAAAAGTTGTCAAAATATAAAGTGTTGGATATGTATCGGAGGTGTCAAAAAATCATCAAAAGGTGTCAAAAAATTAACGTGTAAAAGAATTTTTTAGAAGGACCTAAATGGTGTTAAAATAATATGGAAGAACTGTAGTGCAATTGACTTTTAATTTAATTCTTTTCGGTCGTAATTTCTAATTAGGCATTTAAATACGTGGCACAAAACAACTCATATCAATGTTTGAGAAAAACTGGCTATGAACAAACATAGATGAAAATGCTAAATAGTTGAGAAATTATATTCCTCTAACCAAATATTTACATTTGCATAAACTTCTCTCCCTTTATAAGACTCATTTTTCTTCTTTTTCTATGAAACAAAAAATAAAGTAAAAATCGCCCAAAAATCAAGTAGCCGATCACGTCTCTCACCTATAGAACACTATCGGCGGAACTTCCAACCCGGACTCCCTCAGAAATGGAATTCCATTCGGCCTTCTTTCGAGATCCTCGTAGAATTCGTATTCCGCTCCATAATCGTGCAAATCGAGCTCCAATTTCTGATTCGTGTGGTAATGGTGCTTCGCGTTTTCCGACTTCCCGAATCCGAACACGCTCACTCTCTCGCAGATACCGGCGGCGAGCATAACGGCCTGCATCCCCGAAGAGTAGTGGAACATCTTCTCGTCGTGGAACTTTCTCCACTCTTCAGCCGATCTTCCGGTCATCCTTGTGAATCTCCTCAGCGAGTAGTACTTCACGATTCTCCCGCAGAGTTTATCGAATCGGTGGTCGGTAATCCCGATCGGCAAGGAACTATTGCAGGCCATGTAGTCGGCGATGTGTGCCGCCTGGCAGATGTACATTACGGTGTTTACCTCGCCGCCGTAGGGACTGCACCGACAATGCCGGCGGCGAACGCAGAGGTGGAGTATGTTGCTGTTAATAAACGAGATCGTGGTTTTTGCGCCAACGTGGCGCTCATATCCAGCGATACGTGCGTTGTTGAGCCGAATGACCGCGTCATGCGCGTCGATGAGCTCGCCGTGGGGAGAGTTCAGAAGTATCCCGCTGTTTCCAACGACGGCGCAGCTGGAGTACCGCCGCTGGCGATCGTTAACGAGATTAATAAGCCTGGACATTATCGTAGGATCGAATGGATGCGGGCCCCACCACCGGCGAAGTTCGCGGCGGAGATCCGGGAGTTTTAGCCGGTCATTATAGCGGAGAGGTAGACGGCGGCGGTCGTCGCGGTGAGGAGGTTGCCAGAGAGGTACAAATCTTCTGGTGGCGCCGTCGCCGGCAAGGAGACTCTCGACGTCCTTGCGAATAACGTCATCAGCTGGTTCGACGGCGGAGAGGCGGAAGAGGGTTTCGTTGCGACCGACGGCGATGGGACGGGCAAGGGTATGGCGGGACAGAAGAGACATACGACAGGTGAAGATGGCGAAGGCGGCGATGGCAAGGAAGATACGGACAGACGATCTCATTGTCAGGTAAGTCTTCATCTTCTTCGTCTTCTAGAATCTGTTTCGGTAAAGCTTAATTTGTAATGCTAAAGCATCGCATGGAGTCGCATAGAGTTTTAATTGGTGGGGTTAAGAAAGGGACGTGCTAGCTCGGGAGGGTGAGAACGGGACAGAAGGCTATTCTGCTCCGGACTTTATATACTGTTCTGTAAAAAAATATTTTTATAAATATTTATTAAAAAATTTAATATAAAAATTATAAATTTTAATCCAATTTATAATATTTTATATTTAAGCTTTTTAAAAAATAAATTTAAATAGGTGTTCAAGTGCTTCTAAATTTTTAATATCTTAATCATTTTTAAAAATTATTTTTAAATTCATTTAGGAGTATTAAAATTAAATCTAAAATAATTAAATTATAGATTTTATCAAAATTTATAATTTTTTTTAAAAAAAAATATATATATATAGATATTTTTTTAATATTGGTATATAAAACGGTATATATATAGAATTTAGTGGGGAAGATTCTCATAAAAAAACGAGGGCATGCGTTTGTAAGGAGTTTGGATGCTTGCAACTTGGTTATCGTAACCAAGGATTTGGAGTGGCTACGTTAAAATCGGATCAGCCCCTAACTATCCCATTGAAATTTCCTCCAACTTAAATTTATCTAAAATTTTTACCTTCAACTGAAATCTATTGACAGTCAATTTAAGACCAAATTAGTTTTAAAATTTGTGGTCAATTATTTCTGCCGACTATCATACGCATACCAATTCATCGGCAGCCCAATAGTTTTACGATCAACAGTTTAAGATGGTCTGTGCCGGTAAAAATAGCACTGTGATAATAAAATAGTGCTGCTAAAATTTTTAGCAGTACCGTATAAAAATGGGTTAAATAAGTTGCATTTGATCTTTCCTTAAACATGAGGCATCTTGTAAGTCAAAAATTTCCACCATATATTAATTTTATATTAGTAAATTTACAAAGTTAAGAATGAAACATTTGATTGGGATCTCGAAGAATATGATCAGAACAGGCTTCGCTAGAGGTTAGAGTCCCTTAGAACTGGGATGGAGGTTAATTATTGATCATATAATAAATGATTGTTAAAATAAGGGGTTTTGGTCCTTGACCACTTGGAAATGGGCCCGCTGACGTGGACGGTACACCAAGTGGGCGACGAAGTTATTAAATAAGGAGAATATTGCAAGATGCGGGGGTAATGAAGCTTCTGTTTTGGATCGAAAGAGGAAAAACGAATAGTTTTGCAACGCTATCTATTTTGTACTCGAGATTCCGGCAGGCAAAGCTTTAGATCTTAAGCTCGTGTGTTTCTATCGTTGCTCTTAGGGTTGCTATAATCGGGAGAAGTGATCGGTGACTATGCGGTTGAATAGTGGAGCTTGTGTGTTCTCCACAAGGCATCATGGATTCGACTCCAAGCGGCCGTAAGTGTCATTCGAAGGTTTGCTATCTTTATGGCTTCTAAGAAAGGTTTCAAATTCTGGACGGCACGCTCGGTACCGTCTACAATGTCTCGGTGCCGGCTCATGGATTCAGCTCCAAGCGGCCCTAAGCGTCATTCGAAGGTTTACTATCTTTATGGCTTCTAAGCAAGGTTTTAAGTTCCGGGCGGCATACTTGGTACCGCCCGGAACGTCTTGGTGCCGGACCGGCCAGCACTTTCTTCCTTGCGAATTTAGAAGATGAACAGTCGCGTCGGTGGATGCGACATTTTTTTTTTTTTTGGCGTGACCAACACCAGCCTGTCGCGCTAATGGCGCGACATAAGTAGTCACACGCTAACTTTTAAATATAATAAAATATATAAAAATAATATTTTATTATCAGCAAGGTCGAAACGGCACGGTCGGCACGTCTTGAGTTTGGAATTTACCGAAACTCGGTACTGCACGAAATTAAAAACCTTGCTTCTGAGTGAGGAAACTTATTTATCACGTCAAAGCTATTCATGAATAGCTATTGTTTGTTTAGTAAAAAAAAGGACTTATACTCGGTTCATCAAGTAAATCATACTCGGGTTTTATCTTGCTACTACTAAATGATACATTTCATGAAATATGTAATCAACAAGTGCATAAAAGGTAAATAAATAGGAAAAAGAAACCATAATCATTAGCATACGCTCATGAAAGTATCGTTGTTATGCTGGACTAAGTTCGAGCTTGCTCAAACTTTGGTTTCTTAAAGCGAGTACAGTATCAGCAAAGCTATATCTATTATCTAACCCGATAGATTTCAACCCTACTTGTTCTAGTACACGGACAATAGTCATATATCCCATACACATCATGGACTAGAGCCTAATAATACAACCGTCGCATGATCATTTTCATGAGATGGGCATGCAGTTAGGATTGGAGGAGAGACTAGTTATCCAGACATTATCAGCAACAACCTGCTCGTCGTTGTCATTGCGGTGCCAGCTCCAGATTGCATGGGTTTGGTTCCTTACTTCCAACTGGCCATGCCCGAAGCTCGCCTCTCTGAACAACGACATTGATGGCTGAGGTTTAATGTATGTTGTAGCTAAACCTTCTTTGTTGCCACCATCTCCGATTGTGATGTGCACTGCACCGCACACGTCCTCTTTTTTATCGTGTACCCGACTCTGCAACACAAAAAAGTTAAAATGTAAAAGCATTAGTTTACCGCATGAGTAATGCACAAGCGGTCATCGATAAATCGTTGGAGAGGATCACTCCGTCATGTATCAATAATGAATTCAGGTTCGCAAACATAACGGAGATAAAGACGAGATGACTAAAATAAGAAGTATTTTTCCTTTATTTCGTTACTTACGAAACGTTCGTAAGCGTGAACGTGGCCGGCAAAGACGACATCAACACGAGCATTATAGAGCAATTTCTCCATGACCACTCTCATCTCTTCTCCTTCCCCTTGGTGAGCTTTATTGGTACTATACCATGGTGCATGAATCAAAGCGATCAGCCACGGCGTCCTCTTTCTGTCCACCTTGGCGAGATCAGCCATGAGCCACTTATACTGGTCCGACTCGGGACTGAAATCGGTATAAGACCCGAGCATGAGCGTGTGCACGGCACCGCCGGCCACGTCAAAGGAGTAGTATAAGTTGGAGGTAGACTTGCTGAGCTCAAATGGCATACGCCAGCGAGAATTATAGGCCTTGAATGAATGGTGTTGCAATATTGGTAGTTTCTCGATCTCGTGGTTTCCATGAGTCACCATCCAGGGCCGTGAGCTCGCCTGAGGTTCGACCAGCCTGCCAAACGAGTCCCACAACGGCTGGTCCATGTCGGCATACGATAAATCTCCCGGCAGCAGCAGAATATCGTACCCAGATGCTTCTATATGATCAAGTGTTGACTTTGTCCATGCGGTTTGACCGAGATCGCCGGCAACCGCGAATTTGAGCGGCAGCTCCGCCGGCGGTGTTCTGAATGAGAACTCGAGGGTGGGGTTTGAGCTGAGACTGTAATAGTATACCCCATTTGGAGTTAACGGACCGATGACTGCGTCATGGATTTGGCCGGACTCGTAGAGCACGTACTTGTAGCTGCTGGACGTTCCGGTGGCTGACGACGTGTATTTGCCGGACAAGGTGCCGTAGTCCACCACCGACGGAGTGACTTCTGCTGTAATCCATGTCACTCGCATCTTATCCGGTCCCACCAGCGAAACACGCACCTGATCAGTGGGAACATGCAAGAAGAGCTTAATTTTATCAGAAGTATCAAGATATTTAATTATTAAATCTGCAATTATTAAAAGAATTTTCTGAATAAAATAATATTAATAAGTGGGTAGCTAATCAAATTGCCTTTTTTTAATTATATAGAAGCGCTTTAAAAAGCGTTTCTCCAAACAAACATTTTGACGAATAAACATTTGCTTTTTGAAATTTTGTTGAAAACAATTGACTTGCAAACCTCCTACTACATTAACTTTCTGATTTCTGTAAAATTTGTAAAATCACTCCAAATTAAATATATAATATGAATGTATTGTTGAAAGAAAGAATAAATATTTAAAAAAATTTAATTCAAAATATATTTATAAAATATATATTTTGAGTTCTCTAAATTGTTGTAATTAATAAAGATTTGGAAATTTCTAAAATTATCTATTGGAAATACTCTTAAAAAATAATTTTATATAATAAAAATTACAAAGCACATTAAAATTTATTTTTTTAAAAAATATTATATACTTAGATTATATTTTTCTTAATTTAACAAATATCATAAGAACGTATGAATTTATGAGGCCGGTACAAAACGCGAACTAACGGTGGTTAATGCGGCATCGTTGATCTCTTTGAAAAAACAAGGAAATAGTAAGAAAATTCAGATGAAAGAAACAACTGCGGCAATGCACCGATTATGGATCGATAGATCCACACAAATCAACCAACGGAAAATAATTTGAAGGATTACGAACCTGTTTCAGGAGTGCTATCGTCGGCGTCGGCAGCAAGCGGAACAACGATCGCGGGCCTTGATGGCGGTCGACGGTAAGCGTGGCCGCGCGGGATTGTCACAGTGACGATGATCAATGCCGACATCGTCCAAATCCAAGGATCTCTGAGCGCCATCGCTTAGAATAGGCGGGCGAAGGTCACAGAACTAAGTTGTTGATGCTGATCAGAGCTTAAGAACGAGGTTTATAAGAGGTGTGCAAAGGCGATTAGTCGATTGTCACTGGCGGTTGAACTCCATTATGTAAGTATATGTATAAGCATATCTTCTTATTTAAGTTTGCCTAAAAGGATTATTATTTTTTTATTTTTTTGTAGATGTTCTAAATTTCGATAAAAATAAGTCATATGAATGGTAAATTATTATGGGACACGAATCGTAACCCTGCACACGTGTTAACAAGAATATATCCCCTACCGGCCTCAAAATTGTTAAAAAACGTCCACTTCACTAACTAAGCGTACCTTTTTAATAAATCGAGCAAAAAATAGTTTGGTGCACCATAAGGTTTTCAGACCTGTTAAATAGTTAAGGCTGAACATTCTCCGAACTTACATGAAACTCCATCCAGAATCGACCCAAAAAAAGCAAAATTGCAGAATCGGATTAAGTATTTCTGTTTGGGTTCATGAGCCTGATGTCGTTTGGACCCGATAACAATCCGAATACTATGAATTGTTGCAACTTCAGCCCAATATAGGCTGGGCTGAAAAAAGCAATTAGAGTGGGCCCATGATGACATATAAGTTCACATAACCCTAATTGCTATTCCTCCCAACCCCCCACCCCCCGCGCTGTCAAAAAAAAAAAAAAAAAACTCCCACCAGAAGCGGCTCTCCACAGGTAAATTATCTATTTGATGTCCCGACTTGTACCTATATTAATTTTTCATATCCCATTTTGCAAACGCACCTCAGCGCATACCTACAGCGAGAATCCGTGACGGCGCCGTTAATAAGGATGGCGTGGTAAAACGGATTTTTTATCCGTTAACATTTAGGCCCTAAAACACCAATTTAGAAGCATATTTAGTAGAAACTTTGAACATAAAAATTGTAGATTTTGATGAGATATACAACTTTATGTTTAAAATTTTTTCAAAAAATACTTCAAAATGTGTGTTTTAAGGCTCTCAATTGTTAACGGATTTCAAAATTGACTTATAACCCGGTACACTTTGAAGCCTCAAAACACCTATTTCCAAACATTTTTTGAAAAATATTAAACATAAAAGTTGTAGATCTTATCACACTCTATAATTTTTATATTCAAATTTTTTTTAAAAAGTATTTCTACGTAGGTGTTATGAGGCTCCAAATTTTTATCGAGTTAAATTTTTACTTATTCACTTTCATACCCCAAAATAACTAGTTAGAAATACTTTTTGTAGAAATGTTGAATATAAAACTTATATATTTTGATAAGGTCAACAAGTTTTATGCTTAAAGTTTTTTAAAAAAATACTTGGAAATAGGTGTTTTGAGGCTTCAAAGTGTACTGGGTTAATAAGTCGATTTTGAAATTCGTTAACAATTGGGAGCCTTAAAACACACATTTCGAAGTATTTTTTGAAAAAACTTTAAACATAAAAAATTGTAGAGCTCATCAAAATCTACAACTTTTATGTTCAAAATTTCTTCTAAATATGATTCTAAATTGGTGTTTTTGGGGCCTAAACGTTAACGGGTAAAAAACCCGTTTTGCCACGTCATCCATGCTAACGGCGCCGTCACGGATTCTCGCTAGAGATATGCGTTAAGGTGCGTTTACAAAATAAGGTACGGAAAATTAATATAGGTACAAGTCGGGGTACCAAATAGGTAATTTACCCGGCCCTCCACCCTTCTCTCTCTCTCTCTCTATCCATCCACTCAAATTGTGCTGCCTTCGGCTTCTGCAGATATTTATCCCCAGTCTTTGCGCCGCGTTGATCTCTCCCTCTCTTTCTCTCTCTCTCTCTCTTTTCAATCGCGCTGCTCCCCCTTCTGCAGATATTTATCCACCAGAAGTGTTACCTTTCTCATTTGTTAATTGTGTTGCCTCTAACTTCAGCATCCGTCCAATTGCTGCCGGTAATCTCGCTCTTCATCTGTTAATTGGATCAACCCAAACCGACCAGAATTTTAGTCGATTCGGGTCGGTTTGGGTTAGAAGTGAATTCAGATAGGATGGATCTAAAGATGCAAAAAAAGCCCACAACCGCGGGCCCGGTATCGCCAGCCCGGCTCGTCGGGCCGCGGGCTGCCCGCCCGCAGCCCGTCTGTGCGGGCCGCGGGCCGGCCGTGAGAGCCGGGCTGGAAAAACTAGCCCGCTGGCACGGGACGTGGCAGGCCGGCCCGCGGCCCGCGCGTAGCCCACCCCGCGGCCTACAATTTTTTTTGGGTTTTGACGCGCTCGCGTCAGCTGTTGGCAACGGCTAATAGCTGTTGGCAACGGCTAATAGCCGTTAGCCGTTGCCAACAGCTTTTCAGCGAGCGCGTCAGCTGCTGCAACGGCTAGTAGCGGTTGCAACAGCGGCAACCGTTGGCAACGTCTATTTTTTTAGCCGTTGCCAACGGCTGTTTTATTTGTTTTTTTGTTTAATTTTTTTTTTATTTTCTCTCTTAATTCTCTCTATCAATACTATAACTTCTTCACACATTTCACTACACCTCTAAATCTCATTCTCTCTCAATTCTCAAAGCTAAAAACACCTTCAAGCTCTCTAATTTATTATTATTCATTTTTCGGTATATTTTTATTTGAATCCAATTTTTTAGTATTGATAATGGATCCATACAATATAGATACACAATATAATTTTGATCCGGAAAATCAATACGGTCCATATCCTCATATATATACTAGTGTTGCTACCGTTATCCCTAGTGCTACCCCTATAGCGAAAACAAAGGCCAAGTTAAATCCGTCGGTAGGTGCTGCTTCTGTAGACAACATCTAATGTCCCGTTGTCGCAACCAAAAGTCAAGAAAAAAGTTAAGAAGGTAGTGATGTCTGGCAATGCTTTACTAGGGAACAAAAGCCTGAGGGCACGTGGGAAAGCATTATGTAGGGTATGTCGAAACGAAATACGCTTATGGTAAGATAGTGTACATCTCATTTAAAAAAGACATTATGCAAATCACACCAAAAGCTGCCGACCGCCGCCAATCCACAGTTTACTAGCCACCGGTGGTGGCTTGTTAGCAACTATATGTTTATGCAAGAAACATCTAGATTAGCATTAGCTTAGATTAGTTTATAGCTGCTGAATTACCTTTTCAGTATTAGTGAACATAAAGATTTCACAAATTTATGGAAGTAGTTTACAACTCATTTTCTAACCAGTATCTAGAAAGCACATGTAGAAATGACTGTTACTCCTCTTATTATGTCAATGAAGAATGTTTCAGTCAAGGAAATGTCTTTCATTTTAATTGGAAAATATTCCCTTACACTTGATATATTGGACAGGCTTTGACCAGGAGTAGTTAATCTTTGTTGTACAGCACATTTTATTGATTAATAATTGGGTTTATGCAAAAACGCATAATTCAAGTTTGTGCAAATTGAATATCCACAATAATGCTGAATATTTTTGCAGTAATACTCATTCTGTTAATGATTATAATATTAGTGATAAAATTATGTCTATTTCATTTTGATAATGCAAGTTAATAATGTAGGTGCTGGCTAATCTTCTTAAAGAATGACTTAAAATCCTATTTTAGATGAGAGCTTTTTTTCATTTAAATTTGGTATGTCATATAATGATTTTATGTGTGCAAGATGGACTTCATCAGATTGCTCCTCATATAGAAAAAAATAAAGATGCTTATTTTATATATTATTCTTCTGGCATGTTTACAAGAATTTAAGGAATGTGTAGATTTCATCTTGCGTAAAACCACCAAGGAGTATGTTAAAGATGTAGAACACTTAGATGGAATTCTACTATTGACATGCTTGAAAGTATGTAATAGATTATAAGTTTTATTACAATTTTACAATAATAAACAATCAATCCAACTTTTAGAAAGTGATTGGAATATTGCGATTTTGATGAGAGATTTCTTAAATGTATTTTCGCATTCGACAAAAACTTTATCTGCCAGCTACACTCCGACTACTTGTAGAGTCTTATCTTGTTTAGTACGAATAAGTACTACTTTAAGAAACTATAGAGCTAATTTTCCTGAATTGTTACGCCTTGGAACGAAAATTTAAAAATATTTTTCGATATTCCTCCGATTTATTGTTTAGGGTTGGCAATGGATCATAGGTTCAAGTTAGACGGTGTTTCTCATTTTTTAGGTCTTTATTATCAGAATATGGATACAAATATAAGTTTATCTAGAAAAACTAAGAGTATAGAGAAAATATTAAAAAATTTGTATATGTTGTATGCCCTTTTTTTGCTAATACAGGAAGGACCCATGATGGTGAAGGAACAAGTGCTGCTACAGAAGGAAATTTCAATGATGATGCGATGTACGTTTACGGCGGAGCAACAAAGCTCAACCTGATCATTCTCTATCTTAGCTCTTCGTAATTATTTAGAAACTAACTAAATTACTTTTATGACTGCAGAAGAACGAAATAACTGGGATATTTTAGATTGGTGGAAGAGGTTTACCCACCAACCAATACTTCAAACTGTCGCACGTGATATACTCACACCACCGGCTTCTACTGTGGCATCAGAGTCTTGTTTCAGTGCAAGTGCTCGTGTACTAAGTGACAGAAGGCACCGCTTAAGTGCAACAACCTTAGAAATGTGCGTCTGTATGAAAGATTGGATCGATGCAGCACGAAGAAATCAAGGAGAAGATTTAGAAGATTTGATCGGAGATGCACAAGACTAAACTTTTATTTTATTTTTGTATTTAGTTTGTATGTTAATTACGTAATATTTGATTTTGTATTTGAAACAACGAAAAATTAATATAAATTTTCCAATTTTCCAATTTTTCTTCAATTTTTTTTTTTTTTGCGGGCCGGCTCGGCTTGGCCCGCTGGGCTGCCGGCCGAGCCGAGCTTGAGAGCCCCGGGTGGGCGGGCCGAGTCGGCCCGCCCCGCTCTAACAACCGTGCGGGGCGGCCCGTACAAAACCGTGCAGGCCGGTCCGGGCCCGCACGGTTTGCATCTCTAGATGGATCTATAACTATTCAATTCGGTTGGCCTTTAAGATTTTGGTTTGGGTTGATCCGAATGCTCAGTCCTATAAATATTGTTGCTACTTGAGTGGACTAACCGAGCACCAAATATGGTTCACAGCACAAAATAGTTTCGGACATTTTGCTTTGTTCTCGACCAGGTGCCCCTTGCATTGGACTAATCGAGCACAAAATGGCTCCGCAAGAGCAGGACGGTGACGGACATCTTGTTCATGGGACCGATAGATTAGATGTCCTTGTCATGATTTTTACTCGTAATATGTGGAGTTCCAAGATCCAAATATCAACTCCAACTTTTCCAACTTATGACAATTTTTCCGCAATTTGTTCCGTAACAATTAATATTTCTTGATCTATTTATAATTGTTCGCGTTGTTGGTACTTTGCGTCTTAACGTGTGCTCTAGAAGGAATAAGACTTTTCTGACTTGATAGATCATTTCATTTGGTGTAAGTTGTTGGCTCTATGAACCACATAATACACGAATTCGAGCCCATCCGCACCTATGCGCGATTTTTAATTTTTAATTTTTTTTTTTTTTGAGTTTTCTAAAAGAATGTTGAAGGCTACGGTTGTTATTTGCTTTAATGCAGCAGCATGATCTTGTAACAATGGTTAAAAAATTACACAAGTAAAATAATCTGGTTTAGAATTTTTGGTTTTTTCTCTAAAAAAAGTATCATAATTTGCTTTCGGAACTATTCTAGGCCCAAATATGTCTGATTTGATGGATTAAATATTAGTTAAAAAATCATATAAATCATATATGTAAATACCAATTACCCAAATATACGAAAATGGACGTCACGTCCATCATGACCAATTTTTGAATCAAGCACCACCGACTTAAAAATTAAAATCCATTTAGATAAGATCATGTAATTTAATATTCTCGATCAAGTATCCAACAGAGTATTATTTCCAAGTATATAATAAATGAATCTTCCAAAGAGAATCATGTATTGCTTTTGTTATACTACTGAACAATTGTACATGACGATAATCAGCTACGTGTGCAGTTGAGGTTTGCAGAGAGGCTCGATATCCAGACTTGATCGGCGACGACTTGCTCGTCGTCTTGGTTGCGATGCCAGCTCCATAGGGCTTGGGTCTGGTTCACTACCTGGAATCTGCCATGCCCGAAGCTCGCCTCTCGGAACAGAGATATCGCTGGCTGAGGGTCGATATAGTCTGAAGCTAATCCTTCTCTGTTTCCACCGTCTCCGATTGTGATATGGATTGGACCGCACCCGTCTTCTTTGTTATTGTACACCTGAGTCTGAAATAATATATATTAATCATATATCTGCAGATACGAAATGATCTAGATTTCATGAAAAATTAAAGAATAAATATACATATCAATTCTTATTTTTGAAAAGCTGAACAAATCAGTGCTCTTCCTATATTTAAAGGCCCACATCAACGTCGAAGGATGATTTGTTCAGAGTTTCAAAAGCAATGGGCTTAATTTTATTTTATTATTATTCTTTTTTTTTTGATGAAAAGGGCTTAATTGTTATAGTAGTGCTTACAAAGCGTTCGTAGGCATGGACGTGGCCGGCGAAGATGACATCGACACGAGCATTGTAGAGCAGTTGCTCCATGGCCACCCTCATGTCCTCTCCTTCCCCTTGGTGAGCTTCGTTCGAATTATACCACGGCGCATGGATCAATGCGATAAGCCAAGGCGTCTTAGTCCGATCCACCTTCGCCAAGTCGGCCATGAGCCAATTATACTGGTCCGACCCGGACCCGAAATCTGTATATGACCCGAGCATGAGCACGTGCACCGCACCTCCCGCCATGTCAAATGAGTAATATAGGTTGGAGGTGGATCCGCTGAGCTCGAAGGGCATGCGCCAGCGAGCATTATAGGCCTTGAAAGATGTTGGCTCGATGATTGGGATCTTCTCGATCTCATGGTTGCCTTCTGTCACCATCCATGGCCGGGAACTCGCCAGCGGCTCCACCAACCGCCCATATGAGTCCCACAGTGGCTGGACCAAGTCTGCGTACGATAAATCTCCGGGGAGCAGGAGCACGTCGTATCCCGATGCTGCCACGTGTGCCAGCGTTGAATTCGTCCAACCCGTTTGCCCTAGGTCACCCACGACGGCGAGGTTGATCGGAAGATTCGCCGGCGGGGTTTTAAAAGAGAATTCGCGGGTGGGGTTGGAGCTCAGACGGTAGTAATAGACGGTGTTTGGAGCCAAGGGGCCGATGACGGCGTCGTGGATGTAGCCGGATCTGTAGAACACGTAGGAGTAGCGATTGGTAGATCCCGTGGCTGACGCCGTGTATTGTCCGGTAGCGGTGCCGTAGTCCACCGTCGCCGGAGCTTCATCCTCCGTTATCCACGTCGCACGGATTTTATCCGGGCCCACCATGGATACATGCACCTGCTCGGGAGTGAGCTCGTCGGCCTCTTCAGCTCGCCGGAGGATCAACGTCGATCGAGCCGGCGGCCGAACATACGCTTGGACGCAAGACAGAGTGAAGATGATCGCTATCATAAACACGGGAAAAGATCTACCCGCCATCGCCATTTTCGACATTAAAATCGAGATGGAGACCAGGAGAAGGATGGCGGTCTATATAGAGGCATAGTGGATGCTTGTGACGATGGGTCAATGTTGGTCTTATTAGACCAGATGTCTACAAAATTTCATTTCAGACTTTTAAGGTGTGTAAAAATGGACTGTTTCTTCTTCAATGAAGAAAGGGAAGAACAGACGGAACCGGTACGGGATACGAACCCATTTTTTCTTAATTAAATATTAATATTAATTTGATATAAAGTATTATTGTTTCTTGTTCTTACAAAGTTTGGCACTTGTTATGGACTTATCATCCCTTCCTCATGGAAGGCTTATATGAGATGGAAAATACTTTTGGGCCAGAATTTTATTGATTTTAATTCTAATTTTATTGAATCTAATAGTGTTATGATAAGTGATTATTTTCGATATTCCTTTAATATATTGAGTCTCGCACGATGCTTCATACTATTATCGCACTTTGGCGATATTTTTTTAAAAAAAATTAATGTTCGTACTCTCTATGGCTTTATATGTGTTTTATTATTAAAGAATATGATTTAAGCGCCTAAGGCCAGGTGAAAATAGATGGGATTTTGGTATTTTAATGTGCCTGTTTAGATGAAAAATTCTTCCTTTCACACTTTTAAAAATAAAAAGTCAAAGTATTAATGCGCGTAAATCCAACAAATTGTTGCATGGCGGTTGTCATTGTCATTGGAGTATAAAATACCATTATATTCATAAAATTTAATGGCAAGAACTATATTTGTAATGAATCATTACTAATTATAATGGATGATAATGCATTATTTAAACATTATTAAATTATAACAGGCTATAATGTCTTATATATATATATATATATATATATTAACTGAATTGAAAACCTTAGTTACCTCAGATTTTTTCTTTAAAAAATAAAAATTTAATAACTACCGATGACTAACGTATTTCCTTAACCCCGTCTGCTTCTAGGTTATGTGGTCCTGATTTTCTATAACATTGACAGATTCCGCATAATGGAAAGAAACAACCATAAGAAAATTGATTCTTCGTAAACGACTACATGTTATATTATCATCATAAATGACCAATCGAATGAATATTTTTTATTTTCATTTTCATAGGTTATTGTCACAACTAAGAAAAATTCAATTCAAATAACAACACTTCTAGATATCGTCGTATATAGTATTCGATTTCTCACGAGTGTTCTCATCTCCACAAAGGATGAGGTTAATTTCATTCAAATGGTAGATCAATTACGGTAACCTCTTTAGCCAATATGTTTTTCTGCCGGCTCGAACTATTAATATTAAAAATATCTTTCAAGCGCTGGCTCAGCTTATATATATATATATTATTTTCAGTTCGATCTGAGAATAATTTTAATAAGCTAACATCTCAGCCATTGATTTATTTAATTTAAGATTGAGATTTAATTTTTACACTTAACGACGCCGTTAAATACTTAACAGTGCCGTATTTGTCGTTATACCATTAAGTATAAAATTAAATCTCAGCCGTTAGATCACAGAGATCAACTGCTGATTTATTAGATTATTAAGACTATTCTTAAATCGAGCTGAGAATAATATATATATATATATATATATATATATATATATGCAAGGCATCAAGCAAACCAGATTCCTGGGAATATTTGTAAGAATATGCTGGTGAAGACTATTGATTTGCGGCTACAGGGGAGGCAGCAAGTGCTGGTCCTGAGCTGGATTAATGCTGATTAACATCTTGATTAATCATGAAATAATATTATTTATAACATTTTTTAGAAGTAACATCAATCTCAATCTACAATAAGAGAGAAGTCAATGGGTCGTACACGTGGAAACTCCTGGTAACTCATAATAGTTCATTTCGTCACGACATCAACCTTCCACCATTTAGAGTTCACCAATTTTTCATTTTGTTTATATATATATATAATGATGAAAAAGATAATATTCGTTTTTGTTAATATATAAAATCATATAGAAAAAACTCTCGGTGAATTATGGCGCCTGCTACAATACTTCATTTAATAAGTGCAGAGAGAAAAGAGGGTGGATTTAAGAACTTGTCTTGAAAAATTTACAAAATTAGGTGCTTGATTCTTTTCCCGTCTAATGGAATCTTTGTAATTGTCATTAATATAATCGACGAAATTCACATATATTGTATATATATATATTTTTTTTGAGCATAAGTACATTGGAATTGCTATATGAATTCTGAAAGTAAACCTAAAATTCTTCTTTTATTTTCGAGAGCAAACATCGCCTAAAAAAATTCTTGCGTTTAATTAGTTTTTTCTTTTTGAGATAACGAGGCGAAACCTCTTCCCGGATCTCCGCTAATTCGCGGACCACGATTTTCTACGAATACCTATAGGATCATTTTGGACCTAGGTGCCCGCAGGAGAGTAAAATTTCGGCCTGGCGTCTGTCCGCGGACCAGACATAGAGTATTAGGAGTTATTCAGCCATCAGCTTTTCCGCAGCCGCTGCAAACACGCGACCGCGGACACATCCCCATTACAGGCACCCGCAGGGCTCGAACCCAGGCGCTCGCTTTCTGAGGCGAGCGCCCCGGCTGAGTGACCTGCGGACAGGAGGCTGGTGGCTGGGTAACTCCCAGTACTCCATGTCTGGAGTTAACTATAAAAACAACTCTAATATTAATTTATATTAAAATTGATAAAATCAAACTCATAACGGCATTGATCAACAATATTTGTTAGAATACACCTATATGAGAAAAGCAAGTTTAAAAGTAAGAAAAAAGAGTTAAACTGACAAAGACTTGAGATATAAATAAAATCTAAAATATAAAAATACAGGTAGTTGATAAATAATATTTTATATTTTATATTTTTGGATGGTGAGTATGCTGCAAGAATATCCAATCCAATCCAATCCTAAAGCCCAAAAAATCGCACAAACAAACTCGAACTCACACACAAAACCCATGAAACAAAGATGAAGATTTTAAACTTCACGCCATCACCGTCACTTTCATCCTCATTCTTCTTCTTCCTTCCCCGCCCAAACTTCTCCTTCATTTATTCCGACGATGCTGCCGCTGCAAGTCCGCCTTTAAGAAATCCATTACTCCGACCTTCAATTAATCTACCAGCAATGGCGCCAACATGGCCTCTCGCTCTCGGCTTCATCTCCTCCCTCCTCCTCTTCTCTTCCTCCGCCCCTTCCGCTGTCGCCGCCTACGTCCGCCCTCCGCCCGGCAGAGTCATCACCACAAGCTTCACCAAGCACGAGTCTCATCCTCAGCAGGTACGTTCTACTCCTAATATTAACCTCCCCCAAACCCACTCGTAGTTCTAATTTTTCTTTTTTCTTTTCCCCCGAGAGAGAAAAATAAAAGCATCATAGCATGTTTTTCTAATTTCAATAACCTATAATGTGATGATGTGGTGTAGGTTCACATATCGGCAGTGGGCGGCGATCACATGAGAGTTTCATGGATCACAGACGACAAGAAGGCACCGTCGACGGTGGAGTATGGTAAGGTCTCCGGCAAGTACGACAATTCCGCCACCGGGGAGACGACGTCGTATCACTTCTTCTTCTACAAGTCCGGCAAGATCCACCACGTCGACATCGGTCCCCTCGAGCCCAACACCGTCTACTACTACCGCTGCAGTGGCGCCGGCGACGAGTTCAGCTTCAGGACGCCGCCGGCTGCCCTCCCCTTCGAGTTTGTCATAATAGGTACGGAATATTCGACCTCTTAGAACTTCAAATTGAATCACACTTCAAGAATTTTCTTAGAAATCGATAAGAAAGATGAACAGAAATTTGGTTGTTAGGACTGACATTTGCTACACTTTGGTGCAAAGCAAACAGTACGATAGTAATGTTGGATTTTTCTTAAAGGTACGAATAGTGCTGCCATTTGTTCAGCCAACGTTAGTTTCAAGCTACCACATAAAATCTATTCAGCGTCCTGTTCTACATTTCGATTTTTTATTTGTAAATTTTAAATAAATATGTATATATATATATATTTTAAATAAATTTTAACATAAAAATTGATGTGTTTAATAAAATTAGTTTAACTTTTTTATTTTCAAAAATAAAAATTACATAAATAGATATTTATGTAGTTTTAAAACTCTTCGACGAAATTTAAAAATAATTATTAAAATTCGTTAAAATATTAAAATTTTGAAGTATCTTATATTTATCTATAGTATGTATTAAAAAAATTAAAAAATATAATCGTTAAAATATATTAATTATTATATTTAATTTCTATGTATATTTATTTATTTATATTTATTCATTTGAAACGTAAAATAGAAAATAAGCATATAAAGTGAGAGCGGAGAATTTTTCAACACATATTAAGTGAGTTAACAGCACCAAAGGCCGGGACTTGGTGCACCAGATCAAAGACATGGACAGGATTTCTGAGTAACTCCCTCCAGAAACCCCTTCTCGAAATGGAAAGAGTACGGCAACTTTTATAATCTTCAATCAATAAATTTGAGTAAACAAATTTGGTATTTCAACTAAATTTACTAAAATTTATTTAAAAATATATTTTATGAAAATTTTAATTATAAATAAAATATAATTTTATTTTTTTTAATTGAGATATTTCTTTTAAAAATATTTATATATATAAATTTTAATAAAGTTAATATAAGTAACAAAATTTGTACTTGAAGCTCCGTAAAACTTCTATGAGAAGACTGTTTGAGGCCGTCCGTGGTATATTGTAAAAATTTTTTTTAAAAAAATCCACGTTATTTTTTTAAAAAAATATTCAAATCAGTCCAAATTTACACATCAATACTATCAGGAATGCCATTCTTAGAATTGTACACTCACAACAATTAGGCTGATGTCAGTTCTCATTATTGCCCTTTTATGCCTTTTCAATAAAAAGAATTAAACCACTTTAAAGCTATGAATGTCATTTATCTAAAATATCCTCAAAATTTTATATCGGAAGTGAAGATATTGAGGATATTCTAGGTAAATGTCAATTATAACTTTTAATAAATTTAAATACTTCTATTTGAAAAGCAAAAAAAATAAAAATAAATGAGAGCTGAAGTGGCTCTGCCACATCAATCCTAAGCCTCTGTTTGGGATGAACGAAAGAAAATAAAGGGAAAGCAATAGAAAGAAAATAAAATAAAGAGAAAAAAATAATGGAAATATTTTCTCGCCAACTTGTATAGATAGCAGAGGAAATGAAAATATAGAAAAAGTTAATTATGAATAGAAATAAATGATATGTATTATTAATTTACTATTTTATTCTTACATTTTATTTGGGAAAATCTGATGAAAAAATTAAAGGTAAAAGTATAATTTTAGCATAAAGTAACGCTTTCCCGTGTGATTTTTTTCAATTTGGGGAGAAAAACATTTGGTGGGTCCCACTACCTCAAATCCATTCTATTTCCATTCTCCATCGTTTTTCCATCCATCCCAACAGCAAAAAATTTTATTTTTCCTCCCAAATCATTCGCTCTCAATTCTTTTTTCTGAAAATCCTTCAATCAAAAATCCAAAAAAGCTGTAAACATTAAACATGCAACTATGAAGAAAACCATTTCTCAAATACTATTTTAAAATTTTTGGTATATTTTATTATTCTTTATTTAATTTTTATTTTTTTTTAAGAATATATATATAAATATATATATATTATATAGAGAGAGAGAGAGAGAGAGAGAGAGAGAGAGAGAGAGAGGAGAAGGAAAGATAGATTCTAAAATTTTTAAGAAATAAAATTCAAGAATTTTTAAACACCTATTTAGGAAATATTTATAATAATTTAATATAAAATTTCAAATTGCATCAAAAATTTGTACTTGATCGAATTAAAGTCCAAAAATAAGAGCAGTAAGTGTGCTAACCCAATGATCAGTTACAGTCACTAGAATCCTTCCTGCTTTTTCTGATCTTTCAAAGACAATGTTTTGTGTAGCTTCAATCATCAATCTTGCTTTCTGACCGAAAATCTTCATTTGCTTTTTGAACCGTATATTGTTGGCGGAGGAGATTTTTAGGTGTAACGATTATATTATGTAATTTTATATAAAGGTCTAATAAATTTTATTTAGAAATATTTTTTGTAAAAATTTTTATAACAAAGTTGTAGATTTTGACGAAATTTATAATTTTGATATTAAAAATTTTCTAAAAATATTTTAAAAATATTTTTTGGAGCTCTAAAAATTTAACGAATTTAAAGTGTATTTAAAAAATTATTTTAAATTTGTTAATATTTAGAGTTTAAAATATCTTTTTGATAGTATTTTTCGAAAATTTTTAAAATATAAAGCTTGTAAATTTTATTAAAATATACGAGTTTTATTAAATTTCTTTTAAAAAATAATTATTAATTTCTTTTAAAAAATAATTATTAAATTTTGTTTTAATTTAACAAAAATATATATTAAATGGGATAAATATTTGATTTTATAATTTTTCCGTTGCAGACGTGCAGCTGAGTTCTGCTCCCTCTTATGACTGTTCTGTAGTGCTGTAGCTACTGGCTAAGTACTAGAAATTTCTTTGCCTAACGTAAATTGATGAAGAATCTCTAATTTTGTAGGAGATCTTGGACAAACGGAGTGGACGTCGTCGACACTGGCGCACGTGGAATCGTCGGACTACGACATGCTGCTCCTCCCCGGGGATCTCTCCTACGCCGACACTCAGCAGCCGTTGTGGGATTCTTTTGGCCGCTTCGTCGAGCCATCAGCGAGCCGGCGGCCGTGGATGGTGACTGAGGGCAACCACGAGGTCGAATCCATCATCCCCATCTTCACCAAACCCTTCGAATCCTACAATGCCCGCTGGCGCATGCCCTTCGAATCCAGCGGCTCTACTTCCAACCTCTACTACTCCTTCGACGTCGCCGGCGGCGCCGTCCACGTAATCATGCTCGGAAGCTACACCGACTTCGGCCCCGAATCTGAACAGTACAAGTGGTTACAGAAGGATTTGGCGAAGGTGGACAGGAAGAAGACGCCATGGCTGATCGCGCTGCTGCACGCGCCGTGGTACAATACGAACGCTGCGCACCAGGGAGAAGGGGAGACGATGAGGAAGGACGTCGAGAAGCTTCTCTACGACGCCCGTGTCGACGCCGTCTTCGCCGGACATGTTCATGCCTACGAGCGCTTTGTAAGTATTCTTATTAATGGTTTTATTAGTTTTGACCAGGAAAAATCAAAGTTTGATAAGAATTTTATGCGATTTTGGCAGACGAGGATCTATGACAATGAAGCTGACCCATGTGGCCCTGTGTACATTACCATTGGTGATGGTGGAAATAGGGAGGGCCTGGCTCTCAAGTAAGTTCATATTCATATAATTTAAAAATTGATCAATAAAATTTTACTTTTTAAATTCGTAAAATTTACTTCATAACTTCTATTTTATGATGGAATTACTATGAGTTCATGATATGTTATTAGCATAAATGACTTACATGTAGCAGTCATTGTGTATAGAGATGTCACGTGACATTTAATTTCATATCAAAATAAAAGGCTAGGTATATATCCAATTGTATAACCTAAAAATTATTATTAATCAATATGACTGATTATAAGATGTACTGTTCTATCATAAAATAGAGTTGGTCGCTGATATTAATCTCTTTATTTTTTATATTTATTGTTTTTGTTTTTAAAATTTGGAAGTGCTAATACGTATTTTGTTGTCTGTTTTATCAAATAAGCTTTGAGAAGAACCATAAGTCTAGCTCGCTCTCTGTGTTCCGCGAGGCGAGCTTCGGGCACGGGCGGCTCCGGATACTGGATAGAGGACGAGCGCACTGGTCATGGCATCGTAACGACGACTCCAACTCTGTTGTCGCCGATGAGTTGATATTAGAGAGCTTGAGCAAGTCTACTACTTGTGGAGTTCCAAATGTTGCATTGAATGATGAATTGTAATTGATACTCTACATATTGATGATTATAGGGGAGTAAGAAGGCTGCGAAACCATTTACCAGTGCCTAGTCCTTAGAAATTTAGGAAACAAAATACTATTTTTCAGAATTGTAACCCTGAACTTATTCAATACTGATATTATTCTGTCACATCACCTCTCATTTATTATCTTATCGTGCTTACCAATAATAGCATTTATACTCCTCAAAAGTTGTAGTAGATATTTAGCTAACTTGTCATTTTCACTTCGAGTATAAAAATTATCGATGGCATTTTAGATGAATATTAATTACAGTTTTTAAGGAGTATAAATATTTTTATTGAAAGTACTAAAAGATAAGACTCATGGCCTTGAAATATTTTTATTATTTTAAGATTGAAATAATTCTAAAAATAGCATTTCTCTTTTGAAATTGTGTTAGAATACTGTTGGCCCTTGTACATTTTGCATGCTTTTAATATATGCTAGAAACAATACTAGAACAAATCTTTTTCTTTTGGAGCGGTATTTTTCTTCGATCTACCGATCTTAAAATTCAAGGTGACATTTTTTTTTTTCTTTCAACATCAAATATAGACTTCACATTGGTCTTGTTATATTATGTGTGACGGCTTAACTCTTGTAAGGGTCCTGGAGTTCTACAAATAACACATATAATGCTATGTATCCCTGTAAGGGTGCTAGGGTTTTCGTGCTAATCCGATCGACCAAGAAAGTGAGTGGAGAAATATTGGATCGCCTATTTAATAGACGATCATATGCCAGCATTACGCCATGCATACGCACGGTGCTATACTGAGAGTACGTCGCCTATTAGACAAACGACTATAATGTCGCCTGTTGGCGACATTCTAATTGCCTGTTTAACAGGTAACCAGAAAGCCGCCTGTTAGCGATCTTAATGTCGCATGTTAGAAAGGCGACATTGATGTCGCCTTTTTAAAGTCGCCTCTGTAACAGACAACCCAGCAACCAGCCAACTCCAAGAGCAGCCAACCCCTTAATCCGTTAATTTTATTTATTTTATAATTAACATTTTTATATGCATTTGATATGACAAAATATCCTCACGTTTCATTTGTTATTCAAAAACTTTATATTTTAATATATAACAGATCTAAGCTAATATTAACTATATCTAGTAACATCACACACACACACACACACACACACACACACACACACACACCTGAGATTAAGAATAGCTTTGGTAAACTAACATCTCAGCCGTTGATTTTTTTAATCTAACGGTTGAGATTTAATTTTTACACTTAACGGCGTGAATCCTTATTCCGTTAAGTGTAAAATTAAATCTCAGCCGTTAGATCAAAAAAATTATTGACTGAGATGTTAGCTTATCAAGATTATTCTCAGGTCGAGCTGAAAGTAGTCTTTATAAAATGAACACATATAAAATATCACTCTAAGTAACAAATATTAACACAAGATGAAAATATTAATTAAAACATCACATTTCCTGCTTGTCTTCGCCTATTATACAACATATAACATAAATATATTTTAAAAGATCAACTTAAGACATTGAGGTTTTAACTCCAACAATATCAAATAACTAGACTTTAATAATAAATTAAAATACAAAATGATTAACATATAAGTACATTCATATTTTATAGATAGATGTTGGAGGTTTTCTATTTCGTGTTGACCTCCTGAATGATAACCCCAACAGTCGATGAGCACGACCATGTTGTTTAAACTGTTGCGACGCTTCGGGAGCCTAAGCCTTTTCCGGTTGTGCTTCTTCCTTGATAAGATCGTCAGGATCAGCTGTGGAAGGGGGCTCATGATACTGTGAGGGTCCTTAGCCGTCAACGTTAAAGTGTAACGTTAATGGACCCTATTCATAGGTTTGTTGATCTGCTGCGGCAGGATTATACCTTTGAAATACAGCAGGATCCCAACTCGGCCATCCTGTAGTTTCAAAAATGTGATGCACGGGCTCCTCAACTACATCTTCTTGTTGGACCTCACCGACATCCTCATTCATCTGCGCTTTATCATCGTGGTGTGCAAATGGTGGTGCAACCATTGGAAGAATTTTCCTGCGTGTTCCGATGGCGTAATCGTTGTAATGCTTGAACATAGAGCTACAAATACTCTGAACATGTAAGCCATGTGTGTATTCAGGACATGCAAGCTCTCCAACATTATTATAAATTTGTTGCATGCTCTTGAACCGTTTGTTTAACAAACAATCAAAATTGTAAATGGCAATAAATTATATTAAAAAACATACATTGCATATTAAAATAAATAAATAAGTATAGAATCTTACCATATACTCATTCATAAAATATTTCGGGGTGAAAACTTTTTGGTAATCTGCCTATACCAATCCAAATAAATATAAATGTCACTCCCTTGGTACGATCTGGTTGGCTTTGTCATTCCAGATGTCAATGTATTGCTGATATTTTAGCAGCCAATTAATTCGGAAATCAAAACTGTTCTGGTGGAAATTGTTGTCAGTATTGATAGCATCTGGAATATCCTACAAGAGTTCGAATTGACGCAACGTTCGCTCTGGTGCATATAATTCAATGACACTGAAATAATCAGGGGCACCTTAGTTTACCAAATGTTTCTACCTCTTGAGAAATATTCGGGTACGTAAACCAAGATATTAACCATATATAGACTCCATATCATCTGCAATACAAAAGTAATATAAAAAGATAATACATATTATACTATATTAGCATTAATGTGAAGTTCTAAAACACGGAAGAAAGAACATACATGCTCGTTGGTCAAAGAGTCTAACTCAAAATGAAATACCTTCAGAATATGTAAGCTTTTTTTCGACCTTTGCAGCTCACCTGGGACCACCTATATATAAAGAGTTGTATATGACATTGGAAAAAAATAACAAGCAAAAAATAACATTAAAATAAATATTTATGCGGTAAATGATACATTTATGCGAGAGGTACTATCTGGCAATCATTGTACGGCGGGATGGTCCTAATCCTCGGTGCAGCGAACGATATATGCTCGTACGCCCAATACTGCAATAGGATTGTATAGCTAGAAATCTGCATCGCACCTTTGTAACTGGCCTTGCACAAGTGCTTATACAACTATACTAATACAGCGCTCCCCAAATATATGTTGGTATCGATTCGATTTCCTCTAACGGTGGCAAAATAGAAAGATATACATACGAACCGGATGTATCAGTAAACAGAGAGCCATTAAGCAACATCAAAATATATCTCTCGCATACTGTTCAACGACCTCCTCATCCGCTCCTTCTGGTATAAAAACAAACTCTTCTAGGATCCAAGCAAAGCTAATCCGTCCCCCCTTTCTCTTATCAGGCAGAGGTATTTTTCTAAGCAACGTCGCACATAATTCGTCCCACACCATCTCCATTGTATTGCATATCACGGGCGTCCCGTCAAGCAATTTCAGTAATACCTCTACATCCTGTAGCATAATCATGCGTTCGCCTATAGGCATATGGATCTCCATACACCACCTCTCAACAAGGACCGTAATCAAGGCCTAATCGATTTGCATAAAACCGATCCGCCTGAAACCGTATAAGCCAGCTCGCTGGAGATGCGGGACCACACGCTGATCAAGAGCTACATGTTTGTGCGTGAGAGTATCTAATCTACAAACACGGAGATGTGTTGAATCTCCGGACATTAGATCTTCTAGTGGGACGCCTAGAGGTAAAGTACGCCAGGATCGATAGGGCCGGAATTTAGGTCCATGCTATCATGCAAAAAAAATATATCAAATTACAAATATAAATATACAATACAACTGAACGTATAAATTGCAAAAATAAAAAAAATAAAAAAATAAAAAATAAAAAAAATAAAAAATAAAAATAACATCAAACAACTGATCCATCTCTGGTGAAAACTAAGTATTCACACATATCTTTCGTTTGTACGTGTTCATACAAATCTCTAAGATAAAAAAAATGTCATCTATAAACAAGTATATACAATATTCTTACAAGGTAGAATCTTAATCTTACTTTCCAGTTACTAGCTTGGAAGTGACGTAGGAACACTTCCGGCTTTGTTGTTTCCTTGATTATACACATGAACATTATGAGTATTAACATCTTGGACATTTACCTCTTCATCTTCCTCGGACTATTCTTAGTTGTTTGGCGAAGCTTTCGTGTGCATTTTTGCAATCATCGGCATCAACAGCCACACACTCATTGATCGGAGAGAATGGATGACATAAAAGATCAACCGACGAATGTGAATACTGTGATAGTCTCGTATTCGGCCCATCAATTAAATTCTTATTTTGTTCGCTATGACCAACATCATCATTAAGTCTCTGTAGTTGACTATCTATCGACTCTAAATTCAAGTATAAATAAATATTTTTTATGAAATATGCGTTGAGACTTTCCATATCCTCTTCAGATTCAACATGCAACAGTATATAGCAAACTGATCTATCGGATGGCAATACTGGATGCCGATGCAGTATTCTAAGTAAATGTTGTGATATGCCTATATAAAATTTTCTGCATAACTTTTCGACGAGGTTGGAGTATATATAATTTTGTTGTATTACTTTCGCACCAATAGGTTGACGGTTATAATAAGCACCATTTGGAACTTTCAATATATTTTTATTTATATAACAAATAATTTGACGCACCGACATCTATCCATATCCAACAAAAATAGATTAACAAACCACGCGTAAACTACACTTACAACAAACATACTAATAACATACATATACTGAAGAAATTCCTTATACTCTAATACTACAGAATATTTGTACATTAATTTAAAACAACTAACAAATTCGCTAATTATATAGATTTACAATGCACTTACATTTCTTATGTAATATACTAACAAAATATACGTATGCATACCATATTTATACCACACACAAAAATACATAATATTAGTAGGAATATTTAAATCATTAGGAAATATTCTAATTAGGTGTATGTACAATTCCTACACATTTTTATATTACCTATTACCAATATACACGTATATATATGGTATTTATACCATATATATATATTATAATAATAATTAGCAAAAATTCTAATTAGATGAATTTATATTTTTTACACATTTTTCATATAATATATCACACATTTACGCATATATATACCGTATTTTATACACTAACAATACAAAGTACGTAATATTTTCCACAAAATATACTAACAATATACACAAATAATAAATCTAGTATTAATATTTCAGCCACATTTATGTGTAAATGTAGATCTACAATTTAAAATTACAAATGTATAAAATACGTAAGTTTACCGTATTTGTCGTAAATTTCTTCGAAATTTTCTAGATCTAACTAATACTTGCTTAAATCGGTTGAATTTTATAAAAATATTGAGTTTTGAGATGAAAAATGGAAGAAATGTGGGAAATGACAACGGTGGAGGACAAAATTAGAGGAAGAGGAAAGGGGGGGAGGGGGCGGCTGCGCTCAGATTAAACCCGCGAGCAGTGTCACCTGTTACAGAGGACCATACGCCAACGTGACATCGTGCTGGCATATGATCGTCTGACATATGATCATCTGTTTAACACGTGATCAATATTATTTTTATAAAGTTTAAATTTCGAATTTATTTTGTAGTTTTTAATTTTAAAAAAATATATCAGATTTTGAACTTAACAGAATCACTGATAATTATGAAAAACAAAGAATCATTGTTCATGCTGCTCATCGCTTTTTGGGTTCTACTTTCTTTTCATTTTGGAGTAATGTCCAAAAAAATCCCCACGTTTTCAAAACTCGTAGAAATCACCAAAAACCTTTTCAACTTTTTTAAAAAAGAAAATATCCACAGATATTTCGAGGTGCTCTAGACGCTGGTGCAATGCTACGATATACCGTAGTATTGACTAAAATATTCCGAACAAATAAAAAATAAAATTTTCAGACGGACCAAAACGAGCTAATAAAAGTGTTTGGACGAGCAAGATGAAATGTTCGGAACAAACAAAAAGAAATAATATAAAGCTAACTTAGCATCTTTATTTCAAGAATTCATTTGCTCAAATTTTACAAAATATATGTCATTTTAACAAAATTCCCTTTTTTTGAGAAAAATGCTGCGGTGATCAATGTATATATCTAGGCATGCTGTCTTTTTCTTTTTTTTTTTTTTGGTAATTTAAACAAGACAATTGCAGCAATAAATTTGACTTTATTTTCAAAGCACTGCTACCTGCAAAATACGCTGTTTGTTATAAATAGGCACTCGGTGCGCAAGTTTGGTTAGCAGACAAGTTTTTAAAGCACCACTTTATTGTTACAGTACATTATTTTATTTTATTTTTAATAAAATTCGTTTAGATTAATAGTTATAAAAATTAAAAAATAATTTAAGATATGATTATAAAAGACATTGCATAGGTAGATGACTAACCATACACAGTTCTAATCCTAATCGTAATTAAACCACAACCATCACCCGGCCCACCCGACCTATGTTGGACCTCAACTTTTTCCCACCATCAATACCAATTCAGCTAATCATCACCGTCCATCACCCAACCACCGCCAAAGATAAAGATAGATAAGCTTTGGTGGTAAAAAGTACGAACGCACCGACGTCGAATCGTCAGATCTTGTTGTCGAGCTTGTCGGCCTTGACGAGGGGGTTGGCCTTGGCGATGGCGTCGCGACCCGCCGACTTGAAGTCGAAGCCGCACGAGTGCTGCTCCGGGTACCGGTGAGCCCCGCAGAAGATGGACCCGCAGCGGCACTTCAACCCGGTGAGCCCCACCTTCTTCTTGCACGCCATGCACCTGCTAGGCCCGGAATCCGACGCCGGCGATGGCGTGGCGTTGCCGGCCTGCGAAGTGGTTTTGACGGCGTTTGATTCATCGGAGACGGCGACAGGAGACGCAGATACGACAACGGCAGCGGTGGCGGAGGAGATGTGGTGGAGGGATTTTTCGACGGCGGCTTTTGCCGAGGTGGCTTGGTCCTCTTTGAGGCGGCAGTCGCGGTAGCACTTGGAACAGAGGTTGAGAGTCGCAGGGCTGCCGAAGAATCCGCAGTTGTTGGCGCACAACCGGTGACCCTCGCCGCAGCGTTGTTCTTCCGCCATGGCACCTACTTCTTCTCGAGATCGGCAAATCGCTAGACGATCTGCAGAGAATTGAAAAATGTGATCGATCGATTGATATTATAGCAAATTATTTCAGATCAAAACCTAAGGATTAAAATTTTAAAAAATATATATATATATATCAGTAATATACAAAATTCATAGAAAATAATAGTAAAGCATGATGACTACGTTTAATAAAAATGGCAAATGAATATAAATTCTTCATACAGTAAAAATTCAAGAGAAATTTCATGTAACATGGATTTAATCAAGAAACAAGAACGGATTCAGACGACGATGATACGGATCAAAACCGAGATCATTAAACAATCAAATTTAGATATAAAAAAACAGATTTAGAATCTAACAAGCAAATTAAGAAGCAATACCTGGTAGAATCCCAGAAAGAAGAGAATGGACCGCGGGATGAATGGAGGAGAGGAAGTACAAAAGACGAGGGGAAAGGAGTCTGAATGGAATGGAAGAGGCTGCGGACTCCCTAAATATCAACTTATTCATTATTATGATTAAAATATTAATTATTTTAAAAGTAAAAATTATTTTATATTAATATTAATCAACTGAGGTGGCGAATCCTCCCCCATCCTCTTCTACAACCATCGTTAATCACTTTACATTCACATAAAAATATCCTCATGACACGCTGTCTGAAAAGGTTGCATGATATTTTTAAACTCATTATTAAAATTTTTGTTTTTTGAGAAGACATTATTTACATTTTCATATTCATCTATCAGTAAACAAGCATTAATTATTTTCTAAACGTGCAAAGAAAAAGCATATTACAGCTCTGCGGGTGTTGATATATGCCGCGTGGCAATTGACATGTGTACCCGTTTCCACTATACACGTGGACATGGGTTGGATGGATTACAGCACCATATGGGGCCGCCACATTTGGAGATACAAAACAAAAGTTAATATTGTCATCTTCCTAGATATTTTATATTATTCTAAACTACGAAAGAGCATTTCAATGAGTAATTGACACTGTATATCCCTCTAACATAACTTCAAAAATTCAAAAAAATTAAATAAAATAGATAATTAATTTTACATAGATATACAAATTTAAAAAAATATTAATATTAATATTAAATCTTCTTTAATTTTTATAGATTCAAGATTATTTAAAGTATAACTTGAAAAAGTACGTGAGGTAAAATAGTAGTCATATTCAATATGCATAATTAATTTTTAAAAAAAATTAGATAAATTTTTATTTTCAAAAATTCTAATTACCTAATATGTGATTGAATTTTTTTTGTTACTATAATGTACATAAATAATTTTATACAAATAATTGTTATTTTTATAAATATTATTTATTATTTAATTTTAATTATAAGCTTTTTAGTTTTTAAAAAATTAATTATATAATTTTTTAAAGTTTTATTAATTAATATAATTGTCATATGCCTTTTTTAGAGTAAAAGATCATGTCATGTGATATATGTAAAAATTATTTTGGTGATAGCGCAACAATTATAATAGATCAATTTATATATATATATATATATATATTATTTATTTATTATTTAATACAAATTAAAGTGTCTAAGAAATTATCTTGCACAAATTTTTTAAATTGTAGCTTTTAACTGAGTCAATAATGCTAATTACGTTATAAGTAGTGTTCAGTACAGTATTTAAAAAACTGAGAAGAACTGATAATATTGCGACAATACTAATTAAAACTTGACAGAGTTATATTCATATATGTCATTGTACTTTTTCTTTTTCTTTTTTTTTTTTTGGGAGATGATCGTGGAAGTACCTGTAATTGACTCACTTTAGTATGATCGTAATACTAGATATATCCGTAAGTGGCACCGATCCATATTTCACTAATCGAAAAATTTCAATATTTCGATTCGGACAAATCCGAAAATTCTTATTACCTAAAAATATAAATTTCTCACATACTTACAGCTGATATTCGTGGGATTCAAACCCTCCATGGGGTTATTATTATCGTCGTACTGATTAGTTCATTTTATCAAACACTTATGTTCTATTTTATCATGGATCAGTATTATTAAGCTTCATCTCAGTTATCATGCTTCAGTGCCAGACACATTCTTAATAATAGTATTTTTAACTAAGTAAAGTAATATATACGAAAATTAAATATAACTTAAAACATTTTAACATAGAAACAAAATCCTCAAAATCTGCCTACTTGGAGTTAGATTAAGTTTCAATCAGTCCAGACTGAGCTTGAGTGGGATTCAGACTGATTGAATGGGATTTGAATAGGATTAATTATATATCAGTCTACTTTTCAGCCGATTTTTCAAGACTTTTATATATCAGTATCTGAAAATAAAAAAAAAATTTATGCCAACGTGACGGCACGCACATTAACATCGGTGTGTTTTTTTATTTTTAGAAGCTGATACGAAAAAGTTGATAGAAAAGAAAACTGAGACGCAACGACCACATTTGAATACGACCTTATTAAAATGTGACAAGTTGACCAAATGATGCTCCACTCAAACTCAATTTGATTTTACCCGGCTTCAGGTTAAAACTGGTCAGCTACTTTTTTATAAGATTAAAGTCCGACTGGGAAAAATCTAAAGAAATTGCTCATGTCGTTGTACACATGAATACCAGCTTTTCAAGATTAGCCTTAAGAACAAATATTAAAAGATTCTATTCATAAATTATGTTTTCTAAGACAAACTAAGCTCCAAAAGATGTGAACCTCTCATCATAGGCCACGTCATCAATTATTTGTTTATTCCAGAAAATTAGCAGAAAAGAAAAAAAAAGAATATATATATATATATATATATATAAAACTTTGTGCACCACTTTTCTCCCTTAAAAAGAAAAAAAATTGTTCTCCACGAAGCATTTTAAATTCCACGAAGCATATCAACTTGCTAGCGAATTTAAGGTTGCAGCTGACACGTGTGAATTGCGATGCCTACATGAAGGAGCATAATCTGGAAGAATAAATCGAACGACGGTTCTAGAATATTCAGTTCTAATATCCACTATATAGGTCTGCTTGGGGCAGCGGAATATTACAGTGGTCGATTTTCCAGCAGGTACATCCAATACATTTCAATTTTATTCTTTTTCTTTTCAAAAATTTAATAGCGTTTGATAGGTGTGGTTCTTTAATTTCAATATAAGGTCATATAACTATGAATATCGTATTTGAACATTTGTCTATTCTAGTGATAATTTTTTGTCTAATGGATATTTTTTTTTCAAGTCTTTTCTATAAATTATAAAGTTACACTAATTCATATCGGTAAAAATATCATATTTTAATTTTTTATTCAAAATTTTCAACTTAATATCATTTCTTCATAAAATTTCTGAATATTAATATAATTTTTAATTTAATATCATTTTTAACTATATAAATATAAAAAAAATGTCAATGACTGCGACAACGCACGGGTGTAAAAAGCTTGGTGGTCGTACATTTGCCGAGCATCAATTAAGATATTTATGTCTCATTTAGTGATGATTTTTTATCTAATTGACACTTTTTTTTTATTTCTCAAGTCTTTTCTAAGAAATTACAAAATTACACTAATCCATATTAGTCAAAATACAAAAGTTACTTTTAAATTTTTTCGATTTAATCTTTTATCAAAATTTTCAATTTAATCTCATTTCTTCAAAAAATTTCCAAAATATTAATATACAATTTTTAATTTAATATTATTTTTGACTATATAAATATACAAAAAAATTTCAATGACCGCGGCAGCGCGCAGGACGTAAAAAGCTTGTTATATCTGTAACATAGCATAATAAACTTTTCTCAATATCCATCAGAAGATTATTTCAGATATTTAGATGACCTTACCCTCCACAACACCACTTCTAATAAAAACTCTAAAAAAAGTTCAGGATTCTTTCTATTCATATGCATGGCAATCTTTCCTGATAAATTTTGATGAGCACGTGTGAGCAAATTATAACACCGTGCATGTTCAATTCACCTGTACAAGTCATCTAGAAGAAAATATTTCGACTCTTGAAAGAATAATGAACACAATAACCTTGTCAGATAATGAGTTAAATACTTTCGATATCTTAAATGACAAAATGCTTAGACCAGGAACAATAAGTTGACCTCAAAAAGACACGGGAGGTACAGGATTGTACGCGCAGAAGTTTTAAAGGCCAGGTGCTTCGTCACCATCCTAATATCCTCTGAATCATATCTAATCTTCACATAGCTTCGGAATCCTATGGTGCTTGGGCAGTTCAAGGAATTCTCTAGTAATACAAAGCCAAACCCTCTGATGCTCATCGTTGCAGTTACCATCTATCGGAACATGCCATGATCCCGTATCCGATTCCTAAAAATGAAACGATGCATAATAACATCATTTTAAAAATCAGTTTTATTTGCCAGTTTGACACAGACAGTAGAACAAACCTGAATATTTACAGAATAGGGAGGGGGCATCACAAGCTTCAGAGTACCTTTAACAAAGGTGTACCGAACCTGCAAGGATGACAATTGACTTAATCTTTAGCATTCAGAGGTGCATGGCTTATAACATGGGCAAACATGTAAAAGGATATGGGGTTGTTGCGTATCAGCCCCAATTTCCCCAAACTTTGGGTATCAGTCCCTAGAAACAGGCACGCCACCACGTCAGCGTGTTTCCCATTTCCATGGGCTACTTTGTAAAGTCCCTGGAAAAGGGGGGGCCTGATATGCAATTATCCCAAAGAATAACCGTAAATGCCAAACTCATTTTCAGGTGATAATGTTTCTTTTTTACTTCTTTCTTCTCAATTGTGGATGCAATTATTGCAGGTTTCACATTGACATGTACTGACAAAAAATTGATCGGACCTCAAAAATAAGGGCAATTAATTCCTTCCTAGAAGAGGCATATATTTTTCCTGTTTCAATTGAAATCATTATAATGACATTAAGCAACCTCTTTTTCCAAGAACCTATTGCTGATATTGTTCAGCAGAAAACATGTTAAATAATAGCTTTATGGAGAATTAACGGGTAATTTTGTCATACTACAATTAATGGGTACTTTTACTGGATAATTAAAGGTGAAGCCCGTGCACGATGTACTCCTGAACTCAGAGTCCGGGGGCCTAGGTGTACGCACCCATACCCACTAACCCGATGAGGATGTTTTTCCTCCTGTCTTTGCCAAGATGCGAACCCGCATCAATGCCCTGAAAGGAGTGGGCTCCTACAAGTAATGTCTACAATATGATTTCCATATTATTGCACTTCCTTCTTATAAAGATGCTCATTAAGTAATGATGATTTTTAGCCAAAGATCATACAAATACCAGACCTAAAACATGGTAGTAATACCCTGATACGGACCTGGTGACCCTCTTTCCACTTGGGGAAGAAACTTCTCCCTAGTAGCTCAAAGATGTGATCTCTCATTTCATCGTTCGTGATGACCAAACATTTGAGCTTAACAGCGGCATAAAGCCAATACCTGTAATATCACAGAGAAGTTGTGTAAGACACATTTCTTTCTGCAAAAAGTTCAAAAAGGCCTTCGATAAGAAATAAAGAACAATAAAAGGATGAAAGTAAAGTACAATGTATGCATATTATAAAACAATGAAGTAAAGTACAATGTCTGCATAAGTAAGGCCTTGCAAATTGCAGTAATGGTTTTCAAATTATTCATACCAATCATCATTTGATCCATAAGGTGTCTTATATAAAGCTCCTTCAGCAGTCCATTTATTAATAAGTTCCCTATTGGAAGGGTTGTCCATAAGATCTCGTACACGCTTGCTGTGCAATATAATAAGTGGCCATTTACTCTCGTTTGTTCCACGTAGCTCTCGCACAACACTATCAAGCTGCTCTATTTGAAACACAAAGCAAAACAATATAATGTCAGCATGCAGTAAACCATGCAAACAACAAACCCTGGAAAATTACACCATCTATAAATCAAACATCAGTTTTAGTTAAGTAGAAAAGGTTGAAAGATTATGCTCAAACCTGAGATAAACTGAAACCACCTTTTTCAAAATTCTGCTGGTAAAATCCAAGATTTGCTCCATCAATCACAGCTTCATATGTGGCATGATTCTCCAGCCATTCCTAATAGCAGAAACATGTACCGTCACATCAGGGGGAAAAGTTGCATTATTCCATTTTATTTCATTACATGTATGTTGCTGCACTAACCAACTCTCCTAAATGATGAGGACCTCAGTTCTGATACCATATTGAATTAACCAATTGTCCTAAAAGCTTAAGGTTGGTAAAGATACGAATATGTATATATAATTCTAACAAGATACATACTAAATGCAATATCAGTCCAGTAATCTTGAATTTACAGACCTGAAAGCTCCTAAAATTGGCTTCGCCTTTCCTCTGCATTGCCAATGCTGCAATAGACTTGGCAAATTTCTCCGTCTCCCTCTCATCAATATCTACGCAAACCAAACACTTCTTACAACACGAACAAACTCCCTCACCACTCAAAGTCACTGTATTCACCTTCCATGTCCCTCTTCCCAACCATCCAAGCCCATGCCAACCTTCACCATTTCTCTCCGTCTCCTCTTTAATTCTATGAATGTCTATCTCTATTCCAACATCCACTGCTTTCTCACTCTTAAACCACTTTTCTATAATGGCCGCAGTGGACTCTGAAACACACCTCACCGAGCTTCTGATCTTGTGCAAGTACTCATAAACCTTATCTTCTCTACCAGCGCCAATACTAACATCTAACAGCGCAGCCAATTCCTGTTCTTCAGGGATAATTTGGTCCTTTCCCATGTGAGCTTCTACTTCATAGGCCTTATCTGCTTCTCCCATCCTACAAAAACCAAATAATGCAGGCGCAAAAGTTCGTAACCTTGGCGTGGCATTATACTTCTCACCCATGGATTTCACCATCTCGAAAGCAGTTTCCGGCCCAATTGTAGATTTTTGGGAAGCAATTCGAGCCATGGTTGTGATCGTGGCTTCGTTAGGGACAGCGCCGCCAGCGATCATTTCGTCGAACACATTGCATGCAATTTCGATAGTAGATTGTTTTTCGGCCTCATCGACAACTGAATCTTCGACGGCGGAGGAAATGAGGTGGAGGAGAGTGTTGTACTGCGACGCTGAGAGACGGAAGGAGTTAGAATTGTAGAGTGAGAGGGCACGGCGAAAATCGTTTGATTTGGCACATTCGAGAAGAGCGCGGCAGAACTCAGATTCAGGAGTCTCACGCTTGCGCTTCGAACATTTCGTCGGCTGGCCGGTAAACTCCATTACTGCCGCCAGCGAGGTTTGACCATGGACGGATCCACTATACAGCCAGTGGGTCAATTGACTGCACTCAAATACTGTGAAACTAACAACTCACTCGGCGGCGGGATCGGGCCCCGGAGGCAGAGCAATCAGGGGTGGAAGAAAATTTAGGCTGCTGGAAGACGATGGTCAGGAGAGCCGGTCGCTGAAACGGGCGAGGAGAACTATTTATGTAGAGAACTGCAGCTTCAAAGCTAATTGGGCTCCTATATATTTAATTTTCTGGCCATATGGATTTAGACAGCCCATGGACAGATTTTATTTTTTCGCTCCGATATTTATTTTTTGGAACACATTTCTACTATTTGCTGCATAGAATATAAAAATCGGATTTATCTAGACTGTATATACGGTATATTAGTCATATTATAAGTGAACTTCAAATATATATATATATGTATATATAACGAAGATGGCTTGCATAATTATTTAGATATAATTGATAATTTAAGATTTAGTAAAAACTAGTTTTAACAACAGTTTGAATAAAATTGATGTTATCTAACCTTTACTAAATCCAGCTTTTTCTTAATGGATTGCTTGATAATATCCTATATTCAGCACTATTCACGCACAAATAACCTAATTAGAGTATAATTACACAATTAAATAATATAAAAATAAGCATATCTAATATTAACTATATTGTCTATTGGGACCATTGAAGAAAAGTTAGTGGCTATTAATTATTTGTTCTAGAGTTGACTAGACATTTTACCATAACTTAAATTTGGATTGGAGATTATCTGAATTTCAATAAAAACTGAATTTCAAATTCAAACAAACAAGAATTTAATAAAATTATCATTTATTAAATTTGCTAAAATGTGAGTATTTAACATCCCATACAAGTATATTAAGGCAGTCCTTGGCATTGCTGGTAAAAAAATCATACCTACATAATTGTAAGATATTTGTTTAGATTTTTCAGATTTAAAGATAGAGAAGAAGAGCAGCTCATACACGTGTCCGTATCCGCCTTCGTTAACTGTTACGCTGGTTTACTGGCTGCATGCACTAGCGAGGCTCGCTTTACGTTAGCCTGAATTCAAGGCCCACTTAGGCCCATGGCTTCATCGTCAATATACTGAAGTTAGTATATCTTGGTTTGTCATTAATATATATATATATATATAACTCTTTATCAAAGTAGTTGGGTGCCATTTGGCACATCTTATAACTCACAATATGCCATATGATATCTTTATTATCTCACAAGTTGACATGTGGCACATTTAATCATAATAAATATATAATTAATCATATCATTAATAAGAATTTTGATTCAATGAATATTTAATATATTATTAATAATAAATTAAATATAAAAATAAGTATAATTTATAATAATTTATTTTTACTTATATAAATATAAATTATAACAATTTTCGAAGAATTTGAAAGGTCGTTATCAAATTCTCAATAATCTATATATAGTTGTATACAATATATATAAAGAGGTAATTAAAGTCGTAACTTTCGGTATATCATTTGGTATTTATTTTTACTTTAATAACATATTATGAATATAATATAATATTTTAATAAAATAAATATTAATTTATATAAAATTAATATATTCTAAAAAAATTAATCTTTTGAATATTAGCATAATATTACAAACATAAAATATTATATTTAAATATATAAATAAAATATAAAATTTAACAAAATTAATTATAAAATTTAATGATAAATATAAAAATATAAAAAAATATATTATTATTTATATTGATGACTAACATCCGTGCATCGCACATATGCAAACTTAGTATAGTATAATAATAATAATATAATAAAGTCTCGTTCTTTCCTGTGGAGGAAAGAATGCAAAGCTAAAAGTTAAAATATACGAATATAATGTTTAGGGGGACCATATGGAGCAGATCTAACAGTGTTGGAGAGGACAGATTAGGGTCCTGGAGCAGGACAAACACAATTCCCTAATGTCATCTTCTTATTTGCGGAATGTGGTGTCGGAACCGTCTTCTACTGGACATAATTAGGCATATGAACTAATGATGAAAACAAACTGAGCTACTCATAAATAATTCGGTCTTAAACTCGTTTTAATTATGTTCTAGTTCGAGTCTTATCGAGTTCGAGCTGAGTTCGAATACTTATTCGAGCTCGGGTGGTTAAACGAACTGAGTCTGGGTGTTGTGTTATTTGGCTCGTTAGACTCACGAATCTAAACGAGTTTTTCTATTTTAATTAAATTTTTTAACAACATGATTATTTAAACGGTTTAAGCTCAATCTCGGCCTAATTAATGTATCGATTTGAGTTTAAGTCAAGCTCAGCTCAATTGATATACTCAAGTCAAACTCGAGTCGAGCTCCAGCTTGAGATTTTACAAGTCGAGCCGAGTTTGAACTTAGTCTCTTAAGCTCTTCGAGCTCGAGCTCGGGCTAAACCAATCGAGTTGAGCTTGAGCTTAGTGGTGCTCGTTTCGAACTCGGCTCGTTTTCACCCTTATGTACATTTTATCCTTACCAGATTCTATTTAGATAGGATAGGATTTATCACCTGAATGTTACTGTTATTATATATGGCCAACCAAGTAATGCACTCATGTATAAAGCAATGTATTATCGGAATCTCGTCATCTTCTATACACGTCTTTCCTATATATAAAATTATAGAGAATAATGTGCACGTCATTTTCCTTGATAGTAATCATTTATCTTTTATTTATTTATTTTATTTTTTTATTTATTTTTTTCTTATAACAGTGGTAAGAGGTGAAGAATGGTTAGTGTTGGACGTTGTCATCATTGTGTATCTTTTCAACTGATAATAATGATTGAATCTATGGATACCCTTTGTCGGCCTCTCTTTTAATCGGCATCATGATTTATTCTTCTTTTTTTTTATTTAATTTTTAATTTCTTTTTTATTCGATTGAGATGATTATTGTCATTATGCTTGTTTTTTTATTTTCTTTCTTTTTTTTTTTATTGAATCTAAGGATTCGCTTATAACATCATTCTCCACTTGAGATGATTCAATCCATGCACGAACTTTAGATGAAAATTTAAGATAACTTTCCCTCTTTCTTTTCTTTTTCTTTCTCTCTCTTTTTTTTGTGGGGTTTATGAAACTTTATTGCAAGCACACTGTACATAAGATACATAAATTTTAACATGTGTGATACTGTATAGAAAACAAATAATTTTCGCAATATCTCATAATAGTGCGGAAGTAAATATGCGCTCTCGCTATCTCCGGTGCTCCTCAGTATATTGGTTCCTCCTGCGATTTCGCTGTCTCGGAGGCAACTATTAGAGTCATCCTCATAGTACTCTATAATCGAATTCGTAACAATCTCAGGTATTCGTCAAGCGAGACTAACCCAAGAGATCAACGTATATATATAAATATAACTCCATAAAGACATATATGAGAGAAAATAATCTAGTATGGTAGTATAATAAAGATACTAACTATAAATATATTAGCTTATGTATATTAGATATTAACTAATATGTAAATATCCAAATATACTAACACATCATCATATTTTATTATACACATATGTTGTTTTCTGTGATTTTTCACAGCAGATCTTCTAGAATGGGATGAGGTAATGGGAACCGAATCATGACGAAATGTTGGCTTCATATGTGAAGATTATGATGTAGCCTTTGTTTGGTCCGCCACATATCCAATGGAGAGAGAGTTTCAATTTCGGCCGGAGGCCCCCTTCGAGGACTTCGAACTAGTACAAGGCTGTTGGCCAGAACTGAGGTCGCCAGGCGAGCAGACAACCGCTCAACGATCAGGACCGATCAGCTAATATATTTTAATCGAGTTAGATTTTGGTCTATCAATAAATATTCGAAAATAAAATTTGGCTAAGAAGATAACCCAAGCAATTCCACAGAACTTGAGATTTTTTCGTGGAAATCTCCGTTAGATTACAAGAAATTTGTTCTTAATCTATTTGAATTATTGTTTTTTCATCACTTGCACCGGTGCTCATGACGAGTACTTATAAACGTTACTTTAAGATTGTTCGCGTCGCAATTCTAGCCAGTTCTATGCAACTAGTGAGCATTATGGGGAAGACCGTTAACCTTTTATTTGCTGCGCATGTTGACATTTGTTACGACTGTGATGTTTATTCTTGAATGGGTCTATTTATGCTTGCATCGTTTCATAATTTTACGACGGTTATACTTCATATTAACTTTTAACAAATTTCTTTAAACAAGCGAGATTGATTATGAATGACCGTCGACCTCGATCCCACAGTTGCTTGGTTATAACGAGGCGAGATCTCGGTTAATCCTTATATGTTAGTGCATCTGAATGATACTCTATTTGGTTGACACGTGTCGGTCCGAATTCATACTATATCGTTCAACTTATTGTCAATCAATATATTCAAACTTAGCCAAAATGATCATTAACAGCTAAAATATATTCAGAACATCAACTTAAATATATTGCATTAATGTTGACATCGGGCGGTGCACATGGCTATTTACATCTTACCTTCCTAGACTCCGCTGGATATACCTTATCTCTTGAAGTCGTTGCTGTCGTCGTCGTCGCTAGGCATTGTAAGTAGATCTTAAAGATTCTAGATTGCTACAATAAAAATCGACACATTTTGAACATTATAGAAAGTTAACAAGTCGCCATCGTCAACAATTGTGATATTAGAAAGATCTAATATCATCACTGTTTTCCGTCTCTATATCACCATCATGTACTAAAATTACTACAGTTCTTGAATATTTCAATTAATAAAAATAATTATGTCGAAATCAATTCATCATGGCCCATAAACGTGCCCAATTTGTCTTAATATAAAACCACAATTTATGGCTAGGAATATTTTTCAGCATTCTTATCCTGATATAATGAATCGTCCGATTGAGCATGTTCATCCTTTTTGTTATATATATATATATATATACCATTTAACATCATCCTCGAATGATTTTGTGTATAATATTTGATTTTTCGGAGGCTAAAACGTACGACAGTTGCTTTTAGTAGGGCTGATATGCAATTATCCTAAGAAACTATGAGTTAGAACAAGATTGCATCGCTTATCACACTGTGGTTACACGGTGCGATCCGCGGCCTAACATTATTCAATCAGTTGCTACAGAAATAGATAAAATTTAAGAGTGAAAATGAGTGAAGTGGTATATTTGAATTAAAGAAATCCATAATACTGATAGAAACGGCATCAAATATAATATGTCGGAATTATATAGCACATATATTCCATTCGTACAAAAATGGGTTGTTTACGAACCTAATATCTCACGATAATCTAAAAATATATTGATCAATGGGAGTGTTTGTGATTGTGGAATTAGATTAAATAAATATACTACTTGTTAAAGTTTTTGTTTTGGTTATTTTCATCGTTGATGGTCCAGTGGTATAAGTGCACGACAAAAAGAAAGACCGAAAGAATTTTTATAAACTTTTTTTTGGCACCTACTAGAAGGTCATACAAAGTTTCGACTATTTAAATCGAGATTTCTAATAGATACAACAAAGTTTCGACTATTTATTTGTTATGAGATAATATAAAAAATAACCGATTACGGATATGATTTCTACTTAGTCATCTTATTCTATAAGACAACCCCTAATAGTGTTTTTGTCCAAGTGGTGATAGGGTTCTTAACACACATCCTGAAAGCGCCAAAAAAAAAAAAGGTGTGACACCAGGGAGGACCGGTGGAGCGACCCAAAGTAGTGTTTTGGACCTTTGGTTAAAGAGTGATGAAGTGAATACATGAGGCACCCCACCAATTAGGGGTGTTCAACTGGTCCGGACCGGACCGGAGACCGAATCTAGCAAAGAGGATGGACCGCGGACCGGACCGGAATAGGACCGGTCCGGTCCGGACCGGACCGCACAAAAGCGGGACCGAACTGGACTGATCGGTTTGGACTGGTCAGCAGGTCCCTGCACTGAATCGCGAATTTGCGAGAGAGACGGCCGCGAGCAAGCCACTGAAGTGAGTAAAGAGAGAGAGAGAGATGGGTTGGGCCGCTGGGTAAGCCTGGATAAGCGGACGGACGAGAGGAATGAAAGATGGGCTGGGCTGGCTGGTTGGCCAACAACTTGGCTCACATTACAAATTTCGGTCTTCGGTCTGGTCCATAGTTTTTCCGGCCCCGGACCGGACCGAGAACCGAAATGTAAGCCAATTCGGGACAGTGACCCAGACCGAACTCACCGGTCCGGTCCGACTTTTCGGTCCGGACCGATATATGAACACCCCTGCCACCAATCTTTTGAAACAATTTATAATATTTGTAATAATAAAACTAAAGAAAAGGTGAAATAAATATATCAGAAAGATTTCAGCCGTCTGATTTACTCCCACGGAATATTACAACCCATCCACTCTCCTGTTGCAGACATCATAGTCTCTGGCCCCCTCTCGTAATTTATCTATAACTTCATATATTAGATAGTGATACATCACAAAATTTAGTCTGCCATATAGCATAAAGGTGGGATGCTTAATACTTCTGAAAAATATCAGGAGACGTTCCTTATAGATCTCGGTTCAGTCGGGAATTCAAGAGTAGGCTGAGATTAGGAAGCAGACAATTAATCCCAAATTACAAATACTCACAGGATATATTGACCGGTTATTTCGGATACGTCAAATTTGGTAGATCGCTAGATATAGACACACTAATCGGTGTTGTGGATCGACGTTTGATTTGAAAGCTCTACTTTTTTTTACTCCGACTTTCTATACCGGTACAAGCGCAATCTATAAATATTATACTAAGCTACCTGCACATAGCACATAATGACTTGGGCTATTTTGGGTTGAAAAAAAAAAAAAACGCTAAGGCTATTAGTGAGAGAGTTCTGTTGTAAACAAGATCAAGGGTCTGTGGTTTCAGTTTATTGAAATAAGGTGAGGGAGACTTGTAATCTTCTTCACTTTTTGTGAAATTTTGTCGCTAGTTATGTGAACGTCTGTTTTTTACTTCGTTCCAGATCAAGGATTTCCACATAAAAATTTGTATGTTTGGAATTGCTTGCATTTACAGGCAGGAAAGAGATCGCAGTCCAACGCGCATAGAAAACAGAGGCGAAAGCCGAAGCCAAGAACAGACAAGACGGCAGTAGTTGACTTGATTCCTGTCCCGCAACAGGATAGAGTCGCGCATTGCTTCGCGGGGTAGTGGCTCACTAGACAGCGAAGTGAGGTTGTGGCTCAACTTGTATTCTTGAACAGGTTCAGTAGTCACTATATGATAATTCACATAGCAACATTTTCATAGATTTTTCGCTATAAATTCTTCAATTCATGACCCTTTTGAGGAGAGAAGTGATTGAGCAAAGGAAAAGAACGAATCAACCAGATATTAGACAATCGTGGACCTAATCTTTTAAAAAGAAAAGTACGGGCCTCCCTAAATTATTTATTAAGATACTAAGAAAGAGATATTAACTGAAGTAAAGATATATTAACTGAAGGCGATGACCTAGGATAGTTCATGTGCCAACTGGATTTGTCTCATTCTCTCTTTACCTCTTTATCGTTCAAGTGCTAACTCGTGTTGGCTCTTTCACTAGCTCTGTGCGATGTATCCCTCTCTCTCGTTCGCTCCCACTATTAGGGGTGTTCAAAATCAGGTCGGGTCCGAGTTCGGTAAAATCCGGACCCTCTCCGGGTCTGGGTTAGCCAGACCCGACCCGACCCGAGCTAGTTCGGACCCGATCGGGTCGGGTCAGGTCTTGTCGGGTCTAATTTTTTTTTAAAAAAAATATTTTTATTTTATATTATATGGTAATATATAAGAAATAATTTTTTTTATTATTAAATCTATTACACTAAGATCTCTTATATGGACTAGATATCTTATTACACTCGATCCATATATGATGTGGGATAATTTCTAATATTTAGTGGACTTGTATCCTATTTCACTAATGTGTTAAGCGTGTTAAGCCCACTAGTGTAAAAATTATGAAATTATCAAATATCAATTATAGGTTAAATTTGATAGAATTTTTAGTCTATATAAGAGTTTTTCATATAATATTTTCTATCATAAAACATATATATACATATATATTTTATACATATAAATAATAAAATTAACACACACACACACACACATATAAATAAATATATATATGTGATCGGGTCGGGTCGGGTGTCGACGACTTGGACCCGGACCTGACCCGACCTGAACATCGGGTCTAATATTTAGTCCCGACCCGACCCAGGACCCGATAGATCCGATCCAAATCCTTCGGGTCGGGTCGGGTCCGTACGAGTCTTCGGGTCGGGTATTTTTTTTGAGCACCCCTATCCGCTATCCCGCTCACTCGGTCGTTCCTTGGTCTACCTCGCTTGCGAGATCGTTCATGTGCCAACTGGGGTTGTCTCATGAACTAGTTCCAATGCTATATTTTTATCGTTCATATACCAAATTCTTAGCAATCTCAGGATCCGAGTACTTAATTCTCCGGTCGAGATCAGGCTTGATAAATGAGCAATAATATAAGTCCAATTATAAATTATGTATCAAAATATATTCTCTATAGCTCAGGAAACGTCCCCACCCATGTTCGAGCCCCGGCGTTGGCCGCCGATGTCCCTTTTCAGCACAACGGACGGGTACGCACGTGTGCGTCCCCCACACGTGACGGATACGCTGTACGCAAAAGGCCTGGAGCCCCAAAGGGGTTGGATGAGCGCGCACCGGTCCTCCTGGGTTGAGTCAGGTGTCCCAGCGTATTTGCGCTGGGGCGAAAGAGATGACCCTAAATGAATTCTGCTCAAATATATATATATATATATATATATATATATATATATATATATATATACATATATATATATATTCTCTATATACTTTGGCAAATTATATGTGATTCAAATTGCATGGACATCATACATTTCCATCCATCTGTATATAATGTGATAAATATGATGGTTCATGGAAAGTCCATTTTGTTTAAGCTCCTAATTTCTTAACATAGCAATGCCATTTCTACTGACTCATAATTTCTTATCATAAAAAATAAATTTTTAAGGATACCAATTTACATATTATCAATTAAAAAAAATTTATTTTTCGATCTATGCAAACTTGAATGTCCGTATTACCTCCAAAAAATACAGAAATAGTAAATCTCCTGTAGTATTTACTCGTATATGAAATATTTTTGGGGTTCTGCCAAAACAGCCTCTCGTTTTCCTTTTTAACGCAAATCAGCCCCCGAAAACGCGTTTTCCGGGGGCTGATTTGCTTTTTTTTTTTGCAAATCAGCCCCCCGAAAATACGGTTTCAGGGGGCTGATTTGCGACCCCAAAATAGGGGGGCTGATACGCAATTATCCCAATATTTTTTATCTTATTAGGGGGAAGCCTTATCTAGATATTTTAGAATTGGGAAGTGGACCACAGACAAGACATTTATACATGTAACAGAGAAAACTATAGTCATCAGACCCCACCTACTCTTTGTTTTTTTTAATTTATTATTTGATATAATCCAATTACATTAACAAGCAGCACTTGCGTCCTTCAAAAAACTAAATTTTGTTTAAAAAAAAGAAAAAATTCAAAAGAAAAGAAAAAGAAAAAAAAACAAAGAAGAAGAAGAGGACGCGGCTCCCCTGATGCGTACGCATCATCGTGGGCGACATGCCACGTCACGAGTCCAGTTGGCATGTTCCAACCTTATGCAACGGCGGCGGAGATGCGACGGCGGGGGAGAGTCAACGGCGAATCCACCATCACCACCGTATTTGGCATGAGTGGTTGTATACTTCCTCTCCTCCATAGAAAAATAAAGAAGATGATAGATAGCAATGGGCCATTCCGAGAATAAGACAATACATATTCACCGATCAGTATTAACCTAGTTGCATAGTAAAATTGATTACTATAAAGCGACGGCATTCCGTTCCTCATGTCCAGAAAATTCAAATCCTAACAAGTACTGGTCAAAAAAATACAATTCTATTCAGTTACAATCAAATTATAGAATAAAAATTAAACTCGATTATCACATATACCTAAAAAAATAATATATATTTTATTGTTGCATTGCTTCCTATGTGTTAGGCGTAGGATAAATTAGATCACTAGTCCAAGCTTAACAAAGATAAAAAGCCGCAATAAATTAAAAAACAAAAATATATAGTGGTATACACTATATACTATATACAGTGCAATATATATCATATAGAACATGGGTATATGAGATTTTATATATTAATTCGTTACCTACATCACTTTTTTTTTGTCCATTTTGGGATAAAACTAATGTTAGTTGGGAAATAGGAATTTAATTAAGGAAGCCTCGCAGTGAGGTCCAACAAATCTAAATACATTATATTTAGGTTTACTTGTAAAAATTTTTACACTTAGCCTAAAAATTTTACTCTTAATTTTTTTAAAAAGTTATTAAGAGAGTATTATAAGCTATTATAAATGTATTATAGTGATATTTATTAACACGAATGTGCTAAAAATTTATACCAATATATTAAAAATTAAAACCAAATATGACGTAATATTAAGATATCGAATGTGATAGAAATTTATTAAAAAATATTATAAATATATTAAAAAATATCAAAGATATTTTAATTATAGATATATTATAAATATATCAAAATATAAAAAAAAATTTGAGATAATTAAATAATTAAAATATAGAAAAATCACAGTATAATTGTCCATTTAATTAATTAACCACCGTATACATGTGCTATCATGTTAGAAAAAATAATAGCTGATTTGAAATTTTTAAAATATGAGAGTTGATTTTTCTAATTAGATAAAATATGGTGATGTGGAGATATTTTGAAATATAATATTAGATGTCAAATCAATCTTGTGCGATGGGTGGTGTGCATTTTAATTAGGAATATAGAGTCGGGACAAATATATGGTTAAGAAGTGCAGCTCAATATTAGAAAAATATATGTATCGCATAAAAAATTTGGGAGAAGTTTTGGGTGCTTTAGCATTTTATCTTGTGGAAATTTGGGTTGACGTGAAGATAAAAGTCAAACAATCCTAGTTAAAAAAAGTAGGGAGAATTGCATTTCAGCCCTTGTCTTAAAGTTTGTATTTCAACCATCTGAAACGTATTTTTATATCGATATGACAGTAAGAAGAATTATATTTTAGTCCCCTTATTATACAGTTTGTATTTCAACTCTCTAAAATATATTTTTGCACCGATATGACAGTAGAGAATTATATTTTAGCCCCCTTATCGTATAGTTTGTATTTCAACCATCTGAAATATATTTTTGCGTTAATGTGACGGTGCTTACGTGCCGCCATGTGGTGTTTTTTTATATTTTTGATGACTGAAATATGAGACTGTTAAAATAGTGGGCTGAAATGTAATTCTCTTTAAAAAAACAATTAAAGGTCAAATGAAAAGCATAATCACATGATTAGACAAATAAGAAAGCTGATGTTAACACCATCAATATCTTAACCTTTGTTTTATATAATAATAATATTTAGAGTTTAGAAAATAAAAAGCGTGCCATCAACACATGATTTATGGTACTTAAAATTCTCTGTTTTCCTTAAAAGTGGCTTTGAAAGTGCTTCTACCTTTTTTTGGTATTTGCATTTTTAAGCCATGAAATTTAAAATTGCATGTTGATGTTCCCTAATTTAAAATAATATTTTATACCATCTTTTTTTGAAAGTAAGATCAGTTCAGCGAGCATAATTTTTATCATTCTACATGATTATAAAAATATTATTTTGAATAAAAAATATATTTTTCATAATTTTAAAGTAAAAAAATATAAAAAACTCTTTTGTTCCTTTCTTTCTTTTTATTTACTTACTAATGTGGCACGCGGCTACTAAATTAATACTCACACGTGCGAGTAACGGGGAATAGTGCTTGGTTCAAAAAGAACTTCATAGTAAGAGCCTTTTTAGGTTACCAGTTCCCATGTTCGCTCCGTTTTTCTTTTTTTTTATTTATTTTATTTTTATTAAATTTTACTCTTATTAAATTTATTCATTTATTTATTTATTATTATTTAGTTTTGAACATCAAATTTTATTTTTATTCTATATTTTAATCGGGTACTAAACAGTTAACAGTAGACCCTCTCAACCAAGTAGTATTTAAATTTAAACTCTCGATATATCCTTTATAAGTGATAGACATTTGGTCTCTCAATAGCCAGCTCTGCTAACTAATTGAACTACCGTTTATTGGTCATTAAATTTATTTTATTTTTAGCGACGCTATATCTCACGTGAAAAAATTCTACAATTAAACGTTTACGCAACGTCAGTATATATCCCTCTTGTGTTTAAATTAAAAAAAAAATTTATGATCATTTTTTGAAAAAACTTCTTAAATGAAATTTATAGATTTTGATGAGATCTACAACTTTCATGTTCAAATTTTCTCTAAAAAATACTTCTAAATAGATATTTTAGGGCTCCAAAGTTTAACGAATTTAACGAATTTTAAAATAGTTTTTAAACCCGCTTCAAATCTGTTAAACTTTGGAACCCCAAAACACATTTTTAAAAATATTTTTTGGAAAAATTTTGAACGCAAAAGTTATAGATCTCGTCAAAATCTATAATTTTGATGTTGAAATTTTTTTGAAAAAATACTTTTAAATAGATATTTTTGAGACGTTACACAGGGTAATGTGGTGTAACCGTTACACCCAAGAATCTCTCTATCAGATGATCCCTACCTTTCAGTTTCAGCTCTCTATGTTTAAACAATAGGCATAGATAGTAGCCAGATATTTCTTTATTGGGCATTTGCATTTTTAAGCCCTGCAATAATTTGAAAATGCCAAAAGATATCCCCTAATTTGAAATGACTTTTTTCAACATTTGTTCTTATAAAATAACAAAATTGTCGTATCTTTAAAAGAAAAAAAAAAGTACAGTTTCATCATTTCATATGATAAAAAAAATAAGGTATAAAAGCATAATTTTAAATTTGGAGGATATAAAAATCTAACTTCTAATTATGAAAATATAAAAATTACAAATGTCCCTACTTATATTGATATTTTTTAAATAAAAAATGAAGAATGCCGAATTAGAAAATAATGCACTCCGAAGAATCTTATTGTGTTTTGTGTCCCTTTTATACAATGCAACAAGTTAAGCTGGAATCATAAAATTGATACCTTTTAAGTGCAAATCCTGATTTTGCAATTGTTTATGCTTGATACTAAAAAGTTATAACTTTTGATGCATAAATTAATCTCCACTTTCTTTGCACATATTATAGTAGAAAAATAAATCTTCAGCTCTCGAAGGCCAAGATGCAACAGTTCTTCATAATGTGTGCCATATATTTTTCCGATGCACTGTTAATATTAGAATAGTCAGAAACATCCGAAAAATAGCATAGTTCATAAAATAGAGGTTATTCTTTAGGGTATAAAATCTCCCTACATGTGCCTCGCATAATATAAAACTTGGAACTTCATTTTGAATATATATATATATATATATATATATATATATATATATATGCTATTCTCAGCTCGATCTGGAAATAACATATTCTCAGCTAACATTTTAGCCGTTGATCTGCTTGATCTAACGGCTGAGATTTAATTTTAACACTTAACGGCGTGAATCGTTATTACATTAAGTGTTAAAATTAAATCTCAGCCGTTAGATCAAATAGATCAACAACTGAAATATTAGTCGAGAATAGACTATTCTCAGATCGAACTGAGAATATCCTCATATATATATATATATATATATATATATATATATATATATATATATAATATATATAATATATATATAATTATATATATATGCAAATTCTTACATTAATGAGAATTGGTAAGCATATTTTGAGAATAGATAGGCACATAACCAACTTTGCGTGCTACGTTAGCATCCGACAAAGTATCATAACCTAATTTATTCAGATCAAATCCTGACTCAGATCGGACCAGACCGGATCCAAACGATTAAAGAATCATATTCTAAATTTGCCGCAACTTGCGCACCAGCATTAAAGTAGCTAATATTTTTGGCATCAACATGTCTTGTCCCTTGAACATTTATATTACTTGCAATATCAGCTATATACCGGCCACAATTTTTCCGCCATTTCAGCCTACCATGCAACCATTTCGAACAGGCTAACGATTTTAAGTTCAGTCTATACATGCCTAGTGATCCAAATTTAAATTATTAATTCAATATTTGTTAATATTGAATATTCTGGGGTTTTAAATTTTCGGGTAATTACATATTTAATTCCCAAAAATACACGGAGAAATTAGGATATTATATTTTTACGGCCCCACCACTTGTTTCAATGTATCTACGGGAAGATCTAAACCGTAGAGACGCTATCCTGAAGGAGGAGAGTTTGCGCCAGCCTTCTAGAGGAACAATTGTGGGCTTACATTTTCTTGAAAAGGATGGGAATTAATGGGATTTGGAGTCTTTATGTCAAATTCACGAATTTTTTAATAAATTTTGGTATTAAAAAAATCGGTGATACAATCTCTTTGGTAATTTTCATATGTATTTTATGTGTTACGAAAAAAATAATACACGGTTGGTATATTATACAATTTTTCAATATCTATTTGATATATTCTTTTTATATAGAAATACAAAATATTCACAACTAAGTTAAGCTAATGATAATTTGTGTCGTCTACTTAATTTAGAAAGCTAAGAGGTATAATATTTGTAATTAATTTAGCCGTTATCATGTAATAATACTTAATTTTATATTTATATTTAGACTCGGTGCTACTGCGACTCAAAAAGAACTAACTACATATTAACCTTTGCTTCTCAAAATTTAGACGTGTCAGCAATAAACCGAAGCTGATTTATGCAGTGGATAAATTATGAAAAGTGCGAAATTGAAAATCCCACTAAAAAAAACTTTTTTCTTCCGTGACTATCTTATTCGATTTCTATCATATATTATAAAAATATGAACAATGCTAATACCACCAATAAATTCACTTAATCCATTAGCTCCTATGATTAAAAAAAAGAAATTTAGAAGCATTATTTCGAAAGACTTCTAAAAATGAACTTTTATGTTAACCATTTTTTTTTCAAAAAAAAAATATTTCTAAATAAGTATGTCGGCACTCCAATATTTAACAGTTTTATAACGGAATTTTAAATCATTATTAAAGTCTGCTTCAAAACCTTTAAATTTAGAATCCCAAATACATATTTAAGAATTTTTTTTTAAAAAATATCTAATAGAAAAGTTGTTAATCCTATCCAAATCTATAATTTTTATATTATTTTTTTTTAAAAAAATATTCTAATTTTTTAAAAATTATATAAATTATTAAATTTAAATAGTTTTTTTTTAATACTGTCGAAACTAGTATTTTTCAGAAAATTATACTTTGGCTAAATTGATCGAAGAAGTTAAATTATTTGCACTTGGATGGTAAGGCTGAAATGGCAGAAAAATTGCAGAGAGTTGCACTTTGATCCAAAAAATAAATTTTGTTGTATTTTGGTCTAAGCTTAAGTTTCAATTATAGTTAGATTCAACTATATTTAACACTGATAAGTCCAATTTATATACACAAATATAGTATTTACTTATGTTAGTCATTGGTTGATTGCAGGTAAAAATTTTTAAATTAGAGCTAATTGTATATTAAAAGTTCAAGTGGTGGAATGTAGTTTTAATCGGTTTAATTCGTGCAAATTTTTTGAATGGATTAAGTTAAACAAGCAAACAGAGTCGATGGTCAGAATTAAAGCAACACAAAACAACTAAGACGATGAAGAGAAAGAAACGGACGGCTAGATAGAGGTCAAGCAAAATAGAAAGTTCAAAAGACGAAAACATACAAGGAAAAAATAAACAAATATCACAAAATTTGAGAGCAAAATGCATATTTATATAGTCTATATAGCACGGACATTCCAAAAATATCGACGTGTCCGTATCCGTACACGTGTCAGACACGACACTCCTCGGAGATGTCCGGACACGTATCAGACACGCCACGTGGCGTGTCCGGAAAAAAAAAATAAAAAAAATCGGACGCGCGTGTCGGACACTTCTTTCGGCGTTTCCGACACGCGTGTCAGTATTTATATTATTTTTTTAAGAATTAGTTTTATTTATAGAAAAGTTAACTATTATTTGCAGTAGTAGTAAGTAATATAATATAATTATGTATTTAAATATTATATTTTTTTTGTTTTAGTTGATATAATTAGACTCTTAGTGTTTAGATTTATTTCAAGTACGCGAAATTATATTATATATAGACTTAATATCGAATGCCATTATATTCACTAATATCTAAATATTCCATATAAATTATATTTTAATTATTTAAAATTTTTATTACCGTATCCGAACCGTATCCGTGACCTTTTTATAGCGAAAGAGAAGACTTTGGAGCTTCAGCCTTTGTAATCATGAACCCTTTTCTATATTACTTCTTTTTTTTTCGATGAAATAAATTTAATTCTTTGACACATATATAATTCTTCATTATACTATGAAAATCTAATATTAATTATCAAGTTGATTCGGAACAAACTCTCATTTAATTTTATATGTTTCAAAAGATATAAGATAATTGAGTAATTTGGCCACTACTCAACTATTGTGTTTTGTGAAAGTTATCACGAACAGATGTAAGATAGAAATATCTATATAATTCGTGCAGTATAAAAAGTCCACAAAATAAATATTTTTTTTTTTGTCAATCTTCATATAGAGATATAGTAGGGGGATAAAAAAATGTAGTTCTAATATATCTCCAGAGAGATTATTAGATAAAAAAGAGATTTGCGGGAAATTAAATCAAAATGATTCTATATGCTAGATAATTAAAATTAGATTGTCATAATAACTAAAAATTATGTACCTCATCATTTTGAGAATTTGATTACATGAATTAATCTTTTAAAATCGGTTGTTAAATAAAATCAGGATTAAATTTCAGTTAGCACTCAATAAATTCAATCATCTGAGGAACGATACTCTGCTCACTATTTGTTACTTGTACGACTAAGTATTGCAAAAATGTCACGCATCAAACACCATAAAATAATTATTTAGAAATATTTTTTTTTGAAAAACTTTCAACATAAAAAATGGTGACTTTAATGAGATTTACAATTTTAATGTTTCTTCAAAAATGCTTCTACTTAATTAATTTGAAGTGTCAAAAATAACGATAGAACTTAAAAATTAAAACAATATAAAACGACATAAACTTTGAAACATCAAAATAATTATTTAAAAGTATTTTTTTAAAAAAATTTAAAATAAAAATTATATATCATCAAAATCTATAATTTATATGTTAAAATACTTTTTTAAAAAATATTTTTAAATAATTATTTTGATAGATTGAAAGTAATATAAAAAATAATTAAAATTAAAGACTGTAGTGTAATAGCTAATATGAAAAATTACAATAAATTTTTATAAATAGATGTGGATTGCGGTGAAATTAAAATTTAATATAAAAAATATAGTGTAATTTTCCGTTAATTTAATATGCTATTAGAAAAAAAAAAATCTGATTAGGAACTACGTTCCTGTCAGTGAGAAAATTGCTGTGATTGACGGGGCCATTTATTAATTATTAGCCAAAAATATATCATAATAATTGAAATATAAACAGTTTTTCCTGTTCATATTCCCCCACGTGCTCCTCGTGAGACGCATTCGTTTTGACTCCCAGCGTCGTCGCTGACGCCATCCTTCGCGTGAACAACTCGTCTTCCCTATTAACCGAGAAGTTTTATAATGCTCCGGACATAAGTTTCAAAACTTACACCAAATCTATTAAAATTTATATTTAGAGATATTTTTTGAAAAAATTTTCAACTACAAAATTATTCAGAAAAATAAAATATATAACTTTGTTGTTCAAGTTATTTTCATAAAATATCATAATATATGTCAAAAATAATTATCAAAATATGGTAATGTAAAATTAATTTATTTGTCTATAATTTTTTATCGATTTATTTGACATGGTATTTAATTTTTTTTGAAAATAATTTACACTATAAAAATATAATTTATTTTTCTGAACAACTTTGTAGTTGAATTTTTTTCAAAAAATATCTCTAAATATAAGTTTTAATGAATGTGGTGTAAGTTTCGAAACTTATACCCGGAGTATTATAAAATTTTCCCTATTAAACATTCAAAGTGTGCCTCTAAAATTACGTTCAGCTAAAGTGTGCCTACAGTTTGGAACCACAAAAATATCATTTTTTTTTTAAAAAAACTCTAATTTTGTTAATAACTACTAAATATGCATATATAACCATTTTTTGAGAAAATTTTAAATATGAAAAAAATATTTCATATGTTTTATAATTTTTTTATTAAGTTTTTAAAAAAAAGGTTCTAAATTTATATTTTAAGTCTATGAAGTCTTTACTAATTATAAAAATTTTAAAATTTTACAACTATTTAGAATGACTCTTTGAAAAACTTTATATATATATATTGTAAGCATATAAAAATCTTTTTTTTTTGTATTATATTTACACATATAAATTTTGGAGTGATTTATAACTAGTTCAAATGAGAGTATATTTAATATTTCAAGCAGTTAAAAAAGGAAATTAAAGCACCACAATTATTAAGGGGCACTACTTTTTGGCCAGAACCTATTTTAGTACGACACTCTTTAGCAAATTGCCAAAATACTATAATGTTCTCTTATAAATTTATGTTTATATTTTACATAGTATTTTTTTAAATTAGAATTTTTTAATTTTAAACAAAAATCCAAAAAAATAAGAATTATTCAGTAAATTATCAAAATCCTAATAAAGTCTAGTTTACATATAATATAGCATTTTTAGTTATACATTAAATATGTAAAAAGCAGATAATGCTGTTTCAGATTTGGTTCAATAAAAAGTAAGAATGGCAATCGATAACCTTAACTATTATCATCCATATATTTAGAAATTAAAATATCAATAATCAATATCAATAATCACCCGAACTACATTTCCATTTGAATGTAAATGATTTTGAGTTGTGCCGATTATAAACTAAATATCATCAATAATTCACATTTCTAGTTATTATTTACTTTACTGACCACCTTCTTATATAATGTAATATATAATTATATTTTTTAAATATTATAGAGGTTTACACGTAATTTAATGTATAATTATAAAACTTCTCCTCCTGGACATCCCTAATCCCCGACATCCCTCGTCCCCTATTCAATTACTGTTCTTCTTACTGTTCTGTCCACTTTTGCGCACGAGCTCCTCGTGCCCTTTTCCCACTTCCACATTTTTATATTTTGCCACACCACCAGTAACACCTCCAGGCTCACCCTAAGACCCACGACCAGTCACACCGCTTACCGTCCATGTGCATATCATCAAACACCGAGCACGTATCTTTCTTCTATAAAGGGAAACAATACATTCAGTCTCCTCCCAAATGCCAAAACCATATATCCATCGAGCTCCATTAACAAAGAGATCGAAATCAACACAGAAGCGGAAGAACATGGAGCACTCGTCGGCGGCGGTGGAGTCTCTCAGAGACTACGCCACTCTGGTCTTCTTCTCCACGGCGGCGGTGGTTGTCGGCCTGGCGGCGGCGCTGAAGCTCACGAAGCTCCGTCCCTGGTGCAACTGCTCGGTCTGTAAGGTGTTTGTCAACCGCTCTTGGGCGGCAGACCACGAAAATCTGTGCGACTGGTACACCGAGCTCCTCCAACGCTCGGCGACGGGGACGATACACGTACACGTTCTCGGCAACACAATAACAGCTAATCCATCCAACGTGGAGCACATGTTAAAAACGAGGTTTGAGAACTATCCAAAGGGCAAAACCTTCTCCACCATTCTCGGAGACCTCCTCGGCCGGGGAATCTTCAACGTCGACGGAGAGCCTTGGATTTTCCAGAGAAAGCTCGCTAGCATGGAGCTGGGCAGCCTCTCCGTTCGCTCCTACGCTTTCAACATCGTATCCGGCGAGGTCTGCAGCCGCCTCCTCCCGCTGCTCCGCTCCTTCTCTGATCGCAACGCCGCCGCCGACATACAGGACCTCTTCCGCCGCTTCTCCTTTGATAACATCTGTAAAATCTCTTTCGGACTCGACCCCGGCTGCTTGAAGCTCTCGCTGCCCATATCGGAATTCGCGGCGGCGTTTGACTTGGCTTCTAGCTTGTCGGCGCGGCGGGCCACCATGCCATGGCCGGTGGTATGGAAGACTAAAAGGTTTTTTAATTGCGGATCCGAGAGACAGCTCCGCAGAGCGTTGCGCCTAGTCGACGAGCTCGCCGGAGAAGTTATTCGGCAGCGGCGGAAGCTAGGCCCCGCTGCTGGCGAACACGACCTTCTCTCGAGGTTTATTTTGAGCATAGACGACGATAAATATCTCAGGGATATCGTCATAAGCTTTCTTCTTGCCGGAAGAGACACCGTAGCCGCCGGGCTCACCAGCTTCTTCCTCCTGCTGGCCCGCAACCCGCACGTGCGCGACGCTATGCGGGAGGAGATCGTGCGAGTGAGAGGCCGCGGTTGCGTAGGTGATGACTTTCCAAGCTACGAGCAGCTCAGAGAGATGCACTACGTGCATGCGTCACTGTATGAGAGCATGCGCCTCTACCCGCCGGTGCAGTTCGACTCCAAGTACTGCGCCGACGACGACGTGCTCCCTGACGGCACGTACGTCGCGCGTGGGACACGTGTCACCTACCACCCCTACGCCATGGGACGCATGGAGAACATCTGGGGCGCCGACTACGCCGACTTCCGGCCGGACCGGTGGCTTTGCGGCGGCGTTTTCTCGCCGGAGTGCGCATTTAAATACCCCGTGTTCCAAGGAGGAATACGACTTTGCCTCGGTAAAGAGATGGCGCTGATGGAGATGAAGGCCGTCGCCGTGGCGATGGTCATAGAGTTCGACGTGGACCTCGTTGACGGCAGCAAGCAACCGAAGTTCTCCCCGGGGCTCACTGCCACGCTTGCCGGCGGGCTGCCGGTGACTGTCCGACGGAGAGGCGCATGCTAGCGGAAGCCAAGGAGTTGGCGCACGTAGGGAAATCTGATGTACATAAAACAAGGCGGGTTGAGGTAGAAAATGAAAAATATATAAAAATGGAAAGATTGTTGAGTTTAAGGATTACGCCATATTACTTATATAATAATTAAAAAAAATATTTAAAATATTTTTAGAAAAAATATTATATTAAAATTATAGATTTTAACAGAATTTACATATTTTATATTTAATTTTTTTTAAAAAAAAAATTTAAAAATATATTTTGGAGTTCTAAATTTTAATGTGTTTGAAGCAAACTATTTTAAAATTCGTTAATTCGCTAAATTTTATAGCTAAAATATCTATTTAGAAATATTTTCTAAAAAAATTAAAAAAATCTCATCAAAATCTACAAATTTAATTTTAGAATTATTTTTAAAAAATGATCGTATTATTTTTTAATTAAATATAAGAAAATATATGCTGATGTTGTGTAAACGTTTAATTATAGAATTTTTCAATAAAATGAGATTGGTTTCTCCATATTCATTTTTTCCAAAAAAAAAGGTACTAATTTTTAGAAGTGATTTTTAATGGAAAATCTAGGAGCTAAGACTGTTTTAGATTAAGTAGGCTCTACCCAAAATTAGGTCAATGCTATCTCTTTAATGGAAAGTTTAGTATACATGCATACAACCCATTTAGTTTCTTAATATTAGTAAGGAGTCGTCCCTTAGTCTATAGCGAGAACCCTCCCCTTTGAAGTTTCTCTGTACTTGAACCCTGCTGAGAGTCAGAGACGTATATAATTTCTCCTGTCCATCTCAAAAAAAAAAAAAAAAAAAAAAAAAAAAAAAAAAAAAAAAAAAAGAGATAATTTAAATAGATAAAATAACTAGCGGCATGAATTTATATTTCACTGGTTAAAAAATTCTAGCAGTTCGATATGAATAAATTTAAAAATTCGTAAATTCTTTACATAATTCGAATATGAAATTTAAAAATGTTGTCTGGGAAAAAGATGTCATCCTTTCATTCTCTTAAAACAAATGGCACTGAAATTATAGGCGATTATGTGAGACTAATTCGGTTTTTGAGGTGAGGTGATCAATTTTAGTAGACTTGAAACTGCATAGATGTGTGGACATGGTTATGCGGAAAAAACTACTGTTAATCTCAATTTAGCCCCCTCCCGTCTCTCTTTCTGGGTTCGACCAAATCAGCTTATAGAAACGTATTTTCATAGGTCCATTTGAAAAAAAATGGATGGTTTAAAAAAATTCCAAACTACTCACTTCTAACAAATTATCCAATAAACCACACAAATCAATCTCCACTGTACACGCACTTCATGATCCGCACAAATTTCTCGTAATCCGTAAAAAATATCAAAGTTACAGATAGACCCATCGTGATGTGTGATTTTGATTGTGCCACGTCAGTATGTGTGGTTTCTTGGAAAGTGCATAGTAAAGCTCTGGTTATGCTGATATACATACTTCCATTTGCACGCATACATGCGACACGGACTCTTATGATCATAATATATATTAGCGGAAGATGCATCCGTAATACATATACTAAATATATAAAACAATTATTTCGCATTCTTATGGTCTTAATATATATAAACGGACGATGCACCCGTAATGTATGTGTCAAATATAATAAAAATATATTTCTAAAATCTATAATTGGTATTTTAATTATCTTAGTTATATCGATCTATTTATATTATATATTTATATAAAAATAAAAAGACCTTAAGAAAAATCTAATCCATGAATAAAAAGAATATAATCTAAAAATCATATAGAAAACATAAATTAGAAAAAAAAAGTGGGTGATTTACACTTGCTACTGAAGCTAAGCCACATAGTATTTATAATAATTATATTATATATAATTTAAACTAAAATCATATTTTTTACTAAAAAAAGAAAAGAAAGATCCTAAAAAAAATCTAGTACATGAATAAAAAGAAGGAAAAATTACATTTTAGCCCGCCCCTCCGCTCCAACCTAAAATTAGGTTTTCTTATTTCCAGAGGAAACGAAAAAACCTAAAAACGCGCCGACATGGCATGCAACTCGCGTAGCCACATCGGCACGTTTCTTTATTTTCGGAGGCTGAAACGAGCGTATCCGAAAAACGAGGGGCTGAAACATATTATCCCTAAAAAGAATATAATATGAAGATAATATAGAGAATATAAAAAAGAAAAAAGTGGGTGGTTTATAATTTTCTACGGAAGATAAGCCACATAATATTATAATAACTATTTCATAAATAATTTAAATTTAGTTTAACTAATAAATAATTATGTTGGAATATAAGATACCACGAAACTTTTCTTTTGTGATTCACTTTATATGTATTTCCTATTATGTGTCTCCTTTGCGTATGATTCCGAAAAAATGGTCAATATTCAATACAAAGCTACGTTAAATAGAGTACACGGAACGAAATGGGGATCCATTTTTCATATATATCACATAGTGGTTGGCAAGGCACGAACCGGCACGCACGTGTCAAAAAAATCTTATATTTAAAATTTAAATTAATTTTTTATTTTTATTTTTTTTTAAAGTAACTAATAAATATATACCGACACGGTCGGCATGGCACCACCGGCACGTGCCCGAATTTGAGTTTATCGAAACTCGGCTCGGCACAGAAAATCTTAGTTAAAAAATCTCTCAATCACTTCCCCATAGACGTAGGTTTTGGTTGAACCGTATAAATTATGTGTCTTTGTGATTGTTTCATCCGTATAAATTAATATCCATTCTACAGTTTATAAATATGCTGAAGTTGCCAGAATTTCTTAAATGAGACTAACGAACGAGACCTTTAGAGGAAAAAGAAGTGTTTGATCTTTGTGGGCAATTGAACATCTGCCACACATATACTTATCTGTTGATATAAGAAGAATTAGAGAAAGACTTGAAGAAAATAAAAATCACGTTTTTTTCATGGCTTTTTGAGAAATATTGTGGCTAGCAAAATAAAAAGACTTTTGTTGTTTCTTGCACGTTTCACGATTTGTTAGGGTTCGTGTTACACACTGCTTACTTGGCAGCAGTCTTAATGTCATGGGACATATATGTTTTTATGTCTCTAATAATTTTAAAATATAAAAAAAAATATATATCTAATTTAAAATAGTACTTTTATATTTTTTAAAATTAATAAATAAATTATCTCGTCAAGTTAACTGCTCTCATCTTTTAAAAAAAAAAAGAATAATAATTTCGTCACTTCATATGATCACGGGAGGAATAAAAGCACCATTTTTAGTTAGGATATAAAAACGAATTTCGAATTATGGAAGAGGCATAAAAATATAAATGCTCCTATCATATTTTTAAAAAGCAATCTTGATATCTTAGTTTGAGCCATTACAAAAGAAAAGCCAATTTTGACATTTTTATTTGGAACAATGAATAATAAAGTGTCATTAAATTTCTTACAACAATTTGTACAGAATTGCAAAAGCTATCTTATATAACATAAATTAAACTCCAACTAAACATGCAGTTAATTTCAAACAAGCTCAAAATACTTCATTGAGGAAAGTTGCCTCGGGATGGGTTCAGCCTGGTCTTTTTTGACCAATGTTGCTGATGGTAGAAGCTAGATTGCAAAAGAAACCCATCCCAAGACAAATGAGTTATGTAGCATACTAGCATCCTTTGAACTCTCTAGTTATTATTTCAGATATTTTAGTTGGCATTAGAAACAACTCGTTAGACCATCAATGACCCCAATTAAGTTAATATAAGATATCTTTTGTAAACTTATATATATATATATAATGGCATGAACTGTTGGCCTTCATAAGGCAATCGTTATAGGCCGAACTGAGCTAAGTTTGGCACAACCAAACGAAAACCCACCGAACTACAAATCCATATATATATATATATATATATATATATATATACAAATGCTATTGTCAGTTCGACTTAAAAACAGCCTTAGTAAGTTAACATCTCAGCCGTTGATCTACTTGATCTAACGGTTGAGATTTAATTTTACACTTAACGGCGTGAATTGTTATTCCGTTAAGTTAACATCTCAGACAAATGAGTTGTGTAGCATCCTTTGAATTCTCTAGTTATTGTTTCAGATATATATAAATAATTATTCTAAAAAATATAATTCTCTATTTTTTTATATTTTTAATTTTATACAAAGTTTATTTTTATTTAAATATTATATTTTATTCGCAATATCTTATTAGAGTAAGAAGAAATATCAAATACCATATACAAAATTATTCAAAAATTGATGTTAAATGGTATACGTATATGATTAAAATTTTTTATCTATGATAAAGATTTATAAAAAATTAATATTACATAATAAATAATATATAATAAAATTATTTTTATACTAATTTTTATGATGTATTTAGATTATTTTTATAAATTATTATTTAATTAAATACTTATTTTATAATATTAGACCTTACATATTTTCCAAATATATTATATGACTTTATAAAAATTTTTCAATTAATACACATGCCATATGACTTGTTTAGAATTAGATCAAATATCATATGGCACATCAAAAATTATTCAAAATTTTACATGGCATAACGACGTTTATCATATAGTTATATATATATATATATATATATATATATATATATATATATATATGTATAAATGGCATGAACTGTTGGCCTTCTTAGGGCAATTGTTATAGGCCGAACTGAGCTAAGTTTGGCACAACCAAACGAAAATCCACCGAATTACAAATCCATGTGTGTGTGTGTGTGTAAAATATATATATATATATATATATATATATATATATATGTTGAATATTTATTTCATAATATTATTTTATATTAAAATTTTAGACTTTAAATATTTAACGGATTTTAGAAATAATGTTTAAATTCGAATAAATCTGTTAATGGTTTAAGTCCTAAAATATAATTTAGAAGTATTTTTTATAAACAAATTATATAACATAAAAATTATAAATTTTATCAAAATTTATAAATTTTATATTATATATTGTTTAAAAAATAATTCTAAATTTTCTTTTTTAAATTTTGTCTAAATAATTTGTAAATTTAATAATTTATTGGTGAATTTATTGCTATTAATAACCGCACTCTTTACTCTTCCGTGATTTTGTTAAGACCAATGTCCCACAAATGCTGCTGGCGCTAATCATGAGTAACAGGAGGCGGCACCCATTCTTAAGGTATAGTTACCTGGAGAGAGTTAATGGTGCCGCGGTGGGAGCTGAGAAGTTCTTTATGAGCGGAGAGGTGGAGGGATCGGACTCGGCGGCGACGGAGGAAGGACGAAGGGAACGGCTATCCCTCTTCCATGACTTCCACATCTCCGCCCCTCCCATCTTACCCCCACTCACTCCCTCTGCTTCGAGATCGTATCTCTCCCGTTGCTGCGTGCCGGCAATGTGATGTTTTTAATTTCCCAATTTGCCCTTGGCTTTCTTTTTCTCCGACGATCGGTTACCAGCTTTTAGGGGAGATGGAAGATAAGCTGGTGTGTTGATTACGAGAGCGTGTGTATTTGGTTGCAGCTTGTATAATAATTTAGTTTGTGCAGCTTGTACTATAACTTGGCTAGGTGATTAAGAGAGTGGGTTTTGCTTTCCCCCTAGAGGGAACTATCACGTGGCCGATGCGGATGAAGCTTTTTTTGTACGAGAATGGACACACGTACACGTTACTGCCAGCATAATATCCGCATATGCACAGCTAATCTAGCCACATGGAAAATTAAAATTTGATAGAAATTTCTGAACTTCGTTCATCGACAAGAACATCCATCCTATCACCCCAGGACAGTCAATTGATAGAAATGTCTGAAAAATTAGAAGTGGATAACCATCACAACGCTTTATTCATTAAGACAGTCGTTCAAAAGTTGCACAGAACAATTTTAGACTAGAACTAGTCAGAAAAAAACAACTCAACTTCAGGCAAAAGCTTAACCTGGGTTAATTTTGTATCTAATTCGTATGCTGTAGCAATGCTCTTACAGTTATCCATTTAAATGATATAACTGATCTTTCATCTGCAACATAGTTAAATTTTCCAGCTATAGTTACTTTATGTGCATAGACCTCCGAAGATATATGTCAAAATATATCCCAAACACACTGCACCAGCAAGAAGTTTTATTATAAGGGGAGCATAACTCCTGGTACATAACCCAAATAATGTCTTTAATGTACATAATCACAATAATCGATACTAACGACCTGCTTGAACTGAAACCAAATGAGCTATAGAAGTGTATATTATTGTCATGCTTAAATCTGAGATGCAAATGCAAGCCCTTCATTCTTGAGGTTCCCTATGTCCGCCACCAGCGGCTGGACTTTAGCTAACTTGGCGATGGCCTTGTTCTCGTCAGGGCTTCCGCCTTCCAAGAATGCTCCGACGAGTTTTCCATCCTTCACCCAGTAGCTGCCGAATTTTGGTTTTGAGGATTCTGGATTGTTATCGCCGAACAAAACTGTTTCCCCAACATTGTCACCGTAAAACTGCCATGAAAGATCGAAGGCACGAGAGTAGAAGTATGGAAGATAATCGTATTCCTCGATATATTTGCCTTCTTCACTTGCTTTGATTGCCTAAATCATAGGAAAAGAAAAAAAAGAACTCTAGTAATATCTCAATAATACTCTTACTTAAGCATATAAGAATCTAGACTCCGGAACAAATTTTGTCAGCAGGAAAGAAAATAAAAATATCTCATATGTGGTGCTTAGGGGTGAAGTTTTAGGGAGCTCTAGCTGTACCATGATGAACACATCATACCTTGACAGCTTGCTCAGCTGATTTCCTAGAATGATCGACGTGTTCCACCCTCCTCAGCTCATTGTACATCTTCATAGGAAATGTTGCTACATCTCCAACAGCATAAACATCAGGGATGCTTGTTTTGAAGAATCCATCAGTCTGCAAAAATTCATGATATGAAGACCATAAGCCAACAAGAAGACTCCTATATTTTACACTTTAGACCTGAGTAAGATCAAAGATGCTATGGGATCATTTTATTTGCCATCAACTGTAAACGGGTGCTTGCATGCACCCTTGATGAGTTAGGAAGAAGAAAAATATGGGAACTTGCATGCTCTACTTGAATCCAACAGTCATTATAACTAGGGCCTGATATATGTTAACTAAAAGTCTAAAGCCGTCTCTCCTAGTGGTTTTGTTAACACATGAAAGTACACGAGGAGAAAGCTGACCAACCTTTATTCCACCTTTCTCCTCTACAAGCTGACCTTTGAAGAGGGTTGTAAGTGGTTTGGCACCAACACCAACAACGACAATATCAGCATCTAAAACTCTGCCATCTTTCAAACTTACGGCTGCTACCTGATTAAGAGACAAAAGCAGAATTAAACAGCAGATGAAGAGAAGGTCACAAAGCAAGAGGCTGAGAATAGCATCCTTAGGCTTGCAATCATGAACTTACATCTCCGTTAGCATCAGAATCGAAACCAACAGCTACTGTGCCCTTGGTTATTGTAATACCTTTTGTTGCATAATAACCCTCATAGAAGGCAGCAATATCAGCAGTAAAAAGCCGTGGCACTGGAGAAATAAGGATCAGTCTAATTTATGGGAGTAGAGTTCCTTTCTCACAGAAAAAAAAAGGCAAATAACTTACTGCACCAGGGCTCGGGGTAGACCATAGTAACATCAAAGTTGTTGATTCTCAAAGCTGCACCAAGCTCAAGACCAATGTATCCTCCTCCAACAATCACAGCTTTTCCTCCCTTCTTTGTCTGAATAGCTGCTACAAGTTTATCAGCATCATCGATCTCCCTCAAATAGAAAATATTGTTGGCATCAGCACCTTGGACGCCAAAGTCAGAGAGCTTTATAACCTGCGAACCATACCTAACGGAATATCAGAAGGGCAAATATTGAATCGATTGGCATGTCACAAGCATGATATTGGTCAACATGATGGACGTACAGTGGAGCCTGTTGCAATTATCAAAGTATTATAAGAGAATGTTGAACCAGTTGCGGTTGTGAGAGTCTTGGAAGCTAAATCTGCTTTTACGATTTCTGTGCTGAGTATTAATTCAATGCCTGCATCAACCAACATTTAGTCAAAGAAACAGTAGTAAGGTCACAGGCTGAACTGCAAAAGTACAGTGCATTCCAGCTACATAAGCAAAGTTGCTAGCTTGAGGAGAAGCAATGCTGCAATTACAGCAGGGGGAATGATATCTCTAATACATGCGATCCATAGAGGCGCAACAGGCTTGTAAAATGCATGTCGTTTTACCGACTTTAGACCAATATACATACTCCGGTCCTTAAACCATCAAGTTAAAAAGAGAGAGGAACTAGTGCACTTGGGCGCTTAACTGAACCACCCAAAGCACATTCTAAGTTTTTATGCCTAATCTTTGTAGCATACCCATCTAAACACAATCAGGAAGCAGATAGAACTAAAACGGAGATGCAATGTTGACAATGAATTAATCATAAATTTCTAACACAATAACGAGATTGATTACCTTTTTCCTTGTACCATTCAGGAGCTTGCCTCTCTCCACCGCCCCCAACACATGTATGAAAACCCGGGAGTCTAGCAGCCCCTGTAAGGTAAATGACTCTCATCAGAATGTGGTTGGATGTTGCATGCCAAAACGAGAGACCACCAATGCATATATAGTTTATCTGTAAATTTCCATCACATAACAAACTGAAGATGAACTGGGACAGAGCCTCAATATCAACAAAATCTTGTAGTTCTTTAATTTAAGAGGTAAAATCACCTAACCGGCTTCTACATTAAGTACGTAGGTCTCGTTATGATTTTGATTTAGCTATTAACCTACCTTCAGGAAAAAGATAGCCCTTGCTCAGTGCTGGACGTTCATAAGGAGCAACCTGTATTGCAGCCATACTATTAGTCAAGTGATACACCAATGTAAAGACTACAATACATGAGATGAAGAAAGCAATCCAACAAAACCAAGATTAATTATAATCATCGATAATTGGCAAGTAGAACTTGGAACTCAAAAGCGTGTTATTAACGCGAATTAACCAATATCCTATCAAGTAAGAAATCATTAATACAAAGAATGAGAAGTTCTCGATGTGCATGTTACAGTGACAAATTTTTTCCAAAGTGAAAAGAAGGTTTACTTATAATGAAGGACTATTGAATTCACAGTAGTAATATGACAAGATCATAAATGAAACAGAAAATGCCTGTCTGTTTGGCAAATTGGCATAGATAATAAGTATATAACAACGGTCTTTTTCTCACTAGGTGAGGCTGGCTATAGCGATCCTTGTACTTCACTATGCACTAGTATTAACCGTATCTTCCTTCAGACTAGAATAGTAGGCCATTGTGTATTGTTTCCACCCAGTTCTCAGGGATTCATTGGTCTCTCTTGGTTGGGTCATTTATATTACCTCACATCTCATAACCAACATATTAAAGATCATTGTTGCAGGGTTTAAGGGAACCGGCATGGTGACGGCAACGGCCACTTTTCGGCTGGCACGACTATGCCTACTGCGCCGTCCGGTACAGTCATTTTCCAGCCATTCCGGTCGGCACGGGCTTCGATCATCTTGCCTGTGCCGACCGTTTTTCCGACCGAAACGGTTGGCATGGGCACGACCAACTCGTGTCAACTATGCCACCCAACACAGGCAGTCAACTCGGCACAGACAGCTTGAATTTTTTTTTTCTCTAACGTACCGCAAATGAAGGGCGGTCAAATATTTGACTGCCCTTCACGGGCAGTACTTCAAATCAGCCCTCACCTAAAGTGCACATGCAGCCACTTTTTTATTTTAACTTTTAATATTAAAAAATAATTATTAATTAGAAAAAAATTCCATAAATGGAGGTAAATGAATAGAATTTCATTCACCAATACATTAATCAAATTTTCAAATTCAAATCACCACTCCAAAAATCACCCTGGAGACTTCAAATTATTCTAGTATATAGCACCACCAAAAAATCAATCTACATCTGTTGCTGATATTGGTTGACTATACGGCACATCTGTAGAGGTAGTAGATATCAGCAAAAATGTAATTACTGTAACTTTCATGGAAAGGGAGGGAGTTTCTCGACTAAAACAATACTTAGACGGAGGCTATTCAGATGTTAAACAATGCGACAAATGTGGTGTTGAGGTTCGCGACACTATGGAAGTGCACTTATGCTCTGGCAAAAGTGCAAGAGAGCATAAACAAAAGCAACGAGAGTACATTGATCGTGTGGTTGCAAAATAGGGTTATACCGCTGACGAGGGCTATCCCACTGAAGAAGATTATGACGAGTTTGACTTATGTGATCCAAGAATATCACCAGAAGAAAAAGAGGAACTAAAGCGAGCAAAGGCGAAAAGTTCAAGAGAATTAGAGCTGATGCAACAAAGAGATAAGGCGCAACAAGGAAGAAGCTCGTCTTACACTCCCGGTGGTTCTTCTTCAGGTTCTGGGAGTTAACGAGAAAGAAACAGAGGTGGTATCTCATCGTTCTTTAGTGTATCAGCATCCGAAAGGACACCAGATATTAGCTCTGTTGACTCACATGCTTCTGAGCCAGTGAAGTTCCGACAGCCTAGAATCGATAATATTGGAAGAGGGTCGAAGTGGTCCAAACTAGCAAAGGCTATTGCCAAATTCTTGTATTTCAATCACACAGCTCCTAATGCTGCAACAAGTCCATATTATCACAATATGAATTCTGTAGCATAGAAGGTGGGACCGGGAAAGAGCTACGCAACTATATCGACGGTTTAAAAAAGCAATGGAAAGAGTATGGTGTTTTAGTTATGTGTGATGGCTAGACCGGTCCAACAAGACTAAAAATTATCAATTGTTTGATAAGCTGCAAAAGAAAGACAGTGTTTGATGAGTCAATAAATGCTTCTAAATTAAGGACTCCATCTACATAAAGGAAAAGATGGAAAGGTGATTACTAGTGTTGGTGTGAAGATGTGGTGTAGATTGTGAACGACAGTGGGTCCAATTATAGAAGTGCGGGATTGTCTTTAATGGAGGAGTACCCACATTTGTATTGGACACTATGCGCAGCTTATTGCATTGATTTGATGATGACAGATATTGGCAAACTCTCACATGTAAGAAAGTTGGTGCGAAATGGGCAGACCATTACCAAAGTTATATACAATCATGGGTCACTTCTGGCTCCGATGAGAGAGCAGATCGGAGGCAATTTGTTAAGGCCAAGCATCACTCAATTTGCTACCAATTTTATATCTCTTAATAGTATTAAGGAGAAAGAAATAAGACTAAACGCACTATTTACCGAAGAGTGATAGTCTGAATTTAGATATCGATCGATAGCTCAAGGAAAAAAGGTGGAGGGTATCATACTGACAAGACGTTTTGGAAAATAAAACTATGTTCATTGACAGTGTTGCCTCTCTATGCTATACTTAGAAAGGTCGAATATGAAGACGTACCATAGATGGGATTCGTCTACTACTCGATAAGTAATTGGAAGGTGCAGATCCAACGGAATAGTGTCAAAGGTTACAAGGACTACTGCGATATTTTTGACGCAAGATGGAATAGACAAGAGGGCGAAGACGTTCATCTTGCAGGTTATTATTTGAATCATCGTTTCCAGTATCATAATAGTTTGGGGATGAATAATGACCTCATTATTGCACTGTGGAATGTCATTATACGATTAGAGCCAAATGGAGCCGCACAAGCAAAAGCCATGGAGGAGGTATAACTTTGCGTATTTATATTTAATTAAATTGCCATAGAACTTTAATGCAAATTATTTTTCTAATAATTATTACAGGGCAAGATATTAGGTACGCTGAAGGCTCATTTTGAGAACATGCAGCAATAGTCGCGTGATCAAAAAAGGTGCCTTGTAAGAATAAGATTATTGTAATGCTTAAAACTTAAAAGATGGATCTATTTTGGTTATAGAGAAATTATCTTATAATTTTCAATTTATGAACTGAATGTGGCTACAATTTGAAAATTTTGCCCCCAAGTTAAGGAAGATTGCAGTCAAAGACTTTCATAGTCGGCGTCCTTCAAAGGCTGTGAAGAAATTGGAGTATATTTTTTCTTATACATACAAAAGCCTGCAACCGCCTTCTTGCAGATCAACTGAATAAATTAGTTTATGTTTCCTACAACATGCGGTTGCGATTAAAGCACATGAATAAACAGCAACAACATTCTGAGCCCAATTGCGACCCGATATTGTACGGAGGAATAGATGCTGAAGATGACTCGATTATGGGGTAGGTTGGGGCGCATGGAGACGATGTAATGAATTAGATCAGCCAGGAGATCCACTGAGGCCAAATAAGGACATCGCTCGGAAGCTCAGCATTGACCCTGATGAATTTACTAAAAGAGAGTTCGCTCGTATGCGACAAGATAAGAGACCACATGGTGATGAGGGTGTAGGAGGGACTACGTCACGTCACCGTAACTAACCTCCTACAACAGCAACTAATAGTCAGTCATCTTCAATTGCATCAAGTTCATCCAAAAACGGCGCTACTAGCTCAGGTAATAATGATGGAGCAGGTGGCATGCACCTATAGCACATAAGGAGGAGCACAAAGAAACATTTGTCCCTTCCACACAATTTACTCAGAGTCGCACACGCATATCTGATCGGCCGTTAAAGAAATATGCTAGGACTCGAAAAACATACTATTAACTCACCTGCTAGTTTAGTGAGGTCGGTATTTATATCATCAGGCAGATCATCAGCCTTATAGACCGGACGGTCCACGTTAAGAGCAAGATTAAGGTCTTTTAGTCGTTCTTCTGACAAAGAGCCTCACAATGACTATAGAGGCTATAGTCAATATGATGAGACATAACAAGTCTGCCTCCAAGTGAGAGCAATGTTGTTTCCCAGCCTACGCAGGAGTACGGATCATCTGATTATGGATACTCCATTAGGCCTCCATATATGCATAATCATCCATATCCATACGAGGGCTATCCTACATATCCATCTACCTATAGTGAATGGAACATGTAACCGGCCACCTTTTCAAATCCACAACATGTGATGATACTAATGTTGATAGTATGTCGAATGACGACCAACGATTTGTCCATGAGTATATTCAAGAATACCACCATGTTTACACTTGGGATAGATAGGTTTATTATATCCAAACGACATATGGAGTAGATTTAAATGCTTTGGATTTTACAAACCTATTCTGTCAGCCACATCGACATTTATTGTGACAATGATATATACAGTATTTTTAAATGTAACTAAGTTTTTTGTATTTCATATTGCATTAATCTTTCTTTTATTAATCTTTATAATAATATTAATAATATTTAAAAAAAATAAAATTGTACGGATCGGCACGGCACGATCGGCACGTCTCGAGTTTGGGATTACCGAAAAGCGGCATGCAACGCCACCTTAAACCTTACTTTGTTTACATCTCCAAACTATTAAAGATGATCTTCTTTCCTCTTATTCTTTTTTTCTGTCACAATTTACCAAAATTGAACCTATGATGGCAATTTGGAGAAATGATTTAAAAAAAAATCCACCTTGCAATTGAAATTCTCTCCACTTTGTATCTAACAGAGAAGGGCAGTACTTAACAAAGCATTGGGCTTTCCTTGCAACAACATGATGAAGGGAAAAAAAAAAGAATAAATCCTACCATCTCCTTCATTAGTCTCTTAGTACATCCAGTTCATGTCACATAATTCATTTTTAGGTTGAGTCTAATTCAAATAGGCAATGCCAATGTTAATCAACCTCGGTCTAACGACTGATACAACTATCCTTGACTAGAAAGGAAATTGTCTAGGTCAATGGTTAATCTGGTTCTTAAACGTTCGAAGAAAGTTAATTTAAAAACCTCAAAAAACGCAAGACTTCCAACATGCTACAGACAAGTTTATGAAGTCTCAAAGCTCTCGGTCTAGATGAACTTGTGTTTCACTAGAAACGATGACCATATACTTATAATTTGCTCTTGAATAAAATATCTCCCATAATATGCAGTAGCTCATTGATCTGTTATAGTACCTAAAAACGAGATACTTTCTAATTTCTATTGCTATTTGTACTTGAATTCATCAACTGAATTAAACACACATACCGCTTCTTTTGATATGATTGCAAGCTCTCCAGACCTGAGACCATGTTTCACAAATTCTCTAGCAGCATATCCCTAGAAACACAAAAAAAAAAAAAGGAAGAAAGAAAGAAAGATAAGAAAAAAAGAAAAAAGAGAATACAATAAATTTTCTGTGAATCTGGGAATAACAGATTAAGATAATTAAAACTCTGTAACGGAATCATCTGCCAGACAGAAATGATAAAATCTATTAAAATAGGAACGAGATCACGAAAGTCAAGAAGCTGCTGACCAGATAAAAAGATAGTAGATCGAGATACTTACAGCCGCAACTCCGCCTCCGAGAATCAAGTACTTGAAATTCTTGCCCGCCATGGATTTGATCTTCAGATCTGCAGGCTTGCAAATGAAGAATACCTCAGATCAATGAACGGAAGAAGATGAAAGTGAGAGCGGTTGGTCCCATCTATACATTTAGTTATTTATAAGCTGGGGCCTGGGCTCGGCTGCGACTTGCACCATTGGACCAGGACGAGATCAAATCGGACGCGGGATTGAAGTCAACGTGGCAGGCCGACGACCGTGCATCGCTCATGATGACGCGGGCGTCTACGGTTAGTTGAGTACTACATGTGTGAACTCGGTTTGATTCCAACGACTCCATCGGTGGTCATGTTTGAACTGAACCTGGTCCAGAATGTGGGCTAGATCGATAAATGGTTGTGTAACTAAGTGGTCTAACCTTAGCTTGATTGATTGATGATTAGTGATCATTGGGTTGTTAAAAGTAGCAGCCCCTTGAACACATAGCTAAGACATATAAGTGGACATCCTAGGAGTGATGGTATTTTCATCTTATAAAGTTGAGATTCATATTTGAGTTCTATAAGCATCATTTGTACTGGTATTAGTGTTGTAAACTATGCAGATCCGAGCCGGCCTGCACGGTTGCTACTGCGGGACGGGCCAGCTCGGCCCGCCCCACTAAAAGCATATGTTCGGCTCGGCCGGCAGCCCGCCGGACTGAGCTGAGCCGGCCTGCCACAAATTTTTTTAAAAAAAAAATAGAATATACGCGGGCTGGCTCGCGGGCAGCAAGCCGGACCGCCCCATCCCGTGCGGGCCGGACTGTGGTGCGGGCCGCGGGCTAAATTAGCATCTTTAACCGGTATGAAATATTATATTCTGTATTTTGTGGAAGATAGTACGGATAGTTCAAATGAAAGTTTACTAATTTTTAAGAAAATGTTGTTGCTCGCTTGGTATATAGGAGATCAAAGTCATCATTCTTTTCCTCATTTTGCTACTGAGAGCATCTCTTTGTCACTTTTTTTATGGTATTTAAAGAAACGATGCTTCCACGAACTACCATTGATTATATTATAATACTTCATCGGAATCACCAACAATATATTTTAGTCGATATAAGTACTATAACAACAGCTCTGATACAAATTAATCTCAAAATAAAAATATTCCACTATTTATTCATAGCAAAATGAGCAGCCTTATGGTTAAGCTGCGGGGGTGCAAAACCGACAATCCAAGCTTAATAGCAGTCGATGTGGATTAAAGCGAATTTAAATCATGAATAACGCACAAGGCATGATATGTTTAATACAGTGTGTGTGTGTGTGGGGACCTACAGTAAGTTATTCATGTGCATAAAATTAATTTACCCCTCCAATGCCTGTGTTTGGAATCAATGAGGCCCAATAGACAAGAATCCCCAAAGTGCTTTTTTGGTCATTTTGGACTACAACGATACCCATTAGAAAGCCCAAAGAATTTGGGCCTGAAGATGGGCTGACAGAGTTAAGACTTTAATTATCTCCCATCAAAGAGGATGTGTCCGCTTTTTTTTGCTTTTTCTTTTCTTTTTCTAATTTTTTTTCTTTTTTTTTAGATAATAAGGCGAAATTTTTTTATATGTCCAACTCTTGATGTTACTGAAGACACTATTTCTAATCACGATTCATCAGTCCATATTGGATCGAAACTGTAAAATAAAAAATAAAACTCTGCCATGGTGTATCCTGAACCAGATATAAAGTACTGATACTTTGTGCAACCATCATATTAGCAATCACAGCTCTCATTAAAATTGTCTATTTTTTTAAGATCACTCGTGATATTCGAATAAACGATATGTACTTTATAAGATATATATACCATACATCTGGATGTATATAGGGGACTAATTTTAAAAGTTTTTTAATTAAAAAAGGACGTGCAAATCCATCCGGATGATGAAAGCACCGACGAACTAGATCCCGTGGACCGATGAAAGAGCAGTGGTCCAATCCACCAGAATCCCGCACACACGCAAACAAGAGCGTCCAAAATTTCGGCTCAATTTTAAACTAATTGTAAATAATTTTAATTTTACACTGGTCATAATTCGTAGATATCCATTAATCCAGTCAACAGGAGCTAATGATAATTTCATGATGCACGGAAGCTACGTGGATCCTTAATTTAATATTATTAAATTCAATTCCAATATAGACTCTCGGATGGATATGCGTTTGCGTGATATTTTAAGACCACTCTGATCATTTTTTTTTTCTCAAATCAATCCGAAGTTCGTATTAATATTGTTAATATATTACGATAAAAGAAAATAGCTGACATTGCTGCATAGTGCTGCCTTTGCTGATATTTCTCCCGATATTCTAATACAAAAAAGCTACTTTTTTTTGGAGTGTTTTTTGGGTCCGCTTCGGATGTCTCGGTTTTGTTTTTTCGGTTTCTTTTTTCCGTTTCGTGTTCTTGCAAGTCGGTCGGCCGTTGCTGAGCTGATTGATGAAGTAAACGCTCTCCTCTCGTGAAGCTCATTATTCAGTTGTCCTTCTCTCCGATTCTTTTTACACCTCTGTTAGTTGAGTTCTCAGGTATCGATTGCTCCTCTGATTGTGTGTTTTTTGTAAAAAAAAAAACATTTTATCGCTATTTTTAGCTGAAGTTCTCGTTTATTCTACTCCTGTTTTTGTTTCTTTTGATCAGACACCGGGATAGTCGATTTGAACAACCATTTTCTGTTTTTGTGTAGAAAGTTCAAAATCCACGCGAATAGTCAGCTATATATGAACTCTATAACCTTCAAATAATTGCTTCTCCTGTCTTTGATTGTTCTTATGTTGTTTGATCTTTAAATTTGATTGTATAATACAAGGTGTATATGTATTGTGCTGTATAGGTTCAACATGCATGCTTCAAAAAAGCTTGAAATGCCAGCTGAAGATAGGTTCTGACATAAAGTTTTATGCATGAATTCCTGGCAAATGGCTTCATCAGGAACTACCTCCGAGATAGTTGAAGAACTTCCACAGGATCATGATTCAAACGGATCTAGTCGGTTGAAGTTCTTACTAAAGGCGGATCAGAAGGATGGAAAGAGTCATGTTCATCCTGTCGATGATGAGCTTGAGAGAATAATTAAGGAAGTTCATCTGGGGACCTTATCAAGGAATTCGGGATCTCACCAGAAGGATGTGAGTGTATCCCGGAAGAACCCTTCAAAGAAGCCAGTTGGTGAAAGCACATCGCAAATATCTGGAGCAGGACCTTCAGATGGCTCGATTTCATTGAAGCAAGCATTACGAAAGTTGTGCATATCCCAGGCATCAGAGATGGCTGCTTTTAAAAGGTTATCAAAACCAGTTGGCACGTCAGGTGTGGCTGAAGCTAGTGCGATTAAGAATTTGTATGCTTCCTTAGTGGATCAAGCTAATGATTCCGGAATTCCACAGAGCCGTGGGAAAGGGGTTCTGGTGAAAGCATCATTGATTCCTGAAAGAGGCACTATGAATTCATTCAAGGAAGAAGCCGAAAGCCATCTACGAAAGGACAAGGTCTCGTCTATTCGTAGTGTCGCATCTTCTTCAGAGACTAAGAAGGAAGACCATGATTCATCTAATGCACAGGGGAAAGATAGTAAACGAGAGGTTAATTCTAAAGCTTATACGTCTATTACATCATCCAGTGCTAGAAGAACGAAACCAAGTATCCAATCACGTTTGATTGCATCTGCAATCAAGAACCGGTCTTCCCAAATGAAGAGAGTAAAGGTTGATCCAGATCCAGTAGCTAGGTCCTCTGACAGATTTTCTAATGCTAATACAGTTGTTTCGGTATATGGTAAAAGAAATTTGTCTTTCCTGAAAGAACCTGAACCAACAGCAAGCTTCAGTAGGACACCTGACCGCGTAAAAGCCGTAGATGACAGTTTGAATAAGCCCAATATTCATAGAAGTGTTAATGATGCAGATTCCAAACCCAGTGGAAGTGCAAGGTCAAAAGATAAGGGGGAATTCTCCCAAAGCTCCAGCTTAGGTGACTGTAGCAGCAGCACATGTGCCACCGATGAAAGTAATCTAAGCAGTTGTAGTGCAATGGTGAATAGGCCTCGTCTGGAGATGGATGCGAGGTGGGTAGCTATCCAGCATGTTTTGTTGCAACATGGAGGTCTAGGATTGGAAAACTTCAAGGTGATCGATGAACTTGGTTGTGGGGCCATTGCAGTTGTTTATCTTGCCGAGTTAATCGGTTCGAAATGCTTGTTTGTCTTGAAGGTCATGAACAATGACATGTTATTACGCAGCAAGAGGAAGGCGCTTAGGGCACAAACTGAGAAGGAGATACTTCAGATGCTTGATCATCCATTTCTTCCAACATTGTATGGTTATTTTGTCGCAGATAATCGCTCGTTTTTAGTTATGGAGTACTGCCCAGGTGGCGATTTACACAAGCTACGTCAAAGGCAACAAGGCAAGATCTTCACTGAAGCAGCAGCTAGGTAATTGGCTCTAATATTCTCTTCTAATTGATTAGTGTTTTATATTTTGACAAGTTCATGTTTTTGTCTATTTTTTAAATATGCTATGCTTATCATACTCTCTTTACTATTTTTATCATGCTATAGTAAAATGATTTCCCAGTGATAGTTTGAGTAGCTTTTGTTTGCAGGTTTTATCTGGCTGAAGTCCTCCTAGCTCTGGAATATCTGCATATGGTGGGTGTAGTGTACAGAGACCTCAAACCAGAAAACATTCTAGTTCGAGATGATGGCCATATCATACTCTCCGATTTTGACTTATCGATGAGGTGTACAGTCAGCCCGACCTTCATGAGATCATCTTCTTTGGGTACTCGAGATTCTATCAAGAAGCTACTGATGTGTGATTCTGAACTTCGTTGCATAGACCCGCTTTTCCTTTACCCATCTGGAAAAGTCCATGTCTCTTGCTTTGCATCTCATTTATTAGCATTTCGGAAGCCCAAAAATGAACTTTCTATCCATTTTGAGCCAACAGAAGCCCGATCCTATTCTTTCGTTGGGACCCATGACTATCTTGCTCCTGAGATAATCCGGGGAGAGGGACACGGCAGTTCTGTGGATTGGTGGACATTAGGGATATTTCTCTATGAGCTATTATATGGCAAAACGCCATTTAAAGGAGAAGGAAACGAAGAAACATTGGCCAATATAATCTCCCAGAACCTGAGATTCCCAGACGACCCATCTACGAGTTCGCATGCTAAAGATCTGATAAGTAGCCTTCTAATAAAAGATCCAGAGAAGAGACTGGGTGCTGTCAGAGGGGCAGCTGAAATTAAGCAACATCCTTTCTTTCAGGGTCTTAACTGGGCGCTGGTTCGCTGTGCAACACCTCCCGAGATACCCAAGGATTTCGATCGAGGAACTCCTGTGGGGATGCAAAGGGCTGACATGGATTTCGAGTTTTTCTAAGTTCTAACAATCTCTCTGTCGGCTATGTTGCAATTCCGTATTCGGTTTCTTCTTATGTAACCAATAGCTCCTACGTGGAATTTGATATGAATAGTTTTACTTGCCCCCTGTTGATAGTATAGTTGATGACATATTGTAAAGCAGGATATAAATATTTCTGCAATGAAGTACAAGTGCTTTAACAGAATCCATGCCCTCTTCTTTCTTATTTTGCTTCTCAAAAAGTGTATTTAAGTAATTTATGCCCATTGTTTCTAAAATACAGAATCGATATTAAAACATCAAAATAAAAAATTAACAAAAAAAAAGTTCTAAGTTTTATTGTTGGGTTTAGAGCAAAATGTAAAAGCAAATTTCTTCTGTAGCAGTGTCAAACAATATACATCATGCGTTCAAAATGATGAAACTGATAGCAATTGCATGGTAATCAGATGACACCTCAAACTGCCCAAGTGAAGTAATTTCGGCAGATAAGATTGATATTATCTCAAGGCCACACTGATAGGAATGCACGACAGCAAAGGATGTATACACTGCAGCATGAGGTGTACTCATTGACACGTTCACGGCCCCTATTTACAGTGTGCTTAGCTCTATATTCTGTAAATGAATAAATTCCATCATACAATATAACTCTTCTTAAAGAATTTTCTGCTCCGCTTCTTCCTTGGGTCGAGGAAGTTCAAGGCATTGATGATCTCTACATCTTCCTCGTTCCAGAGATACCTAGCAGCACCTGGATTTGCAAGCAGATGCTTTGCAACTAAATATCCGGCAATGGACCATGTCTGGTAAAGGCGAGCTTGCTTCCCAATAAACCGTGCTCGCTTGGTGTCGTAATATTCAGGCCATTTATCCGCTGCAAGCCGTCTCTCTGCAACCTCTACAGCTCTTTCTGCTATCTCTGGTCTATTCATCTTGATGCATGCTACTGTAAGCTGTGCAATAATTGAAATATACCACGTCAATTCAGGAAGATGCACAATGGGCACCATGGGAAACGATATGCAAGTACAATGTTATTGATGAATTAAAATCAGTTTTACGCATGAAAAATGTATATCCACCAGTCCAAAAGGACATATCCATTTACCAACTTATGATAAATCAAATAACTAATTCGATGGTAAGTAGATCGTGCAAACTAACTGTACTCTGACTAAGATGAAAGCCAAACAAATATGCAAGTTGTTAGATTTGCTCTGACTAAAAATTACGAATCCAGTGATCATATATAAGTGATGGGTATTTGCACTTGCTCATGCTAATGTCTATTGCAAGAGAAAGCAATGGGCAAAAAGTTACAAGGGAGCAATTCTATTACATAAACAAAATGTTAAAAAATAATGATTTGAGTAACTGCTAACCTGCCAGAGCAAAGTTGGCCAAGAACCGCCATTATGATATGACCATGGTCTGCAGGACACCAATTGGATATCTAAGTCAAAGGAATACTAAAAGCTTATAAAATTTTAAACTAGAAGGGAAACAAGCAAATATTACGTATTCTTCGGGTCACTGCCAGTAATAATTCGCCATTCCTGACCCTCAAGAGCAGGATAGCATATCTTAAATGGCATATCAGCCACTAAATCGGACCATCGAGCCTCTATCAGATCCAAAATGGCATGAGATTGATGCGTGGTTGCCAAACTGCTGATAATAGACCACAGATTTCCAAGTGAAAAGAATCGGAAATCCATATGTGCAGGCTGCAGATTTCCGATGAAATATCCTCCTCTGTCAGGCATCCACTCCACCAGCCAAGGTGAAACCTGATCAGGGTAGATATTGAACTTGTTGACAGCGTCATATGAATACTCTTCTGTTTTATAACGGTAGATCTCGTTAAGTTTTTTCATGTCAATCCAGTAGTATTCCCTTATGTGAAAGGATAACGCTATAAGCCGGCTATTCAAGGCACGGATGAGATCCATTGACCCGTCCTCTGGTGTAAGCATCTCACGAGCACACAGAAGAGCTGAATAAAAAAGTGCCTGCAGAACAAGCAAGTAGTACTCAAAAGTTAGGTCCCTCTTTAAAAATAAATAAATAAATAAATCTAACACCAAACAGGAAACTATAACAAAAATCAAAACATAGAAATTCAGCATATCAGACAGGACTTCGAACTGACATTTCCAAAATGGCGAATGTACTATAAAGAGAACATCATCAGAAGCTGCAATCATGATGAAGATATGCAACTAAATGTTTTGCAGGCATTAAGACCATAATCTCCTCTGCCAAAGAAGAGAAGAAATGGTACCAAACATGACCAGGATTTCATAAAACGTTCTAATACACGTCGAGTTTGTAATACTTTTAACCATGAAAAGTGTGCATACAGAGAGGAATCAGATATAGCCTGAGCAAAGCAGACAGCTGGGTTAGGGTGTTCATATGCCGGTATGGACCGAAACACTGGACTGGACCAGTCAGTTCGGTCCGGTTCGGTTCAGACCGCTGTATTTTCGGGCCGGTCTGTGGTCTCTTTCGCAGCTATATACCGGTCCTTTGGCTGTCCGGTCCAAAACGGATAAAACCGTGGACGAGACGAGGACCGGGTCCTTGGTTTCTTAGCCTAATAGAGCAAATCACGCCATTCCGGCCTGGCCCATAAGGGCCATAACCTATGTCCCATGATATTGATGCCGCTTCAGCAAGCCTCCCCAACCAACCTCTGTTCAGGTGATCAATCACCCATGAAATCGATACCCCTTGGTTTTGTTTGTCGCCGCTCACACCAGTCTTCCCGTTCCAGATCAATCACCCTCACGGCCTCACCCCTCTCCTTTTCTCTAACTCCCTCTGGCGCTCCATGGCTCCGCTCCTCATCTGCACCGGCAATATCTCATCTCTCAATCTCCAGATCTAAAATTTCATCTGCTCCGCAGCCTGAACTCTGGTATTATCTATGAATCTGTTTATCTTTTTTTTTTTCCTGTTTAATCTATTTTTTTCTGTTTAATATTTGACCTATTTTTCTGTTTAATTTACTTTTTCTGTTACTTTATTTGTCTCCAGAGAAACAACTATGTTCTATTGTTCTTATATTTTTAATTTTCTGTTTAGATTTAGATTCATTGAATTAGTGGTAATGGATTACAGGCTCTCTGTTCTATTGATGTTGATGACTGGTTTTACATATTTGGATGTGTGTATTTTGGTACTTTGTCAAGTTTGTATGCTTTCTGGTGATGATTCATAATTGATTTGTGAAGATGGATTGTATAGTGTTGATTGCTTCTAAGAAAAACACAAACAAAAAAAGCAGCCAAACTGATCCAACCGGTCCGGTCCAAGCAATTTCCGAACCAGCCCAGTCTGGACCGATAACATTTCAGTCCGGGTCACGGTCTACAAAAAAACTCCAAGTCCTGTCCGGTTCGGTCCGGTCCGGTCCGGTCCGGACCGGATGAACAGCCCTAGCTGGGGTTGTGAAGGAAAATTCAAAGAAATGTCAAGTATGACACTATAGCCAACCAAGAGTCCATATTGTCCCAAATAGGTCGTACAATCACTAACCTACTTAATTACCTAAATAAATGTCCACATAGTTAACATTTACTTTCAGACTGTTAGTGTCCATACGCAGAAATGCGGTATGACCTACTAGGTTGATATCAAAACAGACATCATGGAGGTACAGTGCTCTCATAAGAAGTCAGTTTCAAGCTGCATGCAATCCGTCCATCTTACATTTTTCAAGGTATACAAGTCGAATAATATTATAGATTTATAATGCCTACTACTGGAGTACTTGATAGCGGAGTTGAGAGAAGACGAAGTTGCATCCTAGATAATTAGCATTATATGGGCTTTTAATTGGTATAATTCTTAAAGAATGAAGCAGTATAGAGCAACAGTTTAAATCAGTGGAGAATAGGACGACCTGAATTTCCAGAGGATGGCCATGAATACCCATCCGCCTGTCTATCATACAAGAACCATCGGTGACAAGCAACGTCGGAAACATGTCAAAGCCATCAGCTAGGCAAAGCTTCAAAATCATTTTTATTCCTGTCTGAACATCAATTCTCTCCTGGACCGAAAGGTCACCAGACAACTTGCCATATGCTCTTAGAAGTATAATCCACCACAACCCTGCAACACAGATGTTCATGTTTATCCTTCAGATCGAGTAAAATTATTAAACAAGATTTTCACATGATTTCGAAGTGTCACAATCAAGTGTGGACCGCAAAAGTACCAAACCAAGCAAAAAAATTTCAACGAAAGTGCGACTTCACATACCCAATAAATAACAAGAAAAACTAGGTCAAACATATTGCTTGCCTGAATCAACTGGTGCAACACGACCAATTGCCGACTCTCCAAAATCAGGATCGAGCACTTCTTCAGTTGCTGATTCATCACCATCTAGTGGAACCGTACGTACTTTGAAGCTGGCAGGCATCAATCCCTGTCCAGGGCTATGACAATCCATTGTCTTCTCCCAGCTCTAGAGAATTACAAGCAGACACAATAATCTCATTATAAAAGTCAAACGTAAACATGAAGATTTTTTTTTTTCAATAAATATCTAATGGTAACTATTCTATTTGCAAGACTATTGCACTAAAACTTTCAGGTTGATATATAGGACACTAGTCCATCTATATTGTCAGATATCCTTCTCAGGAACACAACAATAGCATATTACATTTTTGTATGGATGTTCATCTAATAATAACAAAGAGGGAACATGACAAACTTGCACAAGGGGTCATCCTAAACATAGTCATTGTTAATAGTAGCAAGCCATAATCATGATAAAACAAGAGATACAAACATAGAAGATACAAAAAAGTGATTATAGCATTTCTTTAAGATAATTTGAATGCTAGAAAGCAATTATAGATATTGAACAACGAAATAAAGCTATGATCTTACCAACAAGTGTAGCAGAAAGCAAAGATTCCTATCAAATTGGAAATGCAAGATTCACGAACCTGTAGCTGTAAAGTATGAAGGATGAAATTCTTGACAATGTCATATTCTCCCTTCAGAAGAAATGCAATACCTGATGGTATAAAATCACGAATGAAGACCTGATCATAGTTCAAAGCGTTTGCATCCGAAGGATCATTCGCTGCTATAGTACCAACAGGACTGTTACAGTAATGAACTACAGATTCCCGTAACAGACGCCAGGCTACATCATCAATGGACTCCCCTTTCTTCTTCGGCGTCACATGCTTAGGTGTTCCATGTTTGGTTTTACTATTATTATCTCCAATATCATGTCTTAACGATTCAAGACCGTCAAGCCCAATTACTTTGTGCTTAGCCACCTCACTAAGAACCTGACTTGCCATGGTAGCCGATTCCTTTAACCAAGCGCCATTCTTATCACCACTCGTAAACCCAGAATTGCTTTCCACCCGCTGACATTGATAGATCAGTATTCTTCGTCTATGCAATGACGGTCTCAAGTACTGCAAATTCTTCTTTTTATTCTTCCCATAAATAGAATTAGAGTTAAAGGTCAAAGATGAACAAGAATTTGCAGCCATAGTCCCAGTCAAAACATGTAATGCAGCTTCTGACACTGCAGCCATCATAGAACTGGCGATGATTGATTTAATTACAAACGAAAATTAGCCGATCACTCCTCCAGTAGTTCAATCAATAGTCCCTGATCATGAAATACACAACAATAATAACAATTAAATACTTTACTTCAGATAAAGAACAAATGAAAAACATATTGGAAATGAACTTAGGAATTACCTGGGAGAATAGAGACGGCTACTGATCCCAGCTTAGGGATCAGGATTTGATACCAATCAATCAATCACGAGAGAAAGAAAGATTGACGATGGGGAATTTATATAGTGGAAAGATAAAACAAAATTAAGATATGTTTCTTATCCAGATAAATGGAAATGGGTCGATGGCGGTAGAAAAAAACCGACAGGAGGAAGAAAGCAAGGAAGGATCTGTACGTTACTGAGAATTGTGAATTGCGAGAGCCCGCGGTGGCCACAAATATTACTTGATTATTTAGATCGAAAAGGAACAGCGAAATGAAATGTTACTTCTTGATGTCTTTTGGATGATAGCGCGAGCCACGCGAGGAACCAACTCCGTCGTCATTTTCTTCTTATTTTGCAGAATAGGCTTACATTATTCCTTTTTATAACAGCAAAAATGTCCTTTATTCAGAATTTACCACCCAAGTTTTTCCAAATTTCAATATTTAAGCTTTTTGCTTTTTTTGTCTGTAACTACCGAATTTAATTTCTATCATACATATCGACTGATAACAAAGTGGTATGTAAATTCTTTCCAATTCACACTTGCTAAAATTCGAATCTCCAACCCAACCTTTTATGTGAAGCAAACTTTGCCACTATAATATATTCGAATTCCGGACCTGCTCTTTCTATATTATATCGATATGAATGTTCTTATAAACTCATATTTCAAATATTGGATAGTTTTACTAACAAAACTATTGAAAATCCAGTCCCACTAGTACAGCTGCTGGTTGTGCCAATATAAAGCATATATAGGTATTATTTTGCAGTACTAGATCCCGCCGGACATAAACAGGTTTTTTTTGTTTTTTGGTACTGACCGTCGAGTTCGATTTCTATTATACTTCTCAACCAGATACTAAATGATAAATAGTAGGCCTTCCCAATCAGATGTTATTAAAATTCGAACCCTCGAATTATCCTTCATGAAAGATAGACTTTTAATATCCTCTCAACACCCAGCTCCGCCAACCAATTAGACCAACGCTTGTTCGTTGATACATGGATACATAGATCATAGATGGGGTTGCTTTTGAAGTCATGCTGTGCGGTAAAAGAGGAGGCATGTTGCCATGTTCAACAACGAGATGCTCACTTTTGATAACGAACGCAATGAAATACAGAGGGACGAGTCGGAGAATGAGAGGGTAAGATGAGTTTGATGAGCCACATGGAAAACTGGTGCGACATCAAAGTTTAGATGGTACTGGAAGCCAAATCCCAGCTCATAATCAAATCTTTGCGAGCTGCCACCGCCATGCCGTGATGGATATAATAGTTTCATGATATTATGTACCGACCAAGAACTTAGTCCATTATAAGCACCGACAAAAAATAATTGATCTGATATAGAAACTGATAAACACGGTCTAAAACTGTGATGACCCAACCCACGAGCCACTTGGTTTCACCCGATATTTAAAGAAAAAGAAAGTAAGGATATACTAGCAGATCCGTATAAAAGTAAAGAAAGAACCAACCATAAAAAAAAGTAAAGCAGACTAGCAGATCCGAATTTCTCCATAAACAAGAATATCAGAGGGCAATATTACAGCGCATTCCATATTCCTAATTACAGTTCACACTTTAATAACTCTAGTTTAGACATACTAACAATTAAATTCAAGCCCAAGGCAATATTTCAGGTTCGCCTTTCCGGTATAAGACTAACTTGACCTTTCATGAAATCATGATAATAAAAAACAGTACTGCAACAAAGCCAGAATTTTCTGGTTGATAAATATTAAAAAGTTCAGTACCAGAAGTTTATAAGGGGTCAAAGAACCAGCCATGTCATAAACACAATCTAGCCACAAAAAAAAAAAAAGACCAAGCATGAAGGGGCTGCTACATTCAATCCCAAGCTGCCCACTCTACGACGAATGATGTGATCGTTCTGCAGCCACCAATACTCAATCTAACTTCAGGCCAATTAATCTGTTGTCAATAATTTGTCTCATTGCAATTGGCCTCAACACATCTGTTTTTGGTTCGAGTTACTTTACATCTGCAAAAAGACGACGAAATAAACAATAAATAAAATAGTCATGGCTACAGGGAGATAAAAAGCATAGGCACGGCAACGTTAATGTTAAATTGTAAAATTCCACGTGAGAAATTATTCCATGTCACTCTCAGTTCTATCTCCCATTTGCTGCCTCATTATTGTGATATTAAGTAGAATACTTATAAGGTTGTCATGTTTAACTCAGTGATAAAGGTGCTCTACGAAGTGGTCCTCATGCCATATAAAAAACTTAGAAGTCCAGCATTGGTTTCACCTAGTGCATCAACCAGTTAACTTTTATATATTTCCTAACAAACAGATTAAAGTGAGTTGGAAATTGCGTTAATAGCGAGTCAAGTTACATTCATGTATACTTAGTGACCTGGTGTAAGATGAAAGGTCTATCCATGCACTGCAATAGTCAATGCTTACATAAAGACTTACATTGTTAGTATCAAGTCACCAAAAAGTAAAACTTAATGAAGACATCAAGTGTCACGGTCATTATCATTCTCCCCTTCATAATATTCATCGTCTCTCTGAACTTGCTTGTCCTTGGTATGCTCTGAATACATTAAAAAAAAAATACGGCAAGTTATGGAAATGTGAAAAGAACACCAGTTAGCAATTTAGACACAATGCAATGAGAATCATCTAGGTATTAAACAATATTTTACCACAAAAAAGAAAAGAAAGGTATCTGACAAGATGCAGATAATCATATAAAAATAGGAATATATTGGCAAAAGTGAACAGATCTAGAGTGTTTGACTACAGTAATAAACTCACGGTGTAGTCGTTCATCAGGGTTCAGTTCGTCTTCATCAAAATCTGGGATGTAGAAATCAGGTGGCACCTGCATAAATAAACTCTTCTGTTATCTCCAAAGAAAAATGCCATATTTACTCAAAGCTTCCTCAAATATAGTTCTTCTAGGTCAAGGAAATAAAAGCATAATCAAAATAAAAACATTCTGGAAGGGAACTAAAATTCAATTGGGATGTTAATGCACCAAGAAGACCTTCACAAGCGCAATTTATCTTGACAAGTTGCCCATGTCATCCAGATCCATTACTTGATCACTAGTGCTACTTGCACAATAAAGAAATGCACATAATAAAAATAATATAAATTGGACTAAAGGAGCCGAAAAGATCAAGGCTTAAGGGAAGCAATTGCAACTACCACAGAGCCATCTGATTGACAATAATCTTAAAAACTTTGTAGCAAGAAGCATTCAATGTTAAAGCACCATTACCTCGTGCATCTGAACACTAGGAGCATGCTGCAAATACCGCAGGTTCTCAAAAACTTGTACTTTGATTGAACTTAGATATGACTTGCTATTCAAGTTCTCCTGCTCAAAAGAGTCGAAGTCATTGAAGATATTAAAGCCCAACAAGGATTTTCCAAAACTGCTGCCTTGACAAAATCTTCTACATAGCAAAAACTAATACTTAAATCCAATAATGAAGAACCCATAAAGTTCATATATATATATATATATATATATATATATATACATATGTATATGTATATATATATATATATATATATATATATATATATATGTATATATATATATATATATATCTCAAGATTCAGGTGCTGCCGGCACAATTGTTAATTTTATTATTATTATTTTTTTAAAGTAATGTTCGTCTTCCTCCATGAAGGAGGAAAACGCACTTTTGCTGTGATGCATCACATGATAGCAACAGGTCACGTGCAGACGCGTAACCCATTAATGTCAAGCGCCTGGTTGCGCGTAGCCGCGACCCTTTTGTTTATTTCTCTTTTTCTAATTCTGTGAATCGATTTCAGCCGCGCTCCGCCTTATCATTTCGATTTTTATTTTAATAAAAGTGTAGAAATTAATATTGTATTATCGGCACGAGACGAAAGGCATGTCTCGAGTTTGGGATTTACTAAAACGCGGCTCGAGACGGCACCTTAAAACCTTTATATATATATATATATACACGAATGATAAATTAATAATGTCAATGGCCTCAGAAAAAACCAGGGCTCATTTGTAAATTCACAGCCATTATCTACTAAATAATAGAGGAAGAAAACAATGTATGAGGGCACCACTTACTATAGTCCCACTTGGAATCTTCAAGGTATAATCGGGAGCAAAATATTCACTATAGTCATTATCAGGGATAGCTGCAAGAACAAATGTACATAGGCTGAAGAGAAATGTATATGCATCAAGAAAGTAAGTAATAGTGTAATACAGCTGAGGCTTTGACTAGTTGCATGAATGTGTACTATCGTTTGTGGCTTAGGACAGATGTCATGTATTTATAGGCATGAATGGTTATAGACATACAATATGGAAAAACAAAGAAAATTGGTGAACATAAAAATAGTTTACTTCATATTCAGAGCATAATCAGTTCTTTGTCTTCGGTCATAATGCAGTAAAAAGACGATGCAAGGGGAAAAATTTCTTCAACATAGCACTTTCAAATCTACCCAAAAAACTAAGGTACGTCCTATATCTTGTATCACTTCATGAGGTTTCATTTAAAATTGGACCACTTCATCAGGTTTCACAAGCATCTGCCTAGACATTACTATTAGGAAAATGTGTGAGAGTGCTAGAGAGAGAGAGAGAGAGAGAGCTAGAAAAATATAATATACTAACATACTATTTGGAAGCTCAGTGCCTACAAGAACTCCAGTTTCCACTGCCCAGCAGCGAGCAACATTTTCTTTTGTGTAGCCCCCACCTCCTGTGATCTGTGACAAAATTTTTATAAAACTCAACATATAGAGGAAAAGACAATCAAACCGTCGAACTTACCAACAAGGGAATATTGAATTTCTTTACAAACTTTACGCATTCCGAGTGTCCTGTGTAAGATATAATAATCCCATCAGTTTAGTTATATCATTGAAGATAAGATGTCATACGCACACATACACACATTTAGGCATGCATTAGCATACGTATCACAAAGTAGCATAACAAGATTTTATAAGAACCGAATATTATTCAGAACAAACAAATTCAAAAATAACAACCTTCCTATAAAATTAGTAATAAAGTAGCTCATCAACAGTCATTGGCCTGAATAAAAGATTATAAAAACACTGCTATTGTTGAAAGCAAGGTATTAGCATGTAATATTAAAGTAACATCTAGACAATCTGCAAAAAGAACCTTCAATAGAGAGATTGAAGCAGCCTAAGCGGTCTCCAGCAAGGGAATCAGCCCCGCATTGAAGAACAATAGCAGATGGAAGATATGTGGTAACAATCTTGGATATAATCTACAACATTAAATGGAGAGATTAAAATACTCGATAACAAGAAACAACAACTCTTGAAGAAATTTAAAAGATCAATTGCTTACTGCTTTAAAAAGACGAATGAAACTCGCATCATCTATACCATTCTTGAGTGGTACGTTAATGGCATAGTACTTTCCTTCTCTGTCACCTATATCCTTTAGGGGAAAAATAATAAATTGAAATAAAAAGCACGATCCCTAGTTACTAAGAAGAAAATAAAATTGTCTATTAAGTCTGCAGGAGTTCAGACCAATAAGAAATATAAGAAAGCTTTTTAAGTGCAATATACAGTAATATCAAATATCAGTACTTGCAGCATATTAACTACATGCTTTTAAAGTGCAACATACAGTTTTCAATTATGATAGGCCAGAGCATCTCAACCATCTGTTATGGCTCATTAAACATGCAAGCTTGACTACTAAAAAGCAGTAGTCCTCCACAAATAAAATTTAACAGGATCTTCGCACAAAACGATTAAAAAAAACAAAAAACATGACAAGAAGCCTTTAAAAAGGTGGTTGTCAATGATGTCATAGGTTCATATCCCATCCACAAGTAGCATGAAGGTTGAATAATGATAGCAGATGCCAGTTAGTACCGAACTCTGAGTTAAGATCAGAATGTTGTATACCTTAATACTGCCTGTTCCAGGAAAGTACAAATCACCATACTTGTGGAAACTGACAGTCATCACCCTGGCTAGACAAAGTTTCTGATTACTTAAGAGTAAATATCACCTAATGCACACATCACAAACCTAAATATTTTGATGAAAATCTTACAAGATTAAATCAACTTCTTCGAAATATAAAATATGTTTACTACCTGTCTGTGAAATAAAAGGCCTCTTCAACTCCATCGCCATGATGAACATCAATATCAATGTACAAAACACGAGGGTGATACTTCAAAAGCTCTAGGATACCCAGGACCAAATCATTAATATAGCAAAAGCCAGATGCCACACATTTTTTTGCATGATGTAAACCACCAGCCCAGTTTATGGCTATGTCACACATTTTGTTGTTCAAACGTCTAGCCGCATCTAACAAGGTAAGAGAGAATTAACATGATTAATAACGATGATCAAACTGAATAGCCACTTATAACAATCAAAATGAAGATTAAAGTATTGCATGCATGATATTACCTATCGTCCCACCAGCATAAAGTTGACAAAACTCAAATAAATTCTCAAAAACTGGGCAGTCTTCACCAAGGTTATCTGAAAGACACATTGATCATCAAGTTGTCAGAATCATGGGTCTTAAAAGATATAGCTGATAATATGAAAAGCCATATCTGATGTGCAAATATGCCTAAAAAGATTAGCATATATGAATAAAAACACTTTTTTTCTTAAAAACAAGGTATGTCACATTTCAAACAACAAGTGAAGATGGTTATAGGCAGTCATTTACCTAATTGGATCCATTCAGGTGGTAGACGATAACAAATTAAGTATATCTAGTTACGTTGTATAACCAATGTTATTAAACATTAAAAAAAATTGTTCGCATTGTTTTTATATTCCTCTAACACAATACAATCTCTCGCCTTTTTATACTTAATGGAGATGGTATATAAGATAACAAAGAAGAAACTAGCAAATCCTGAAAATGTCTTACATCTGGCTAGATCATGTGCATACAAGTGCTGTGTGCCGGGAGTTATCCTATAAAGGAACTCAACATAATCCTCCGAATGGTATTGCGCAAGCTCAGATGGGTACGCCTTATGCGGACGCTACACATACAAATATAATGACTTATCAACGTCATCACCTAGAAAGAGTGTCAAATCTTATTGGGGTAGAAATTACTAACAAATATCTCCATCTTCTTGTGGAGATCATATGCGAGAACTAGATGATGTGTCATGCAGAGCCGGTGCGGCTTCATCGGATGATTTGGTCCAAAATAGACATTCCCCACATCACCTACATAGAAAAATAATCATGAAACAAAGAAAAACGAACTGCAATTTCAGTAATATCAATCACGAAGCTGAAATCTTCGTGAAGGTAACCGTAAACAAAGCAAATGGAGCAAAGATTACCGTCGTAAAAATAGGATATCCGGTCCTTCGATCGCATCTTGATGATTCTTCTTTGTCGACTAGCAGATATCCTCCATGAGAGGTGAAATTGAAGCTCTGGTGGTCGACGATCCCTCGCAGAACCTGGAGGGAATAGATGGGGAAGGGTGTAAATTGGGGATACGCGAATTGGGCTGCTTGTGACTAGTGACACTGGTGAGAGCAAACGACTAACAAGTTGACCTCCATGTTTTCTTTATTAGCCCACTAGGCCCAATTAATACCAAACAAGGCCTTAAGGTTCTAGCTTCGAAGTATATCTCCGATGGGAGACTTTCATATCAGCCCATCATTTTTCAAAGTTTACAAATAAATTTTTTATTTTTATCTATTTAATTTTGATATCTTAAAATATTTATTTATAAGTATTATTTAAAAATTTAATATAAAAATTATAAATTTTGATGAGATCTACAACTTTTATATTAAAATTTGTTTCAAAAAATATTTATAAATAGGTGTTTTGAGACTCCAAAGTTCAGCGGATTAATTGATTGATTTTGAATCCTATTAAGATTTTAAAACTTTAAAATATATATTTGAAAGTATTTTTTTTAAATATTAACATAAAAATTGTAGATCTCATTAAAATCTATAATTTTTATATTGAAATTTTTTCCAAAACAAACTCATACAATGGTCAAAATGACTTCAACACGAATATCGAGAGATAGATTTTTTGAGTAAGTTTAAACAGTAAAAAAAAAAAAACTAGAAGTTTATTTGGATGACCAGAAAAAATTTAGAGGCTGATATGGCATTTGACTTATCCCCAATGGCTAGCTTAGATACTTTCTTTTTGATAATTGCATAAGAAAACAGATGGTTGAATATGCAACTTTTTTTTTTTTACAAAATATATCAGCAACTAAATCAATATTATAAACACGATGAGGAAGTCATAGTACTTATATTAATTAAACATTTCATGACTTCTAAAATTATATATGTAGCTTGGTATTTAGTAGGTTATTACTTGACACTGCCGTTAATGACGTCAAAATCTACTCCTATTAATTCCTTACTAGATGCATCTTATGCTAAATATGTAATAGATTAATGAAATGATAACGTAGAATTATAAACAAAGTGGTGTATCTTATAAGTTAGTGATGGGCGAGAGATTTGGTTATTCAAAATGGTGAATTGTCCATAAATTATGGTGTCTTAGGATTTCCGATTTCGTGTAATTATCCACAAAGTTTTTTACTCTATTTCTATTCATCCATACCGCCCGCAGCATCATGTTTACCGCGTTGGAGTTATTGATATCTATCTATCTACAACAATAGTGGTCCACTCCTCTCTTATCCGTCAATGACGCTGCTGTTTGCATCACTTTTGATAAATTCATCTCCAATTTATTATTTTAAATTCTTCTTCAAAAATAATTTAGTGAGCTCAATAACCATAGTTATTGCATAATATATCTGACCATATCAAAGAAAAATATTCGGAAGCGTAAGCAGAAGAGCACTATAATGTGGAGAAAGTCATTTTGAGGTACATATGATGAATAAGGCAAAAAAAAGATATATTTATTTTTCTATCGTATTAATTTTATGTCATCAAGTTTTAAAGACGCGAAGAAATTTAGCAAAGATGGTATATGGATATTCGAGCTATTCTAAACCTTTAATTATGCTAGTTTTCATATAAACCAGTATTCATGGTGGTTAAAGAACACTCCAAATAAGAAAACATTTTTACAGATTTTTTTATGGAAAAATCACTCGTGCTTTCTAATTTTTTTTTTGGTCGAATCCAAAATTTTAAAATAAAACGTGATTAAAAAATAAAGATAGAACGAAACATGTGAGGTCAGTTCATGTTGCCAGGGGATTCACAAGCTTTTGTGCCAGATACGCGTCCTTGTCACGTGCACCATCCTTTCTAACAGCCCAAAAAGATATAAAATCCAAGAAACATCTGAGAGCGCGCGTCCGTTCCATGAACTAGCTTTTGGAAGTACTCGCTGATGCAAACTCCTCCGCACACGTAGCATTTCCCCGCGCTACATCTGATAGATATTTCTCCCTCCCCCTGGGGCCTTGAGCCTTCACTATCCTCCAGTCCTCTGCTTCACTCTCTCTTGGTTTAAAGCGCAACAATGGCATTCACGATCGCCGGTGTTCGATTACCTTCCACGAGTTCAGATCTTGCCATCGCCGCCGCCGCTCGATCGGGGGATTACCACCATCACCACCAGCGGCGGAGCCTATCTTTTGCCCTTCGGGACTCGTTTCCACGTACTCTCTCTCTCTCTCTCTCTCTCTCTCTCTCTCTCTCTCTCTCTCTCTCTCTGCGTTCCTGCTCGCTTTTTTATTTCGTACATATTTTCGTTGCCGAGCTGTTGTTTTATCTGAATTGCTTATGGGAGGTGCTTTTTAGGAAAGATTTTTGCTGGTAATTCAGCTAGCAATGCATCTGGAAAGGTTCTTGTTCCAGGAGGTGAAAGTGATGGCTCTTCATCGTCGACGGGTCCTGAAGTTTCCTCCAATGATCTTCAGGTATTTGCTGAGTGCAGGATCTATTTTCACTCTTTATAAGAGCAGAAACTGCTGTAATTCGTAAATATCTGTCACATATATCAGCTTGGTATTTGCATAAATTCGACCTCATTTATAGAACTTGTTATTTAATTTAATTTAAATTGTCATACGCTACATTTTTCTATGACGCAATTTGAGAAAAAATGATCAAAGACAAGCTATGTGGATAGTTGATAGAGAGCATTAGAGATGTACATTCTACTTTGGCACCTAGCTGATCTTCTATGCAATGAGATATCCATGTTAGGCTAAATGCATGAATTGTAGCAACTTCATCTCAACATTTCTGCTTGTGTTGTTTTCTCCATTTCATGACATTGCACAATCAGGGGATGCTTTTGCTTTTCTTTGTAGTTTTTAGCTGTGCCAAGAAACATACGTTTCTTCTGTCATTTTTTTTTTTGGGTGAAAACCTATTGTAATTCGCGTGCTTTAGGAGCTTGAAGATGTAGCCGGTCTATCTATTGAAGAAGAAAGAAAGACAGAAGACATTGAAAAGTCCGTTGCAACAGAATCTATGGATAAGGAAAATATTGGTGGGACTAGCAGCATTCAGTCTTGTGCTGCAGGCAGTGATGTAAATAATGGACCATTTGGAAAGACACCAACTATTGCTCCTCCTGGAACTGCACAGAAAATTTATGAAATTGATCCATCTCTGGAAGCTTATCGAGGACATCTTGATTATAGGTACATCAGCCACTCTTCCTGTAACCGTTAACTTGTGTTACTAAATAACTGTCGTTTTAATGCAGATCTTACACCCTTGCAATTTGTTTTGCTTGATTCATATATCATTACTTTGTTTAACTTGGCATTTATTTCTCATTATAGTTTCCCTTTTATATGATAGCTTGCACATGAATACTTAGTCTATATGACGCTTCCAAGCTCAGCCTACATGATGTTAATGATAGTGAGAAGGGGAAGAGCACATGCACGTAGTCATAAGTTGCAGGGTGATCTTTGTTTGTGGATCTACGGATAATCTTTTTAAGCAAGTAGCGGTGCTTCGTGTATCTGGTTGCTTGCTAATACCATTGCCTTCATGATTATTAATCCACTATGATGCTTTTACACGCAACTTGTATGCGCAGTAATTAAAATATGACGTATGGAGTGATATTCCTGGGGTTTGCATAGGCAGACTTGTTCTCGTCTATGTCAATCCTATTAGTAAGCATGTTGGCTGCTTGTCCTACACTGCTATTGGCATGTGCTATAATTTGTTATTGCTTGAGAAAATATTGTGTTGCTTTGCTCCATCTTGGCTTAAATATTTACAATTATGTCATACTTGTATTGTTTTACTGTAGATTCAACCAATATAAGAGGATGCGCAAGCTGATTGATCAGCATGAGGGTGGTTTGGATGCATTCTCACGTGGCTATGAGAAGCTTGGCTTTATCCGCAGGTAAATTTTTTATTTTTTTTTAAAATTTTATTTATGTAGTATTAAGGAGTTTTAATGCCCAGTAATCCATCATCATTTTTACGGCTAGCTTATTGAGTGATATGCCTTGAGAGCGACTTTGTTTGGTAGCTTAGCATAAAGTAAAATCTATAAGATCTTAAATTGGGAGAGTCACCGTATCCTTGTTCCATGAACTGAGTCACTGACCTAGAAAAGAACATGCCAGCTTGGTGTTTTTTTAGCCAACAATAGTAACTTGTCCTCGTGTCCATCCCGGAGCCTTCGCCTTACCTGGTAGCCCATTTTTTGTTCTTTGACTTTCTGATACTTTAAGCGGTCAAATAAGTTGAAATTTTACCACTTTACTATATATTTGCAGCTTAGGTTCTCATGCCCTTTTGTCCTTCTTGCTCTTTCAGTGATGCTGGTATTACCTACCGTGAGTGGGCGCCTGGAGCTAAGGTTTGTCCACTTACTAGGATTTGCTATTAATATAATCAATTTCACTACTTACATGCCTGTTTTCTTATTTGGTCTGTTAGTTGTGGGACATAAAGAAAATCAATTATTCTTCTATTTTTCTTTTATGACTATTCGTACTCCTACATGCTGGTTGTGAAACTCTTTGATGTTCTATCTTCAAGTTTCCGGCAAATGACTAGTCATTCAAGAATTTTCTTATAACTGGAAAAATATATTTATTAGGCTATTTTGATCCTTCTTGCCTCATCATTGCTCTGCTCAAAATTATGGCTGTGTTTTGTCAGAACCAACTATAATCCTTGTTCTGCATTTTAATTGCTTGTTTTTATAATGTAGTGGGCGGCTCTTATAGGCGATTTTAACAATTGGAATCCAAATGCAGATGTCATGACTCGGGTATGTTCTTGAGCTTCAAAATTTTCTGAGTTTCACAAATAGTTCTATGATACTCCATGTTGAGGTTGTTCACTTCTATTTGAAAAATTCTCTTTGGTTTTATACATGATTTTACGTGCTGGGCGGCACCAAACCGAACCGGCTGTTTCTATTGGCATGGACTCGGTGCCGCTGCCGGCGCCACCAAAATCTTAGCCCATCCTCTCTCTCTCTCCCTCTCTTTCTCTCTCTATGCCCATGGCAGCTTTTAAAGCTGCCTCGGGCAGCAGCTTTAACAGCTCTCCCAGTGCAGCTGTTAAAGCTGCTTACAAGGGCTGGCCCATGGCTTGCCCATGTAGTGCAGAATTTATATTTTTTTAGTTTTTTATTTTCTTTTTCAGTTTCTTTTTATAAATAATTTAAAATAAAAGAAGTACGAATTGTCACGGTCGGCATGGCAGGATCGGCACGTCTCGAATTTAGAATTTACCGAAACTCAGCACGGCACAGCACAAAAAACCTTGGTTTTCTTAGCTTTTAAACACTTGGTTATTGTGTTAAGTCCATGATTGATGAAGAAGACTTCTTGACATATAATCAAGGACTGGTGGTATTCACTATAGACTAAAGTTACTAGATATACCACGTGGCATGATATGTATCCTCTTTGTTTTCTTTATTCAAGTGGTCTGTCTATGCTGGGCACTAGGCTAATGGCATCAAGGTACAGTGTTTCTAAATCCCACGAGATTCGGGAATATCATTCTAGCACTGTGGTGGTTAATCTGCCGTTTTGTAATCTTGCTAATCGAGTTGGATCTTATTCATCATTTATACTGTTCTATTACTGTGGGGGGTTAGCTTTTCTATTTTGTTATGCAGATATATTATGTCCTAATGATCGCTTTTATGAATACAGAATGAGTTTGGTGTATGGGAGATCTTTTTGCCTAATAATGCAGACGGATCACCTCCAATTCCCCATGGTTCACGGGTTAAGGTATATTGTTGAAGGGCTTTTAACCTTATTAACTGATTAAGCACCTTTGTTATTGAGTGAACTTACATTGCCTGAGCTCCCAAATTGTCATACCCCCTTTCATCGAGGTGGCCTAGTTGTTTCCTCGTTCACTCCTTAACATTATTGTTTGTATGAATAAAGTCTTTGTTTCTTATTTCCGTAGTTTATGCCCTGAATTCCTGATTTTTTCCCTAATACTTTAACAAAATAGTTGTCTTTTTTTTTTTAAGTTTGATGTTATAAGTGTCTGATATCTACTTTGAACTCTAAAATAAAACAGATTCGCATGGATACACCATCAGGCATAAAGGACTCCATCCCTGCATGGATAAAGTACTCTGTACAGGCCCCCGGTGAAATCCCATACAATGGGATATATTATGACCCACCTGAGGAGGTATTCTTTGCATGTTTGATGACTAGTCAAAGTCCGAACTGCATGCTTATAAAAAATTTTGTTGCCACTTCTGCCTTGGTTTTAACTAATTAAGACTTCTTAAAGTTATTTTTAACACCTATGTTTATTTATCAATTCTTACTCTTAATGTAGGAAAAGTACTTATTTCAACATCCTCGACCTAAAGCTCCCAAGTCTTTACGTATTTATGAATCACATGTTGGAATGAGTAGTACGGTATGCTTACCTCTCTAATCTCTTTTTATTTTTTTCTGAAAAATTAAATTGTACATCCTTTTCCTTTTTCAGGTTGTGCATAATCCATTATGTGAATATGTTGACATATTCTGCTAACATTATAGAGTACCCAAAAGGATCTTTGTCTTATATTTCTTCCGTCCGTATAGATGTGGGATATGAAGGTAGATTGTGCTACTCACAAAGTTCCATCTGTGACTTTAATGTGCAGGAGCCAAAGATCAACACTTATGCGAGTTTCCGGGATGATGTACTTCCTCGGATCAAAAGACTTGGTTACAATGCTGTTCAGATAATGGCTATCCAAGAACACTCTTATTATGCAAGCTTTGGGTAGTCTTTGATCTTTGTCAATTTCCTTTGACTTGATATTGACTACTGGCAATCCAATATGATTGTCTATTTGCACTTATTCTTTTATTGCTGCCTATATCTGTTTTATAACCTTCTAGTTATATGTTTTAAAATAGTTCTTTCACAAAGAAAAAGCTCTTACCTTCTTTCTTGTATGATGAATTCACATTGTGGTTCTTGTGCCCCAAAAGGATCTCTTACACAAAAGTGGCATCAAGTAAAATTCTTAATATTGTGCAAGGATGATCCTAAGTTCAAATAAATAACGAAAATTTTACGCATGTTCAATGATTTCTTGATGGAAGAGTATAGGATTAAGGACATTTAGTTACCTTTGATCTTTTCTATTTAGATGCAACTTTTATGCTGATGCATTCTCCATTTCCTTTTATATCAATCTCTGATTCTCTGTGCTTTATCGCTGATTTCAGTAACTTGACAATGCTATTTATATTTTCTATAGGTACCATGTTACGAATTTTTTTGCACCTAGTAGTCGCTTTGGGACTCCTGATGAATTGAAATCTTTGATTGACAAAGCTCACGAGCTTGGCTTAGTCGTCCTCATGGATATTGTTCACAGGTGACATTTTAAACATATATAGTGCTTGTTTGTGCCTGCATATGCATGTGTATATAATTGGACATTTATATGCTAAGTCTGTGCTGTAAACCTAGTGAAACAGCCGGCTAGTTATTGTTGAGTACTGAAGAGATGTGTATGACCCTAATATTTCACTTCCTTCTTCTACAGTCATGCATCAAACAATGTTCTTGATGGTTTGAATCAGTTTGATGGAACAGACACACATTACTTTCATAGTGGATCTCGAGGATATCACTGGATGTGGGATTCTCGGCTTTTCAATTATGGCAATTGGGAAGTATGTATTAATTTATGAATTTATATTTTTTTGAGTTAAAAGGGATGGCTTTAATATTACTAGTCTCAGCTTTTAATACAAAAATTTCATCTAGGTATTGAGATTTCTGCTTTCAAATGCAAGATGGTGGCTAGAGGAGTATAAGTTTGATGGCTTCAGATTTGATGGTGTAACCTCTATGATGTATACCCACCACGGACTGCAGGTATTTTGGAGTGTCAAACTCATGAAAATCCCTAGTTTAATTGAGCTTGGTAGTATGTATCAAGTTCTAAACTTCTAACTAATTTGTGCTTGCCACCTAATAAGGGTTATCTTTATCCTAAGAAATTTTTAGTAAGCTCTAAATGGTATACGAACAGCAAATTTTACCATCTTAACATTTAGGTCGAAATATATCTTTGTATTACTGAGTAAGCTTGCCACCTGATAGGGGATTCTCTTTATACTATTCGTAGCACATTTTTATTAAGCTCTAAATGGTATTTGAACAGGAAGTTTTACCATCTAAGAATATAGGTCGAATTCTATGTTTGTATTATTGAATAAATTTTTAGGTGAATTATGTTATTCAGCTTAAGACTTGTTTTTTTGGAATCCCTTCTCACCGGGTGTTTTGTGTGTTTGCATGTCTTTAGTAAATCTAGCGTGTAGTTGTAAGTATTGATTGTAAGTACTTTTGTTTTTTTACCCTTTGGTTCCAGATGGCATTCACTGGTAATTACAATGAGTACTTTGGACTTGCTACCGATGTGGATGCAGTGGTTTATTTAATGCTTGTAAATGACATGATTCATGGGATCTATCCGCAGGCTATTAGCATTGGTGAAGATGTAAGTGTGAAACTCTTTCAAGAGGCTATTAGCTGCATATTGTAGTTTGCAATGATGCGTACATGTTGGTATTGATGCCACAGTTCAATAATCTCTCGACTGTTCTTGGGGTACAGGTTAGCGGAATGCCAACTTTCTGCCTCCCTGTTCAAGATGGTGGTGTTGGTTTTGACTATCGGCTTCACATGGCTGTTGCTGATAAATGGATAGAACTTATGGAGTAAGTGTTACCATTTTCTTTGTTATTTACGGTACATCTAACACACACACACACACACACACACACCACACACACACACACACATATATATATATATATATATAATATATATAATATATATATATATATATATATAGGCTTGTATACGAGGCACTATTTACGTGTTTGCATGAAATGTTTGTGGATGACAAGATATGTTTGTTGTTAACTTCATAATGATTTTCCTTTATCTTGAAAATATTAATTTCATGCGAGTCTACTTAAGGGAAGCTTTATTTCCCTGAATCGACTCCTTTTCTTGCTTGATAGATAACTAAGGTTGAGCTGAGAACAGCTGACTGGAATATGATTCATCTAATAGAACTAAAATAAACATTTGTTTTGTTGTTGTGAATTGCTATAGGTAACATATTTATTTTTTGAAATTGCTACCTTGTTAATACAAGATGTATCTTGTTAGCTAATTAAGTGCAAGAGGGCGGTGTCTAAACACAAGCTTGAGCCAAAAAACGAAACTTCCATATAGCTTAAGAGCAAACTTTACTGTTAGTCTTTTCTGCATGTTCTATCATGGTTTATAACCTTTGAAGTGCTGGTACATTTTACATCACAAATCCAAACGTAGCCCACCAGTTGTACAGCAATAAGTGCTTGTACTCCATATTTAATGGATGGTAGCAAGTCAAGAATTCATTCTTTTACCTAGCTCTGTAACAGCATAGGGAATTTTATTGTTGTCAAATAGAAGGTGCTTATAATTATGGAAATTATTGAGCATTTCTCTCTCTTTCTCTCTGATGTGTTTGTGGAGCAGTTCTTTTCCTGAGATTGTGTAATTAACTAGCATATATACATTGTCGAGGCATGAGTTTTGGAGATCTTAGTTGTATCACAAGTTATTTATCTCTTAGAGGTCAAGCACTGATAGGCTTCAATATCAATAAGGAACAACATGAGTGATGTAGCAAAAGCTAGTGATGATGTTAGTGAAGAAATCTTACATGCCTGTCCACCAACACCGTATCACCAAGGTTGTATGATTTAGATAAATCTCCTACGACATCTTTGTACTACTGTACTCAGAAAAACTGAAAGTTGTGTGTTGTGTTTGCCTTTGAAACCATGAATAGCTTCTGCATTAGGTTGCTGGTTGTTAACATATGCTATTATTTTACGACCCAGATTACAGGATGAAGACTGGAAAATGGGAGATATTGTGCACACACTTACAAATAGGAGATGGTTAGAGAAATGTGTTGTCTATGCTGAAAGTCATGATCAAGCACTTGTTGGTGACAAGACCATTGCATTCTGGCTAATGGACAAGGTTATTACTTTCAACATTTGCGATCTATAGCGCAATCTGGATATGGCCTGAATTAGATTTTCCAGTACTGTTTGCTGAACCTATATAAGAAAATATTACCTATATGTATCCTTGGTATTGTGGAAGTAGTTTTGCTTTATTACTTTCTATAACTACGATCTTTAAAATGCAAATTCATAGTTGATTTTAGTAGGAGAAAGTTGTATAGTTCTTCTTGCAGAAGTAGTTTTCGGAAGATGTGATAAATTGTGTAGGCTGTGAGTCTGATCTAACACCTAAGTTTGGGGCTGTGAAGGAAATGAAGATAAACTTCTCTACAGTAGGATGTGATCACCTACAAATGATTATGATTACTGGGCTGCATGCTTCATTATTCCGGTTGAGATTTGATAGGAAAATGTGTACTTTTATTAGGAAGATATGGATACCATGTATTTCTATCTATTATTAGACACAAGAAATTAACAGTTCCAATTGATTTTGCCTTGTTTAATATTCTGTTTCCTTGCCTTGAAAATGGACATTCTGTCATCATCGATGAATCAATGTGGAAGACCTGGAAAATTTGAAGTCGGCCAATCTTCATTTCAATCATGTCAAGACCTTCTTTTGCTCAGCTGATCTAGTTGAACTACCTCAGTAGTACTAGTTCCAGCATGATATGATATTTTCTATTGGGTGGGATTATATTTTTTGTACTGGAAAGCGTCTACGTGCTTATGAATTAACTAGTCCGTTACTTCTTGATTGCGAACTTTTTGTTGAATTGTAAATAATTATTCTCTGCAGGATATGTATGACTTTATGGCTCTGGATAGGCCATCAACTCCTCGTATTGATCGTGGAATAGCTCTGCATAAGATGATCAGACTAATCACCATGAGTTTGGGCGGTGAAGGCTATCTCAATTTCATGGGAAATGAGTTTGGACATCCAGGTATGATGGATTGATTATATGATAATTGTACTTTGTAGTTCTAAACGTTGCCTAGTTATTTGATCATTTTATGTACCTTTACACAGAATGGATAGATTTTCCAAGAAGCGAGCAATTCCTTCCAAATGGAAAATTTGTACCAGGGAACAATTGCAGTTATGACAAATGTAGACGTAGGTTTGATTTGGTAAGTAAAACTTTTACGTAAGGCATTGTAATTTGTTTCTAAATTTTTTTTCCCCTTTTCAAGAACGAAATACAGAACCTAGTAATAAATGAATATATTCAATTATAGCCCAAATACTGGACATTCTACTAAACTGTATCTTATACTAGCACTTCCCATACAACTGGATGTTCATCTTTACCTTCGTATTTATGCAATAAAAACGTTGAAATGTGTGTATTTTGTTTTTCAGTTCTATGTATTCTGTATTCTGAATAATCTAATACTCCGTGTTTGCTTATACTTCTTATCCTTTCAATGTTATTTTAATCTCTTTAGCAAGTTCAAGGACAATGGATATGATTGGTCTCTTATGTACTAAATTAGCTGTTAAATTGTGAAATTGAAATGTCTGTGCAGGGAGATGCAGATTATCTTAGGTATCGTGGGCTCCAAGAATTTGATCAAGCAATGCAGCATCTTGAAGAGGCTTATGGTGTATGTATACATTATAATTACCTGCGCTTTTGTTTGCTCTTCAGCAAAGCCCTCATCCAAGTTGTCATCTCAGTAAAAAGAGTGATCTTTTTTCTTTCCTCTATAGATATCATATAATGTCTAGCAATGATTGTATAATGGTGTGCTAGAAATGGATTAGAAATATTTAAGAAGTAAAAAGGAAAGTAGAAGTGGTCCTATTCGTTACCACATAGATGTCATTCCCATGTTCATGGTAGATATTACCTAAAGGTTGCCTTTGCAAAATTCAAACCTATGGAACTCTTGCAATAGGTGATCAACAGAAAATGCTTTTGACCAATTTTACATAAGCTTGCCTTTGTCGAATTCTCTAACTCCCACTTTTATTTTCATTTAGTTTATTTATTTATTAGTGTTAATATTACCGCTGGTAACTGTAGTGTTCCTTGTCTATGTATATTGTTTTTCTCTTCTGTGAAATTTAACTTATGCATCTATACAAGCACCTTTTGTTTGTTGGTTCTTAGACGCTGTATGCTGCACGATTGCAGTTCATGACCTCGGCTCACCAATATATATCAAGGAAAGATGAAGGAGATAAGATAATTGTTTTTGAGCTAGATAACCTAGTATTTGTGTTCAATTTTCATTGGACAAATAGCTATTCGGACTATCGGGTTGGATGCTTGAAGCCAGGCAAATACAAGGTACAACACAACTCACGCTTTGTATGTCCTATATTTACTCTGGAGTTGTTACAATGAATCTATTTAACTATTTCTTCGCTGCACATCTGAATGGTTACAAAATTTTAGTACTAGGAGTAGTTGTTAAGATGCTCTCTTACATAAGTTCTTTATACTTCATTGTTTTTATCATGGTAGTCATAAAGATTGCATTTGCTGAGCAGGTGGCTTTAGATTCCGATGATAAGCTATTTGGTGGATTCGGGCGCATTGATCACACAGCGGAGTTCTTTGCAAATGTGCGCGTCTCTACTTGAAGTTTTTATGTTAATTTTTTTTTTCTTTAAAAAAAAAAATAAAATATTCTCCTCAGAAAATTCTCACGTTGTCTTCTTTTGCAACGAGCAGGATGGACATTATGACAACAGACCCAGATCGTTCTTGGTGTATGCTCCAAGCAGAACAGCTGTTGTATATGCTCTGGTGGATGAATAAATTATTGCAACGACAGTGCATAAATGAAGGTCTCATGCTTGTGAGCAAATTGGTTGACTTTGGTGCAAAGCTAAAGTCAGCTATGCTTGGATCCATCTGAGACGACTTTAAGTCCGAACACTGGTATATGATCCAACAGAAGGTGGAAGGATAACCGGAGTTGGTTGCTGTTAATAAATCTTTGGTTGTATGCAGTGACCATTTTCGCATGTAGCGTGGCAGCAATCCTAGGTATAGGAACAAAATAAGGCAACCAAAGCCCAAGTTGTTGCTGTAAGTTGGTTCGTTGGTCTAATTAAATGTATCAAACACTATTATTTACATAATTTATCTATTTGATTATCCCTTGTATGTTTTTGTGATGTCAACATGCTAAGCCCTGTTTTCTGATTCAAAGCTATTATTGCGAGGGAGACGCAGTGTATGTCGTGGTGCTAGGGTTGGCCTTAGGGAAGTCTCTCAATTCTGGGTTCACTTTCCGTCTTGCCAGTGTGCAAAATTTGCCACCGGTAGACGGGGTACCTGGGCCTTTTTGGCGATAAGCCAGTATGTATGTTGTGAAGTCAGGTTGTGACGATTATTCAGCGTTGCTGGAAGGCATGGGCTGGAAACCAAAAGCTTTTGTAGCGTCAGAAGAGATAGTAAAAGCTATAGTGCACGACAAAAGGCTTAGCGTCAGAAGAGATAGTAAAAGCTATGTTGGTGGTTAGATTATATCTTTTCATTCGTTCACAAATGAGCGTCCGAGATCGGTGTTTTCGTTTCAGTATCTCTTTCATTTCAGAATCTCCTTAAGGGTTTTTTTTTTTTAGTTTTTTTATATTTTATTTTAAATGTACTCATTGAGGTTGCTATAATAATTCGTAGTAGGCTAGAGAAGGCTTTATGTAGAGGGACAGAGTGATCGTCGTGTTGCATTGCATGCGTTCATGTGCTAGGGTTCATCTGACACGCTCTCCATCTGTTCTCATGATTGAAAATCGATATGCTCTCCAACTGGAATTCATGTTGTAACTATCAAGTATGTACAGGAAACTGAGGGTCATGCGTCTTCATTTCTACCGAGCACGAAACTGGAAGGAAATTACATAGATTCCTTCCTAAAACTTACGAGTGACGGTTCTCCATATTATTATTATTATATTATTGTTATTATTATTATTATAATAATTATTTACTGATCTCCAAGCCAGTTGAGCAAATTAATCTGGGAAGAATATAAATAGAGGCAAGTCTTGGCATCCAAGGTTCAATCTCTGCACTGTTCAACTCTGCATCCTTTGGGAATACTCCACCTGAAAGCCTTCAACTCTAAGCACTGATATCGTGATCCCACATGAAAGGCACAGTAAAATTATCAAATATACATGCGAATATATAGCTACATTCAGCATTATTATGGGTCACTTTAATGTACTCTACCATGCGATTTATATCTAATGATTTCTCTATTATATTGGTGGAATTATACTAAGTTATAGATGCCTTAATAACTCCTTGTAAGGGACTCATTGACAGGTACAAAATAGAATGTCCACCAAGGCACCAACTCGTGAAGTGGCCAGTGCACCAACCTCTGAAAGTTCCTATCTCAACCAATAACCATAATTTTTTTTTTTAAAAAAAAAATTCTCTTTAATGACTGGTTTTAATAACATCATGATTTCATTTCTGCGCTCATGTCAAGTTGTTGGAAAACCCATAATTTGTCAGTGAAAAGCTGAAATAAGCTTGGTCATGGTATATATAAACCTATGTATCAGTAAAGAGCTGATTGGAATAGGCGCTACAAAGAGAGGGGAGAAGGAAGAAGAGATATATCTTTAATTAATGGCGAGGAACTCGGGGCAGACGGAGGAGAGGGAGGAAGATGAACTTTCTAGATCATCACCTCTTTCATCATTCATAGCGAAGGAAGAACAGATCGAGAGGAAGAAGATAGAAGTGAGAGAGAAGGTCTTTCAGCGGCTTGGTAGGGTCGAGAAGGAGAGCAAACGCCTTGCCGAGATCAAAGAAGTACGTACATAAACCTTCACACATGCACGTGCCTGGTGTAAGATTGATCTTTTTGTCTATGATAGATGAACTATTATATACGTTATGATTTGGTAGGAGCTTGAAGAAATGGCAGATCCGATGAGGAAGGAGGTGGCAGCTATTCGCCGGAGAGTCGACGCTGTTAATCGTGAACTCAAACCCCTCGGGCAGACCTGCTTGAAAAAGGTACGTGATAAACATACCAAAAGAAGCCGTTCTTCAGTGATCATGATGTCCAATACAATCATAGCCAAAATTAAGTGTATTAAGATGTTTACACATACATTGCCAAAAGTCATGATGTCCTTATCAATAGCAGTGCTCTATAAATACTTAATTATTTCTTCCATAAATACTTATGTTGGAGTCTGTTTATTATTCAAATGTTTACAAACAAGAAGGAGAAGGAATACAAAGAAGCTCTGGAGGCATTCAACGAGAAGAACAAGGAGAAAACTCAGCTTATCAGCAAACTTGTGGAGGTAGCTCATTTATTAATTAAACTCTGGATAAATAATCCATTATTAATTTAACGGTTAATTAAGACTATATAGAGATGTATATGATCATATTGAGCATGCAGCTTGTGAGCGAAAGCGAAAGAGTGAGGATGAAAAAGCTGGAAGAGCTGAGCAAGACGATCGATGCGCTTCATTAAAATGTTGCCGATGTGCTAATTGTAGTCTGGTTTTGTTCTGTAACTGGAGTTCGGCTACGGATTCTGGCATGGATTCCGATCTATCTGTGATCAAACGAAGGATATATATGAACCTTATAAGATTTCCAAGATGGAAAATGTATGAGGCTAATTCTGAAATAAAAGCAATTAATATAACTGTAGGATGGTTTTCTGTTTGGAGTTGGTCTTCCTGACTTCAATCAACTTAGGCAAGATCAAAAACCCTCACTTTTTGAGCTCCGTAACTGATGATGAAAGAAATATCAGTATTTCTTGTGATCCTTTGAAGAAAATGCTTCCTTGTTTTCTAAAGATGTACTTAAAATTAGTGTATTTGGGATGTTTTTTTTTGTCTTACATTATGTTAGATATTTTATTTCTACTCTGTTGTAGTCTGTCTGTTATCTATTACTTGTGAACATCTATATAAGATACTCCATTAAATGTGTGATTGTATCTAGAGCATTTGATCATAACAAGCATTGTATCCGGAACATTGTTTTTTTTCTCCTTTTTTTAGGTTTTTTTTTTTTTTTTTTTTTTTTTTTTTTTGTTTGAGAAAATTTGTAACTGGAGTGTTGTGAACATCAAATTTTGACCTCGGAAGTCCTCATCCAATAATTATTTCAGTAGAGTACATTCGTATGGCGTGGGCCTTGGGCGCGGCTCCCTTGTTACGGAAGCAACAGGAAGTAGGAAGCCGCGCCGATCTCGGCCGTCCATCTTTATTTTGCACGGAGCTTAAAAAATAGTATAAAATTTTCGTCCGCTTATTTAATCTATTTGTAAGTTTTTTGGAAAAACTTTCGAGTACAAAGTCAACAACTTTATATTTGAAAGTTTTTTCAAAAAATACAAAACGATATGCCAAAAAGATAATCAAAGTATTAGATAATCTTTTTGATATATTATTTGGCATATTTATAAAAAATTTTTTGACTATAAAGCTATATCTCATCAAAATCAATAAATTTTAGTTAAAATTTTTTCATAAAATTATCAAACAATATGCCAAAAAGATAATCACAATTGTGATCGATTTTTTGCACATTATTTGATATTTTTACAAAAACTCTTTAACCACAAAATTGTAAATTTTAATAAGATATATAATTTTTTAGTTGTAATTTTTTTGCAAAAATGCCAATAATATGTAAAAAATATAATCTAAAATATAATCATTTTTTTGCACATCGTTTTGTATTTTTTGAAAAAAAATTTAACTACAAAGTTGTAAATTGCATCAAAATTTATAACTTTTTAGTTAGCATTTTTTTCAAAAATTGCTTACAAATATATCAAATAAATAAATAAAAATTTTATATAATTCTCAAAATTCGTGTAAATAAAGATGGAAGGCCGAGATCGGCACGGCTTCCTACTTCTTGTTGCGGACAAGGGAGCTGGCCAGTGGGGCTTTTGGTCCATCACAGAGAAAAAATTAATAAATTTCCTCCATGAATTGATGGGTGCGAAACGTTGAATATGATGAGACGCCACTCTTCATGAGCACTGCTCGTATAGACGGACCTATGTAGCTATTTTATATGTAAGTTATCATAACTATTTCTTATTCATGCGTTATGAACATCTAAGTAAGATATTTAAATGTGTGACTGTATATTGAGCATTTGAGCATTTTTTTACTATATATTAAGAATAGAGCGTCTATGAATTTGTGGCCACAACGTGGTCAGAGAAAGTAGTAACCTATGTAGATTATACATCGCTTTCCGAATACTTCTGTCTTTGCAAATGATAAGTAATCAACCGAAAGAAAAAAGATCGTAAGTATATGGTTGAAGAGATGTCACATACATAATCGTTCAGATATGACTCCGCAATATAAGATGGGGAACGTATAATGTGCTCGTTGATGCCACCATACCAACAGACTTTTTTTCTAGTGATATATGTATGATACCTAGAACCTTTTGGGGCCGAAGAGCTTGAACCTACAAATGCCTAAGCTAAAACGGTTCACTGGTCCCTCCATCGGCCACTAGGGACTCAAATTCAAGTATGAGCCATGTCGTCTTTGATAAAATCTTAGTAACTTATTATCCTTTACAATATATATGTAAATCAATCTAGAAGGGGGAAAGAAGATGGTCAAAATATGTCAACATCGAGCAGATATCTATTGCATGGCTAAATTATTTTTGAATATTCGAGACAGGGCCCAAAAGGGGAGGGCAAGCGATGTTACTCCCATGCATCCACACGTGTGGCTCTGCTATTTTCCACGTGTGGAAATGGTGGGACCACCCACCCATCGTACCCGTCGGTCGCATCCTCTCGTTTTCACCTGCTTTCGCACTCACTTAGCTCTGCAGCACAAGTCTCAGTGAATCTTTTGGTTTAACTCGGCTCACTTGTCCGGTTCGGTCCAATTAGACCGGTTCTTCACCTTAACCACTCGTGTTTGTTATTAATAATAGAAAGCTTTTTAGTTAGGGGTTTTCTCAAGAATGGCAGGATAAAAATCTTCAGAAATTAGTTTCTCCCTAATTCAGCCATCTAATTTTGACTGTTATGTCAGTAAACAGGGACTAAAATAAAATTCAAAATTATGGCGGCTGATTTGAAATGATTTAGTTAAGGAGGCTTTCTTGATATTAACCGTTTAAGTTATTTCGGCTACTCCAATCAACATGCTTTTTAAGTTAACATTAAAAAAGACCCATCTGTTTATGAATTATATATACATACAGATAAAAGTAGACGTGTTTACTTGTTTACTCCAATCAGTATGTGCATAATCATCTCCAGCGAAAAAGCTGTATATTTATCCTATTTACCATTTTTTAAGATAATAAGATGAGATTTTTTCGGTGATATATATCATACGATTATACTGGATATTATTTGTAATCAAGTTCTCTAGTCCGTATTGAATCTGAACATGTCAAAAGATAAAACTCCAAATGAAATTCACTTCCGAACAATATACGAAATACATGGAGATATCCAGTTACCATATTCAGCAACTCGACAGAAAACTCGTCGAGTTGTCTTATATCCAATTATAGGATATATCTAGAATTTGAATCTGCGACCATCACTTCATAAGAGTCTGATCGCACCGCTCGACTCAAATGCCTAAAGGTACTTGGATTTTTTTTTTTAAATTTACTATTTGTGTGTTTGAATGATATTTATTAGTTTAGTATAGTACCGCCTAGGGCTGAAAACGAGCCGAGCTGCTCACAAACAGCTTGGCTCGAACTAATTTAAGCCCGAATTATTATTAGTTGGTTGAGTACAATAAAATATATAACTGTTTACAATTTAGTTATAATTTTTATAAAAATTATAAAAATTGGCACCATACATTTTGTTTTTGAACTAGGTACTTGAGCTCGAAAGCTCGAGCATGATTTTTCTAAAGTGAGCCGAGTTCAAGCTCGGCCACTGAAACTCGAACAATATCAACCAAATCGAATTTGAGTTAGATAGTATTCGACTTGTTTTCAGCCCTAGAACCACCCACGCACGCAGCGGAACTCAACTCCTCTCTCCTGCTATGTATAAATGCTATCATCTAAAGAACCTTTTTACGGTCTCCTCCTTCACCTTTCTATGAGTCCAAACCCCCCATCAAATGAAAAAGACAAAAACGACTCCTCGATCCGACAAACAGAAGACATCACCTACCATTTCAAAAAAACTTCTCTTCTACTTCTTCTCCACACCACACTACCTAGAAGGCTAGAATCTACACCTCAGCCCTTCGTTCCGCCATTTGTAAAAATATATATATGTGATATTTGATCTCTGCTGTATTCCTAGCTACTCGCTAGAGAGATGGCGTCATCACGAAGATATCTGAAAGATCTGTTGAGCCAGGAACAAGAGCCGTTCGCGCTGCAGAGCTTCATCGAAGAGCGGCGCTACCAGCTACGACAACCCAAGAGAAGACTACCGCCGTCACCGACCAGTAGCCCTCTCTTCCTCAACGTGAAGAAGAAGTCTCCGTTGTTTGATCTTACTCATGCTAAGAACAATCCATCTGCTGCGGCGTGCTTGCTCCTAGAAGCGGCTGTGAGAATCCATGGCGGCCGGCAGAAACAGCAGCAAATGGGTAACAACACCAAGCAACTCGGACTACGCTTCTTCTCTTTCCTGCTGAAGAAGCTTTCCCTGAAGAAACCTGCAAGGTGCGACGTTAATATTAATTTTTGCACTACTGATTATTCCGAAAAAGTCGTACTCGCCATGGATATGCTGGAACTCGAAGAAGATGGCAAACAAGAAGGTCCATCGGAAGATGTTGTAATGGAGAGATATATTGAAGGAGAAACCATGGGAGCAACTACTTTGTCAAGTTGTACTACAGAAACCAGTGTCTCGATGGAGGAGTCAAAGTCATCGCGGAAGCCGGAAATGGGCTCGCCGGAACGGGAGTCGCCGGCGGCGGGAGGGAGCCAGAGTACCAAGAAGAAGGTAATGTTTGGCCCGTGGTCTATCTATTGTTCGAGTTTGTCCTTTACCACTGGATAATTATTTAATCGATTTATTAGAAAATAGTTCCACCATCCTCTTCAGAATCCTATGTTGTGTCGCGACTCGGATCCGGACGATCCGGCAACTCCGACTTGGCGTTTTCTGCTTATTTTTTTATTTTTTTTAAAAAAATATTTATTTTATTATATCTTCAAATTCAAGTTAAGCTTAGGAGAATGCAATCAGCCTGCTTTTTTAAAATTATACAAATTAGTAAATTACCTTAAATAATTTATATATTATTTATATACAAATTAGAAATTACCTTAAATAATTTATATATTATTATTTTTTTCTAAAATTTATATATTAACTATTATATAGATATTTTTTTAAAAATAAAAAAAGTATTAATATAATATATAGTTGTATTAATTTTTTTTTTATAAAATACTTCTAAATAGTTATTTTATGACTTTAAGGTAATTCGTTAAGATTTTAAAGTCTTAAAACACCTACTTATAATTTTTTTTAAAAAAACTTTAATACAAAAAGGTATTTTTTGTGTGATCTATAATTTTTATGTTTAAATTTTTAATAAAAAATACTTGTAGATATTTTAGGCATAAATAATAAATAGATTTGAAATATGATATTTTTTTTGTAAGTTGAAGAAGTATATATATGAACTGATATTGCAGTCCCCTTAAAGTTATTAATGTCAACTTAGTTAAATAGTCTACTCATTTATTATGGCTTTACAGACACAAGCCTTGCAGCAACTGCAGATCGCTGGAGTCCAATTTTCATCCTTTTTACTACATGATAGAGTTATTTGCATATTTAGCATGATTCTTAGTTGATTTATGAAAAATATTAAGATGGTGGGTGCCTCAATAGAACAAAGATTTAGAAATAGGTGGGCCATAATTCAATCAGTCACATTAATGGATGATGTTCTTCAGGCCCAGCTGTGCTAACCTTAATAGTTTTAATATAATCAGAATTAAATATAGTATGTCAAAATATATACTATATAGAGTAATAATCCTATATATATCGTATGTATGAGATATGTGCGAGTGTATGGTAAACAAAAAAACTTGTGATTATTTTGTTGGAAAATATTTTAATAAAAAAATTGTAGAGTTTGATAAAATATATAATTTTTATATTAAAATTTTTTCTAAAAAATATTTTTTTAAATAGATATTTTTGAATTTTAAAGTTTAACGAATTTAAACCGATTTTCAAAATAGTTTTAAAATTCTCTACAAACCCATTAAATTTCAGACCAAAATATTTATTTAAAAATATTTTTTTAAAAAATAAAAAATAATAAATTTTTATCAAAATTTATACTTTTGATATTAATATTTTTTGAAAATTAATTATAATTATTTTACTATTTGCTCGTTATAATAATTTCATACGTACCTGCGAATGAAATTAAAATTGTACTATATTATATATGATTTTGACGGTATCAACGAATACTCATTGCTAAGATTTAATAGTTTCTTCTACTTATCTAAAATAAAGCAAAAGGGGATTATTATTATTTTTTCAACTAACTGTATCTGACTTACCTTAAAAGCAAACAATCAATAATAACAAAAAATCAATCAATGGACATATAATCAGAAAGCTTTAATGTAAAGTCTAATGACAGATATGTTTTTACAGGTATTGGTTGGGGAAGATGAAGGTGGTGGTGGTGGGGACGAGTTGCAGCAGGAGAAGCAACAGCTGAGCCCCATTTCTGTGCTGTCTTTCCATGAGGAGGAGGAGGAGGAGGAGGAGGAGGAGGTTGACCGAGTGGGTGATCAGCCACACCACCAGTCACACCACGAGTACCAAGGAGATGGCGGTGATCAAGAAGAAGAGTCGTTCCAGCACTCCCTCGCCATTGTACAAAGTTAGTACCCTGCTCCTTCCTCCTTCCACCTCTCTTTTTTTTTTTTCTTTTCTGTTGCTGGTCTGATCATTCTATAGTACTGTTCTGTACGGCCCACAAAGAAAGTGGACTTTGATAACAATGGCTTCAGTTCGATTTCCTCCTTTCGAATTCAAAACCATCAGGCCCACCGCACCTATGACCACCGGTGAAGCAGCCTATTTCTCCAATTAGAGTTTCGAAGTTGAATTCATCGAGCTGGTTCTCGACTGATCAATAAGTGATCGAAGGCAGAGTGGCTAAAAAAGTAGCAAACAGAAAAATAGCAGAAAAAATAAAGAACACATAGATTTTTACGTGAAAAGTTTCGTTGCCAAAGTAAAATCACGGGCGATCACGAAAGCCAGCGAAGAGAAATTTATTACGAGTAAAAGAGATATAAGTCTTCACGAAACTCACAATTCTCTCGTATTAAACTAAGACAAATGCTCTATCTCAAGGATAACTAGAATGCAACCCGAAGTACAGTGCCGATAACCAGTGGCGGATCCAGAAATTACGTTAAGTGGGGTCAGAAAAAAATAAACAATATTTTATAATAATACAATAATAAGTTGCTAACTATTTGAATATCATATCAATTTCAAAAAATTCGTAAATATTTAATTCTGAACTACAATATAAAATAGTTCAAATATCTACGAACGTTTAAAAACACCCTAAAATATAAATTCAAACTCTAAATTTAATCGTAATAAATACAAAAAAAAGAAGTAAAAATTATGAAAAACAAATCAAATTTCATTCAACAGCAAAATCAAACTTTTTAGGGATGTTTCGTAAATATTTTAGGGTATTCGTAAATATTTGTATATGTTACGGGATATTTCAGAGTGTTTATAAATATTCTTGGGTGTTTGTAATTTATTTCTCGAGTTATTCTGAAGGTGTTTGTGACGTTGTTCTAGATAATTTCTAGGATGTTCTGATATATTCGTGAGTATTTTAAAGATATTGTAAGTGTTGTTGATTTTTAGATAATTCAGTCCAAACATTACAGAATCTAAGTTGATGCCAACAAGTCCATATACAAACTCTAAAAAAATTTAATTAATTTAATTTTTTGAATAAAAAAAAAAATTCATATACTTACTTAAAAATTACACACACCACACACACACACACATATATATATATATATTATTAATATTATATATATATAATATATATATATATATTATATATAATATATATATATATAGTATATATATATAATCAAGGTTGGGGTCATTTGACCCCACTTGCTATATGGTGGATCCGCCCTTGCCGATAACGGCCTTTTATAAACGCCTCAGGGGCTTAGGCCAGCTGGGCGACAGTTGAGAAAATCTCGGATCTCGGCTTGACTGGATTATCGTTGCGCCACGTAAGCCACTAAATTTTCGGAAGATCTGTTCTTGTAGTGGACGCGTGCGTGGCAGCGACATGGGGGACGCGGCCTCCAATATATCCATTTGGGAGTAACCCGCGTATCTGGCCGAGATCTCTGGATCGTATTATAGACCTCGGACGAGGAGATCTTCGAGGTTGGTCTTGGTATCGCGTGTTCCTGACTTACTCACGGTGCGGCCTTCCGAGGTCTACCCTGCGCAAGACTTTGGCAGGTTTTACGGGTCCACCTATGTGGGCTTATTTGTTTGTGTATATGGACCTTACTATTCTTTCGATACGTGGCAGTCCAAATCCAAACTCCATCACGAACCATAGAGGTGTCGCTCGAAATGAATGTGAGAGATTTATCCTATATACTCCACAGTGGGTAAATTAGACATTTGGATTTCGCATATCCATAAGGTCATGATGGAGCATCGGTTGGGACTACTCACGGATGTATTTATTACGATGGTTGTACTTAATAGACCGATTGTGGGCATAAACTTTCCTCGATAAAACCATCAGCTCCATCACCTACGAGAGCGGTGGAAATGCTGGCAAGCGATTGTGTTAGTTCCTGTTTAAATCGGTCATTTGCTTAAAGCAGAGTTACGTGTGGATATTCCTCACACGAGGTGCTTCAGATAGAATACATCGAAGTTTCTTCTTTAATTAAAAAATTCAGGACACTCCAGCACGGCTCAGATTTTGAATGTAGAAGGGGACTCGGGCTGGTGTCAGGCCTGCTGACGGCTTGCAATAGAGGAGCTATTCTGATGTCAGCCCATTTTCATTCATTTGTTTGAATCAGAGCAATAAACAAGTAAATTTATGTGTTAATGTTTATATCACAGGAAGCAAGGACCAGCTTATGCGCCAGATACGTCGGTTCGAGAGGCTGGCCGGTTTGGACCCGATTCAGCTCGACATACTCCTATCTCAGGACCAACATGAAGATGATAATGAAAGTTCTGGTGCAGAGCGGAGAAATCTTCACAGAGGAGATATATATGATTTTGCTAGAGTTGTTCTAGAATCTTCAGATGATAGCCGCTGCATGGGTAAACTCCCCATGGCCATGGACTTGAAGAAGCTGCTGTCGGATTTGTTCGAAACAGAGAGAAAAGAAACGTCGGAGTTAGATGGACTTGTGGAGAGAGTCCGTAGGAGATTAGAAGCCTGGAATGAGGTGAGTTGCAGGGATGTAGATGTGTTGGTTGACTTGCATTTCAGACAAGAAGGCGAGAAGTGGAAGAGTTTCGCAGAGCATTTCCAATATTTTGCTGCCCAGATCGAGCTATCAATCTTTGAGTTCCTGGTCTGTGAATTGTTCGATTAATCAAAATTTGAATTGATTCGATATTCTTTCTGATCTGGTAGTGCGAGTTTGTAGGGTATGAGGGAGGTCCTGTATTATATAAGAAGAACTATGACATACTCACCATTATCAAACAAGCTCATATTTTATTTATTTATTTATTTATTTATTTTTTTTGAGAATGGATCATGGGAGTATCTACTCTGTGAATATAGCTTTAAACTACACTCATACAAATGAACCTATTAGATGGGTCTGATATGGTGAAAAGATTCACAATAGTTTTACGTATTTTAAATTATTAGGGGTTTTGTCGAAAAAATTTCTGCCTTAGAAAATTTTTGTCAAATTAGTCGCTAATCTTTTAAAAAGATTACAAAATCACTCTAAAAATATATATAACTTTTTTTTCATTTGAAAATTCTTGAATACTAAAAAAAAAGGTTTGGTTGTAATATGTAATTTTTGTATTTACAGCCTTTCTAAAAAATATCTCTGGATAGACTTTTGAGTTACCAACAGTTTTATAATAAAAGCTTTTTTTTGTCTTAAAGTATGTATTTAGAGGTATTTTTTCGGAATAAGTTTTAATATAAAAGTCTAGAACAAATCAAAATTATTATTTTTATTTATTTATATTTTTTTTTGGTAAGTAAGAGCTTATATTGATCAAAACTATATATTACAAAGGGTTTAAGGAATATGGAAAGAAAGACCCTTTACAATATTCCAAGAAGAAGACAAATATATAAACTATCCATAGTAAATGAATCTCGGGTAAATCTAATGTTGCAAGCGTTGCTAAAGAGTCACCAGTAATCATCTTTCAAACTTTTAATGTATCCATCCAAGTGATCCCGAAAGTCTAACTTATACAGCTTCTATCCTGTTATTTGCACAAAATAAGCTAGAGCAGTATCTATTCATACTATAAAAGATCTGATCGTGTCAATCATAATAAGTGGATCAGAGTTTTTTCCAAATAGACCCTTTTTTTTTTTAATTTTGCAAGGATAGAACTAAAGAATAGAGAAATAATCATCTATTCCAAAAGGCATATTAACAAAGTTTGAGAACTAACCATATAGAAAACTAAGTCCTAGGTAACCAAATAAGTCACAGTTAAAGAGCCATATTATCTTGTACACATGAAAAGCAATACGCTTAATAAAAACCATGTCAAGGCCCACATAACTTTCAAAATCCTGTGGGGAATTTATCAGTCTTTATAGGTATCAATACTCTGGTTTTTTTTTTTGTTTCTCCCTTTATTCTTTTTTTTTTTTTTCAAATTCATAAGAAGACTCAAATCATATTGAGAAATTTTTGAAGAAAAAACCCAGCCGGACGGTCTAAATCCATATTATGCCCACATGGTGACCAAAGCCCTTTTTGATAAGTTCCACCAGGTTTTATGTGAAACTAATACACGGGTCTTATTTATTTGCCTTGAAAAAATTAAACTAAGGACTGCCATAACAAATATACAAAAAATAGGACCCTAAAAACAGTGATAGCTAGGCATCTAGGAACTCAGGTATCCATACAAGTTAATAACCCATACTAAGCATAAGATGTCAATGAACCAGAAGAAATAATCTCCATTTAAGTTCATAACATTGCTGAAAATAAAGTGGGTCTTTCTCAGACAATCATCATATCCACTATAAATTTTCGTATATATAAAAAATGGAATATATGCAGGAGGAAAGAATATTATATAAGTAATTCATGTATTAATCAAGCCAGCTGGTTGCTAAAGAAACCAGAGTAGCAGCCTCATACCAAAACATCACAGGTTTGCTCTGCCCTTTTAGTCAGATTAATAAACTAGTGTCTTTTTTAGAATATATCATACCTACTCAACCTCATGAGGGATACATTTGTGTTACAATGCTATGGCTAGATGAATTAGAGTTTTGGAAAATCAATTTATTTCTTGCTCTCCAAATAGCATAAACAGTGGCTGCTAAAACCACTCTTCTCATGGATGCAATAGCATTCTTCCCTTTGAATTTTTTAATCATCCAGAATAAGAGTGAATTCCAGCTAGTTTGTTGATTTCTCAAATCAATCCAGTCTGAAATATTCCTCTAAATTTGTGTAGTGAATCTGCAGTTAAAAAATAAATGAGCAATTGATTCATTTTCCTTACAAAAAGAGTATTGTGGAGCTATTTGCAGACCTCTTTTCATAAGATTATCTTTTGTAGCAAATTTTCCATTGCAAATTAACCAGCCAAAGTATCATTCTATGCTTTGGTACAATACATGAATCCTATACAAGTTTATTCCATAACACAACTCCAGGCGGCCTAATGGAGTGGTATGCTTTTTGGATAGAAAAACCCTTACCTAAACTCCATTTCATCCTGTCCATGCAATTTGTGAGGACAAAAGAGGTTATGGATTGATTAAGATTTGGAATTTTTTTAAAATACTTATATATATATATATATATATTAATATTAATAATAATAATTATTATTATTATTTGGAAAGATGATAAAAATGCAGAAGCCAGTAGTATTATACAAGTGATAGGGATGAAGAAATGACCGGTTCGATATCCATGGAGATGTTGGTACTTCAGTCTCTGGTTGATCTGATGACCGGTTCGATATCCCTAGAGGATCACTTGGATGTGAATCATGTGATGCAATTCAATCTTGTCATAATGATGAAAGTGAAGGAGCTGATGCTGGATTACATGATAATACAAGTGATAGAGATGAAGAAATGACAAGAGTCCTCAAAGACCAGGCCCAACTCATTGATCAGTATCAGGAAGATGAAAATGCTCAAAAGGAGTGGGAAGAGACGTATAATGAGAAACAAAGCTCTAGCATGGTATGGATTCACCTGTCTAGTCACATTAAACCTCCTACAGAGCTTAAGTCTTTCATTCCTTCTAGGAACAAGCTATATGGTATAGTTGAAATGGAGTTGCTGAAAAATGCAAACTTATGTTGCTCATCATTTTAGCTATATATGGTTAAGTTGTATTCGTCCTGAATTTGGCTAAACTTGGGAACTGTGTTACTGTGTACATCAGTGTCTTCTTCAATGAGCTTGTCCAGCTGTTCTTTTCAAATTGGTCCCTCCAAGTTAACTATTCTAGTTTGAATTTTGACTACTTCTATCCCTAATCCCTACGATGTTATATATTTCACCCTATGATGTAGAGGATTTTGTGAATGATTTCATATGACGTAGTTTGGGAATTACTCTTGCAGCCTTGCTCCAAGTAATATGTTATTAAAGTATTCTCTAAGAGAAGGAGAAGCAAGAGTTTAATTTACTATTATTGGTTTGGAGAGTATTTAGGAGATTTGATTGGTTGGTGATGTTTCGTTAGGACTTTTATTTGCGCTAGAACTGTAGTGTCAGTATTTTCAATGCGGTGATAATTAAGTATTTCTTTTTGTGAGTTTATCGAGGTAAGTGGCTCCTCCATGACTAGTTCTGGGTAGTTAGGGACCTTGTACTCTGTAACTCTAATACTGGTATCGAGCTCCTTAAACTCAAGGTAAGTGACCCCTCCATGACTAGTTCTCGGTAGTTAGCGACCTTGTACTTTGTAACTTTAATACTGGTATTGAGCTCCTTCCCAGAGCCCGATGTTTGATATTATGCCCCTAAATTCCTAATACGCTTCAGTTACCAATAATATATCATGAGTGGAGCGTTTCAAAGGGCGGGAACAATATTTATGGAATCTGAATATGTCCAAGTTGTGAATGAGACCAACAAAATATATGGAATCCTAACAGTTCTAGGCTGTGCAAGATACCCTAATATTTCACTGTCTACTACAAAAGGTCTTTTAAGGGTATCAGTTTGTCGATACTTCTTTACTATAATTATCTTGTGTTTTATTTTGTTATTATTACTGCTTTCTTTTAGGTAGAATTCATTGTCTCTAATAGTTAATCATCCATAGCATTTCATTGAGTAAAGGGTTGTGTGATTCTAACTAATGGTTTCAAATCTTAGGGAGTACCTGGACTTGTATATAAACCATGGTTTAACGTTTCGGTCGGCACACTTTGTGTCGACTGAGACATCTCGGTGCCGCCACTTGGCGGCACCAGAATGGCCGAAACAGCTATTTTTCGGCCGTTTCGGCCATCCGGCCCGTGCCAACCGTTTCAATTGGCACGGTGTGTTGGCACACTTTTTTTTTAATGAGTATCATCATGTTTATTCGTAGGATAGATGGGTGTATTATGTTCAAACAACGTACGGGGTAGATTTACATGCTTTAAGTTTCGTTGATCCATTTTATCAACCACACCGATATTTAATATGCTAATAATTTATGTAATATATACTTTGAGTTTTGAAAAATGAATGTGACTTTTTTTTATTATTTAATTTTCATTACACTTATATAATAAATCTTTTTTTTTTTTTTGATAATTGTACGATTCGGCATGGGCGGTACGTTTCGAGATTTGAGTTTTTCAAAACTCGAAATGGCACGGCACCGTAAACCTTGATATAAACATATGCCAATACGTAAATCCACCTTACAAGAGGAGGATGCTGTTGGACATAGCAGGAATGAGTCGTGGTCTCTAATTAATGACCCTGCTGTTCATTCTCCTAGATGTTGCGCTGCACCTGTTGTACCTGTTGATCTTCATGATACCGAGGACTGTTCCAGTAATAAAGATACAGCAGGCGGCTCTGTTATCCTCTTTTCTATTGTTGTAAACAGAAGTGGAAATGGACACGGTGAAGATAGTGGCAGCAGCAATGTCACAGCTCAGGAGTTAGACACATCAGATAAGATTGCTAATGCCAGTCCACATGACATATTATTTCCTTTCGGGGAAAACATAGTTGTCAGAAATGATGCGAAGCATGGCTCAAAGCTGTTATATGAGACTTCTGATAGTTCTCACGGCAATGCAAGCTTGACCCAACCAATGGGTAGGTTCATTGAGAGTTCTCTAGTGGATAGTCCATCATCAAATTCCAACGGTACAATGTCAATGTGGAGATTGTCCGAAGCGCCGACCAAGATGTCACTGCAACAGCAACTCGGTAGCCCTTCTTCAAATGATGAAACCCTGGCTATCAGACGGTGTTTAGATCCGCGACTTCATCATGTTAATTATAATAAAATGCTCGAAATCCTATAAATTCGTCTTGGCTATTTCAGTTGTTACAGATTCTTTTGCCCAATCTAGCTCATCAGCGCATTTGTTAGATCCGTATGGTTTGAGATTAGGAGCTATTAACAGCTCCGGTCCATACAGCAGCAACGATTTGAGAGATAACGATCATAACATGTAATATGTTGAAGTTAGCAAACCATAATACTTAGATCCTTATATGGCCTCGGGCACTGCATTGCGTTGACCAGGTGCTTACTTCCTCCCTGAATCAAGCATGGCGAGAGCTATACTACTTTTTTGGTCCACATAGCTTGCACTTGGCGTGATCCGTGGAGGCAGTAGTCCTATAATTATTAGTGCTGTAAGTAGCTGGTCGTATTACAGGATGCTTTTTGTTCGATATTCTTGACAGATTTCTTTTGTATATGTATCATTGTTAATCCGTAAGCATTTCTATGAGATTTTGGGGTGGATGCTATTTCTTTAAAGAGCTTTTTTTGGTCCAACACAATTTGTATGTTAGCCCTTTCAGCTGTGCTAGTTTGGGTTGATCCTTTTAGTTTTGGCTTTTGATTTTATAATGACGCCTCCTTTATAAAAAAAAAAAAGATTTTATAATGATGTCTAGAATGATTACTAGACATGCAACGTCTAGGGGTGTTATATAAGAACATGTTACTCATCATTTTCTTTCTTTGGATCTAATCTCTTGAGTTATTAAATAGTTTATATACTATAATTATGGAGCAAATTATAATATTCGAGAAATGACTGCAGTGATTAGGTCAAATGGTAGAAATATTCTTGAAAAAAAGTGTGGGCATAAAAATTTGCCAATCTTTAATAGTCACTAGTATCGCACCCATGCAATACACGGTATAAGTTATATATATAAATAATAATATTAAAAAATTTTAATTCTCTAGTTTTTAGATTTTTAATTTCATACAAATTTAGTTATTTTTATTAAAATATTATATTTTATATGTAAAATGTTATTAGAGTAAGAAAAAATGTTAAATATCATACGCAAAATTATTTGAGAATTGACGTTTAATGGTATATGTATATAATTAAAAAAATTTATATAAAATTTTATTTTAAAAAATTAATATTATAATAATTATTTTTATTTTAATTTTTATGTCTGTATTTAGATTAAAATTATTTTTATAAATTATTATTTTAATTATTGTAAGGAGAGAAATTTTTCCTTATTATTTGAATTTTTGTTTTTGGGAAATTGGAGGTATCATGGCTAAGCCAACTTGCTATTTTAATCCAAACTGAGCGAGATCAGATCCCCAGAGATTACATATGGCGATGATCTAGACCGATCATCCAGCCAGTACGTATCACGAGATTTTTTATTAAATTTTCGTCAATTTATTTGATTTATTTTAAAGTATTATTATAAAAAAATTTTAATCACAAAATTGTAGATTTTGATATAATCTATATTTTTATAGTTTAAAATTTTTTAAAAAAATTTAAATTATAAAATTATAAATAATATCAAAATCTATAATTTAGAGTTCTATATTTTTTTATAATATTTAAAAATAGATTAAAAAAATTAAAAAAATTTAATAAAAAATTTCGTAGTTAACGGCCAGGCTCACATACCACATAGGATCAAAAGACGGAGGATCCATTCTCAATCCGCGCAGCCTGATAGGTTTTTCTTTGAGACGAGTACATACGAGCCCGGGAAGTAGGGTATTTCTTTACATATATATAAACTGTAACCCCCGCTGCGACGATGGAACAACGCCCTCGAAAAACATGAAGAAGATAGAGGCGAATAAGAAGGTGGTAGTGGTGATGGGTGCGACCGGGTCCGGCAAGTCTCGTCTGGCGGTTGACATTGGGTCCCACTTCCCCGCCGCCGAAGTCATCAACGCCGATTCCATGCAGGTCTACCGCCACCTCCACGTCCTCACCAACAAGATCCCCCTCAATGATCAAAAAGGCATTTTTTAAATTTAATTTCCTTTTTTATTTCCAATTTGGGATGCAATTCGAATTCATTGTGTATCGATAGTTCAGGTATTCCGCATCACCTCCTTGGCACTGTTGACGCTTCTGTGGAGTTCACTGCGAGGGATTTTCGTGATCAAGCAACCCCTGTATGCATATATATGGTTAAAAAAACTTATCAAAGGAGGAGTATCTGATTGGCTTTTTTTTCTTTGTTAATTTCGTTTGGTAGATTATTGATGATATAATATCACGAGGAGGGCTTCCGCTTATTGTTGGTGGAACAAATTATTACATCCAGGTCCATATCTCGATACTTACTTTCCAATCAAGCATCTTTGGAGTTCATCTTTATATTTAATTGCATACTCCGGGTGCTTACTTTTGTCTTTTATGCATTGCTAGGCGCTAGTGAGTCCATTCCTTGTGGACGATGTGGTGGAAGATATGGAGTTTTGTGATATCAATGAAACACAAGGTAGATTTAGGATGGGTAGTACTTGAACTCAAATATGTTGTCTGATATAAATTTGGTTCATAACTTTATTTATTTATTTTTTTTTTTGTCTTTATGGCTTATTAGATGCTTATGATTCTTCTAGCGATGGCTATGGAAGGCTGAAGGAGATTGACCCCGTTGCAGCAAACAGAATTCACCCCAATGATCATAGAAAGGTCATTCTAGCATGCTTGGCAAACTAGTCCCGTTGCTTCTGTTTTCACCTTTTATACGTTGATCTAAGTACAATGTGAAAAGCATCTCTTTGTGTGTTTATGCTTGCTCTTACATAATTTTATGTTGCCAAATGCCGTTATGGTGTGTCTTGTCTTAGTTAATTTTTCCATAAATACTTCTCAATTTTACCTCATGCTGCTGTTCTTGGACCATTAGGCAGAAAATAAACTCTAATAGTATGGAGGAAAAGTTTATGCTCTGTAAATGTAAACTTAGGGGATCCTTATACATATGTAACTATATCAAGATCAAACTCTATACTTTGTGCTAATAATAATTAGGAAAAGTTGTACGTAAATTTTTTTTTATGTTAAGTGTAATATGGCATGGAATATTTGACTCCTTAAAAATTTTCATTTTCTTGCCGCAGATTAATCGTTATCTCAGCTTGTATAAGGCTTCGGGTGTTCTTCCAAGCTCTCTCTTCCAAGAAAAGTCAGCAGAGGTTATTGGGTGCTTGCTGTTGCATTCTCCTAACCAATTATGTTAAGCTGTTGTCAATTATGATGAGCTCGTTAATACACATCAACAGTCCTTAAGCAACATTAAAATGTTAAATTTGTTTTTTAGGATCTTTTTAAGAATGGTTTTAGAGTTTTTGATTCTCTATCATATGTAGTCTTGCATGCATGTATGCTTGGTAACAATTAAGAACACATCAAAGATAGACACTGTTATAACACACACATATATATATATATATATATATATATATATTATATATATATATATATACACCTAGCTAGTCATTATTGTTATTATTTTTTTTAAAAATTTAAAGTAAGATCATTTAGATTTCAGTATTTTTGGATGTTACAAAAGCCACCAGCCAATTTTCGGACCTTTGGACAGTAGTTCTAGATTTTCTTCTGCTTTTAAAGTTTCCTTTGATGCTTGGAAACCCAATTCCTCATGCTTTTATGTCAAAAATGCTACATGGTACCTTTGATTTTAGATTGAAAAACTACATGTATTTGTATGATCCTTGATTGAACAACTACATGACTTTATGTTCTTAGATTGCCAAATTCAGTTTCTGGATGTGTCTTGTATTTTCTAATTAAGAATTAGAAGCATTTTGTAGCGCCTTAGAGGCGTTATACCTATTCATTTGAATTCAGCCTACAGTCGCCATTGGCTTCTTTTTTTCCCCCTCACAAAAGTGCTTCTCGTCCCTACATTTTGGAACCTCAAAGGCCGTGTCAAATTGCTGTCCTTCAAAATGCTTTGATTGACTTTGGAAGGGCCATATAACGTGCCTAACATATATTTCTTTGATCTTGTTTGAAGATCATTTTACGCATCATCATTGAGTTGAATGTAAAAGCTTTGTTCTGGCAGGACAGAAGTGGGGCCGTGCCGACAATTTCAGGTACGACTGTCTTTTTATATGGGTGGATGCTTCTCCAACAGTGCTGGATAACTATGTGAACCAAAGAGTTGATGGAATGATGGATGCCGGCTTGTTGAATGAGGTCTATGATATTTACAGTCCCGCTGCTGATTGTACGAAAGGCTTAAGGCAGGCTATTGGTGTCAGAGAGTTTGAGGATTTTTTTACACACTTTTTTAGGAAAAATATAAGCACATCCTGTCAACAAAGGAATGATGGCATTGGTGAGGTACCTAGCTATTTAGAGATCCTTGAGTCTGGTGATGAGACACTTAGAAATCTACTAGCCAAAGCCATAGATAAGCTCAAAGCCAACACACGTAGGCTTGTCCGTCGTCAAGTAAAAAATTTCATCACTCTTTTATTCATTATTCTAAAGTATACCATTGATGTTGATTTAGATCATCTTGAGTTGTATGTTTTTCATTGTTTTAATTCCATTTCAGAAACGGAGGCTGAATCGTTTAAACAACTTTTTTGGATGGGATTTACACTACATTGATGCAACTGAAGCATTCTTGTGTAAGCCCTCTCACCAGTTTATGAATAAAATGAATAAAACTGGCACCAACAATAACTAATATTAGTCAATTTTCTGTGGGCCTATATTTACAGGCAGCTCCGAGGAATCCTGGCAAGAATTGGCTGTTGAACCTTGTCTTAGTCTTATTCGCGCGTTTTTAAATCGGAGCCCTGAGGCTGCATCCATTGTGATTACTGATGTCAAGAGCGATGGGACGACGGATTCTAGGGACTTGTGGACTCAATATGTTTGTGAGGTAACCACACTGATGTTTGCCATAGTTGCAGGTTTGGTTAACTTGTTTATTACCATTTGGGGCTTGTTTATGAATCTTTAACATTATCCTTCTTCCAGGCTTGTGGAAATCAAATTCTGAGGGGGGCACATGAGTGGGCGCAACACAAGCAAGGCCGAAGCCATAGAAAGAGAATTCACAGGTTGAAGAAGAATGGTTCGAGTACTGGGTTGCTGAACCAGCCATCTTCTTAATCATGCTCTGTTGTCAGCTTATTTTTCTGTAGCATGTATGCATTTAAATTATGTGTTCTAGTTTGGCTTAGTAGAAGAACCAAACTATACAAATATTGGTAATATTATACCAGCCATTTGGAATACTAAATTATGCGTCCGTAACACTTTTGAGTTTTCGACCATGGATGTTTTGAAAGTCCAAAAGCAAGGAGGTGAATTGTGCGTGTGAAAAGGTGGGGCTTTTGTGACGTTATTCCTGTTTCAAAAATGAATTTTATAAATTCTTGTTGTAAAATTAGATAAGGAAACAAAGTTCGTCAGAGCGTTTCAAGTTTCAACTCTGGATTTTGTAATTGTAGCCCATAATCTGATTACGATTTGTCAGAATTAAAAAGTAATCACATGCTGCAACAATTTTGCAATATTTTTTCAAAGGCAATACCTACTTTGAACTATCTAAGGAGAATTTTGGTGGACAAAAGAGGAGGCGTGTGTGTCAATTTAACTTCTCATCTTGTACTGCCATTTTAATAAAACCCTTTTTTTGGTGTTATATAATTTTTTAATTTATTTTTTTTTTTTGTTAAAAAATGTCTCTAATTATGTGTTTTATAAAGTGTTTACTGATACAAAATTTAAAGTTTTAAAATATTTATTTAGAAATACTTTTTTTTAAAAAAAATTTAAATTAAAAAGTTGTCAAGCACACTATAATCTTTTTTTTTGGTACTAAAAATTTACTTATATATAATATATTGTACACACACACACACACACACACACACACGTGTGGAGCGCTTTGTAAGTCTTTCAAAAGTAGAAGCTTTTTCTATAATGGTTTGCAAAGCAGGGACTTCTTTGATGGACCCTCAAAGAAGAACCACATGCTGCAATAATTTTGAAGCTGATGAAAGTTGTTGTAAGGGGCATTTGATTCTAGATTGATAGACAGGAAGCACTACAAACCCTTTTCCTTTTTTTCCCACCCCTCGTGCTGCTGAAATAACATCACTTTGATATATCATGTAAATCCAAGGAGACTTTGTTAAACAAGATATAAAAGATAGGTACTTTAATAAAAGTTAAAGATAGGATTAAAATTTTCTCAAAAAAGTGTTTAAAGTTTAATTTTTGATAGTTCATCAACATATAACTATATAAGAAATTATTGGCTATCTTATAATGTAGTCATATCTACAGTTATTTGTTAGCTTGTGAATACGCTGAGTTCATTTAAAAGCTTATTAATGAGATAGTTTACTGTGTTCGATAAACCTCGAGTTCAAGTCTAAACATGTCAGACCTAAATCAGGTTTTTTTTAAGCTTGACTAGAGCTCGAGCTTGTACTCGACCTTGTTTAAATTAAATGAATAATTCGACATGCCTAAGCTCTGGTCTCAGCTTGTTTATAGTCCTAATCTTGAACTCTTGATAATGCTTTATTATTTATCTTTTCATTTTTTTTTATTATAGGGCAATGCTAAACGCAGCAAAAAAATTATCAATACCTATAGTTTAAAAAAATTCAGAATTTTTTGAAAAACTATTAATATAAAAGTTATAAATTTTAAATGAGACCTACAATTCTTATTTTGAAAGTTTTTTTATAAGCTAGTTCAAAATAGTATTTTAGAACTCTAAAATTTAATAGGTTTGAAGCAGAACTTGTTAAAATTTAGAGTCCAGAAGAATCCATTTATAAAACTGGTTCTACAACTTTCAAGTTATATATTCCCAAATTTGTTTTTAAATACACACACACACACACACACACACACACAACAACACCCGACAATATATATATATATATTAATATTATAATATATATATATGTGTGTGTGTGTGTGTGTGGTGTGTGTGGAATATATAACTTGGGAATATACACACACACACAGATATATATATATATATATATATATAGGATCGATAGGTTTTTTGTTAAATCAGTTAAGGAGGCAAAGATTATTCTTTATTATGAAGTTGGATCATTGTTACTTTTGCATCGGATTCTAATTAAAGCATTCGTACAAATGCTACTCTATCATATAACAGTTATGATAACGTGCTATCCTACATAAAGTTGGACAAAAGTTGATCCATAATTCCTCAAATTTGGTCCGAGTTTATTTGTGCCAAGTCCAATTTTTTGGGCGGATAAGTTCTAACTTCTAACATTAAAATAATCTTTCGCAATATTTTAACACTAAAATAATATACTTTAATTTCTATAATGAATCAACGAAAAATAGTAAAAGAAATTGGAACTTTATAACTAATTAAGAGATAAATTAAAGTAAAAAAAAAAAAAACTATTCAGTATGACTAAATAGTGCAAAATAGTTTTTTACCGATTATAAGGTGCACGTGAAATAGCGTTCACCGTATATTAAAGTAATAGCTTTTTACCAATTATGAGGTGTAAGAAAATACCGATTTGAACTATTTTTGGGGCCAACTAGTTTGGCAAATAGCGTTCTCCATATATTAAAGTAATAGATTCTTGACTCTTGAGCAGCCATACTTAGCCGTTGGAACAAGCCAAGAAGGCGGTTGACACTCTTATACATGAAGATGTTATAGCTACACGATATTGGGCAGTGTTGCCGCTTATAATAATTGCCATGGGTAACATAAAAAGCTCAGAGATGTGCAGCTAGCGGATAACGACGTTGCCGGAGACTCGGCCTCCGATTCTCCTCCCACCCCGGTTTCTCTCTCCGATCACCACCTCCGACGGATCATACCCGACCACCTCATTATCGCGAACAAGAGTCCCATCAGTTCTTCCTCTGCGTAGCCTAGGCATGTAACGGCCACGACGCTCAAATTCTTCTTCCCTAGCGTAGTAATTATTAGGGTTTCCATTTCCACCTCGTCTGTAAAAGCGTCCCCCGCCGCCCCCCTGCGGATATCGCCATGAGCTGCACCACTGGTTTTGATCATGTCTTTGGTTGTCGGCAGCGTTGACGTCCTCTTGGAGACTGTTTCGAGGAGCTCTCTGCGGCTGCAATTTCTTTGGTGGTTGTTCATTATTTTTCTGTGGTTTCAGTGGATTAAGAACCCGGAATCTTGAAGCAGTAGAACGATTATCCTGGAATAAAAAAAAATGAAGTGAAAATATTGATGAATTTTAATCGAAATCCTGAGGGTTGCTTTAAATATTAACAATTGATATGTACCCTTTTAGGGTCTGGAAAAGATGAAGAACATTTCTTGTTCCAACCGGTGTGCAAGCCCGACCCCTGAAAGTCAAACGCGCGGACCTCAAAGAATGATACTTGAGGTATATAAAATATGTATATAGAGAGAATTGACATTTTTATTTTTTTACAAATCAATCAAAAGAATTTAGTAATGTGGAAATTATCAAATACGGACACTTATTTTGCCCTCTGCTATTGGCCTTCTTCCGCTACACAATCATAAAAGACTTCTTCAGCACATATTAAAAAGCTTGTTATCTTTTAAGATGAGAAACAAGATCATCAGTATCTTTTTTCTTCTTCGTTGAGAAAGAAATGATCATGAAGTCTGTTTCAAAACCTGGATCTGCAAGTTGAACTCTGCTGGAGGGCTCCGTTGATGCGCTACAGCATCGGAGGAGGGAGCTGCTGTCGGCGGTGAAACATCTTCCTCGAGTGAGCCGTTCATCTTGCCCAATGATCCCTACCATAATTAATCACGATCACGTGATTCTACGATACATAACATTCACAAAAAAAAAAAAGAAGAAAAAGAAAAGACATTTCAGGGCAGTAAATAATTACCACCATTTTTTTTGGTGTCTTCTTCACCAAAGAGAAAAACCCCATGGTAAGTGAGCTCGTGAGCACAAAGAAAGATCGTAAGTGAGGGGAAATTAGTTGATAAGTAGAGAGAGGATATAACTTTTGATAGGCGGTGATGAGAACTTTCGCCGTGGAAAAGTTTATAATACTTCGCACATAAGTTTCACAAATTACACAAAATTTATAAAGACTTATATTTAGATTTTTTGTTTTTTAAAAAAGACTTATATTTATAAAAACTACAAATTATTTAAAAAATATAATACATTATTTTAATATTCATTTTAAAAAAAAAATAAAATTAAAATGCCAAAGCAAATGCTGATGCTTATGCATGCCATTGCTAGAGGATTGATGCTTTCAGTCTCTAGTAGTATCAAAAAAGAAAACATTTACACATTAATCAAAATATCTCTGCTAATGCATTTTATTTTCTGGTGCATAGTCCGGGGCCCGGGCAGTAGGGTTCATCATCAGAGCCTAAAGAACTACATTTTATTGAGGATGCTGCTTGAGCCGATTTTATTAGACGTATCTCAGCGGATGCTAAATTTACAGTATACTGCTTAATTCACGGTATACTTCATTACTTTGAATCAGGCTATGCTACTTCCTGTTCTAGTAGCAAGTGAAAAACAAAAAGTCATGAATGATAAATGATTATGAGTTGATGTTCTTAGATTAATGCTACATATGAGGACTTGCTTTTCTACCATTCTCATAAATAAAATACCTTTTTTATTCTCATATTTTTTTAGATAATGATGTCGAGTTCGGTTTTTATCCTATATCTGTTATTTGAGAAAGCTGAAATAATGTTATTTGTGTCATAGTTATTTAACTTTTTGTAACAATGGTATCTTTTGCTCTTAAATATACCAAATTTAACAATGACGCAGTTGTATCCTCAGAGGGCAAATTGTACCATGCGCGCCCTAACACCATCATTTTGATGCGCGGGCGCGCTGAAAAAAAGATTTTATGTATTTTTTAAAAAAATTTCAACATTAAAGTTGTAGATTTTAATGAGATCTATAACTTTTATATTAAAATATTTTTTTAAAAAATATTTTTAACTAAGTGTTTTGGCGATCTAAAGTTTAACGGGTTTGAAATAGATTTTTTAAACACCGGTTAAACTTTGGAGTGCCAAAACACGTATTTAGAAATATTTTTTAAAAAAAATTTAATATAAGAGTTATAGATCTCACTAAATTCAACTTTTATGTTGAATTTTTTTTTTTTCAAAAAACACACAATTATTATTTTTTTTCTATTTTTTGGTGCGCCCGTGCACCAAAAAGATGGTGCGCGGGCGCGCACGATAGAATTTCTCTCCTCGGAGGCATTGGAGGCCCAGTAAACGGCCAATCTTCAGGATCTTTACATCGAGCCTGCAACCATAAAGGGCATGTTCGAAGTGGAGTTTAACATGGTTGCAACTGATACATTACATATTGGGTGTGTAGGAAATATGGACACTTTGACATTTTGCACCATACAGTATCCAATACAGACACGTCATGGATATGACCGAAAATTTGTCGGAAATGTCAAAGAAGTGTCTGAACAATAAAAAAAAAACATGCATGTCGAACATGCCAGATAAGAGTGTCAAACATTTGTATCTGTATTTATATTATTTCTTTTTTAAAAAAAGAAATTCTTTTGTTGTTTTTGTTTAAAGAAATAAAATACTATATAATAAATAGTAATAAATAATATAATATCATTACGTATATTATATTTTTATTTAATAAAATTTTTTACTGTTTAAATTTATTTTAAGAACGTGAGAATTATATTATGCATAGATTTTATTATAGAACAATATTTATTTCCAACTATTTAAAGATTTATATTGGTTATTTTTAAATTATTTATGTTTTTGTTGGTTTATCAAAATATATGAACAAAAACCCTTTCAATCTTAATAGTAGGCATCAAATTTCGTGGAAATGTGTTTCGTTTTTCTTGGAAAAGTAGACTGGAACTTTAGAAATAGCGAGTTGTTGAACCGCGCTACTAGCGGGGCTTATGTATTTTATACATTTCGGCAGCGAAACATGTATACTTGATGCCGAGCGCGGCTAACTGGACCAGCTAGGAGGTGCCCAAAAAGCGACACAATCCGAATTCGAGGTGTGTTGGGTAAAATGTTTTACAGAATTTTTCGAAGAAAAATTTTCTGAATTCCGTAATAAAAGCACCCGTTCATATAAGGCAGTACTCAAAATTCAAAGTGTCAATCAGAGTTGGACGTGAAGTTTTTTCGCGAATTTGAGGTGTCTACAGGACGCGCGCTTGTATTATGGTTCACCACATATCTCCAAAAAAAAGAACATATGCACTTGACGATATGTACTTGATTATGAACTGCACGAAGATATAATATAAGCTGGATCCCACTTCAATTACGAAATTATACGATGACGGCACGACATGGTGGACTTCCAAACCCGAACTAGGATGCAGAAACATACACTTAGAATAAGCACACTTAACTAGTTGAAGACGGACGTAGGTTACATGATTACGTACCATACATTAATTATTCGTGGAAACCAGCAGGCGACGCTTTATTATCGATGCTTAAGGACCTTAGGAGACGACGTTGTTGCAGACTCGCGCGTAGTTGTTCCGGCCAGCCCTATTTCCGACTCCCATCTCGACTCCTCCGCGGTCGTAATTCACCTTATTATCCACCACGTCCATGCGGTTGTCCCACCCCGCTTCGTTCCCCACCCCGATGTCCACGTCGTAGCACGTTGTCTCAACAGAATTCCGCATCATGCGTGCGTAGTTATCGTTCCTCGCGCCGTTCCTGGCGCCGATTCTCACCCGCGCCGCCGCACTGTGGACTCGGTTGTAGTCCACGTGCATGTCGTTGTCGCGGCCGGCGTCGTTGCCAACTCCGATATCGACGTTGTCGTCGGCGCCGATCACGTCGTTGCGGTACATGCTCGCCCGGTTGTCGCGGCAGGCGTAGTTATCTACACCAAGGCGCATGCGGCCGCGGTTGGAGCGGAGATAGTTGTCGCTGACGTCCATGTCGAAGTCCCGGCCGGCGGAGTTGTCGACGCCGATCTGGACGTCATTCCGGCAGCCGCGAACGTAGCACGGACGTTCGGGCCTGCATGTCTGCATGCACTGCACAAGCATTCAGACCAACATGGGATTAGCATACATGCAATAAGAAGGAGATAAAAACTAGAATTCAGCTAAAATTAACTACTAATTGTTTTTCTAGTTAAGGGAGGAGAATGAAGACCATGTTGCTGCGACGGAAGAGATCGGCGGCTGAATTGACTCTTGCGCCGCTATGTGTGGTTGCTTTGTAAGTGACCGTTTTCATCAAGGGTTTAAATAGGCTCTGAATTACAGAGCGGTGAAATAGTGGCAGCAATGAAACTAAATGAAAGGTCAAGTTGTGGGGTATTAATCCGGATATATTCTGGTCGGTGTTGCTAATTATTCTGGTATTCCTTTTGGATCAAATCACTTTTTGAAGATGTGTATCTTTGACGGATACGTTTCAGTTATCAAATTTTTGAACCACTGTTATATGAACGTGATGATAAGTTTCTCATCAACCAGTTCTATCATCTCAACGGAACACAGATTATCACCTGCACCCGCTCGGTGTATCGAATGCCAATTTTATAATCATATATTCACTATTTTAATTTTTTTCAATTATCTAATACTTATATCTACTTACTTATGTTGATTTCGTAACTAAATTATTAGAAAATACCATGTTTCTTCCTTCACGTGAGTTCATATAATATATTACTTTGCCGTTATATTTTTTGGCATAATCATCATCTTTTCTTGATAATGCTTGTTAGAATTCATAGACACAAATTGTAGATTATTATAAAACTATTACAAGTTAAAAGTAGTAAATATATGATAATAAATTGGTATTCGGTGTACGGAGTGAGTGTATAGAATTTTCGCTGCATTCCAATGTCTCCCTTTTTTATAACTTTCAAATTAACCCCACTTTTTGTTTATAAATACAATAACAATACATACATACAAATATTTTTTAAAAGAACATTAAATACTGAGTAAGTGACCGTTTTCATCAAGGCTTTAAATAGGCTCTGAGCTGCTGTGCGGTCGAATAGTGTCAGCAATGAAACTAAATGAAGGTCAAGTTGTGGGCTACTAATTCGGATATATTCGAGTCGGTGTTGCTTACTTTTCCCGTATTCCTTTTGGATCAAATCATAGTTATCACCTTTTGAAGATGTGTATCTATGACGGGTACGTTTCTTTTATCAAAAAAAAAAAAAAAAAATGGATTGGCTCCAACGTAACACCCATAAATTGTATTTTTTGGATCATTTTGTTTTTTTTTGTTTTTTTTTTTTTGGTTACCGCTATTGTTAAAGTTATAGATAAGTTGTTTTCTTAATCTTAAAGGATGCTGAGAAGTATTTAAACTGTAGGAGGGTTAAATTTTTGTGCAGTGTAGTTGATATTGTGCAGCATTCAACTTTTTATTGCTACTAACTTGTAAGAACAATAAACAGCTTTTCTGAAAAAAAAAAAAAAAGTCTTTTTTCTTGTTAGATCTGAAGAAAAATGTTAATTTGCAGAAGAGCTGTTAGTTATGCCCTGAATGTCCATGCCAATGCCTATTCAAGAGATGAGATCAATATCATCAATCATCCGTTCGGAAGGTCACGATATGGGATTTTGTGTTCCAATTCTGGATGGGTAAATATTATGGAAATAAGACACTAAGATGGAGGCCACAACTTGTAGAGATATGAATTAAGTTTATGCTAAAATCATACTTTTAACCCCTCAAATTTCTATAACTATTGTTTTATTTTAGGTTAAATATACTGAACTAATAAAAAATCATGACCGCGAAGAATATGGAAGTTGTAATTATTATTAAACTTCACTAGATATAATGGATAGGACATGAGTAATGCTATGGTATGCGAAGTTCATGCAGATGTTAATTTAAAGTATAGTTTTTTTTTTTTTTTTTTTTAAAAAAATAAATAAAATAAAATAAGAAAATTTTTTTTTTTTAAAGGATGCAACACAAGAACTTCCCAGGAGGTCACCCATCCTAATACTACTCTCCAAACACGCTTAATTTCGGAGTTCTGATAGGATCCGGTGCATTAGCGAAGGTTTCGATTCATACACACAAATTTTAGATTGTTATAAATCTATTACAAGTTGAAACTAGCAAATATATGATCATAAATAGATATTCGGTAATCTAGCGGGTGTAGAGAATCTGTGTTGCATTCCAACATCTTCATTTCCTATAAGTTTCAAATTGACCCGTCTTTTAATTATTTAAGTACAATATCAATCTAAACACATATAAATACTTTACAAAAAAGTTAAAGTCAAATAAATTTTAATATGCATTTTATCTCAAATTTTTTGAAAATTTAGTCTACATAGTTATTTTGAATTCAAATATTATCGAATTTAAAATTGTTGAAACTTTGAAATACTTATTGATAGAGTTATTTCGCTCACTTTTTTTCTAAAAATTTTTATAGGTGTGTATTTTTGGCTAACAGTTTATTTACAAAACTATAAGATGAAATGATTGGTACACATCTCAAAAAAGGTGCGAACGATTTATCCATATTATTCCAAAGGATTCAAATCCTCTGTCCCAATTCTCTATCCCGTCTTCTGTCCCAAACCCTCAAAATACATATTTGTAAGTATTTTTTGAAAAAAATTTCAACATAAAAGTTATAGATCTCATCAAGATCTATAACTTTCATATTAAAAATTTTTCCAAAAAACGCTTCTAAATATATGTTTGTAAGTCTCAAAGTGTTAACGGGTTTTAAAACAGTTTTAATATCCGTTAAGATGTTAATATTTTGGAACCTAAAAAATATATATTTAGAAGTATTTTTTGGAGAAATTTTTAACATGAAAGTTATAGATCTTGATGAGATCTACAACTTTCATGTTGAAAATTTTTTCAAAAAATATTTATAAATATGTGTTTTAAAGATTTGGGACAGAGGACGGGATAGAGAGTTGGGACAGAAGATTTGAGTCCTATTCCAAATTCTCAAGCAGCACCATCGACTATAGCTTTACGACTGCAAAATTCCAGTCAACCTTCATAATGCACGGAATTAGGATAATTGCGAATAACTCACTTTCAAAAGCACTATACTTTTTTTTTTTGGGTCATGACCATTAAGTTTAATTTATAATATATATTGGATTAGAAACGGTACACATTAAAATAAAATTCTAATTAAATATTGTTACGGTTGAAACCCTGACCTACCTTTCACAAGGAGCAAACAGATGCACTATACTTTGATCATATCCCCTGGATTTCTAACTAATTTTCTAAAAATACCTACATAGTTGGTTAAAAAATCAAGTTTGTTGCAACTTGTTTTGCGAGTCCTTAGTTTTATATAGCTGTGAAAATGAGCAGAGTTCAAGCCGAGCAACACTAAACTTAAGTTCAGTTTTGGTATAGCCCAAGCTCAAGGTCGAGCTCAACAGACTTAAACGAGTTCGACCCAAACTACTCGCGTGCAGCTCGGCTTGTTTTCACCCCCTAGCTTTGTAGTTTGTCTTACTATATACTACAATCGTGTTAATATTGTATTGCTTGGATTATTTTGCAAGTCGTCGAGATTACTACTACAAATCATTTTTCCGAAGCATAGTGGAATGCATGTTATCATTAATTCTCAGTTCCTTCTCCCCTTGAAAGGAGATTCGTCGGCTTGTTTTCGGTTTGAAATACCCAAGTAGCCTTTTGGGTTTGCCATGTATATGATATACGACTATCAAAGGTTAATTGCAAAATATGTTTAATAACCAAAAGGTTTGGCCCAAAGTATTCTAACAATGCGCCCAAATAATTTTGGGATGCTTGAAGAAGAAAATCACATCCTTTAGTTTGTCTAGGGATGAGCATTAAGACTATTTTATGTCACCAATCCATGTAAATTTTGCATTTTCTTAGTGCTAATATAATTATCAACACTTGCCCCATATAAATCTTGGCATTTCAAACACACATGCAAGGGCAGTTTATGTTGTGATTTTTGAGATTTTATAACATAAGGGCAGATATCGCCCCTTAGTTATGTAAGTTGAGATTTCATAGCGGGGGGGGGGGGGGGGGGGGGGGGATATCTGTCTTTGCACCATATGATTTATGATATTTCATGGCATGAGGATGTATATCAATCCCCGCACATGTGAACTTTGGGATTTCATAACACAAAGGCGGTAATGTGATTTTGCATTTTCATAAGGACAACAACTATCAATCCTGGTGTTATGTGAGTATCGAATTTTTCATTTTTCAAGTATTGAGTTTTTCATTTTTCTTAGCACCATAACGTAAATCGCAAAATTTTTTACTGGAAATAGTATCAACACTATCTTGCGTTTGTTAAGCGAGGGACAGGCCTTCATATCTGATATAGCGCAGATCGGGCTTGCCACGTGTCAGCTTCAGAAGGGCTCAGAAATTCCAGATGTCCGTGTCTGCAACTCGATAGCCCGACTCGAGAAATGTAAGAAGACCCGAGTCGGTATCCCGACTCGGGTAAAACCTGATAACCCATACTACGCTCGGACCCGGGAATCGTCCGAAGATCCGGGTCGCATCCCGACTCCGGACTATCTAAAAGACTCGGGGCGGTGCTCCGATTCGGAAGGTGTTGCAGACCTGGATGGAACCCCAACCTTTTGAAGTGCTTGAAGACCCGAGTCGGCGTTCCGACTCGGGAAACCTCTGAAGACCCGAGTCGTTGGTCTTTACTTTGGGATTATCCACTAAGGCTCGACCGCCCGGCCCACCCGCAGCTCGACTCAAGAAACATCGAAGAACCGAGCGGGTTATTTGCGCTTCCCGACTCGTGAGGCGCTTTCACCTATCAAACCACGATGCGGCAGTTGCGGATCACGACGCGGACGTGGTACACAGATGGCGACTAGTCAAACCCACCTTTTTTGGAGGAGATCCTACATTCTCTCAACGGCCTGCTGACCAGCGCCGCGGCTGCTGACCAGCGCCGCCTATAAAAGGCAATTAACAGCAACCGTTAGTAGGGACACACTTGGATTTCTCTCAGACTTAGTCAATTTTTTCGTGCCCAGCTTTCAAGCGCTCGGCAACCTGAGTGACTGAGAGTTTTGAGTGATTGTAATCCTTTTCTTATACTAATAGTGAGAACTACGTTGGCATTACGGTGAACAGCCCGTGGTTTTACCTTGTTTCCCAAGGGTTTCCACGTAAAAAGTTGTGTGCATTTACGTTCTGTTTCTTGTCTCTTCTTGCCATTCTTCCGCTTTCGAACACTTTATTGATCGGTCGAGGACCAGCTCGATCAATATCATTTTATATTGGAGTAGTTGAGAGAGGAATCACACATTATCTTGAGTTTATTTAGTAGAGATATAAGCCCTCACACCAATTTTTATGCAAAAATACTAGTGCACTCCAAAAATCCACTCCTAAACAAAAAATTACAAAAAGTTGAAATTTTAGGTGGCGGATCCTATTGCAAGAGGCATACACGATTTCTTTCTTTTCTTTTTTTTTTTAAAAATTGGTGATTTATTTGGTGGACTCATAGATTGTATGAGCACTTCGCGCTCTTTTCATCAGAATAGCTGAGGGACGCCCGCAACTACTTTTAGTTTGGATCGCTGACAGAGAAAGACTACCATTCACTAAATTTTTGATAGAAATTTAGAATAAATATCGAACCCGACGGTCACATTCCCAACAAATATAACAATATTAAATGTTAAAGTGTTCCGTTCATATTGAAAAAGACAAGCATCATATACTTTTTTGGTTAGTGATTTTGGAATTTAGGGGCCACCAAAATAATAAGCAATAACTAAAGCATAAAATCCAAGATTAAAAGAAAAGACAAAGATTTTGTATTCTCCACGAGAAGAAAAGAAATAATAAAAAATAAAAAGATCACATATTCAATTTCCTGCAAGTGGAAATGTCTTCTTTCATGAGGCCAATTTAAGCTGTAGCGCCAGTCAGTCGCGTAATCCATCAATATTTCCTGCAAGTGAACCACGAAGCGACGGTCCATCACCAATGGGAGGCGGCGATGTTCCACAGGCTGATGAGGAAGTACCTCGACAAGTTATAGAGATCCCTATCGAGGTCATCTTTGAAGTAGTAGTTAATTACATGATTAGTATTTATGTTCATATTAATTGACATGTATATGCATGAATTCATGAAGATGGAATTCGGAATTGTTTTCAGGATTTATCATCGGAGTTCCAGATTGCACCCAATCCGACGATGACTGGCGGTGATACCGCCGCCGTTCCCTCCTCCGGTGACGGCGAGCCACTGACTACAGAAAGCAGGACACCCAGTCAGGTACTTAATTTATAGATCAATCTTTGCTCTTTTTTTTTTTCTTGTTAATAGCATGACGAAATGCCTTAGTTTTCATTTGTTTTTTATAATTGTTAATTTTCTGCAAGCGAAGCTGCTCTCAGATCCTCCAGCAGCACAAGCTGAAGTAGCTCCTCCGATATCGCAGCAAACCTCAGGAGATCAACAAAGCTCGAGGAGTAGCACGAGCTTGCAGCAGCAAGACGACATCCGTCGTCCACACGATCAAAGCAGGCAGAAGAGAAGCGGCAGCGGTCGCCGCTGCCACCACCACGGAGAGGATGAATACTGCAGCGGGGGAGTAAGACGACCCGAGAGAGATGTTTACTCAGCTAGAAGGAATTCGACGACGCAACCAACGACATCATCGGCCGCTTGCGATCACAGTAGACAGGGAATGCACCAGAGATACCAAAACAGATCAAGGAGGAGCGGATGTGATGATCCCGACGACTACTCGAGCGATGAAGACGATGTAATCGACGGCATCATCATCCGTGATAACATAATCGAAGTGGATCCGTCAAAAGTTACCATCGGAGTAGGAAACAGAGCGGGGAGGAGACGCAGGGGACGTATTTCCGGCAACGTTGTTCTACCGTAACCTATAATTCTATTAATAATTATTTCCGACCTGTGGTTAAACCAAGTTCATTAGCTGTAATTCTATTAAGGCTTGTTATAACTTTGCTGCTTATACTCTTAGGCAGCTATTTGCACTATTTCAGCAGTCGTCGTTTTGTAATATATAGTCTTGTCTTGACAATTATGATGTTTATTTCTTAGTTTGTGCTTGAGATATCTTATTTCTTCATTTTTAGTTTTTTTTCTGAAAAAAAAAAGTAGTTTAGCATGCACACGATTCAGGGAGAGTTTGTAACCCGACTATCCAGTGATGGGCCATTATGAGCGTAAACGCAAAATCAAATGACTCCAAATTGTATAAAAGACACGGTTTTTGGGTTGGTTGGAGAAACGAGTTAAGTTGCATACAAATAGCTCAAGCATAGACTCATTCAGACTCAATTCAAGTTTGATACCCGAGCTCTGAGAGATTTTGAGCTGATGTCCGATTTTGTTGGAAATGTATAATCGAAAGTATTAGAAGTTGAAGGTAGAAAAAGTGGAGGGCATGAATTAATGTAATTAAGCGCGCGAATGCTGGAAATATTGTTATCCTTATTAAGGTAAATGTTAAATGTAGAATGAGGTAGTTGAGGGGCCGGTAGAGCAAAATACAGACAATACTTCAGAAGAAGCAACTGGTGTACTAACTTAAGGGTGGAGTTGGAGGAGTGACCGTAGGAATGTTGAAATTAGTGTGGCTTATTTTGCAATCTAATTGATAAAATATTATGATAATTAAAAATTAATTGGGTTGGATAAAATATGTGTTTGATATTGAGCAGAAAGAACTTGATCATATGGATCCCATTAGAGTTAAAAGGGTTTTAAGTTGGAAGAAATCCAAAGTACAGTTCGGTGAAAGCATGAAAGGCGAAGTGAGATCATTCCATATTATCGGCATATTATTTGGTATCCCGATATCATGATTTTTTTTAATTAATATTTATTTTTCAAGAATTCTTAACATCGGAATAAGTTATGTGTCCTTATATTTATCAGGGATTAAGGGTTGCTATTTGCCAAAGGTGAGATTGATATTGGATAAGACGTATAATTTTTTGTAATATAATTGATTAGTGATTTCTCTTAGATTTTTTCTGTAAATGTTTTTTTCAATTTTAAATTTTTTATGTATATCGATGTATTGATTTTTTTTTTTATTCAATTTTTTCTGTAATTTTTATCATGATTTTCTAACAAAGGGATGATTAGCTAAGATTGGAAGATACTAGATGAGCGAGTGGGATGGTAGCTAGGCTTGTACGAGAGTGACCGGAGGAATGCCTAGGATGACGGAGATAAGAGGAAAATTACGCTATTCGTTCACTTTTCGCAGAAAATGCGAGCTTTCCGAAAGCAAAATTCCCACTTTTTCGCTGCAATAGAAATATACAAAGCACATCGTTCGATATTATCCTTTCGGTGATTCCCCTCTCCTTTTTATAATTCCTCCTTATCCTTTCTAAGATGCTATTCTCATTTACTGTTCCTTGTATATGAACTAAAGTTACTTCTTTATTTTCTCATCTAGCAGGAAGGAGGACCACCAGCTAGCAGCAGCCCATTAGTGATCAGGAGTCCAAGTTTCTGATTCCCACCACCTGATTACTTTATTTTTGAGTTATAATTCTCATAAATAGCTAGTTAATGAATATGAAATGCATACTTTATTTTTGAGAAAAATATATACATCGAGTTATTAATATTGCATAGAAGCCGTGAAACGCTTGGTGTCTCGTCCAGGTGAATAGAATCCTTACGGAATTGATCCACAAGCACCCCACTTCTCAGTTATCCTGTTGCTATATTACATCTTCTTGGTTATGAATTCCTTCCTACCTTTCTTCAAAAAACCCCCAAACTGTTATATAATTCATTTGTTTCCTTGAGCATTTGGATAATGGATCAGTACTCCGTATATGCTCCATGGGGAAGACCCCCTCCGCTGCCGAGACCCTACGACTACGGTGCTCCGGAATGGCAGCAACCGCCGCATGAAGGTCTTAACTACGACTATCGAATGACACGACCAGCTGCACAGGATCTATCTGATGAAGACGATGAAGAAGAAATAGAGCGATACCCAAACCCTAACATGTACAGAAACAATTACCAAAGTGATGATGAGGACGACGACGACGATGATGACGACGGCGATGATGATGATGAGGAGGAGGAGGAGGAAGATGAGGAAGAACACAATGATGATGAGGATGATATGTCGTTCGTTTTCAACCAGTTAGGGGTATCCGGAGGGTACTGCGGTGGTGCTCCGGCAATTGTTGTCCAGCACATAAACGTCCAGTTAAAGAAGAAGCGGTCCGTCCACAACATGCATCTCGAGATGAAGAACAACGACATCGGGAATTTTGCATGGAACAACAATGGCAGGAGGCGGTAGTATGATTAATTGTTAATTTGATGATGATCCAACGATATTTAGCACGAGAGACATATTAGCAAATAACTCCTCTGTTTGCATTAAGAGATTTATTCATGCAGTCAAACATGTACCCTTTTAACAATTACTTGTGCGTAATTTACTTAAACCTATGGATAATCTATATATATATATAGAAAACTCGGTATCAAAGTAGTTGAGCGCCACGTGGCACTTCTTATAACTCACAATATGCCACATGGCATCTCTACTATCTTATAATGTGACATGTGTCACTTAATTCAATAAATATGTAATTAATCATATATTTAATGAGAGTTTGAATTCAATGCATAATTAATGTGTTATTAATAATTTTATTAAATATAAAAATTAAGTATAATTCATAATATTTTATTTATATATTAAAAATAATTATAATAATTTTAGAAAAAAATTTTAAAAAGTTATTATTAAATTCTTAATAATTATATATAATTATATACAATTATATACAAAATGGGTATCAAAGTCGTAACTTTTAGTATGGTTAATGAAGAATTTTAAAAAGTTCATCTATCAAATTTTTAATTAATTTATATATTAATACATACAATGAATGATCAAAGAGTAATTTAGGTATGAATTTGTTATTTTTTCTAATTACATGTTGATAAATATAGTATAATACTTTAATAAACATAAATATTATTTATATAAAATTAATATTTTTTAAAAATAAAATAAGCTTTCGAATATCAAAATCGTAATTCTAGGTATGTAACTTAATTTTTTTATCTAATTTTATTATCTACTATATAGTAATTATTTGCTCTAAAATATGATAAATAAAATATAATAGTTTAATAAAAATAATTATTAATTTATATATTAAAATATAAAAAAAATTTAATATTATTATTTTATATTGGTGATTAACAACCGTGCATCGCACGGGTTCAAAACTAGTCTATACTAATTATGGGCGCGTTTTTTTTAGCCGGGCAAAAGTATTCCGGAACAACCCTATAAAATACCTTATTCACTTTTAACCCCTCATCGATTTTCGTATTATAGTATTTTGACAACTATATTAATATTTTTTGGAGAAATTTTCAATATAAATTATAAATTGTAATGAGGTTTATAATTTTTATGTTCAATATTTTTTTTAAAAAAAATACTTTTAAATAAATATTTTGATACATTAAAATTTTATCGGGTTAACGGGTCGGATTTAGAATCCGTTAACATTTTAAGGCTCAAAACATTCACTTAGAAGTATTTTTTGTAAAAAAAATTTCAACATAAAAATTATAGATCTCACTAATATTTACAATTTTTGTGTTGAAAATTTTCAAAAAAAATACTAATAGTCAAAATGAGTCCGCTCGAATTACGATAGAGGGGTCAACAATTAATATAATAAAAGTCCAAGGGCTGAAAAGGGAAGGGTTTAAAAGCACGGCCGAAAACAAATTAACCCAATTATAAAATTAGTCACATATTAGTAACTTCTAAATACACCATTTGATTTTTTATACTTATTCTAAAATAATAAAAAATTTAACAAAATTATTTAACCAATTTAAAGAATATAATAATTTAAAATTAAAAAGAAATATATATACTATTTACTATACATAATAAATAAATTATATTAAACCATCTATGTACACACACACAAACAGATATATATATATATATATAACATAAAAACAAGTACATATATAATCCGTAACAATAATTATCTGAAATAAAATTGTATTAAGAATCTGTTTTTTTCTTTTTCTAACAACATTTATAAATAAAATATAACATTTAAATAAAAATGAAAGTTAATTTGATATATGAAATTGATTGATGTATATACATATACATTAACCTACAAATAATTACATTATTATATATTATATGCTAAGAATTTTCTCAAGTAAAGTTTTATGTGCTTCTGAACAAAATTATAATATATCTATACAATTTATAAAATGTAATTGTTCCTTAAATTAAGTATAAATTGATATTAAGTGAAGTACCTATAAAATGATATTTTAAGTATATTAAGTGAAGTATGAATGAAATTTAATTTAAGTATATTAAGTTATATCAAGTGAAGTATGAATGAAATTTAATTTAACCGGAGCTTTTACTAATTCTTTTGAATTCCACTTAATTGATATATTAAAAAAAAATAACTATTATCGCGTATTTACTCACAAATGATAGTTTTTTCTTATACATACAATGAGGAAAAGTGTAGTTTAAAAATATAAGAGTTAATACAAGTTATAATTAGATATACTTAAAAAGTTTGGAAAATGGAAAATATTTAGTAGTTTAACATTATCATTTATATAAACTATATGATGACTATGTGCGCATCGCAGGGGTGCAAAATTAATATAAATATAAAAATTAGATATCAACTAATTTCTGAATATATGACATCTTATTGTATTTTAGGTTATGTTATCTGTCATCTTCTCTTTTTATTATCATGGCATGCGGGACATGATATTGAGAAGAAGATCAAGAATTAATATTGGATTGAAGGATTTTCTAGAAATTAAGTAAAATAGATATAATAAAGTGTTTTAACTCCTATTTATCAAAATATATTTAACCGTGTAATTCTAGGGGCATTCCGTAGCTCATTGTTAGTTGCTATGCTGCTCCTGCTAATGTTTATAATTTCCGTTTTCTCCCCAAAAAAAAGTTAATAAATTACTGTGACTTCTTTATAAATATTATTGCGAAAAATTTTTGTTCGTATCTATTTTTGTGCGACTGTCGAAACAAATAAATTCACAGGTGACACTGATCTATGTTCTATCAACCGAAAAGTCTTAATTTTTCGATCGGTGCAAATCTAAATATCCGTATTATCCTTCACGAAATATAAAGAAGATAAATTACCCACATCCATACAGGAATTGCTGTGAATTTTGATGCTGTAATTTACGTAATTTACTCAAATTCTATTACTTAAGGCAAATATAAGTGTTCTCTCTTTTATTATCAGGCATGCGGTGACATGATATTGATAAGAAGATCAAAGTTAATATTGGCATTGGAAGTATTTTTCTAGAAATTTAAGTAAAATAGGATCATAATAAGTGTTTTAACGTCGGCTTTTAATCAAATATATTTACACCGTGGTATATTCTAGGGGCATTCCGTAAAGCTTCATTGTTAGTTCACACTGCTGCTCCTCTAATGTTTATAAATTTCCCGTTTTCTCCCCAAAAAAAAGTTAATAATTAACTTGTGACTTATTTATAAAATTTATGCGAAAAATTTTGTTCGTATATATTTTGTGCGATGCGGAGACTGGTCGACAAATAATATTCACAGGTGACACTGATTGCTAGTTCTAGTCCTGCGAGCCCGAAAAGTCTTAATTTTTCGATCGGTGCAAATCTAAATATCCGTATTATCCTTCACGAAATATAAAGAAGATAAATTACCCACATCCATACAGGAATTGCTGTGAATTTTGATGCTGTAATTTACGTAATTTACTCAAATTCTATTACTTAAGGCAAATATAAGTGCAATTGAATTGACGGCTGCATTGTAATGTCCACCATCTGATCCAATAAATATTCCAATAATGCAATTTTTGCATTTTGAGCCCCCTAATTCTAACACCTAATCTCGTTCCATACTTTATCTTTCGAATGAGCTAAAATGTTTGATTAATCCTTTAGATGCCTCCGGGAAAAGCTATTATTATTTATATTCGCCAAATTTGATAAATATTCTCTTTTTTAGGGAATAATTTGATAAATATTTCAATTCCACAGCTTTTCGGAGGCATCGACTCTATCTCATTTATTCTCCCAATCTATTATTTTCCACTTCAAAGATTCTAGATGACCAAAAGCGACTAGATATTCACATCTTTTACATTATTGGGCTACTTTGGCGATTATGGGTAGGGCTGAGCATTACCCGAACTCACCCGAAAAACCGAACCGGACCAAACCGAATATTCAAAATTTTGGGTTCGGTTCAGTTCGGGTTCGGTTCGGGTAGCACTTTTAACAATTCGGTTTAAAACAATTCGGTTCGGGTTTGATAAATAAAAATCAGTTCGGGTCGGATTGGACCTGATTGCTGATTGGATAATAAATGGGCCGCTGCCCGCTGGCCTGCTTCTTAGGACTCGGCCCTAAGTCTGGACTTATTAAGTCCAGACTGCTTTGCCAACCCAGTACGGCATACCCTATTAGGCATTTAGGCTTGACTGCTTGAGGCTTCACAAATCACAATCCCTAAATCCTAATTCCCTCGCCGCTCTCGGTCCCTCGACTACCAGCCAGCCGCCCTCATTGTTTTTTATTATTACTTCTTGGTTGTTGTTGTTGCCACTTGCTGTTGGATTTTAACTTGTTTATGTTTATGTTTATTATTACAAGTTCTTGCTTGCTAATATTTTGAAGAAAAATTTTCAGAGTTGCATGTTGTTCAACTAAAGATTGTGTCATTTTCGGGTCAAACCGAACCGACCCGAACTGATCCGATTTTTTTTCGGTTCGGGTTGTTCGGGTTGAAAGGTATCTCAGTTCGGTTCGGGCTCTGAAGTTTTATCGGATGTTGGGTTGAATGCTAAAATTCGGTCGGTCGGTTCGGTTCGGTTGACCCGAATGCTCAGCCCTAATTATGGGTCGTTGCAATTCTTTTTGGGAAAATACCAAATCAGCCCCCCTTTTCAATTCCCATACCATAAATCCTCTCCAAAACCATCCCAAATCAAGCCACCCCCATTTCACTGTTTATCCTTTTATTTTGGAACAAAACTGCCCTTTTATTGTGCTGACACCCGGAATCACCTATTTAGAGTATTTTGAAAAAAAATTTGAACCAGATATATATATAGAATCTCCGACCGAGATAATACAACTTTCATGTTAAAATTCTTTTTCCAAAGTAATATGGCTAGTAAGGTTGATTTTCGATGTCCGAGACTATTTGTAGCAATTTCGGGTCGTGTCGGGTCGACCCGTTATGCTTTCCGCCTCATAAACAATAACTTGTTGAAGTATATTTTTTTGAAAAATTTTCAACATGAAAGTTGTAGTTCTTGCCGAGATCTACAACTTTCATGTTCAAAGTTTTTTCCGAGATCGCTTCTAAATGGATGATATCGGTGTCTGAAGTGTTAACGGGTATAGGGGCAATTTCGTCCAAAAAAAACCCCAAACAGTAACCAGGGGCTGATCCGACCTAAATTTGAAATGGGGGGCTGATTTGGGATGTTTTCAACAGTTGAGGGGCTGATATGGTAGTATCCCATTCTTTTTCATCTTTTGGATCAGTTCAGACTCAATATGACCAAATAGAGAATATTTGAATTCCTATTCTCAAATAATAATAATAATTAAAAAAATAGAATATTTGAATTCCTAATCTCAAATAATAATAATAATTAAAAAAAAAGAATATTTGGATTCCTATTCTCAAATAATAATAATATAATTTAAAAAAAAAAAGAATATTTGAATTTTTTTTTTTTTTGATGAAAAAGAATATTTGAATTCCACTGCCTCACTTTACACCTTGCTTAATTTCACAGTGTATTCTGCACCACTGGTATACGTACCCGACGAATGACTATAGCTTAAACGGTACCAGAGTCTGGGTAAGCTCCCTACTCTCAATAAAAAAGGAGTACCCCGCCCTCTCACTCCCTACAATCACACACTTATTTGCACCATAAACATAGACCCAAGCTGATGGCGTGGCGCCGCGACCGCCACTCTCCAGCAGACGATGAGCTACCGCCACGTGGACGCCGCTGGAACTACACCGTCGACATGTGGTACCAAGACGAGAGCCCGCGCTTTCCCTTCTCGCAGCGTGAAAGATCATATTACCCCCGGACACCAGCGTGGAGCCAACGGTACGGATATCCACAGCCGCCACTCCACGGCGCTAGACGCCGTGGGGGGCAGGAAGATGGGTGGATGCCAAGAGGTCATCATCATCATGAACCGACGAGCGAATCGGAGGAGTACTTGTCTGCTTTAGACGAGTCGACGAGGTCATGGTCGGACGACGAAGAGGGCGAAGAATTTCAAGATATGCACATCGAGATCGAGGGTAACAGGATCAGGAACGCCGATGGAGGCGTGCAGCTCGTCACCGGCCAACGCGCTAACCGGGATCTCATAGTTCGAGTCCGTAAAAATATCATCGGATAAATACATCCGTAGATATTACAGATCGCCGTAGTATAAATTATTACGAAATAATGGCGGATCCAGGTAGCTTATGTACGTACTACGTAGCGTGGATGTGTGTTATTAGAAGTACTAGTTTTGCACCGACGTACGAATGTTAGTTATTTATATAAAATAACAATATTAATTTTTTTATATTTTTATATTTTATTATTAATTTAATAATTAATTTTATTAAAGTTTATATTTTATTTATTACATATTATTAGAGCAAGATAATTTTTACTTGTTATACATAAAATAATAAAATTGTTTGAGAATAACGTAAATGATTATGATATCCATTTATATATATAATTTGTTTAAATTATGGATAATTTTTATTAAAATGAATTTTATTATAAAATTTGTATTATCACTTTTATATTAATAGTTACGCATGTGTGTAGATCCTTCTTTTATAAACAAATTGTTATTTAACAAACTTATTATTATTATTTTAACTTCATTTAGTCTTTTTAAATGCTTCAAATTAATTACGTGATTTTTAAATACTTAACAAATAATGAAAATACCAAATGCTCTTTTTAAAAAAAAAAAAAATACCAATGACACATCGCAAGTCATTAAGATGCCACATGGTGCAACTGTTTGACCACCCATTTTATATATTTATAAATACATATTTATTTTTATTATATATTTAAATATCATATTTTGTATTTGCAATATTTTTTGTTAATTTTATATATATATATATATATATATATATTCGAAAGATTAAGTTTTCTTTTTAAATATATTAGTTTTATATAAAATAATATTTATTTAATTAAAATATTATATTATATTCATTTCATATTATTAAAGTAAAAATAAATACCAAATGACATACCAAAAGTTATGACATTGGTCACCCCTTTATATACATTGTATATAACTATATATAAAATTATTGAGAATTTGATAATGACCTATCAAATTTTTCAAAATTATTAGAATTTATATTTAATATAATAAAATAAATTATTATAAATTATACTTATTTCTTATATTTAATAGTTAATAACATATTAAATGTGAATTAAATCAAAACTCTCATTAATGATGTGATTAATTATATTTATTATGTTTAAGTGTGCCACATGTCAAATTGTAAGATAATAGATATGTCATGTGGCATATTGCCATGTTACATATTTGCTATTTTAGCTCGAACCGGGACCGTTGAAGCCGGGAGGTGGACCGAGGCAGGAGCCTCAGAAGCGGGTTGACTTCTTCCGTCGCATGAAAGAACGCATAATCATCTCGGCTGATTGGAGATTGTCCTGCAGGTGCGGCTGAGGCGAGCTCACAGACTCTGCCTACTGGGAAGGTCGACACTCGAGCCACTCTAGAGATTTCGATTGCGACAGCTGAGGTGGTGCCCGGGTGCTGGTTTGCCTCGAAGCGGATTGCTGGACACGCGGTGGGGCCTTCTTCTTTGGGGCCGGTTTCTTCATCTTCTTTGGTGTCGAAGGCCTAGGTCGAGGAAGGTCCCGAGACCTCTCCAACTACTCAAAAAAAAAGCAGACAGGTGACTTCGACCTCGAGGATGCTGAAACTAATTGCTGAGCTGAGGATGATGACATACCATTGTATTAGGCGAGGTACCCTGCAATGAAATTCAACAGATCCTCGTTGGGACTCGCCACGTTCACTTCTTCCGAAGACTTCTCATAACTCTTAAGGGAAACATCGAGTCCATCACCCTTTTCAAAATTGGAGACTGACAACATCGCGGGGTTCGGCTGACCCCATGACCGGTTAAAGGTGTAGTCGTCATCTCGGCAAATGAAGAAAAATTTATCCATCCATCCCTTGTTAGAAATGAACAACCTTTATGGAATCGAGCAAAATCTTTCTGGCATCGCAGTAATACCACCCCGGAGCCAGATTGGACTCATTGAGTTAAAAAATGCAACGACAAATATCGAGAGTAGGAGGGACTTTCTTTATGACATATATGTACATGAAACCATGATACAGCTGTATGTTTTGGAGACAAGCTGGCAGGACATGAGGCCGAAAGAGGTGAAAAAAATTGACAAAAAATAAGTTCATGGGTAGACGAAGACCGAGGCAGACGTGGTCATATTAAATAGCTATTCCATTGGGATAAAAAGGTGTTCATCCTCTCCTCGGGTCTCGGGGGCCGAAATTCGAGGTTGTTACTCCACGCAAAGCGCGAAGCCCAAGAGCGGATGTTGGTGATATTAACGGTGGCAACAATCTCGTCCGGTCAAAGGGGTGACTCGGACGGGGAACCAGGCGAACTTGCGACCGGGATTAAAGACGCCGTACGGGGAACAAGAGGAGAAGAAGGGTGAGCGGCCACTAGCACCCCCTCGCTTAGAGAAGAGGACTCTGCGTCAGAGGAGTCACGCTGATGGAGGTCCTAACCATAATCTTGGGAGCCATTAGCTACTAACCTGAGGAGAAAAATGGTTGGAGAAGAAGACAAGCAGTATGAAGGTCAAGAAATCGCAGGACGACAACACCGCCCGTACAGAAGGGGTTGAAGATCGACGAAAAGGACTAGAGCGCCGAAAGCATTAGAGGTTTAGGGTTTTAGGTGAAAACAAATCACCGCGACCCTAAACGCCTTTTAAAGGACGTGCGAAACTCCAAACAACGGGACACGCGTCGATGATCAAGAGAAAGTGCGCCACGCGTCATCATCTGATTTTTAACTTGTTCAGTCTGTCAGCCAGTGTGACTTGCAGAGCAAGCCAAGAGTTTAGGCGGGAAATCAAAAACCAAACTTGAGCCAGAATTCGAGCGCAACAAGGCAGGACCAGGTTCGAAAAAATCGGCTCCAAAAGTGAAGCAGCCAAATCACGGCGAGGCAGGAGGCAGCGCACCTTTAGATTCCGATGAACACACCGAATACTCGCTGAGCCCGTCAGGGGGCGTTTGATGGAGCTCAGATTTGGGCTGGCACTGTCGGAAGAATAGTAATGTATATTTGCACAGACGGACGAGCCCATCCAAAGGTTAGCTGCAAAGTCCATCGATATCTCGCGTGGAGCAGACCTCGGTAAGCTGCACCCAGACTATATCAAGAGTACACGATGCCGAGGTACATCTCGGGGATCCACAGCTCGTACACCCAGACATAAGTGTCCGACACGCGAATCCTTTTTTTTTAAAAATCTTTGTAAAAATTCAATTTTTAAATATCTTTTTTAGAAAAATACAATATTATGTATAGCTAATTATCATTAATAATATCATATTTATTTATTTTAGTTGATATAATTAAAATTTTAGTATTTAAATTGTCTAAAAAAAGTAAAATATTATATTATATATAAATTTACTATTGAAAATTATATTGTTATTTTAGTTATATATATTTAAATACTTCGTATAAGTTATTTTTTACTTATTTATATGTTTTTTTTAATATCGTGTCCCAGCCGTATTCGGATCCTAGTTTTTTAAAAATTATCATGTCTCCGTATCGTGCTGTGTCACGTCTCCGTACTCGTGTCCGTGATTCTTAGCTTCAGATGTATTTCCCTGTGATAACAGATTGTCAAAGAAAAGAAGATAATGTCGCACGTGATTTCATTTCTCAACTATCAAACTTGAAGAGAGAGAAACAGGCATTCTGAGGTATTGAGTTTAGTGGTGGATTCGCCGTGTAAAACTTAGATTTTACTGCAACAAACCAGGAAAAATTAAATTAAAAAAAAAAAAAAAAAGGAAAACAAGTTGCTAACCTTGATTATTATGCTTTATTTCATAAACAATTTGTTTATTTAAACAAGTTCCAGTAAATTTAAACATTTGTTTACTCATAACAAAGTGCTTCTAACAACCACAACTCACAATTATCATCCATCTGTACGTAGGTCTTGCAAGCAATTAGCAAAGCTTATTCATTAACCAAATCTCAGCATACCCAAATATAATGACATTAAATTAAATGAGCGATTAAACTTTTTCATTAATGGCTCACGTAAGTAACGTGCAATGAAGTCACGTAACCGATGGAGCTATCGCAACATCACTTGGCAGCTTTCCTTGGTTTGACGATGGCTTGGAGCGGGCGGTTCATGACGACGGTAAACTCGTGCTTATCTTTGAAGTCAACGGTGGACTGCTCGGGGTGCGGCAGCCACTGGAACTCTTGCACCATTCTCGCTACCATGAGTGTGATATGCGTCGTCCCAATTGCCATCCCCGGGCATATCCTCCTTCCTGCTCCGAACGGTATCATCTTTATTCCCTTTACTCCGGTGATGTCGGCGCTCTCTCCTCCCTCCAGGAACCTCTCGGGCTCGAATGCATCCGCCCTCTGCCAAAGCTTCGAGTCCTCGGCGATCGTCGGCAGGTAGATCTCCAGGCTCGTTCCCATCGGAATATCGTAGCCGCCGAGCTTCGCTCCTTCCTCCGCCGGCGCGTGCGTCAGCGAGAAGTACGTTGGGGGGTGCTTACGTAACAGCTCCTTTACGAACGCCTGCAAGTAAGGCATCTTCTCGACGTCATTCTCGTCGACAGAACGCTCGCCGACCGTATCAACGATCTCCTCGTACATTCTCTCTTGTATAGCAGGGTTTTCCAACAAACGAGCGACAGCCCACTCGATGGCCGTCGCCGTTGTGTCGGTGCCGCCGTTGAGAAACTCCGAGCAGAGCGTCACGAGCTCTTCCATTGTAGGCGGCGACTTCCTCCCTTCCACCTTGAGATCGAAGAGCGTGTCGAGGTAGGAGAAGGAGACGGTGGCGGGATCTTTCAGCGACCCATTTTTTAGTATCTCACGGCGGAGCTCGATGAGCGGAGCGATGATCTCTATCTGCTCACGGCGGACTTGCAGCGCGTGTTTACGCTGCTTGAAGAAGAAGGGGCTGAGCAATGGCAAATAGTCGTCCATGCGAGGGAGCAGGGTGATGAGGACGTTCTTCATGACCTGGTCGACCTTGGTAATGGAGTCCTCCTCGAGATCGAGCCCGAAGCACATCTTTAACAGTATGCAGAAGACGGCGAAGCGGGCGTTGCGGAGGACCCACACGCCGCCGCCCTCAGCCGCCGCCTCCGCTGCTAGCCTTGAGATGAATCGGTCCATGGCGGAGGATCGCGCGAACATGAATTCCTTCAGTCGGGAGGAGCTAAGCATGCCGAACACCATGTTCCGGCGGAGCGACCGCCACTCTGGCCCGTAGATTGCAGAGTTCACGGTGAACTGTTAAAATAAAATAATTACCATGAGTACTTTTCCGGTTGAACATAAGGAAAAACACCTTTTAGCATGCTTGCGAAATTAGGTCAAAATGTACCTTGTCGCAGCTGAAGATGGTACGGGTGGGAGTTTCGGCGGGACGGCTGGCGAATGTGATGCCTTTATCGATGAGCGCTTCGTGGGCGAGGTCGGCGGAGGTGATGACGACGACCGTGCGAGCGCCCATGCGCAGCGTGAAGATAGGGCCGTACACTCTGCTCACGTCGCGGACGTAGTGGATGAACGGCTTGCCGGAGAACGCCACATGGAATAGGTTTCCGACCACCGGCCACCCCGGTGGCCCCGGCGGCAGCCTGAGCGGCTTCTTGTTCCGCCGTATGAAAACCAAGACACGTAGGATGATTAGAATGGATAAAGCGAGGGATAATGCGGAGTAGAAGAGCTTTGAAGTGTTAGCAGCAGCCATGGAAGAGAACAGATTGGATGACATGATATTCTGATGGTCGAAGTGTTGAAGGAGGGTTCTAAAAAGAGTGATTTGTCGAAGAGAAATATTTTTCAGGTGAGTTTTTTGCTACGAATGCACATAGTTTTATCTTGTTCCTATAGTATTCGAACAAATATACTGTAAACAGGGAGAAATCTTATAATGCTTCGTTTGTAATACGTAAGTTTCAAAACTTATACAACACCTATTAAAATTTATAATTAAATATATTTTTTAAAAAATTATTAAATATAAAATTATTTAAAAAAAATATATTATATTTTTATAGAGCACATTATTTTCGAAACTTATACTCGGAGCATTATAAAATGTGTACGATCAAGGATAACAAAAATTGTGTAAAAGTTAAAATACAAAATTTCGGGCACACGTATTAGATACGTCATACATGAGTATCCGACACATATGTCCAAATCTTATTTTGATTTTTTTTTAAAGAAAAATTTAGTTTTATTATTTATTTAAAAAAAACTATATAATTACATAATAATAAATAATATATACGTAAATATTACATTGTTTTTATTTTTGTTAATAAAATTATAGTCTTACTATTTAAATTTGTCTAAAAGACATAAAAGATTATAGTATGTGTAATTTTATTATTTGATAATTTTATATTTTTTTAATTCAAATATTTTGTATAAATTAATTTTTTAATTATTTATATTTTAAGTTATTATATTTGAGCTGTATCTGAATTTAATTTTTTTTAAAAAATATTATGCTTTGTGTTTGTACCATATTATATTCTTATATTTATGAATGTATCTGTACTTTCTATATTTGTTTTTTTATTATTTCACTAGAAATTTTTTTAACTACAGTTTATTTTGAATGTAAAATTTAAGTATGTGTCTCTTTTAGTACGTCATATAGTACTACAAGCACGTATTTATTATAACTTCGATTTCATTTTTGAAAATTTGAATTAATTCTTATCTTGCACTAAAGTGGAATGTCCTGTATTATAGTAGACTGGCGGGGAAAATTTTGGATAACTATAAATTAACCTCAATGTTTCCTACTCATACAAATTAACCACTAAATTTTTTAATTAATTTTTTAAATTTAGAAAAAAAAAAATTTCTCTCAATATTTGTGTCTTAACTATTTTGATCATTATATAAATAATTTTTGAAAAAACTTCAACATTAAGCTTGTTTTGATGAGACTTACAATTTTCATGTTCAAAATATTTTTAAAAAAAATATTTTCAAGTAGATATTTTAAAACTTCAAAGTCTTAATTAGTTTCAAAATCAATCCATTAATCCGCTAAACTTTGGAGTATCAAAATACTTATTTAAAAATATTTTAATATTAAAATTGTAAATTTTATCAAAATCTACGACTTTAATATTGAGCATCTCCAAAAAATATTTCTAATAAATATTTTAGGGTGTCAAAATTAACAGATAAAATAAGAATTTTATCATAAAGTTTAAAAGGTTGAGAGACTGATACATAAATGCCCCCAAAAAGTCAAAAGGGGGTATATAAAATACCACCTAATATACTGAACAGTGTGGTTGGGAAGTATAAATGGTTGAATACCTATCATCAAAATAAGTAAATATAAATAAATAAATACCTAACCCATGTCTGCCCAGATATAAATACTAAGTCCTAACTAATTCACAAAAACAGATATAGTCTCAACTTGGTATTTCATTAATGTACTACTTGCACATTCCATGTGCTACCACATTCCAGTTTTTATTTAACATTTTAAAAAATCAGACCCTAACCTAACTACCACATTCCATGAATTTTTATTATCAGAGATCAACAAATTACACTTATTTCTACTCGTTATTCAAAATAGCGCTCAAATTTAAAACTTGGAAATGAGAATTTCGCGTAGTAATAGAATGAAATTATATGATGGTTACTCAAAGTAATGTGGTTAAACTCAAAAGATAACATTACTTTTTATGAGCTTAAATTAAAAAGGAGGGAAAATTGGGCTGTCAAAAGATAATTTCTTGATATTCCTTAGCAAAACTTTTTCAAATTAGCTTCTACTTTTTTAAAAAACATTTACAAAATAACTCTAATATATATATAGCATTAATTAAAAATTTAAAACGAAGGGGAAAAATGGGTTGTCAAAAGGTTGGATACAAAAAAGATAGGTTTTGGTGTATTCTTCATTTTTTAATTTCAAAAAAATATTTCAAACTAGATTACTCGAGTTTTAAAAGATTGTATAATTAGTAAAAACTTTGAGCACCTATCTAGGGCTTGAAAATTTTGGATATAATGATTATATATTCATCGAAATTTTATTTTTTTATGCTTAAAATTATTTAAAAGTATTTATAATATATATTTTGGTCTTATTTAATAATTATTAAAAAATTTATATGAAAGAACTTAATAAAAGCAGGCTGAAATGTAAAGGGTGAAGAGTCCAAAGTAAAGATGTGGTGGGAATAGAAAGTAGCTGTGGATAGTAAGGAACTTAAATGAGCTGTTTATGAGCCCATTGTTTTAGGTGAAGTTGATTCAATGCGTACGAGGAACCAATTCGTCTTTCTAGAACCACCCACCCAACAGCTGCCCAATCTGTCCTGAATATCAAATTAATTCATTATTTTACTTTCTGCATCACAAATGAAGTATTGTGTTCATTAAGTTTATCGGACATAAATCTTAAAAAAAATTATTATTTTTGAAAATTAATAAATATTTTACTACAATCTATTTATATATTTTATATATAAATATATGATATATATCTCAATAAATAAAATGTAGTTCAGACCATATTAGAACTTGAAGTTAGTTTGGTCATTAAGTTTGTTCAGAAACCTAACAGCATTGACGGGACTCCGTAGGGAAATAATGGTATTTTACCGGCTGCATGCAAGAAATTTAATTCTCTGTTTGGGGAATTTGGAGTAAGAAAGATGGAAATGATCAAGGATAGCATTCAACGATGTAGCAGAACACTCCAAATCCACCATCCATCACCTAATTTCATTTTTAAAAAAGACAAATATTTCCGCGCCGGTACTCTATGCATAATTCAGAGCATATATCAAACCAAAATTTTATTTTTCGACCAAGATTTCGGTCTAGTAAAAGTTGATGTATCGTAATTTAAAAATGGTGTTCTCAATAATATTGGAGGTTGGTGCATTGAAAAAATTTTGTGTCGTCATTTCAAAAAAAAGAAAACAACAACCAAATATTTATGATATTTGAATTCAAAACGTTATAATGCTTTCTCGTAAGTGTATCCTGTAGGCGAGGCCCGAGGGTTTAATATATGGGATAATGACGTATCAGTCCCCCATTTTGAATTCTTTGGACAGATCAGCTCCTTTGTTTAAAAAATGGACAGATCAGCCCCTCCGCTACTGTTTCGAGTTTTTTCCAGACAAAAATGTTCTCGTTTCGCCGAAACCGAGACCATCTATTTAGAAGTATTTTTGGAAAAATTTTGAACATAAAAGTTGTAAATCTTGTCGAGATCTACAACTTTAATGTTAAATTTTTTTCCAAAAATGCTTATAGATAGGTGTTTTCGGCGTCCAAACTGTTTCAGCGATTTCGGGTCGAGCTGGTTACACTTCGGACCTCAAAAACACATATTTCAAAGTATTTTTTGGAAAAATATTCAACATGAAAGTTGTAGATCTCGACGAGATCTATAACTTTCATGTTCAAACTTTTTTCAAAAAATATTTCTAAATAGATGTTTTTGATATCCGAACTGTTAACAAGTATAATAGTATTTTTGTCTAAAAAAGTTCAAACAGTGTTTGAGAGGCTGATTTGGTAGATTTTTAAAAATGAAAAGCTGATCTGGTACTATTGAAATCTTGGGGGGCTGATATGGTATAAGCCTTTAATATAATACGAATCGGTGAGATTCTTCTTATCACGAGAGAGAAACGCTACGGGGGCCCAAGTCGAGGCGCCTAAGAGGAAACTGAATCTCTTCTAGCTGGGCTTATGATAGAATGATTGGACCTATAAAAGCTGAGTTCAGGCCCATATAGAAGATGATGTGGGTCGTCGAAATTTCACGGATCAGAAAGCGAGATAACCGCCGCCTCCCACACGGTTGGCCCAGGTTCGAATCCAACATATGGCAGCGGTTTCTTCTCGAAAAGACAAGCATTTGTTACCGCGCGTTGCCGCGTTCATATTGTGTTATTATACTGTCGCGGCTAAATATAAATCATATTATATTTAATAATATTAATATTTGTTATGTCAAAAATTTTCAAAAAAAATATTCATAAGGTAAAAACCAAATAATATATATCTAGATATATTTTTTGGATAAATTTTCAACTTAAAAAATGTAGATATGATAGTTTATAATTTTTATATTGAAATTTTTTAAAAATAATACTTCTTAACAAAATTTCATTGACTTTGCACTTCTAATAGATTAAAAAATAAAAAATTATTTTATGGCATGTATGAACGTAAGAAATATCTTTAAATATTGTTACGAAAATTTTTATATTTAAGTTGTAAATTCTGTTACGTTGTATAATTTTTATGTCAAAAACTTCTTTAAAAGATACTTAGAAAAGACTTGAGAAATAAAAGATGTGTTCATTAGACAAAAAATCATCACTAAATGAGACATAAATCTCTTAATTGATGCTCAACAAATGTACGACCATCAAGCTTTTTGCACCCGCACGTTGCCGCAGTCATTGACATTTTTTATATTTATATAGTTAAAATAATATTAAATTAAAAATTTAATATTAATATTTAAAAATTTTCTGAAGAAATTGATATTAAGCTTGAAAATTTTGACACTAAAAAATTAAATATGATATTTTTATCTGATATGGATGTAGTGTAATTTTATAATTTATAAAAAAGACTTGAAAAAAAAATGTCCATTGACAAAAATTAATTCACTGGAAGAGACAAATATTCAAATACAATATTCATATTATCATGGCGCTTAATATGAAAATTAAAGAACCACACCATGAAACGGTGTTAAAATTTTAGAAGGAAAAAAGAATAAAACTGGAAATGTAGCATGTTCTTTACAAAATAGTAAGACAACGATTACTAGCGTCTATAATTAAAAATTCATTACATTTAGAAAATCCAAATATTTATTAAAAGTATTTTTTTTGAAAAAAACTTTAAAAAAATAAAAGTTGTAGATCGCATCTAAATCTCCAACTTTTATATTAAAAGTTTCTAATTATTTTGGCCTCTTGGATTCCAAATATTAACGGATTTTAAAAGCAGTTTAAAATCCGTTTCAAATTAATCCTTGACATTTTGGAATCCCAAAATATCTATTTAAAAGTATTTTTAAGAAAAAACTTTCAGTATAAAAGTTTTAGATCTCATCTAAATCTATAATTTTTATATTAGAATTTTCTTAAAAAAAAAAAAAAAAAAAAAAACGCTGCTGCTACAGTGTTTACTATTCAGTGAACAGTAAACACTGTAGCAAAGCGGGGTTGTTTTAGTATATAATATAATATTTTATTTTTTATAATAATCTAGATAGGATATTCTTGTTTTGAGCCTTCTGAAGAGCTGCTAAACACCATTAAGCACAAATTTGGTTCCATTGGCTTAGCCCGAATCTGAACTCGAGCTTGATGTGCTTCAAAAGCCGAGCTCGAACTTGGCTAGACTCAAAAATCTCGAGTAGAGCTCGAATCATGTTCGGCTCGATTATATCAACTGAGCCAAGCTCGAGTGAAGGTCAGATCGATTGTATCAATTAGGGTGAGCTCGAGTTAGATCGAACTTGAACGTTTAAATAATCTTATAAAAAAAATATTTAAGAAAATAGAAAATTTTGTTTAGACTGCGAGCCTAACGAGCTGAATAATATATGTTTATGCTCACTCATTTAATAACTCAAGCTCGAATTAGTGTTCAATTCGACTGGAGCTCGAGCCAAATTTAAACAAATTCGATCCGAACTTATACGAGTTCGAATCGGTGATACTCATAAGTAGCTCGGCTCGTTTTCGTCCAACTACTTGATGAAGCAGTGTGAACAGCTTATGAGTAGTATTTTCACTCATTAATTATTATTATTTTTTATTTTTTAAAAAGAGTTCATATGATCCTAAAATGTTTTGGTTTCATGTGGTCTCAAAATTGAAAAAAAAAGAGAAAAGGAATTGACCGAGTTTTGAAACTTAAGTTTGGTTTCATGTGGTCACAAAATCTTAAAAAAGACGGAAAAAATTGACCGAATATTGAAATCTAAGTTTGGTTTCATGTGGTCACAATATCTGGTAAAAAAAAAAAAAAAAGAAAAGAAAAGAAAAGAAAAAAGAGATTGAAAAGATATGGCCGAGTATTAAAACCCATAAAACCTGGTAGTTAGTTAAACAAGGTTTTGGATCTATGTGGGTCTGAGATTATTGTAGTAGTATCCTTTGGAAATTTGATCTGGACAAAGTTTTTTATATGCAAAATTTGTGATTAATAGAGCTGAAATAAGTACTTGGTTTTAATCGCTTTAGTTTGTTTCTTGTTGCTATTATCCTTTCTTTATTGAGCATACAATGGGTAACTGTTGCTATTTATTGAATTAAGGGGACCACTTAAAAATTACCCGGCTCAAGAAGTATCAAATATGATGTATTTTTTTATCAAATTTATGATCCACATAGTTATATGTAACAAACCATTTTTGAATTTAGTTTTGAATATCATGACATTTATCAGAATTTTTTGGTTACACAGGTTTAAGATTTGCGAAGGTGAAAAAAATGTTATAAAGTTAGGGCCGTGTATTCAATGCAAGTTGTCGGAGATGGAAAATACCGCACCATTTGATGTAATGACAAGTTATGTGTCATGAAGCATTGCTCTTAAGAATTATTAAGACCACATAAATGTGAATTAATATTTGACAGCGCCGTTTTGCCTAAATAATACAATAAATATAATTTTAAAAAAATAAAATAAAATAGTTGATTGAATTGAAATGGTCATTGAACATGCCAATATCCATTATTCTTCCCCACTTGATCCTTGAAGAAGAAGGAAGTCAACTATCGATCTTTTTCTACTTCACCCTCTCGCTTTCTACCATTTTTTCTCCTGTGGCTGGGGGGGGATTAACCAAATATGTTTGAATTAAATTGTTTTTTTTTTTGTGGAATGTTGAACGGTTAAGATCGTCTTAAAATTTCAGGAACACTGCTTGTCAAAGTGGTCAGTCGGCTAATTTTCTACATCTCTTTTTACCGAACAAATACCCTCCTCGCCTATCCGAATCTAAGTTCGATGGTATAATAGTACAAAGTGGTGCTGGATGAAAAAAAAAGCTTAGATTCGAAATCCTCCAACATGGTAAAAAAGATGGTCTATATTAACATCATTATAGTCCTTGCTCGGATTAGATCGGTCTGAAAGTTTGGGACAACGGAGATCTCCTCTAGAGGGTGGTAGAGCCCAAAAAATAAAAATAATTAAATAAAGAAAAGAGGAAAAAAAAAAAAGGAATCCTCCCTCTGAAAAGCCTGCAAAACCATATATTATAACTTATATTATAAACTTGTAGTTTGAATTTTTTTTTAAATTGTATCTTCACTAAGGAAGTAAGCAGACATCAATCGATCAAGATTGAATTATCAACCATATCACATACTTCAGCAAGTGGGGCACTTCATATTGTGAAAAAGATGTTGAAAGGAGGAAATTATCCGGCAACTAAAATGATTTCTACTATATTAACTTTGGGTGGCCCCTTGATCTGAGAAGGAATAGACTCCGATCAGCTAACCTTAAAAATGACGATGCTGACTTCTAAAGCTCGCTATGTATGTTTACATGGCTCTACCACGGACAGTTTGTATATGCCAACTTCGTGCACCTCACACTGCTCATCCAATCAGATATCGACAAGTATAACTTTTAACTGTATACTATACAATATTTAGCCGTTATAAAAAAAAATATTCGTCAACGACAGATTGGAGAAATAGTGCGAGAAAAAAAAAGACGATACAGAAAACTGATATCTTTCTCCGTCGTGTAAGTTAGTCACCAAGTTAAACACGAAACACCTATCGTAAAATTGTCATTGGAATGTGAATCGACTCACTTCACGAAAAAGGTGCATGGAGACTGTCTAACTTCTCCATGACAAATGTGTATATATATATAAAGATTTTTCTCAGCTCGACTTGAGAATAGTCTTAATAAGCTAACATCTCAGCCATTGATCTCCTTAATATAACGGCTGAGATTTAATTTTACACTTAATGGCACCCTTAAATACTTAACGGCACCCTTAAATATTTAACGGCGTGAATCGTTATTCCGTTAAGTGTAAAATTACATTCAGCCGTTACATCAAAGAGATCAACGGTTGAGATGTTAGCTTACTAAGACTATTCTCAGTCGAGCTGAAAATATCATATATATATATATATATTCTCAGGTCGAGCTGAGAATAGCATTTGACTTGAAAATATCCCTCCATAAGATGAGTCGTGCCGTTGGATCGGACATCTCGATCATGATCAATGGTTCATATTACATTTTGATCAACGGTACAGATCATATCTTAGAAAATACAATTTGGATTGTTGATCATGATCAAGATGCCTGATCTAATGGTCAAGGATGGCTATTTTCAGATATGGGATCAAACGATTATGAGTCTATAGGCTCGCTATTTTCTGTACTCGAAGCCGAAGCAAATTATATATATTAATATATATATTATATTATATATATATATATATATTATATCATATATATATATATATATATATATATATATATATATATATAGGCAAACTAACATGGCCTTTGCGTGGGGGGAACCTCATTATGTCCCCCATCTTTTCTTGATATCAAAAGAAGAAACCAGCAAGAAGAAGAAAGTGTATCAACCAGAGATTCAAAGACATAAAGAGAAACAAAATCTTTTATCTCCAAACTTTACTAAATATCATCACCACATGCAATATAAATATCCTCAAGGCCCAAGGGTCTGGGCCAATGTGTGTACAAGTTTTACATTGCAAATGAAATTAAGAAGAAGAAGAAGAAAAAAAAAAAAAAAGAAAGAAAAAGGTAGAAAATATTGCACGCCAATCAGTCGATCCTTTCATTCATTCTCATTGATCAAGTTCAGAATTCTATCAAACTTAATTTTTTTAGTGATCACTCAACTTTTATCTGTAAAGAAGAAGCAAACCTGTCTATGTACTCTAAAAACCCAAAAAAACAAAAGCCAAATTAATATTACTTCGACCCTTTTGATTTGAAATCTAGCTTCTGAATGCTTGAATCACTAGTGAGAAACGATGCAGCGATGACGGAGAATACTTGTGCTCCGCCGCCTCTGTCGCCGCCATCTCTTCTTCTAGAAGCCAAAGGCGGCTTTCGAGGCTGCTGCGGCTGCGGAACATAAACACTGCATGGCCGGAGGGCCCTCCGAACCACCATCCATGAACGTCCCACATCATGTCCACCGGCGATCCGTCGACGAAGATTATCTGGTTCCCTCTGAAATTCAAATTCAATCTTCTCACGTGCACCACCTTCTTCTTGTCCACGCTCACCGATAACTCAGACTCGTCGCTGCTCCCATTCCCGCACCACCTTATCAGGATCTCACGTTCTCTCCCTCCCTTTCCGAACGGTGCTTTTGTCGAGTAAATGCTGCGACCAACCACTTTCTCGCATCTGCTTATCAACGAGAAGTCTGCAAGTCCGACCTTCACCTCCAACTTCTTCACGTAGTCCCTGCTCGCGTCGCCGAGCAGCAGGGCGAATTCAGCGCCGGCGATGATTATCACGTAGTAGTCTTGGGAAGGTTCTGGAGATCCCGGGGAGGAGTACTTTGCGGTTGACACGTCCCAGTGGAGGCCGACCACGGTGTCGCCGGAGACGAAGGAGCGGCTGCCGCGTGTCTTCTTGAGGAGCTGGGTATGGACGGTGGAGTCGACGGCGACGGAGAGGACGGGGCCGGCGAGGGTCTTCGCCCATGTCACGCGGACGAGCAGCTCCTTGCCGGAGGAGAGGCTGCTCCGGTAGAGGCTCGTGACGGTGCTCTGGATGGAAGGGTCGTTCGTCGACGAAGCGCCGCTACTTCTGCTGCCGCTGCATGACGTGTCTGAGATCTTGACAGCGTGCTCGCCGAAGCACGAAGCAAAGTCTCTCATGGCGGAGGGAGAGACGAAGAGGTTGCTCACCAGCGCGCTGGTCTTCACCATCGCCTTTACCTCGATATCGGCGATACCATCACCTTCTAGAAACACAGAGCTAATCGGAGAAGATATGCTTTGCTCGAGGAAATGGGAAGCAGAGGAGGAATAAAACGGCCGTGTTGCTTTTTCTTTCCTCGTTCTGTATACTGCTTTTTTGTTAAACTGAGACTAATAATAAAGAAGAAGGTGATGGGTTCGGTACGTTGCGTTACGTTTATCTTCCCGCGTAATGGTGACAGTTTAACGGCAATTCCACTGCCAATTAAAATGTTAATTAATTGATTCATAAATAATACAATATATGTCTGTGAGTTTGGACATTTTTTTTTTGTTATTAGTACCTGCATATTTTGCAAAAGAACCCTTATTCTTTAAAAAATTTGAGTTTTCATTGGCCAAAACACCTATTTAAAAATCTCTTTTTAAAATATTTTTAACATAAAAATCGTAAATTTCGATGAGGGCTATAATGTTAGTGTTGTAACCTTTTCGAGAAGATGCTTTTAAGTAGGTATTTCAAATGTCCGAAATTTGACGGGTTAAAATATAATTTTTTAAAAATTTAGGTTTAAATACAAAAGCAGAATTTTTCACCTTAACACTTTAGTTTAATATTGTTAAATCCGTTAAAATTTCATACCTCCAAAATACGTATTTAGAAGTATTTTTTCAATAAATTTTTAACATAAAAATTATAATTTTAATTTTGAAAGTTTTTTAAAAAGTATAACTAGATATACGTTTTATACGTTTATACTACCGAAATACGATATTATTTCGTTTCAAATATGTTAAGCTTTCGGAAAAACCGAAAATACTCATTTAGAACTATTCTTTGAATAAATTTTCTATATAAAAGTTCTATATCTGATCATAATCTACGATTTTTATTTTAAAATATTTTTCAAAATTCATCTTTAAATATATGTTTTATATGTTGTTACTCACCGAAATACGATTTTATTTTATTTTAAAACCGTTAAAATTTTATTTTTGTTTTAAATTCGTTAAGATTTTGGACAACTAAAATTCTTATTTAGAAATATTTTTTAAAAACTTTTCAATATTAAAGTTATAGAGGCTATCACAATTTACGATTTTTATTTTGAATGTTTTTCAAAAAAGTATCTCTATACGTATGTTCTATACATTTGTACATACCGAAATATAATTTTATTTTATTTTAAAAATATTTTGGATATAAAAATTATAAATTTTTTAAAATTTATTGTTATTATATTAATATTTTTTTCAATGTGTATATAATTGTTTTGTTTGAGTAGAAAGACATGAGATGGAAAAGAAAATGAAGCAAAAATTTTTCGCTTTTAAATCAATAATAAGTAGAATGATAATTAATTAACTTAAGGTTAAAATAAAAAAAAAAGAATTAATAATTGTGAACCAAATATTTGTTCAACCAATATAACATATAATATAAAAAATTTAGTTTTTAAAATAAAAATGTTATGCATTCATCTCTATTGTATTTTGATTATCATAATTCAGCCGAGAGTAGATCGTGCGTGAGATATGATAATACGCAGTGATCGAGTGAATTGTCACGACGATGAAAAAAAATTTTATTGTTTAGTGAATAGTAATTACTGTAGCAAACCGGGTTTTGCCTGAGAATAAACAGTAATCGCATGATAAAAATAAACGGATTATTTAAATATTATACTATAAGCAATTTTCAAGATAAAAATTATAATTTTTTTTCCTTATACATTTTTAATAAACTTTCAACATGAAAATTGTATAGATTTTAAAACTCTCAACATAAAAATTATAAATCTTGATGAGAGTTACAACTTTAATGTTAAATATTTTTAAATAGGTGTTCTGAGGGTCCAAAGTGTGGCGGGTTAAATTACAATTTTATTTTGATTAAATCTTTTGGGTATTCTAAATCTCCGAAAATACTTATTGATATAACCCCGTTCTGGATTTCCACGTGTCATGATGCTGACGTGTTTTGAATAGGAAGATGGGCCGAACCCGAAGTAAAAACTCAAGACGTAACCAAGTGTTTACCCGAGATAGGCATCGAGACCCTTTGCTGGAACATGTACCACCAACGGTCGACTCCCGACATACACCTCGGTAGCAATCTTACCCGAGGTCGACACTAGCAGATTATGGGAAGTTGGACCGTTACACGCACGCGCGGAGGAATGTAACCGACGCACTCTTTATGATTCCTAATAAAGGCTCATTAAGGTAGGCAGTTAATGAGTCGTAGTTATTAGGCTGTTAAATGAGGAAGCTCAAGGGCCGCCCGGGCCTGGAGATTGTCCTCCATAATTGCTATATAAGACAGTAAACAACTCCAGAAAAGGGGGTTGATTGACTGAGATCTGTACCGAGATATACTGTAAAAGTGAGAATAGTGTTGGAGAGATTTGTATTCTTCTTACTCTTAGTGGAAAATCGTTCTATCGTTGGCATTACGTGACAGCCCGTGGTTTTACCTTGTTCCTCAAGGGTTTCCACGTTAAAATCGTTTGTGTCTCGTACGATTTGATCATCTTTGACGATTATCATCTGTCTCTAATTCTAGTCATTACTATTTTTGAACACTTCATTGATCGGTCGAGGACCAGCTCGATCACTTATTTAGAAGTATTTTTCAATAAATTTTTAACATGAAATTTGTAGATCTCATTAGAATATATGATTTTCATGTTTAAATTTTTTTTCAAAAATTATCTCTAAACGTATATTTTTATACGTTTATATATAATGAAATATATATGATTGTATTTTGTTTTTAGTCCGTTAAGTTTTTCCTTTTTCTCAAATTTTGACCAATCAAAACAACCATTTAAAAACGTCTTTTATAAAACTCTCAATGTGAAAGTTGTAGATCTTTATGAGAACTACAACTTTTATTTTTAAACCTTTTTGAGAAGACGTTTTTAAATGGTGTTATGAGGGTCCAAAGTATGGCGAGTTAAAAAATAATTTTATTTTGTATTAAATTCAATATGTATTCTAAAAATCCGAAAAGACACATTTAGAGGTATTTTTTTAATGATTTTCAATATAAAAATTATAAATTTTATTAGAATCTACGATTTTCATATTGAAAACCCTTCTAAAAATTATATCTAGATATATATTTTATATATTTGTGTATACAAAAACACAATTTTATTCTATTTAAATCCGTTAAGTATATAGAGCCCTATAATCTTTACCTAGAAGTATTTTCAAAAAAATCACATGAAAATTTAGATTTCTAACGGATGTATAACTTTTAACTTTAAAAATTTATATATATGTATATATATATATATAATATATATATATATATATATATAACATATATACATATATATATATATATTGGAACAAAAAAAATAATTATTTGGAAATAATTTTTCAAAAAAAATTTAACATCAAAATTTTAGATCTAATCAGAATCTACTATTTTGTTTAAAATTTTTTCAAAAATTATCTCTGCATATATATATTATACGTTCATACATATGATAATATGATTTTATTTTCTTTTAAAATTTATTAATAATTCGGTGAAATACGATACTGTTCAGATTTTTTTTAAGAAATATTATTTAAATGTATTTTTAATAAACTTTCAACATAAAAATTATTTGCAACTTTTAATAAAATTTCAAAAACTTTTAATTAAACTTTCAATACAAGTATTAATATCATTAAATATATAATGATTTATATTTTGTTGGCTGCGGCGACGCGCGGTAAATAAAATGCTTGTTTTATCTACTGCACATCATCATACATATTTTCGCTGTAAAAAATTTACAAGTTTTTTTAAATTTATAGTCGGTAAATTACATATCAGCCCTTCTATTTCGGGGACCAAAAAATCAGCTTCTGGAAATACCTTGTCAAGAATTGATTTGTTAGATTTTAAGCCTAGGGGACTGATATACAAAATCCCCATTTATCCTTGAGAAGAATATGACTTGAATTTAAAAGTTTGAGATTTGTTTCTTCCGGAGTAATTTTTTTTAATGAAAGTTACATAACAGTCCCCTATTTTTAAGAGAAATTACATAACAGTTCTCCATTTTCAGAATCATTACAAATTAGTCTTGGAAATGGAATTTTTTATCATGAAGATTTTTTCTATAAATTAAAAAGGGATAATTGCATATCAGTCCTCCAAAATTTACGTTTTACATTTCAGTCTCCGAAAATATATATTTTTGCGTTGACGTGGTGCACTTGCGCACAACTACGTCGCACGTTTTTGTATTTTTAAGGACTAAAATATACAACTGTTATTTTTAGGGGCTGATATATAATTATCCTAATTAAAAAGGTGGATGTATCATCAGCCATCACCATCATCAGTACAGATAAGAGATGCCTGTATAAAAACTGTAACCGAATAAAAAATTAATTAACTCATTCATACCGTCATGAATCCCCAACTATGACAGAGCACGATTATTAAAAAAAACATATATTAGTTTACATTGTTCGCGTTCGTTATCAGAGGAAATTAACAGGTTGACTACATGGAGCACTGTATCAGACAATAACTGAACTAGAAATAATTCGTTAACATTAAAATGACCACTATATCCATCCATTACAGAAGAAAAAGACAACGAAAATGCCATATCAGCCCTCCTATTTTCAACGGTTCGCAAATCACCCTTCGAAAATATATTTTCGGAGGACTGATTTGCAAAAACAAATGCCCCAAAAAACAAAAAAAAAAGAAAGAAAACCTCCTGAAGAATTAATCAGCTCATCAAGGATGAGATTGGGGACCATTCGTGGAGATTTAATAACTACATAAAAACCAACACGACTTGATATTGAATCATATGATGCGCTGAACAAAATACACAAAATAAGACATATTAAACCGAGTAGTGTATGATGAAAAATGGAGTTACACAGGTTGTTGTCCACCAGATGAGGCCAAAGTGAGGAATGCGGTTTTGGGATCTGGAAGAACAGTAGAACAAACCTCAAATGAGACAAAAAATTCTTTTTTTTTTGACCAGAAACGAACCCGGCTAGTAGTCCAAGTTCGGTCACTCTGCATCCTTAGCCGGTGCTTTAAAATTTAAACGCGGAAGCTTTTATCCGTTGGTACAACTATAAATTTTCTGGGGCTAATACTGTGTTGTCTTCTTGCGCTGCAATAAACAAATGCTGCACCAACTAGCTATTTGTTTTATTCTAGAAAGTAGTCTAGCAGCTCCGAGTATTTGGTGACCTAAAAAAGAGAGCAACGTAGACCCAAAAAACAAAAAGAAAAAGAAAGAAGAAAGACTTCAAATTGTGATATGCAGAAGAAAGACTTCAAACTGTGATATGAAGAAGAAATAGAAAACTTCAGACTTATAGGGATTGATTACATAGGTAAACTTCAATAGATATATAGGAAGCATTCAACGTCACACTTGCAATAAAGATTTTACATAGGTAAACAAAAGAAATTAACCTAGATTTTTCTGAAAATGTGCCCATATTTCTCTTTCATGTTATAATATACTTGTGCACCCAATGAACTTAAGATTGTTTACGTAGATGATTGCTTCTCTCCAGGTCAACAGATGGAGGGTAAAAGAAAACAAAACAGTCATATAAACTGAAACAACTCTGATGTTAACAAAAATAATATCTTTTAGCTGTCATTTCAGGGAAGCATGCTAGTAGTAAACTAATTCTGAATCGAGGACCAAAGCCATTGACTGTAGGCAGCTCTAAAATATTGCAAAGAATTATACAGTAACCAACATCCATGTTCATCCTCATTTGTCCCTTATTACTCTAATGCAGTTGTAGACTTGTATCCAAGCTCGATTTCTTTGCCCATATCACCGATAAATTACTAGCTTTTCACCGTCACCCTAGTTACAAATTATGTTTTAATACATAGATATTCATAGTAATAATAAATAATAATACACCAGTATAAGCTTGGTGGTGTATTCATCAGATATAAATTCAAGAAATACCCCAAAAAGGAGGAACATGTTGCATTTTTTCTTGAAATCTTACCTGAACTCTCAGATTAGTTCTGTTTGATCCGTTTCAGCACCCACTAACTAGTCTACAAAA